>CM028365.1:42977897-43726575 GCA_016624345.1 Platycodon grandiflorus
TGACACCTGCACACAAAATCTCTCTTGTGCTATTGTTTCTTTGTTGCGGTCTTTCCAGATTTGCCATATTATCGCAGCAAACAAAATTGGCCACTGAATATTATTAAAAGAATTTTTGTTGAGTTTTACCATATTCAAGTGAAGCCACTAGATCTCGTATATTAAGACCGACATTTGCATTTCTGTAATTCTCATCAGTGAACATTTTCAGATTTCTTTGGCTTTAGGACAGTCTCTCAATATGTGGAGAGTGCTCTCATCTTCATGATTACATCTCAAGTAAACAGCCTCAGGAGAGATATTTCTATCAAAATTTAGTTTATTCGACAAGATTCTATCATGTTGCGTTAGCCAAAGGAAGTTTTTCAATTTCAATTCTCAGGGATTTTCAACTTCCACATCCACGCCCATTGTTTCGAATCAGAACTCAGCACATTGTCAATCCCTCTTATCATATCATACATACTTTTAATGTTGAACATGCCTTTGTTGTTCAGAGCCCAGTGGCCGGGGGTGGTCAGGAATCACACAGTTATCAGGAATATGAATAGCCATAATGTTCTTAGTAATATGAGAACATCATTAACCGAGAGGGTAGTGTTGAGGTCATTAATGTAATTAATCAAGGGCCCATCTCCATACCACCGGTCTTGGGCAAAAATAATTAATGTGAGTGTCATCCCCCACATTCCATTTAGTACCTTTCTGAATGAAATGTTTAGTATGCCAGAATTTGGGGACAATGCTCTAAGCCACTAGTGCGGGATAAAGAATTTCGAGTACTCAACCACTGTTACGAAGGCTTTTTAATTTTTTAGGTTATAAGTTATCCTCTTCATGCTCTATCATGCAGTTGTTTCTCGCTCACTTCAATAAGACAGTAACACAGATTGAATGAAAATTGTTTCTGTAGTTGAGTTCAAGATTTATCAATGAAATGAGGTCTTGCATGTTCTAGCGTTGAAGCTTAGCGAAAGAACAAGTGTGCAAGAAGCATAATACTACTAAGAAATTATGGCTATTTATTGATGGTAACTACATCTCACTAATCATTGATGGTTACTATTATTATTATCCATTATATCAAAAATCAATAACTAAAATTTAATGGTTAGTTAGAAAATGCAATTAATGCAAATAGGTGAGTCATTTAGTGCAATTAATCTCAACCTTTGATTTTGATCTAATGATTGATATAACAGTAATCATATATATATATATATATATATATATATATATATTCCACATCTCTGATAAATGTTTCTACTTTCTAATTTTGAATATCCTAACTAATGTTCCTATAAACTTTTGATCTACCTATTCTCTACCATTCTTTCTAATATACCCTTAAAGTTTCATTTAATAAAACACATTCCAAAGAAACTCAAACATTTAGAATAGTTGAACTCAATTAATGTTCATGGGTAATATTGTCAGAACACATTTTACAATACATCATTAATTATGTTTCTTTTTTTCTGTACTTTATCAACTAGAAACATTTATCCGGGACAGAGAGAGTATATATATTTTTGATTTTTTTTTTCGAATCAGGAGAGAATAATGCAGGAGCAAGGCCCAGCCCAAGTAAAATTCACGGCCTATTTGAACTGGGAGCCCAAATACTTTATTACACTTTATTTTGACATTTGTTATTATTTATATTATTATTTTGAATATTCTCTGTTATATTGGCCAATGCACTTTCTCCTATCTTAAAATAAAGGAAAAATTGTGGGCCGGACCACTTTCAATAATATTTAATCACTTAAATTTACTGTATTTGTTTTCATTCACTTAAATTTTTTTTAAATGATAAATTGGTTATTTGTTCCAAAACTATCCCTGTAACAACATATGACGTTTTTAAGTTTATTTTGTGCATCGTCATTTGTGTGAAATATGTATCATCAATATATATTTGTGATTTTGTGTTAAGAAATAAGCATCGTGTGGATTGTCAAGTATAAAATGTGCATCCTTAATGTAATTTTGTGAATTTGTGTGTAAAAAATATGCATCGTTAATGTAATTTTGTGAATTTGTGTTAAGAAATGTGCATCGTCAAGTATAATTTTGTGCATCATCAAGTATAACAGTACTATTTCAGTATATTTTGTGTTAAGAAATGTGCGTCGTCAAGTATAAAATGTGTATCGTCAATGTATAACAGTACTATTTTAGTATAATTTTTGTGCATCGTCAAGTATGATTTTGTGCATCGTCAATTATAACAGTACTATTTTAGTATAATTTTGTGCATCGTTAAGTATAATTTGTGCATCGTCAATTGTAATAATTGTATTTTTTTATTAATTCCTAATGTTATTACAAAAGTTGTCGAGAATACAATCCATAGCACACAATTGACATTTTATGGTATGTATTTGGTGATATGGAATAGAGAAACCTTGTTTATAAACATGGGGTGACCCTACTCTGTCACACAAATAGACTCGATGTCGTCGAATGACGTTGACTCTAGCCCAAGAATTTTGTTGAACCCTCTTTATTATGTCATGAGAATCTTCAAAAGATGTGTTATACTTCTCAAGCACAAAGTTCCTTAGTATTCCATGCCAAGTTGTGATGCTTCTCTGTAATGTATGACCGAAAGAACACTCAACGCGTGCATGGCCTCAAAGTATCCATCCCTTGCAAGATACTCCTAGATCGACGATGCAACGGCTTAGTCTTCGAGTGTTCCATTGTAGAAGAATGAAAGAATGGCAATTTGGTGAAGCATTCCTCTGTTTCAGACAATGGTTAATCTTGTGTAGAAATGATCGTGTGCTTACAGGGAAGCTTCACGCAAAAACCTCCTACGGGGAAAAGAGACCTTCTGGGTGACTACTTCCTCATTTCCAGCATCGTAAAACATCCTATAAACTTGTTAGAGGTTGAAGATGTCTCTGAATGACGATGAAGCAACCAATTGGACAATAATCAATAGAATCTCATAAAGTACGTGAGTCAACATTTTTTGTTTTGTTTTTTATATTTGACGAGGGGAATGTTTACAATTTTGCTTTTGATTTTTACGAGTAGTTTTTGCTTTAAACAATATTAAGGTACATCCCATATTTATACCTAATTTAGAAGGTTGTAGAATTCGAAAAGACATTTGGACATTTAGTTCTTATAGAATTCGAACAGGCGTTTATTATATCAATGACTGTTCGTTTTAAATGATGTACAAAATTGGACAGCCACTTCTTTTAGAATTTGAAAAGATATTTTATCCTTCTTGTAGAATTCTAAGAAACATTTATCCTTTTATGTAGAATTTGAAAGAGTTTTTAAATTATGCACAAAATTTTGTTAAGTCTAAAAAGTTGTACATCGGGAATAAAGGTTGTGCATTGTGATGCTGAAAAACAATATTTTTTATAGTACAACTTTGCTCATTGTAATGGATAAAAACAGTATTTTTATAGTATAACTATGTGCGTAGCGATGCACAAAACTTGTGCGTCGCAATGCACAAAACTTGTGCATCACAAACGTAATTTTAAAAAAAAATAGAAATTACACAATGTTTATCAGCACAGATGCATAAAAAGAGAGAAATAACACAAAAAATGTAATGTTTGTGTATATATTTCACTCTATTCAAGAAATTCTAAACAAAAAGTACATTTATAAAACGTATTACGTACCATGCAATCCAGTCTAGTCTCGTGATCTGCCACCTGGGTACATTGTTTAGAGCCCACCATAGAACTCCAAATTAACAAACAAATCCTGATTCCGAACATAAGTTATACAGAAACTAAGGTTTACAACAACCCCAATACAAACTTTGGAGTATGACAAACAGCTGCAAGAGCCACCTTTAGCAGCAGATGCATGATCACGCCTTTCATGGCTTGTAATGTACAACAATCAAACTTTCTTCATCTAAAAAGGGTCTCCTCAATCAGATACTGCCAGTATGCAACCTCTCGTGACTCTCGATGAGCTTCTGTTTTCATTCCATCAATCTTTTCAAAAGGGTTTGAATATTTTGCAAAATTTAGAAAACGATATTATAATTTCATAATGTATTCAACAATACTAACCTGATATTAACCTGATATTCAGACATCGTAAAACATCCTACAAACTTGTTGGAGGTTTGAGGACGATCCAGCAACCATTTGAAATATAACCAATAGAATATCATAATGTTTTCAAACGTTTTTACAAAATTTCCGAAGGGTTTGAAGATTTTGTGTTCCCTTTGGAGTGAAGATTGTTGTGTTTTTAAAGCGAAGAGGATTAGTTGTGGCTTGATAACCAATATAATGCATACGTTTATCGCATCGTACGTGTGTAGAAAGTTGTATATCGCAAGCGAAAAAAGGTAATTTGTGCATCGTATTGTGTTTACGATGCATCATTTTTTTGTTTGAGATGCACAGTTTATTGTTTCGTATTTGCGATGCACAGTGTGGGCTTCTATGTTTTATGTGCATCATCTTGTGTTGCGATACATTGTATTTTATTTTTTGCGATGCACAACGTGCACTGTTCCGTGTTTTTAAAGGACATAAATGACATTTTGCAACAAAAGTGTCTTTTAGCGATTGAAAACAATTATAGTGGACTTTAGCAAATGAAAATTGTTTACAAGGAACCGGCCCGAATTTCGCCCTAAAACAAAGTTCATTATTCTTTTTGAGTTCATTCTCGAAAAAGTGTTCTTTTTTTTTTTTTTGGGGAATATCACTTTTACTAATTTATCCTTCATTTATTTGTCACTTTACTAATGAATCCCACTTTCATCTAGATATTAGTCCCCGTTCCACCCAAAGAGTTCACATTTGAAAAGTCTAATAATTAAGAGATACTGTCTTTGTCCCAAATTAATTATCGTTTTAGCAAATAAAATTTGACCTAAAATAATTGTCATTATAGGATTTCGAGTAACATTTAGTCATATTCTTCTCAAAATACCCTTATTTACTACTAACAAATTAAATGCTCTACTTTCAAAAAAATATTGGAAATATGAACAATTTCTTTAAAAAAAAACAACCAAAAGACCTCTCAAATACCCGCCGCTCATTTTCTATTTTCGGGTAGAAACTATTTTACTATCTATCCTGTTTTGAATTGGACTTGGGTGTTGAAATTATAGCAAAGGTTTTGTGGAGATAATTTCCGAGTGATGGCGATATTTTCATGACAAACCAAAAAGCTTAAAACACAAGTTTAAAATCTATTATTACCTTCAAATTTTTTAAAAACGTACCCGAATTCAAAGGAATAGATTCTTCATCATATTCATTAAATTCTTCAACCAATGGATCCTTGTTTAAGTCAAATGAAAATTTTCTTTCACTTGAAGACATTTTTTTCTCTTTTGGAAGTAGTACATCAGGTAGAGAGATAATAACAACCTTTATTTATTGAGTATGTTTTCTCCATTCTAAAATTTAAGCAAAATCCAAAATTTTGATTTTTGCTCCAAAATTTCCAGATTTTCTTGTTCTTTGTTTGATTTTGTATTTTGGTGGAAAGAATATAAAGAGACTCCTCAAAGCAATTGTTTTAAAGCACATAAAGTGAATTGTTAAAACATACTCCGATTTTTGAGAGAAAGTAGGATGAGTTAAGAGAAAAAAGAAAATTGATTGCTAGTACAATGATTGAATTTAAATAAGGGTAGATCGGTTTTTTAATTAATTTTCTTAATCCGCGTGCATAGTCCTAAAACGTCAGTTAATTTGGGACGGAGGTAGTATATAAGTAGTATTAGAGTTGATTAAAATTTAAAAAATATTTTATTATAATTAATATGTTTGTACCACACGTAATTGAAAGTTTTATGGAGATTGTAAACATAATTTTTTAAAACTGCCTATTTGAATGAAACATTCTAAAATAGTATAGTGGACTCTTTACCTATAACGGAGGGAGTATCAAATAAATACAATAGATAATATTCCCTCCGTCCCTAAATTATTGTCTTGTATTCCTTTTTAGTTCGTCCTAAAATAATTGTCTTGTTTGAAAGTTTTCTTTTTAGGACAACACTTTTACCATTTTACCCTTAATTTTTTTTTCTACTTTAATTATGTGTCGCATGCACATGGGCATTAAAGAAAACTAAATACTATATCAATATTAATAATCAAGTCAATTATTATTTTTTAATCTGTGTGTTAAGTTAATGATAAGTGAGTATTTTACTTATTTATTGGGTATTATTCGATGTTAGATTTTACTAATTCTCGAGATTTTTGTAATTTAATATTGGATTTTAGTGTTATTTTATAGTTCCAGGGATTTGGAACAAATTTTCATGCAAAAGGAAGCAATTTTGGGCAAATTTGAAAATTGAAGGGGTCAAAGTGCCAAACCTGAGAAGTTGGAGGTTAAAAGCTAAAAATTTATCCAAGAAATCAGCCGCATGTTCCGGCCTTAACCCTATTTTTTGGTTATTTTATTCCTTTTTGTATTGGACTTTTTTTTTTCAAAAGTATTGTACATTAATAGGTATAAATATATTTCTTTTAAGCTAGGTTTGAAATTCAGTTTTTAAAGTCGTCTTTGAGAAAAACAAAAGAAGAAGATCGTGAAAATTCTTCCAAGATTCAAGTATTGTAATAATTACTTTTATCAATTTTAATCTTCTTTCTCATATGCTTAATTTTATATATCTTTTGAATGCTATGAATTTTTTTTTGTTTTATTATGAACTAAATTCATAAAGCTAGATATTTTAGGGTAGCCAATTCATGAATATTTAATATTGATTTGACTAGGGTTTTAATTTGAATTATAATTGTGTGAGTGTAATTTCTTGTTCTTAATACTTTGAAAGATTGACCATCTTTTAATTGATTTAAATTATGTAGATGAGACCGAGAGGAGATTTCATATGATGGATCGTAGGAATTAATACCGTGGATCTAAATTCATGCTAGAGATAGATGAGTTGATACATGCAATTAGCTATAGATCGTCTCGAAAGCTAAGAGGATTTCACAAACCCTAATGCTTTGTTTTCTTTCTAAATCTACCTATAGATACGTAGGTTGTCAGTTAACAATAGAATTGATATTGCTCGAGAGAGAATATTGATTAATTAAGGAAATTTCGTTGTCACACAGATAATTAGTTGATACCCGAAGTCGTTGATTTATTACTTGGAAGTGAATTGGTGAACCTAGACTTAGCGTTTTCTCTCATTGATATCTCTAAATTCTATGATTTTTACTTGCTTTCTTTAGTTACAAATCACATCTCAAGATAATTATTCGTCTAGATTAAAGTGAAAAATAATTGATTTTGATATTTATTGTCAATCCCTTGGGTTCGATAATCTGTAATTTACTTACACTTATTACTTGATCTAGTGCACTTGCTAGTAGTAGGTTTTCACCTCATTAGTTAAACAAGGCAATAATTTAGGGACGGGGGGAGTATATCTTTTGCTCTATCTTTAGTATGAGATGAGCCTATATACTCCCTCCGTTCCAGTCAAAAGGTACACTATACTATTTTGGGATGTTTTACCTCACTTTCAAAAAGTTATGCTTACAATTTTCAAAATCTTTCACTTTTACCATGTGTGGTAATCATTTTAGTTATAATTAAGTATTTTTATAATTATGATTAAATTTAAAAATATTAACATATCAAATTTAAAAATATTAACATATTCTTTAATAATATGACTTTTTTAAACGTGTACTTTATGTGTGGAATTGAGGGAGTACTTTTCCTTTTAGCCGCTTGCTCTATCTTTTGCGGGCTAGTGCATTAGCTCTGCCACGCAGCTTTTCAAGTATCAATCAATTATGGATGTGGGATTCTTAATTATATGCGCCTGAGAAGAATGAAGCAGGCGCACTTTGTGTTATTGGCTTCTCAATTTACCAGAAATAATGATGATTATGCTTCCTTTGCATGGGGGAATGGCGTCAGACGTGCACTCATCATGCAACCTTTTTCCTCTCTCTCTCTCTCTCTCTCCATAACTTCATTTCCCAGCGTGCATAACATCACTCTCGATTTGCAATCAACAGAAAATCGAGGGATGTGGGTGTGAAATACCGTAACAACAATTACAATAGAAGTATTTAAAATATAATTTTAATTTTTAAATTAATCTAGGGCCGACCCTGAGGGGTGTTAAGGTTGGGCAATGGTCATTTGACCTCAATTTTGGGGGCCCCAAATTAATATATATATATATATATATATAATGTATCAAATCTATATTTTTTTGTAAAAGAAAATATTAATTTGTATTATAATTTATTGTTAATGTTCAAGTTGCCTTAAAACGTAATGAAAAATTTGACATCGATGCTAATAATTTATTTTCTAAATTGCAAGTGTTGCAAATGTGTTTATCAAAAGACACAGAGTCAACCATTGAAGTTCTTGGGTTTGTTAAAAATTTAGATTGTTTTCCTAATATTTCTATTGCATATAAAATTTTATTAACTATACCGATTAATGTAGCATTAGCAAAAAGAGGTTTTTCAAACTAAAATTCATAAAATCATACTTGCGTTTAACAATGTCCCAAGAATAATAATATGGATTAACAATTTTATGCATTGAAAATGAGATGTTGGAAATACTTAATTTTGAAGACCATATTGATGATTTTGCTTCTCAAAATACTAGAAGATATAGTTTTTTTCAATAATTATTTGAACCTATTTTTTCTTTTATGTTTGTGGGTGATACACTTTTTCAATATATTGGATCCTAAAAAGTAAAAATTATTTGTGTAAAATTCTTATTTTTATATTTCTATAAGAGCCTCTCTTTTTTTTTATTTTATTTTTTTGGCTATGAGCCTTCAAAAGTTCAGGTCAGCCCTGAATTAATCAGTCATATTTTGTCAAGAAGTATATTTGTAAGATATATATAAAAATACATACTCCTATTTGGCTAACATGTGTTTTGAAGATACAATTTATAAATCTAAATGTAGAAACTTTTGTCTCAAAAACGACCAATAAACAAGTTACAATGCCATAAGTTTTGATACAAAACATACTAATAATAAAATATATGTTACTCCCTCCGTCCCGGATAAATGTTCTTACTTTCTATTTTAAAATATTTTTATTATTCCCTCCGTTCCAAGCTAAGAGCCTACTATTTTATTTTGAAATGTTTCGCATAAAGTGTCCACTTTCAAAAATTAAGTTTACAATCTTCATAAATTTATAATTTTATCTTCCACATGTAATATTAACATATTAACTATGCTCAAATATTTTTGTAATTATGATAAATTTTAATGATACATACATATCTCTTAACTATTAGACTTTTTTAAACTTTGGATTATTTGAGTGAAACGGAGGAAGTATTATTGTTTTTTATATCTTAAAGGAACGTGAAAAGAGATCGAACTTGAAACCTAACATTTAACACTACTATTGAACCACCTAGCTTTTACCATATATATATATATATATATATATATATATATATATATATATATAAGGAGTAAAAAAGAAAAATTCAATTTTTAATGAATATTTGAACACCGGATGACTTCAATTAGTTGGAGTATTTGTCAATTTATTCTCAATCTAATTCTCTGCAGATCGAGTTTTGAGAACTGAAATAATTGCCGTAAAACTAACCCTGTTGCAACATTTCTCAATCTATAATAATCACCTTAATTAATGTTTACTTTTATAAATTTTAAATACCAACTACTCTAAGTAATGTTTATTTTTACAAAATTCTACCATTAACTGTCTTAATTAATTCGCCTTAACATATGTTCTTATGACAAATTCAGCAAAAACTGACTTAGTGTAGTTTTCTTTTGTAACTCAGCAAAAAAAAAAAAAATTAGATGTTTTTGTTAATATGAACATATCAACTATACTCAACCATTTTTGTAATTACGACAAATTATAATAATACTTATATACTAGTATATTATTTGACTTTTCAAACGTGAACTCTTTAGGTAGGACGGAGGGAGTATATTTTAATCATTCCTTCTGGAAAAATGCTACGCTATATCTGAACAAATCATTAACAAAATTCGCATACATCAGGCTTTAAAGTATTGTACATTGATTGTGATGTACGACACTTAAAGGGGTAGCATTAGTCTTCTTTTGCACAAAACACTTTCTAACATCATTGAAATTGAGACATCAAAAAAAAAAAAACAATTAATAATTTTTCAAATTTATTAAAACCACTTTTGACCAGGTCAAGTCCAAAAGTCAACCGTGAGTAACATTGCCAACAATCTACTCCATTGCGATTTTCAAGAGTTGGTACTTGATCTTTGCCATGTTCCTGAGAAACATTTCTACTTTCTTTTATGAAGCCAAGAACAGTGACAGACAGGCTGATCACTTTGGACTTTGAGGAATATATAAATAAAGTTCATTATTTATAATTAGTAGCTAATTGGATTGGTTAATTATGTCAAAAGTAGTTGCATTTTTGTATGATATGTGGGGATCCTTTTTACTTAATATTTGACCAGAACCGTGATTTTTTTGGCCTTATAGGTGTTGACTTATAACAAAAAATAATGTAGACTATATATTTCTTCCGTTCCCATCTACTTTGACTCTTTGGAAGGGAAAGGTGTAGTTCAATTAGAAAGAAAAACAAAGGCGATCTGTTTGAATAATGGTTTGTGTTATTTTTCTTTTTTTGTAATGATTGAAATGAGAGGCCTGGTGAAATGGAGAAGTACATTCGGAGTATTGTGTGATCGGTGTATACCGGTTAAGTTGAAAGGAAACATTTATCGAAGAACCATTACATCCGCACTACTTTAATGAACGAAATGTATGGGCAATTATTAAGAAAAAAAATATGTTAACAGTGTACCGAAAATGTGAATGTTAAGAATTAAGATAGATAAGTGATAAACTAGAACAAATAGATTTCGTAATGAACAAATTCATGAGTCAGTAAGAGTCGCTTTTATAGCTGATAAAATAAGAAAATATTGTCTAAGATGGTTTAGATACATACAACGTAGACCAATTAGTGTACTTATTAGGAAGTGTAAATGTATCAATATCAATAAGATTAAAAATAGACGAAGGAAAATACCAAAACTAACATGAATATCCTTAATAAAGAAAGATATGAATGAGTGTGGTGTATGCGACAATCTGCTTTGAACTGAATCAAATGGTGAAAAAGGATTTATGTAACCGACCCACGAAGCCACAACCATAGATTAGAGATTAGGTGACCCCTTCATCTTTGAAAATACTGCATTTTAGTACACTAAGATTTGGATAGAATAATATTTTTACTACTATAAGTAGCATTTTTATCAATTTTGACCCCGCCCCCTTTATTTTAGAAAACAAATTGCTTTATATTATGATTTTGACCCCTATTTGAGCCAAATTCAAATAATACCAGTATTTTCTATTCCTAGAATAATTTTTGATCCCCTTTCGAAAAAAAATCCTATCATCGGCCGATCCCAAGTAGGGTTGGCAATTTCGAACCAAACCGTGGATACCTGAATTGAATCGAACCGAAGTTGACGGTTAATAACTGGTTTTATTGGATATGGGGTGGGTAATGGGGAATAACCAAAATAAAAAGTGGGGAACGGTTTGATTTTGGTATTAGCAATACTCGCACCATTACTCGTCCCGGCCCATTCCCCAAACCGTTAACCGAACAGCTAATTTTGTATATAAATTTACCTCTATTCTTATAAGTATTTACCATATATGATATATATATATATATATATATATTAAATTTAAAAAGAGTCAAAGCCCCACAGCCTTTGAAATAATTCTACTACTGCAATGCATGAATTTAGTTAATTTTTGCGAAAGATTGTAATGTGACCTGCTTAGATTTTTGGAGTCAAAATTTATATATAGTTTCTTCCTTCAAAGCTTAGTAAAAGAAAATAAAAGTTGACTTAATTGAATACTAGTAATTTATTAGTAATAACAACTCATTATAAATAAAGGAAATAATATTTTTGTATTATGGGTATGCTAGCTAAATAGCTATTATTTATTAATAATAAATTATTAGTATAAAGAACTACAATATATAATGTATCGGTGAAGTATTACTTAAAATAATACTATATTTATACTAGTAATATATCAGTATTCACATAGTTTTATGAAAGGAATATGAAAAGTCAATCTTTATTCTTTGCTATGTGATTCTATCCCTCTCAAGTCTTATCATCTTCTCAGTACTCTCGCAATCCCCGTTAGATTGGTAGCCCAAAAATCCAATCCGTCGTATAAAATTCTATACCGTTGAAGTTGAAAGTAGTACGAAAAAACGCAAGTCTGCGGAAGATTTGTTCAAGAGTTTCGGGTAATCACTATTTTAAAATAAATTATATATTTTCAATTATTTATTTGTAATTTTTGTGTGCATGGACTTCCCTTAGCATGCTCTAAGTTTTGCTAATGACATTAAAACAGGTTGAATATGTCGATTCCAGAAATCAAATCTACCTCCCCAAATAATGTCAGTTCCAATCAATCAATTCCATTGTCTACCCCAAAAGCAAGTTCTGGGCCAGGAAATAACTTTTTCTCGCCATCATCGCTAAACGATCTTTATTCACCGACAACTGAAAGAGTAATAGAAGATGGTTGTGACTCAGCTACTTTTGTGAATGAGAGCAGACTTAGAAGCCAATGGTGGACTCATTATGATAGCATGAAAATTGATGGGATTGACAAGGCTCAATGCAAGTATTGCAAGAAATATTTTGGAAGGAAGCCGATTTGAAGCAAAAGACTATTACTAATAGCTTTTGCAAAGTAGATGAAAATACATAGCTAACATCTTATTCATTCGATCAAGATACCGTGAGGAGGGAGCTTGCTAATATGGTAATTATGCAAGAGTATCCACTTACAATGGTTGATCATGCGGGATTTAGGAGATATTCTTCGGCTCTCCAACCATTATTCAAGTGCCCTAGCCGAAATACTCTCAAGAACGATATTTTGAAGGTGTACGACTATGAGAAGACGAGATCAATGAAGTTGTTAGAGAAGAATGAAAGTAGAGTTGGGATAACTACTGACATGTGGACATCTAATAACCAAAAGAGAGGATTCATGCTTGTCACCGCTCACTTTATTGACAACTCTTGGACATTGCAAAGTCGGATTTTGAGGTACCTCACTCTCCCTCCTTTATTTGGTTTAGTAATACTTTTTGTGTTACAATTGGTCATATTTTATGTTAACTTAGCTCAATTGAGTAATATTTATTTTCGTTTTGGTTAAGATTGGCCAGTTCATGACTACTTAATTAGTTCAATTTAGTAATACTTTTTATTTGATTTATGCAATATTTTACTTTTTCAACATGTATGATTTGGTTTTCAATTAATTCTTGTCTATTTTTTACATTAGGTTTATTTATGTTCCTTGCCCACACACAAGCAAGGTGATTTGTGAGGTTTTAGTAGAATGTTTGATGGATTGGAATGTGGTAGGAAATTGTCTACTATCACATTGGATAATTGTACAACTAACAATGCAATGGTTAATGATTTGTTGGATAAATTGCAACAAGTTTCATGTTGTTGGGTGGATCTTTGCTCCACATGAGGTGTTGTGCACACATTTTAAATTTAATTGTGAAAGATGGTTTGAAAGTCATTAAAGGTGAGGTGGAAAAAGTATGTGATAGTGTGTCATATTGGACTGCCTGATCACCCAAAAGAGAAGAAAAGTTTGAAAGAATTGCTCGGGAAGAAGGTGTTACCATTACCAAAAAATTGGGTCTTGACTGTCCAACTAGGTGGAACTCAACTTACTTTATGCTTAACACTGCTGTAATGTATGTGAAAGTTTTTGGTCGACTTAAACAACAACGTGAGCATCAATATAAGCGTTGTCCTCCAGATGAAGGTGAACGGAAATCTGCGAAATTGATTTGTGAAAAGTTGAAGATATTTTACACAATCACTGAAATATTTTCTGGAACAAAGTATCCCACTTCAAATATTTATTTTCCTAAAATTTGTGAGATTAGATTGATATTGTTTGATTGGCTTAAGGATACTAGTAGTGGGATTAGGGACATGGCAAACAAAATGTTGGAAAAGTTTGAGAAATATTGAGATGTTATTCATGGCATGATGGGTGTTGCTACAATCTTAGATCCAAGGTACTAGATGACTTTGTTGGAGTATTATTTTCCTAAAATTTACTCTTGTGACTCATTATTTCAAATTGAGAGGATTCGCAAGCTTTGTTATGAATTGGTTAGTTAGTATCAATATAAACTTCATGGGGGAGGATTTGATAGTGACTTTTCCAACTCTCCAAGCAATTGCTAGAGATTTATTAGCGATTCTGGTGTCCACTGTTGCTTCTGAGTCTGCCTTTAGTTCTAGTGGAAGGTTAGTGAACCCACATCGAAGTAGACTTCATCCAAAGACCTTGGAGGCGTTGATGTGTGCACAGAATTGGTTGTTAGCAATTGAAAAGAAAGGTAAGAAAATATTGTTATATTTATTTTTTCTTTTTAAACATAAAACTTTTTTCCTCATAAGTGATAATTGTTTGTTTTAATAGAAAAATTAGAAGGAGAATCATCCTCTACTCTTGGATAATGCTACTATTTATGACAACATAAATACGGATGAAAACGGTACGAAGTACATTATTAGTGTTTCATTTACTTTTCTTCTTTTTTTCTTTAAAGATTCTAATGTTAGCAACTTTTTCAATGAAATAGGTGAGGCAGTTGCTGGTTGATTGATGATGAGTAGAAGATTTGGAGAAGACTTGATATTATGTACTAGTTGTTTTCGCTTTTAATTATATCAGACATTAGATTGTTATTATTTTAACTTATTAAGCTTTTTTAATATTAGGTGAATTTGTGGAGTGCACAATTACTTAGGTAAACTTTTTAGCTTTTATAAACTTAATTATAATAAGTTTCAAATAGAACTATTATCATTTAGTGTGTTTTTTTATTTAAGTGTTTTAAATTAAATAGTTAGTTTGACTAATTACCCGTGACTATTACCCAATTAACCGTTACCCGCAGGGAACGGATATGAGATGACAAATTGATTACCTGGTAAGAAATGAGGTGGTTATGGGACATAAAATTAAATTGAGGAATGGGGGTGGTATTGTGAGTAACCGCCGCCGAACTGTCTCATTGCCATACCTAATCCCAAGTGAATGAAAAAAATGTTGAGTTGAACTGAGCTGAGTTGAGAATAATTGAATGAAAATAAGGGAGATCGAGAGAAAAATAATGAGCTTTAAAAAAAAATGAAAATAAGAAGTACTGAACCACAAAACGAACCGTATCTAATGATATCTATGTCTATAAGAGATCGAGCATCGAAAACGTGGGGAGAGAGATCTAGAGATGAAAGGACAACCCAATCATGTTGTCTATCATCGAGGGGGGAAAATATAAGGTTCCGAGGCGCTTGTAGCAATTACTGGCCCAAACATGTAGTAACAATGTGACTTCGTTTTGTAATTGACTTAAATGATAAAAACATCAAACATGTTCCAAAAAAACATCAAACATGTACGTACTATATATTGTCTTCTCCCTTCTATGATTGGGGCTAATTAATGATTTCTTACAAAAATGGTCCCGAAATTGGGACATGGTGGTAGAATAAGGTTGTTAGAAAGAAAGAAAGAAAGAATTTCTCGTGTGAAAGGATGACTTAATAGTATCGTTTGATTTGCTTCTGTAGTGTCTCCGCTGGCTAATTCTTATCTCCTGAACAAATGGTATTATAGCCTAAATATATATACCACTTTAAATCTTCTATCTCACTTCCTATCACACTCTCTGTCCCATTAAATCTCAACCCTACATGTTTCCTTGTAAAAATAGACAAACTAAAATAACAATTAATTACACATGTAAGGCTAGGATTAAGTGGGACACGAAAAGTATGATAAAAAGTGGGATAGAAGATTTGAAGCCTAAATATACTCATTTAAGAGAGTCCGTATACCTTAATTTTGCCCATAACAAACATACTAATGCATATATAGTTTGTAATTAAGTTGGAATTCATGTTTTTCATTATAAAATTCTCTTTCATCGAGACAAAGTATGGAAGTGAATAGAGTACAAAAGTTGGCACCATTCGAGAAAAAATTATGTTTTTAATTATTAACCTTTAACTCAATAGAAAGTGAAATAAAATACTTGTAAATCTTTGTTTGTAAATCACTGATTTCAACATTTTGAAACCGGTAATTTGGAAAATTGATGTTCAAACAAGAATCCAAAAGTTTTCCCCAGAGTCCAATATTACTAAATAAAGTGGAGTAAAACGAGAGAGTGATTAAACAAAGTACTCTTGTGTTTTATTACCAAAACACAAGGCATATTATAGATTGACTTTTCTTTCTTTTCACTAAAACCCATAAAAAGTATACTTAATTACGTTTTAAACTACAAAGTAAACTAAAAGCTCTTGTGTTTGTCCTATTGATGATTTGCTTATATTTGTGAGAAGGTGTCAACTTATTAATTCTAATGTCATGAACAAGCTGTCATCTTTGCCATTACTTGAAAAAAAAAAAAAATATTACAAAATGCTGATATTTGGAGGGTTCTATTTGTAGTATAATGCGCAGGATGGATTTCTGATGACTTTGTGTGGCCTCCTCACTTAGAGTAGTTACATAGTTTCATGTGAAGCAACAAATTTCAAACTTGTCTTTAGTCTTTATACCTGTCCCTTATGTGTTTGTGAGTGTTTGTTGGGTTGTTTGGTATGTGTGCACAAATACCAAGGAAATTTGATAGTAGTTTAAATCGAGTTTAGTACCTAATAAGTTGATAGTTGGTAATTTAAATTGAGTTTGGCCACTAACTAAACTGAGTTTAGTACCTAATAAGTTGATAGTTGGTAATTTAAATTGAGTTTGGCCACTAACGAGTTGATAGTTGAGAGTCGATGTGATTTGTATCTCGTAAAAGAGTTTGATAATTAATGTAAGTTGAAAGTTGATAGTTGATAGTTGAAAGTTGATGTGATTTGAGTCTCGCAAAAGAGTTTGATGGTTAATGTAATAAATTGGATCTCGTTAAAAAGTAGGTAAAACTCACATTTGGGTCACTCAATTATTTATAAAGTTGCAATTCGGCCACCACAACTTTAAAAATATTATTTTTGCCACTGTACTATCGTTTTCTTAATTGCAAACGAGTTCATTTTTTAGATGGACGTTAGTTCAACCGTTAAAATAACATAAAATATCAAATTTACCCCTGCCTCAATCTTCATCTTCCCCAATTAGGAAAAAACAAACCCTAACCCATGTCATAAGCTTGGTTCCTTCCTCAAACCAAATCTTCACAAGCTTATATCCCCCTAGACATTGAATCTTCATATCTCCCTCTCCCACTACCAGCACCAACGGCGGTCGCAACTTGCGCTCTTCCTCCTCTCGCGGTCACCAGATCCACAAAACCTTCAACAACATTAAAATCACCATTCTCTGCGGCTTCATCGCCATCTTCATCCTCCGTGGCACCATCGGCATCAGTAACCTCGTTTCTTTCGAAACCGAGGTCGAAAACCAACTCATCATCGAAGAGACCAATTGCATTCTCACCGAGATCCGATCTAACAAGGACCGCGACAATACCGAAGACTCCTCTGTCGACTCGGAGTTTAATCCCAACGCCACCTACACCCTCGGTTCCAAGATCTCCAACTTGGATCAAGAGAGAAAGCTTTGGCTAGATCGCAACAAGGATTTCCCCGACTATATTAACGGTAAAGCTCGGATCTTTTTCTGGGAAAATTCTGTTTTCATGAGTTCTTTTGTTGGGTTTGTCAAATAGAGAGGGATTATGTGTATGTGTGTGTGTGCGCGCGCGCGTGGAGAATAGCTGGAAAATGAAACATTTTTCTTCATTTAAAGTCTGTAGTCGAAAACTCAATTCAGTGTGTGTGTGTGTGTGTGTGTGTGTGTGTGACTGGAAAAGTTGTGGGTTTTTGCAGTTTTTGTAGGGATTGTGGTTTGGGTGAAAGCGAAGGCGAAGATGAAGCTGAGGCTTCCGGTTGGTGGTGGTCTTTGGTGAAGAAATCTATATTTTTGGGTGGTGGAGGTGGGGGGCAGAGATGGAGGGAGAGAGGAAGAAGATGAAGACAATGGTAAAATGGGTATTTCATGTAAATTTAACGACTGAACTAACGTCCGTCCAAAAAATGGACTTGTTTGCAAAAAAAATAATAGTATAGTGGCAAGAATAACATTTTTGAAGTTGTGGTGGCTAGATTACAAATTTGTAGATAGTTGGGTAGAACAAATATAAATTTTACCTACAAAGTACAGAAAACAGTATAATTGCAATAAAATATGTTGGGGTTTCTAATTTCATACACAGCCCAAGCTATATGAAACAACAATGTCATTCATTTTGCTCAATGCGTTGTTGGTGACAAATTTCGCATGCATAAAAATGAATAAAAATAGAAAGAATTTGCACAATTCGTGCTTCTACTTTAAGCTATCGATGGGCATGATATACATACTCGACTTTTGAACTTGGGTCATGACACTTTAGGAATATAACATTAGAAACTTTTCGTATCTTACATTAGTGATATTGAAAATGTTGACTAGCCTATTAAGAAGAATTTATTTTTGATTTTAATTCTTAATGGATTTCCTAAAAATAGTTGTTAGTCTTTTTGAAAATATAAAATGCTCCTAACTGTTAGGATTTGATAATTCATACAAGCAATCAACAAGAACAAGTAGATGGAGAGAAAGGGAGGAGAAGAAAGAGGCTACAATATTATAAAAATGAAAACTAGGGTTTACTAAGGAAGACAAGAGGCTTATGTAGCCTAAAACATAAAAAGACATAAGTACCCTTAATAACAAGATAAATACTATGCTAACATTAACTACCACTACAACCAAACAATGATGTACTCCATAGTAGTAGTATGGTATAATAAGTTGTAACACACAAAATATATATCAATATATAGAAAAAATCATAATAAATGCATGAATATGTGAGAACAATCTAATTAACATTGGAAGTTGCATAAACAAATACTCAATACATTCCTAGCTAGAGTACATTTTTTGGCATTACTTTTCCCATTTGAGTCCATGTGTTCATCAAGTTTATTCCATTTTCAAGATAGTCATTGGTAGTTGAACAATATGTCAATTTATAGTTGAAGAGATTGTTTCAGAATTTTGGTGTTTCAAAACGAATAAGAGGTCATAAAATTACTAATATATACATCCTTTTTAGATGTTCAATTTTTTTTTTTCTTTTTCAAAAAGAGCAATGTTACATCGACAGATTTCATTTATATTTAGCTTTAAGTATTGTACTTTTTAACCAGAGTTTCATGTAAATGAAATCTATAAATAAATTTTATAGTTGTATCATTTTTCTTTCAAATATGTAAAGTCTCAGTATGAATTGGTAGTTTTATAGTTTTTCTCTTTCATTGATTCTGTGAACATGATGCTCAAGAACAATTGAACAGTTTTTTCTATTTTTTCCCTATATAATTGCAAGTTTACAAGCCTTAATGGAATTGAGGAGGTAGTTTAGTGGTACTCTATCGTTTCACTTATATGATCACAAAAAAGCCGGAGTCTACATTTTAAGTACACTCTATGTTCATAAATTATTGTCTTGTTTGAGTCAAACTGATAGTATTTTAAATAAAAATTTAATGTATATTTTATTTATTTAAAAATTTTAAAACATATAATTTGATAATATTTTTTTGGTACTACAAATTACGTATTTTCTAATTTAAGAAGTAAAAAATAAACGTCAAATTTTTATTTAAAAAATAATTAATTTGACTTAAAAAGTTAAACATAACAATAATTATAGAAATTGGGGAGGGTATTTATTTATACAAAAATAATAGATCAACCAACCAGGTGTACCGCAAGTACCAACTGCAATAACTTCAGTCAAAAAAGTACAACACTGCAAGCATGCAGTTGATGCTTGCAATACACCTTGGTGGTAAGTCTAGCATTGCTCTTATTTATAACATGTTTTGTCTTATAAACTATCATAGTAGCATTAAAACTTATGACAATTGGTCTTCGATAAAAAAAAATATATGAATTTTGTTAATTTGTACCCATTAAAGTAGTTATCCATAGAATTATGTAAAGTGAATAAAAAATTACTCCGTCTGTCCCAGATAAATGTTCTTACTTTCTATTTTGGGATGTCCCAACTAATATTCCTAAATACTTTTGATCTACCTATTTTCTATCATTCTTCTTAATATACCCTTAAAGCTTCATTTAATATAACATATCCCAAAGAAACTCAATTATTTAAAATAGTTGAATTCAATTAATGTTTATGGGTATTATGGTCAGAATATATTTTACAACATATCATTAATTATGTTTCTTAATTTATGTGTTTTATCCACTAGAAACATTTATCTGGGACAGAGAGAGCATGTAAATTGTGAGTTGCTCGGAGCTTTTACATAATTTTATGCATAATCACCATAATAAATGCTTGTTAATATATGCGGGCACAAGTTAACAAGAATTAAAATTTATTACATCAACTTTTAAAATGTGTACTAAAGACCCATGTTACCCCGGCCCAAAATAATTACATTTTAGCAAAGTGTTTTTATCCTAAAATAATTGTTGTTATAGGATTTCAAGAAATATTTGTCTATTTTTTTTTTATCAAAATTGCCCTTATTTATTACTTTTATTGAAGAGGGTTGGTAAGAAGAAAGAAAATATACTCCTACAATCTATCTACAATACATGAACTCAAATAAGGGTAGATCAATCACTTTGAAAACTTTCACAATCTGTGTGTAAATTGCTAAAACGATAATTATTTTGGGACGGAATGGATATATTAAGTCTTACTCCCAAGTGCTATCACTATTTATTTATATTTTTTAATTAAAAAAAGAACAAGGTAAAGGTTTTCCAATTCCCAATAGAGAGAAAGATATTAAAGGGTGAGAGAAGATGCCAACCCAATGCAGAAGATCGCAAAAGACTAGTGGAGAGTGGACTGAGGAGTGAAGTTGAAGTCTCCTCTGCTAGCTTCTCATTAACTTCTCCGATCCCTCTTCTCTTTTTAACCATACCTTCCGTTTACTCCATCTAACACTATTAGATCTCAACCTTGAAAATCCATATCCATATATCCATTAATGGACTCCTTACTCGACCTTGAAGATCCATTACCAACCTCCCATGACAACAAATTCACCACCCTTTTCCACTCTGAATCCAACCACATGCCCTCACTACATTACTCCTCCTACGATATCTCCGTTCGCTTCGAAATCATTTCAAACATAAAACATTTCTCTCTCAACTTCGACCCCTTTCTCCCTTACCTCGCCACCAATTACCTCGACCGCTTCCTCTCCACTCAATCCATCCCAGTAATTCATTTTCCAAAAACTATATAATTGTATTTATGTTTATGTATATTTATCTATACATTCTGATTAATCCAGTTTTGATAATATTGTAGGGAGGGAAGCCATGGATCTTGAGGTTAATCGCCATTTCTTGTGTTTCTTTAGCGTTAAAGATGAGAAAAACAGACTACTCTGTTGCTGACATTCAGGTTATCAATTTTGCCATTTCTTATATATGTTCATTAATTAAAAATTAAGAAGTGATTTAAATAATATTTGTTTATTAACTGCAGAATGATGGTGGTGGATTCATGTTTGATTCACAAACGATTCAAAGAATGGAGTTAATGATTCTTGGAGCTCTAAAATGGCGAATGCGTTCAATAACTCCTTTTGGGTTCCTCAATTTCTTCATTTCTTTCTTCAAATTCAAAGACCCGCCTTCTTGTCAAGCACTCAAAGAAAGAGCTACTGAAATCATCTTCAAATCCCAGAATTGTACTACCTACAATAACCAACTATTTCATTTCGTTATTTTGCAATAAGTTACATAATCTTGATCATTAAATTTGTATTTCAGGTGTAACGTGTTCAGAATTCAAGCCATCAATAGTAGCAGCATCGGCTCTTCTGTATGCTTCCCATGAGCTTTTTCCATTACAATTTCCATGCTTCAGAAATGCAATTTCTAATTGTTCCTACGTTCATAAGGTAAATACACACCATTACCAACCACTTTTACACGTTTCTGATGCAAAATATTTTTATTAATGACTTCTTTTATATATGGGGTAATGATAATTAATTATAATTTTTTTTTTTCAGGATAATTTTTATGCATGTTACAATGTGATTCAAGAAATTGTGTTGGAGGAGGGGTATGAATCGATACAAGTGGACACATTATCTAACTCGAGCACGCCAGTTAATGTGCTCGACTTGTGCTGGTCAAGCTCGAGCATGAGCCGGAGCTCGGGCTCGGATACCGAGAGGAAGACGGCAACAAACACAAATACAGTAGTAGTTGAAGGGGCTAATGGAAGTGCAAGTGGAGGAACCATTAGGCTAGAAAGGGACTCAAAGAGGAGGAAGTTTAAATGTTTTGGAAGCCAAAACTCATCATCATTTCAGCTTTCTCAGGTTCAACAGTGCTAAAAAGAGGCCAATGACTGAGGTTTCTTGGATGGCGACACCAGCTGGCTGGCTGGCTGGCTGCTGGTACTACGTGCATAAAAGAACGGGAAAATTGGAATTTCTTCCGTGGGTTTTGGGTAGGGTTTTATTATCTATCACAACTACTTTTATCTCACCCACTCAATGAAAGTAAAGAGGAAAAAGAAAAGGAGGAGAGAGAGAATGAAATAAAAGAAAAGTTTTTGTTTGTTTTGTTATTTTTTTGACGAGAGTAATGCTATGTGTATTTAAAGTTGAACTGGATCCTCTATTCTAAAAAGGTATTTTATCTTCTATTCCAATCGTTGGATCTTCGCCACATGTACATGGGAATAAATAATATTAATTACTCCGTGATTTTTGGTGCACATGTAGCGGAGATCCAACGATTGGAATAGGAGATGGAACACTTTTTTGGAATAGAGGATCCTATCTGATCTAAAGTGTGCGATAAATATACATTAAAATTACACTTAATATATTTTAATTGGTTAAATGATTTGTGGATCTTATCATTTAAAAATCTCCGACCAACCAAAATATGGCAAGTGTAATTTTGATGTACATATTATTACTCTTTTGATTAAAGGGAACCACCCAACCAATCAACCAACCAAACAAATACTAAGGTACCGTCTCGAAATAATTGTCGTTTTAGCAATTTGTACACAGATTAAGAAAGTTTTCGAAAAGACTTGTCTATTCTTATTTAAGTTCAATTATTGTAAGTAAGTCGTAGGAGTATTTTTTTTTTCTCTTTCTTCTTACGAACCCTTTTTAATGTGACTAATAAATAAGGGTAATTTTGGTAAACTATGGGCAAATATTTTTTAAATCCTATAACGACAATTATTTTGGGACAAATTTTTTTTTACTAAAACGATAATTATTTTGAAACGGATGTAGTAGTACATAATGTGACTTTTAAATGTAGGGGTTGAATTTGTATTGGCACCCATGGCATGCAATTATGGAAATTCTCCATTTGGATATCATCTTTATTCTCTTCATTTGGTTCATTCAAAAAATGAAGTAGAATGCATTACTCCCTCCGTTTCTAAATCATCGTCATGTTTAACTTTTTTTAACAAGCATAATATTTTTCAATTTTAAACCTATTCTGAATGCATAAAAATTATTCCCCTAACCTAAAGACAACATTTTACCTTTTTATTTCACTTTCATGCATTAATTAATGATCTTTCCAGAATTTTAACAGAAATATGATGTGTGTTTTAGTAGACTGTTTTTAATTTGTTGCAAAATATAGGAACTTGCATCAGTGCATGTGATGTTTTATACCCAATATATGTACCAAATGAAGATATACCAAAACAAATGCATCCAAAAAAAAAAACAAAACAAAAAATTAAAACAAAATAAAATAAAAGAGACAATATCAATATACCTCTTTTTTTTTTTTTCTTTAGTTGTACCCTAATGTTAAGGACAAGAAAATCGTGTACAAGTTGCTTGACAGAAAAAGTGTTTTTTTCTAGCACCAAAAATAGCAAGTCCAAAAGAGAAATAAAACGATAAGTTTGTTACCTTGTTGGGTTACAGAATAAAGCTTGTCTTAATTTGTCGCAAGTAATAAGGTTAGTTACAGATGATTATCTTTTTTGATAATTAAGCCATTAAATATTGATCACATAACTTAGTACCTTTTGTTGACCATGTATGTTGATTTAAACTATAATTGCTGTTAGGTAATAGAAAATGACGGTGCATCCTATCCTTGATTATTTTCACTTTATAAAGATTGATTTCGATGAGAATCATAACACATAGCTTGATGAATTCACAAAAGCGTGGGTGAATACCCTTAAAAGTGTAAAAGTTAGAGGGCAACCTAACCATATAGGTCTGGTTCACTAAAACAATTTGGTACACCACGTACGCTCTAACCTGAATCGAATGGATATTGTAAAAGCGAGCCGACTCCGGGTCTTATTTAAATAGGGTGGCCAATTGTCATATGTTCGTCTCGTTGTTGTGTCCATTTTAAAAGCCTTACGATTGTCATTCAATTAGTTGCCAATTGTAATTGTACTATGAAACACATTCAATATTTAGGATGCAATGTGATACATAACAAAAGTTTGAGGTTAAAAAGTGATTTGGGCCATACATTTCGGATTCAAAGAAGAATTTAGGAGAAATTGCTGGCCGGTTCACTTTCTCAAACTTTTTTTCTCTGCAGTACACCCTTTTTTTTTTAACCGCTAAAAGGCATTTAAAAAATTTTCTTCCTAAAATATCCTCAACAACATAGTTACTTCAGATTTGAGATTCAAATTGATGTATAAATGATTTCATGTTGTTAATATAGTTTTTCATCATGTTTGCGTATCAATTTTCATGCATAAAACACGAATTTGATCAAATTCAAATTTTTTGAGTTCATCCCGTTTTTCTTTGTTCTTGAGCTGTTTTGGCCACTTAAATCTCTGTTTTAAGCTTCGAATTTGTTTAAAATCAATCTCATATTATTATCCTAACTTAGTACTATATTTGTGCACAATTTTTCTACCAAAAAACACTATTTTTGAGTTTCAAATCAAGCAGCGGTGTCTGTCCGAAAACGAGGAAGATCTTCTTGAATTGATTTAATTCGCCAATCGCAGTATCTTGGGCAACGCATGGGGTTCGACACGCCGGTCAAGTCGCAGGGTCGAGGACAGGCGTCCTCGTGGGGTTCGGGGCAACGCCCAGGTAAACGAAAATCAAGTTTCCTAAAGCATGCTGCGATGATCGTTCCAT
Source organism: Platycodon grandiflorus (assembly GCA_016624345.1). Taxonomy (NCBI): domain Eukaryota; kingdom Viridiplantae; phylum Streptophyta; class Magnoliopsida; order Asterales; family Campanulaceae; genus Platycodon; species Platycodon grandiflorus. The sequence goes on from CM028365.1 coordinate 43,003,213, forward strand.
CGCGATGCCAAAAGTGGTGCATCGCTATGCGTTGGTTCCCTAAAGTGCGCTGCGATGATCGCGATGCATCAATTGTTGCATCGCGATGCCAAAAGTGGTGCATCGCGATGCGTTGGTTCCCTAAAGCGCGCTGCGATGATCGCGATGCACCAATTGTTGCATCGCGATGCCAAAAGTGGTGCATCGCGATGCAACAATTGGTGCATCACGATGCATTGGTTCCCTAAAGCGCGCTGAGATGATCGCGATGCACCAATTGTTGCATCGCGATGCCAAAAGTGGTGCATCGCGATGCAACAATTGGTGCATTGCGATGCGTTGGTTCCCTAAAGCGCGCTGCGATGATCGCGATGCACCAATTGTTGCATCGCAATGCCAAAAGTGGTGCATCGTGATGCCAAAGTAGTGCATCGTGATGCATTGGGTTACTGAAGCGCGCGTGTTTTTCTTTCATTAATAACATAATCGTCTTTTTGTCCCAAAAATACCTTTTTCCGATTTTTAAAAAATATGAGTGGACTGGAGCAATTACAAATATTTAAAAAAGGACCGGCCTGTAATTCACCCAAGAATTTAGGCTCTTGCTGTACTATGTTTCCGCGGCAAAAGAAGTTGTATAGTTCTCGTCATCGATATTTCATTTGTCTTGGGTTCGTGCCATTAACATGCTTGACCCAAAATAGAGCAACATTTTGGACCCCAAACGAAATCATTATGCATCTATTTCTTTAGCTTGTGGAGCCCTGTATTATCTGGATCAAAGCATGGTACCGTACTGGCAGAACACGATGATGGTCCAATCTCAAAGAGTTTTCTATTACTCCATAAACTATTAACTTAATACTCCCTCCGTTTTACTTTATTATTTTGAAATATTTTAATTAAAAAGTTCGTTTTTCAAAAATTATGCTTATAATTTTTATAATTTTTTATCTTTATCTTTACTTGTGTTATAATTATCTTAATTGTACTTAAGTATTTTTATAATTATGACTAAATTAGATGACACTAATATATTACTTAATAATTAAATTTTTTAAACGTGAACTTATTTGGGTGGAACGAATGGAGTATCAAGTCTCCTTCACAAACAAACATATACGTGTATATTAATGCCTAAAAGAGTAAAAGGAAGAGGCCTCCTTTATAACTAATTTGTGATAAACTATCTGACTTGAGAAAAGAAAAAAAAAAGACTTGAACACATTGATAGAGGCTTGGGTACAAAATTACACTAAAAAGTACTCCTTTTGTTCCACTTTTATTCCACCCAAAGAGTCCACGTTTGAAAAGTCTAATAATTAAGGGATATTAGTGTCATTAAATTGATCATAATTACAAAAATACTAAAGCGCAAAATGCTTACAACACAAGTGGAGGGTAAAGATGAGAGGTTATGAAAATTGTAAGCATAGTTTTTTTAAAGTGGCGTTTTAAGTAAAACATCCCAAAATAATATAGTGGACTCTTTGTTTGGAACAGAGAGAGTAATAGAGTAACAGAAATGATTTATATTAAGTAGAGTAATGCTATGAGTACCTAAAAAATATCAAATTTTTGTACCAAATGATGTGTCAGTTGATGTGACAGCTGATATAGCGCAAAAAACAAAATTAAAAATTATAATTAATGCATCACATCTTTGGTGCAAAAAAATTTGATACTCTTTAAGTACCCATAGCATTACTCTATTAAATATAGTAGTGATGTACAACTATCAGTCCATTGGCAAGTTGTTCCATATATACGACACCGTAATTACTGCTTGCTCGAAACAGTACTCATTACATAACGGTACGCATTTTCTCTCTGGCGAATTTCAGTTATATACTTATATTAATGTGTTAGCACATTGATGATTGGTGTTTCGTGGAGTTCATTTTTTCATCTCTTTTCATGGAACTAGTTCACAAGGCTTTGGTGGTTTTAAATTTTCTATATCACTCCGTATCACACTCTCTGTTTCATTAAATTTCAGTCGTACACGTTTTTTTGTAAAAGTTATAAGAAGAAGACAAATTAAAATAATAAGGATACGTGTAAAGTTAGGTTTAAATGGGACACGGAGTGTGATAGAGAGCGGAATAGAAGATTTGAAGCCGGCTTTGGTGGCTGGAATAATGTTTTCCGGGTGTATTTGTTCTTTTGTTTATTAATAACATTTACATTTAGCCGTTCGAAAAAGAAAAAAAAATGTTGGCATGTTATAACCTCCGTTTCAACTAAAGAGTCAACTTTTCATTTTTTAAAAATCAACATGTGACTAAATCAAATCAAAATTTAACATACTTTAATTATGTTTTCGGAAATAAAATCTCATTCACTATAAACTACATTAAGAATACTATGAAATACAACTTTAATGAGTTTGTAAAAATAATTAAATTTATGTAAATCGTCGGTTAAACTTTGATTAAGTTAACCAAAAAAAGAAGTTAAAAATGAATTTTTTTTAATAGGAAGGGAGGGAGTATCAAACAATCATATTTTGAAGCTTTGGAGGTCCCCCACAGCTCAATACAGCAAGACATTTCCCTATCCCAGAAATACTATAGCCCCATTTTTGAGATCTCCATCTATTCCCAGCAGAAGAAAAGCACCCTCGATTATTATTAATGGACCACTGCTATTTCTTGGGTTGACATTGGTATATCTTTTTAAGCAATTTACATACAACTATTATTAATAGAACGGAAAGAAAACAGAATGAATGTAAAAACTCATCTATATATAGCTTTGTGACTAGTGACTAGGGCAAAAGGGAGACGCCGTGCTCAGTGGACTTTGTCTAGCTTATAGGGTGGTGCATGCTGTATTTTCTTTGAAATGTGTTTTTTCTGTCGTGTAAACGATCCGAGCTCAATCAAACTTTGCAATTAAAGATTAAGCACTCATTCAAAATTTACATGAGCTTGAACACTACTATTCAAAATACGTTACCATGGAATCGTTTCTCGGCAAGGGTTGATATATCGGAAAGAGGCTTCGGATATATGCAAAATTCATGAAAACTGTTGTGCGACAGCGGAAGCGAGTAAATAATAGATTGAGCAAAAATCAATGATTAAACAATTAGGGAATTGAAGAAGAGAGAGTATTTGGTGTTTTAAGACTGATGTATATTGCTTTGATAACCTTAATCACGTTTTAGGATTACAACTTATATATATGATACAAGACCAAACTTTAAACCGATACAAACAAGGAAACTGGAAAAACACAGAAATCGGCCCAGGGCGACCGCCCTCTTTCCAGAATGTCCATTTGCGGTTTCCTTGCCTTGCCCGACACCCACAGTCCGCACCGCCAAGCACGAGCTCGCTACGCTCACTCGTTATGCTTCGAGAACAAGTCCACAATCTGGAATCGAGCCATATATTCTAACAATCTCCACCTTGGCGAGCATTCACCCCTTAGAAGATAAAAGAACCCAACAACTCGAACCTCAACTTGGCATCTCCGTAGGAATTGACTTCCATATCTCTAACATGAAGAAATGTACAACAAATCCAAGCAATGCTTGAACTTTTCAGTAGTAACCGGCTTCGTCAACATGTCTGCAGGATTCTCCGTGGTGTGAATCTTAATTTTCTAGCAAAACATCTCCCATATCAATTAACTCCCTAATCTTGTGAAATCTCACATCGATGTGTTTAATTGGTCCGTGAATGAAAAACATGATTCTTTACTAAGAAGATTGCACTCTGACTGTCACAATGTAACAACATTCCACCTTGTTGTACACCGAATCTCTGACTAAGCCCCGAAATTATAAGGCTTCCTTTGCAGCTTCAACAACCGTCATGTACTCCGCCTCAGTTGTGGACAATGTAATAATCGACTGAACCATAGATCTCCAACATATGGGTCCTCCTGCAAGGGTAAATGCATAACCCGTAGTCGACTTCCTACGGTCCAAGTCACCTACATAATCTGAATCAACATACCCTACAACTGAAAGCTCCACACTCTACCCCTCAAACATAATGCCATAATCAATAGTGCCCGTCAAGTATCTGAAAATCCATTTGACTCCCTCCTAATAATGTTTACCCGGATTCGGCATATACTTGCTCACCACACTAATTGCTTGCACCAAATCAGGCCTAGTGCAAACCATAACATACATGAGACATCTCACTGCACTTTCATAAGGAACGTTTGACATCTTCTAAATCTATTCATTGGTCTTTGGGGGAATCTAAGGTAGATAGGTTAAAATAATTCGCCAATGGTGTCCTCATAGGTTTCGCATCTCCCATGTTAAACCTCTTCAACACCTTCTCAATATAGCTAGCTTGAGACAACCACAATCTCCTAGATTTCCTGTCTCTGCGAATCTCCATCCTAAAAATCTTCTTGGGTGCCCCCAAATCTTTTATATCAAACTCTTTACACAACAAGGTTTTAAATTTATTAACCTCGTTAGTACTCTTACTAGCGATAAGTATGTCATTCACGTACAGTAACAGAAAAATAATAGAACCATCATCAAGGCTCCTCACATACAGGCAACAATCATACTCACACCGCCTATGGCCAATACTGATCATATACGAGTCAAACCTGGTGTACCACTACCTTGGAGATTGTTTTAGCCAATAAAGTGACTTCTTCAATTTACATACTAAGTGCTCATGTCCAGATTGCCTGAACCCTTATTCATAATAATCTTCTCTTCTAACTCACCATGTAAACACACAGTCTTCACATCCATTTGCTCCAACACCATATCATGTTGCGCTACAAGCCTTAACAAAATCCGAATAGAAGTATGTCTAACAATAGGAGAAATTTTTTTGTTCTAATCTATCCCTTGTTGTTGTGAGTACCCCTTTGCCACCAACCGAGCCTTGAAATTTTCCCCCTCTTTTTCTGATATTGTTTCTTTCTTTTTTAACACCCATTTACAACTAATAGCACACTTCCCTTGAGGAAGCTCCACCAAATCCTATGTATTATTCTTGTGTAATGATTTCATCTCCTCCGCCATAGCAGTTACCTTTCTATCTTTTTCAAGACATTTTATTACTTCCTGAAAATTTTTTGGGTCTCCACTACTAAGAACAAGAGCATAAGAAACCATATCCTCGAAACCATACCTGACAGGTGGTTTGATTGCTCGTCTGCGTCTCCCAACTGAAGTACTAGCCTCTTCAGTTTCTTGTGAAGTTACCTCTAAATCTGGAAGAATGTAATTCATATCAGCTGCTTATAACTCCACCTCCACAACCTGCTTACCTTTACTTTTACTTTCTGGCATCTGTTGTTCCTCTTTATCCTGAGTACCTTCCAACATAGCTTTTTTTATTGAAAACTACATCTATACTGATCACCACCTTGCTTGTCTTGGAATCCTAAAGTTTATAGTCCTTCACACCTTTTTCATACCCCAAGGAAGATACATTGTTTAGACTTTGGGTCAACCTTCGATCTTTCTTCACTAAGAATGTGCACATAGACTGGACACTTTAACACCCACATATCGGAATAGTCAACCTCATTATTTGTCCATACCTCCTCTTTCACGTTGCTATCTAGTGATGCCCTCGGTAATCTATTAATCAAGAAACATTTCATACTCACTGCATCAGCTCAAAAATTCTTTGCAAGCCCTGCATTTAATCGTAGACACCTAGCCCTTTCCGCAATAGATTTGTTCATACTTTCCGCCACTCTGTTCTGTTGTGGTGCCTTGCGTACTGTGTATTGTCTCTTGATCCCATGCTTCGTACAAAATTTATTGAACTCGTCATCTGTGTCCTCAGTTCCATTATCATTCCTCAAACACTTGATTTTTCTGCCTATTTAGTTTTCCACTTCGGTCTTCCATATCTTGAACTTCTTAAAAGTCTCTGACTTATGCTTCATGAAGTAAACTTAAACCTTTTTCGAAAAATCATCAATGAAAGTGAAAAAATACAAGTGTCTTCCCCTTGATTCTGTCATGACTAGTCCTACACATCTAAGTGAACATAATCAAGGATACCCTTCGTCGAATGTGTACCCGTCTTGAATTGCACGTTGTTTTACTTTTCAATAACACAATACTTGCAAAAATTAAGTTTGCAAGTTTTAACACACTTCAATAACTTTCGTTTATAAAGTTCCTGCATACCTCTCTCACCCATGTGCCCTAGCTTTATGTGCTAAAGAGCAGTTTCTTCATCTACTCCAGATTCAATAGAAGTGACTCCACCTACAATAGTGCTTTCTAGCAACCTATAAATATTTTAGAACCCTTTTCTTCCTTCATCGCAACCAATACACCCTTAACAACTTTCAAAACTCCACTTTGGGCCTTATAGAAGAACCCATTAGAATCCAAGTTGCCCAATGAAATCAAATTTTTAGAAACCTCAGGTACATGTCTAACATCATATAACGTTCTAACAACACCATCAAACATCTTAATTCTTATGGTTCCTATGCCAGCAATTTTACATGTAGCACCACTACCTATAGTAACTATACCAGAATTAACTGACCTATAGGTGGCAAATCAATCATGATTAGACGTCACATGAAACGAACATGCAGAGTCCATAATCAAGAAATTTGTAGGGTGCCTTAATGTTGATGAAGTCAAGAGCATGTCACCATCTATCTCCTCTGAGCCATCTTCGACCACATTAGATGACTTTGAACCATTCCTTTCCTCCAAAAAATTCTGCCTCTTATGCCTCTTCTTCCCACACTTGAAACAACTACCCTTGTATTTCTTCTTCGAATCAGACCGGGAATTCTGCCTTTGTTATTGACCATCCCAAAACTGACTTCTGGCACGGTCCTGGTTGTCCTTCATAAATAGCCCCTCTCCTGCAGATTCGTCAACGGCCTTTCCCTTCCGTTGATGAAACGCCAAAAGAGCCTCTGTAACAGGCTCCAACTCTAAAGTCTCCTTCCTCTATGTCAAAGTAGTCACAAGGTTTTCATATGTAGACTTGTCATCCTCCTCAAACGTCATATCCACCCTCACTAAGTCACTAATGAGTTAAACGTATTGATGTGACTATTGAGATTCGAACCCTCTGCCATCTTAAGTCCATACAACGTTTGCTTATGACACAATTTATTTGTGATATCCCACATCGGGTAGATGTGGGACTTGTGTGTGCTTTATAAGTGGCCACCCACTACCACTGGGCATGCACCAACCTATACATGGACTTTTGGGTGGCTTGTGGTGGGCCAGTTAACCCAAGGTGCTTAGTGGGCCAGTGCGTGGCGGACCGGGCTTCGGGCTCGGGTCGTTACAGTTGTAAATTTGTATGTTTCCCAACTTTTTCTTTTCTTTGGAAGGTGACATGAATGTTTTAGCTTTCATTAACATGCTGTACGATTGGGGAGTTGATTGAAAGCAAAATTATTGTCTATTGTAACTTGCTAGCGATTTTAGTGGTATATAATTGCGATTAACTAAGATTTTGAATCTTCGAGATTGACTATATATGACTACCTTTGAGCTCAAATTGTTTGCATCGCAAGTCAATTTATAGATAAAGGACCCTTAACTTAATCATCCTTATATACATATACTCCCTCCGATCCAAGCAAAGAGTCCACTATACTATTTTAAGATGTTTCACTTAAAGTGTCCACTTTCAAAAATTTATGTTTACAATCTTCATAATTATTCATCTTTACTCTCCATTTGTGTTGTAATCATCTTGGTTGTGCTTAAGTATTTTTATAATTATGACAAAATTCAATGACACTAATATATCCCTTAATAATTAGACTTTTCAAACATGGACTCTTTGGGTGAAACGGAGAGAGTAATACACAAAATATATAGATAGAGGGAGAAAAATTAGTTTGCAATTATTGAACTCTCGTTTATTCATCATTGTAATAAAACTCGGTTGAAATTCTAATTTCTCGCGACTAGTTTGCAACATTATCAAAAAACGATATATTTCCGTAATATACACGATTCGCTCCATTTAGAAATCTTCACTGTGATCGTTCACTCTTCTCCTTGAGCCATTATGCACAAAGACTAGTTTACAAATGGTGAAATTGACGCTGAACAAGTACTACGTAACGTAAGAGGTGTCACTATGTTTTATTATCTTCGATCTATTTTTTTCCTACAAACATTTTATATGTCATTGCTGGTAAATCAGTAATTTAATTTATTAATTTTACTAAGGATAAATTCCCGAATAAAAAATAAATATTTCGTGAACTTTTAACCGAATTTGGGTGTCATTCTGACTTTTTACCAATATTTTACCATACTTTTCTGAAAATTCCCGAATTACGAATTATTTTGTCACCTCGTATATTTAACGAATTCCAGATTTGTTATGGTACTATTCAGTTTAATATTAGCACATGACGGGTTCTTACCAAAAATAAAAATAAAAAGGAATAATTGAAGGCCGGTTCCATTCTTCAGATTTTTAACCCCTTTAAACCCCAATATTTGTTTCAATCATAAAAAGTCCAGTTTGGTGGATAAATGACTCAATTGTTCTAAAAATGCCCTTCCATTACGTACTGTGCTGCTGTAGGTGAGAATTCATTTCCCAACCATTGTTTTCTTTTACTATGGCCTTCATCTCTCTCTTTTCTCTCTCTATCTCTCTCTCTCTCTTTCTTTTGTTTTTTATGAAAAACATAACTTTCATCTCCATCCTCCCCCATCCTACTTTGTTGTCTTCATCTATATCCCAACCAACTCCTCTATCCTTGCCATCTTCCCTCTTCCCCTGCTACTCTCTCTCTCTCTCTCTCTCTCTCTCTCTCTCTCTCTCTCTATTTATTTTTGTGAACCTCAAAACACTCACTAGCACCACTTCACCTTTTATATATCCATCTATTAGTGCATATGTGTGTGTGTTTTTATTAACTCTAAATTTTTTTTCTCCAAATTCAGTTCATAGCTCCCCTCGATCTCGTATATAAAATGATATTGTCGAATTTCTATATATTTGGTTCTTCAATTCCATGGAAGATAGGACTGAAATCAATATAAAGAGATGATTTATTGTTACAAAGTAATGAAGATGGACTAAGATCAAAAACTGAATGCGAGATCCTTAAGGTGAACAATTAACCTCAGAAATAAAATGTGTGCATCGCAATGCAACAAAACAGTACTTTTTATTACAATTTTGTGCACCGCAAGTGTAATGTTGTGCATTGCGATGCAATAAAACAGTCATTTTCAATACAATTTTTTATATCGCGATGCATCACTTTTATTTTGTAGTGCATCAATTTTTAAATGGGCGTGATGTTCAAAATTATGGGCGTGATGCCCAAAATTATGGGTGTGGCGCACATTTTTAACTCTTAAGGAAATCGTGATGCATCGGAAATAAAAGTTGTGCATTGCGATAAATCAAATTTGGAATTGTGACGCATCAATTTTGTTTTCCGATGTATAGTGTGCAAGTTCCTTATTTTTTTAAGGGTATAGACGAAATTTTACAACAAAAATGCTTTTTTCTGGTTTGAAACAAGTATATTGTCTTAAACTAGTTGGAAATCCATCAAACGAGACCGGTCCGCACTTCATCCAAATACACAAAAGTAGGGCGAAATTCAGGCAGGTACCTTTTAATGAATTTTCAACCGCTTTAGTCCCCTATAATTGTTTCAAACTGGAAAAGAATACTTTTGTTGCAAAATGTCGTCTATGTCTTTAAAAACACGGAACAGGAACGCTATGCATCGCAAAACAAAATTGATGCATCGTAGTTCAAAGTGTGCATCGCGATGCATAAATTGTACTAAAAATCTTAGTTTGTTGCATCGCGATGCATGAAATTTCCTTAAAAGTTCAAAATAGGCGCCACGCCCATAATTTTGGGCTTCATGCCGGTTCCAAAATTATTGCACAACATTGTACTAAAAAGTATTGTTTTTGTGTATTGCGATGCACAACTTTTAATCGACATTACACTTGCGATGCATCTAAAGTTTGCATCGTCAATTACACTTGCGATGCATCTAAAGTTTGCATCAGGATGCACAAAGTTGTACTAAAAAGTACTATTTGTATGCATCGCGATGCACAACTTTTAATTGACATTACATTTGCGATGCATCAAAAGTGTGCATCGCAGTGCACAAAATTATACTGAAACTTTTGTTGCATTGCGATGCATAAAATTTATTTTCGATAAAAAGATATGAAAGGAAGAAGACGCACAAGAGAAGAAAAAGGGATACAGACTTGAAAGAAAAGAATAGAAAACACTAAAAAAAACCTCAACCTACCTTGAAAGGAAAAACAAACTAAATAATTAAAAGACAAAGCTTGAGATTTAATTAAGGATATTTAATAAGGGTAAAAATTGCAATGGAAGGAAAGACGAGATTTACAGCAGTAAATCAAGGAATACATGTAAATCAAGGAATACACTGCTTAAAATGTGTTTTAGGTTGTTACGGGGACAGGTTTGGAACAGTTGACCAATTTATCACTTAAAATGGACTTAGACTGTTGAAAACAATATAATTGTGGTGGACTAAAGCGGTTGAAAATCCTACATAAGGTACCGGTCCACAATTATTCCAAAAAAGTAAAAATTAGGAATAATTGCGGGTCGATGCCCTTTCACACATTTTCAACCGCTTTAGTCTCTTATAATTGTTTTCAACCGCTTAAGTCCATCTTAAGTGATAAATTGATCAATTGTTCCCAAACTGCCCCCGTAACAACCTATCACGTTTTTTAAGCTATACGTTTTCCTTGATTTACTCCTATGAATCCCATATTTATTCTCATTACGATTTCTTACTAAAATTTGCATCCATATCAACTTGAAAAAACTTAAAAAATGAATAAGCAGAAGATCGAATTCATTGTGAAATCGAAATCAATGGATTTAATGGAAACTGCTATCATGTTGTTGTTGAAATTCAGAGGAGATACGATTGCTTCGAAAGTTTCAGAGAATTTTGGTTTATCTTAGTTGATCAAATGCATTAGAAGTAATATTCCAATTTTCACTCAGATAATTGTACTTTGAAATACACTGTAGGAACACATAATAAAACGAAGAAGATTTTAAAAACATGGTGTCATTGGCCAAAATTTTATTAGTTTTCATTATCATTGTTGATGTGTTTGAAACTAATAATGGTTTGACTTATGGAATTAATAAAGAAGGAAAAGATGGAGATGAGATTGCAGAGAACATACACGATGAAACAGTTACTACAGACGATGCACAAGAGTTGCATCACGATGGACAAAACTTGCATCGCGATGTACAAGTCTTGGACAAAGGTAAAGGAAAAGTTTTGAATCGCGATGCACTATATCTATTTGGCAATGCACAACAATGTAATGTGCAGAACAGTTAAAGTAAGTGTACCAATTCTTCAAGTTTTGAAAGCGATGATGAAAGTGTTCCATGTTATGACATATGTCATATTCAAACATGAAAGGATCTATTGAATTCTAGTTTGGTATCTCTTATTACTAGTGTTGGTCAAACATTTAAAGGTGGAATGGAAGATTTTTGCACGCAAGTTATAAAGTATTCATTCAAGATTGGATTTGAATTTATTTAAATTAAGAACAACAATAAGAGGATTAGCGTTGCATGTGGAAAGAAATTCAATGATGATTGCAATTGGTTCATTAAGGCATCTTTATCTATTGATGAATCAGTATCCATATACAATTGCAACCTTTCACACAGTTGTCATCTGACCATTATTGACGATAATAACTCAAAAAGGATGTGCTGTGGTATAATTACGCACTTGATTCTTGACCATGTTTGCAGTTGACCAAGCTATTCACCGATTGATGTAATTGATCACATGAGAACCAATTATGGCATTGAGATATCATACATTAAGGCATGGAGGATCATTGAGAAGGCTCGAAAGATGCTTTTTGGTTGTTACGAAGAATTTTTTCAGGAGCTGCAATGGTACGTTAAAGCGTTGTATAAGAGTAATCCGGGTAGTTTTGCATTCTTGGAATAGGATGATATTATGATCGTTTCAGTAGGTTGTTCATTTCATTTCAGGCATGCGTAGATGGTTTCGACTACTGCCATCCTATATTGTTCATAAATGGCACATTTATGAAATCTCGATTTAAGGGCACCCTTTTGTCTGCCACGGCCAAGGATGGAAATCAAGGTACGTCCAATTTTTCTACATTTTTTTCTTTGTTTCAACATTATTTGATTAGTCTCATAGTGTGTTCATGTTTATACCCCTGTTTGTACTTGTATTTAATAAGTGAATACATTCAGTACATTAGTGTGCATCGAAAATAAAAGTTGTGCATCGCGATACATAAAATCAGTACTTTGTAGTACACTTTTGTGCATCGCGATGCACACTGGTATGCATCACAAATATTATATTGTTAATTCAGTAGAATAATGTGCATCGAAATAAAAAGTTGTGCATCGCGATGCATAAAAACACTAATTTTTCAATACAAGTATCTGCATTACGATGCATACTTTGATGCATCGCAAAGGTAATTTTGATTAAATATTGTTCATATGCTTCAAGTCTGTTTCTGTTTGCATTGGCGGTCGTAAGTTTTGAAAGTAGGGATAATTGGGCTTGATTCCTCTAAAAAATAAAAGGAGCCATCGATCGGGAAGTGTTGTTTGTATCCGATCGAAATGCTAGGTTAATAGAAGCAATACGCGATATGTTTGGGAGTTCCAAGCATTTCTATTTCTTAGTGTACCTGTATCAAAACTTTAAAGAAATGTTTAGCGGTAAACATTATTCTAACGCGCGCGTTCCGCAGCAGTTTGTGTTCAAGACTCAAGGATTGCGCGTATGCCCCCAACATTAGACTGTTTAATGAGAAAATTGAAATATTCAAAAATGAAGGGGGACAGGTTGCTTGTGAGTTCTTGGCCACCATTCCATACGATAAGTGGGTTATTGCATATTGCCACGAGAACATGAATGACGAACTGACATCAAATGTTGCAGAATCGTCCAGCAATTGGATTTAAGAGGCTTGCAGTCTTCCTATCACTCAAATGGTCGACTGTATAAGATCGAAATCATGAAATAGTTTAGGGAGAGACTTGGCTATGGAATGATATGGAACAAATTATTATGTGCGGAGATGGATAAAAAGTGAAACGAGTACCTAATGTTGGGATCACGTGACAGATTCGTATGAGACCCAACTCCATATACGAGGTTTTATTTGATCCAAGCGTCCAGGTTGATTTGAGGAATCATATATGTTCATGCAATCAGTGACATATTCAAGGATTCACGTGTTGCCACACAGCTATTGTGATTGTGAGATTCAGGAAAAATATCAAGGATACGGTTGATAATTACTTCCTAACAAATAATTACATTAAGTGTTACGAGAGAAGCGTACTGTCAATTGCAACTATGGATAGGTATGAGCTACAAAATTCTTGGGAAGGTGAAACCATTTTACCACCAATAATGAAGATATTACCCAGACGTCCCAAGAAGACAAGGATCCCATCAAATGATGAATCAACAAGCAAAAAGAAAAGGATATGTAGCAGATGTCACAATCTTTAATTGTAACCACAACTCTAGGTCATGCAGAGAGGCTATACAAGGTTGATTTGTTATGTTTCAATTTTTGAAGTTCATTATCCTATTATTGTGCATCAGAAATAAAAATCATGCATTGCAATGCAATAAATAGTACTTTTGTTGGTACAATTTTGTGCATCGCAATGCACACTTTTATGCATCGCAAGTGTAATGTTAATTTATTCAATACAAATATACAATATTGTGCATCGACAATATAAGTTGTGCATTATGATGCAAGGAAACAATACAATTTTATGCATTGCGATGCACACTTTTATGTCGCAAGTGTAATGTCAAAAAATAGAGAAATTGCACAATGTTATCAACACACATCCATAAAACTACATATGAAATCAAGTCTAAATTAGTATTAAAACACCACAAAATGTATTCAAATATTTACATATATTCAAATACAAGAAAATATAACACCACAAATGTATTTAAAAAGTTTAATAACAAAGAAACACATTTAATCAATATTTATTCTCATTCCATTGGTTTCCTTGCACTTCTTCCTAAAGGGATTCACCATATTCTTTTTCTTTTCTGACCTCCTGATTTTTTTGTCCTTTTTTAATTTTAGCTTGCTTAATTGTTTGACTCACACCTTCTAGTTGATTTCTGACTTGTGTTTGAGTCACAAATTCACTCGCAACTGGATCTATCACCCTACCCCTCTTAATCGGCGATCCCCTGGGTACAGCTAGCCTCACAAAGAATTGTTGGATCCCCACCCATCTTAATTGGTGATCCACTGGGTGCACCTGTAGCATTTTGTTGATAATCTACGTCCACACCTATATTCACCTCAACTAAATTCACATTGTTTGTTTTCAGGGCATCTACAGAGGCCGCACCAAGAATTTCCATCTCATTGTTTCTATTTGCCCAAAGCAGTTCCTTTTCATCATTTGTTGTTCTATTAAGAACATCATCAAACCTCTTTAAAATCATAAAAAAATGAAACAATGTATAAAAATTGTGCATCAGAATAAAAAGGTGTGCATCACAATGCAACAACTTAGAACTTTTTAGTACATTTTTTTCTTTGTGCATCGCAAGTGTGATGTTGTTAATGTAGTATAATTGTGTGCATCAAAAATAAAAGTTATGCATCGCGATGCGCAAAAACAGTACTTTTTTAATACAATTTTGTGCATTGCGATGCACACCTTTGTGCATCGAAAGTGTAATGTTGATATTTCTAATAGAATACTAATGTGTCATTTTATAACCACTCACCTGATTGGTCATGATTCTTACAAAATTGGATTCATCCAGTACGCTGGACAGTGCCCTTAAATCCTATTTGACGAACCTTAGGATATAAGTTTCACGAGTCGGTTATACAACGTTACTCTTCTCGCACAACCAATACTGCATAGAGGAACTCAAAATATTTAATATGATCAAATCAACATGCATCATACACAAAAATTGCATATAATAATTCTAAATGAACTTAAAATTACTGACAACAGCAGCACACATCTATCTAGGTGGTTATCAGATGTAGTTTCCAATCTTTCCAACAACAAATCAACGACATATTTTGACTTATTGTACGTTGATATTGTGTTCATATCAGACACAAAGGCTTGTGTAGGCCCACGGTATATAGGATGTCTTGGTTGCAACCAACAAGGTTACGAGAACAAGCAGGGTCGTCAAGCCAGCGACGTAATCGATATCTACTTGATCCGGACTCTCTATCATTTCCTTAATTCTATCAAAAAACCAACTTCGGCTTCAATTTTATGTTCTTTGATTCCTTCGACATTTTGTCTGGGAAGCACCTTTGGAGGAAATCGGTGCGATCCAATTTGTAAAAAGATATATTTATTCCTCCTCTCCATCGTTGATATCGAATATGAGCTTCACATCTATTGGTTGAACCTTCAACCTTTTTTGCCCAAACTAAAAACACCTTTGTAATACCCCGACCCAACTTCTTCCCTAGGTCGCTTGTAGTCTCTCATTATTGACCTACCTCGGAGACTGAGGTGTCATGCTTGTTAAGCGTGACGTGTTGAGTTGAGAACCGTATTTGATACGTATTAATCTACGTTGTGTCGTGCGTCATTTTTGTATTTGTTCGAGGCTATCTTCAACCTTGATTAACATTCATATACATTGTTCATTTTCCCGTCCCATTGACCTAATCTTGGTTTGGACTCCTTCACGATTAATGATCATATGGATCTTGTCGTTAACCCGCACGCCGAGTCATTTCAAGTGTTTCGTATGCCCGGATTTGTACTCAAATCTTTATATGGTTGATTGCATGAGCAATATGTTGAACTTCTAGCGTTGTTTCCAGACTTTCGGGAACCTTTCTCGAGTGTTTCGACCTTCCCATAGACTTAGAATCACTTTGGGATCATTTAGAATCATTTCGGGAGCGTTTCGGAGCATTTTCGGAGAGTTCAGAGAATCTGGACATAGAGTGATCGCCCTGGGGAGATCAGAGCGATCGCCCTGAATCCAGAAGGAAAAGCAATCGCCCTGGTTAGGACAGAGCGATCGCCCAGCCCCGACCCTGTTCATCTGATTTTCTTTCTTTCTCGGTTTTTCGTATTTTTAAGTGGTTTAAAATGCTCAAACAAGCCCGGGATTGGACCAAACACTTACCCATAGTATTAATAAGATAACCCAACCTATTTCCCCTCATTTTCTTCCTCCAAAACCAGACTTTAGAAAGAGAGACTCTAGAAAGAGTGTAGAGAGAAAAAAGAGAAATAATTCGTGATATCTCAAGCATCTGGAGTCGGATCGACGATCCGTCTTTGCCGTAGCGTAGAGGGCGACGAGGAGCATGTTTCTAACCAAAGGGATTGTGCGATCTGTTAAGGAATCACTACCCCACCTCTTCTTCCACATTTTTGGAGAGAAAAGATTAATTTTAGGGGTGTAAAAGCTTGATTCGGACTTGGATCGAGCTTGGGATTGATGATTGGACTCCGTAACGGCGTAGAGGTCGCGGAGGAGTACATTTCCACTCGAAGCCCCTTGGATTTTGTGGAGCATTTGCATTGTGTAGTAAGTTACTAATCTTCTTCTTAGATTTCAAGCGTCGTAGTGTAATATCGCGATGTTTATGTGTTATACATATTGTTTATGAACTCCCTACATGCTATACTTGTTCAAGATGATTTACTAGCATGCCAAATGATGGGTATTGATGAATTGTTGTTAGTTTTGTGGTCTCCGAATATTAGAAACTTGTGGTGTTCATTGTGGTACATGTTGTTGTTGTTGTTGTTGTTATTGTGATGGTTGTTGTCTTTGAGTATTAGAGACTCCTCAAGATTGTGTTGTGAGTACTATTGTTGTTTCCCGAGTTATAGACTCGCGAATTTGTTTATGAGTTGGGTTCCGGCAATAAAGTCGTCGATGACTTGTTTTAATTCTATCGAGCATGTATAACTTATTGAGATTATAATCATTAATATTCTCGCGATAACTTGTGGGATTTACATGGGTAGTTTATACCTCGAACGTTGGATATTGGGATTGCCTTGGTTATTTAGGGACGATACTACGGTTCGTCCCGAGGTTTAAATTGTAGATGACTGACGCTAACGGGAGTTAAACATGATGTAAAGATTATACATCGTGTAATGTAGTAATAATTAGTATAAATATATGTAGGTTGTATTTTAGTCTCCTACGGTGGGGGATGACGAATTGACGAGACCTGGATCAAATAAGACTTGACTTGAGTTGACTTAGTCAAACATTAGTTGACTATTAAGTACGTTGAAGTTCCGACTTAAACCTTATGATTAAACAAGGGTTAATTATCTATACTAGTCTTCCCATAAAGTGTTATCGAATAGTCAGGCCCCTTAGTGCTTGACATTTCTCTCGAGACGAATAGTTTCAATCGTCGGATGACGAGTTGGTTACATCCTAGGTAGTTAATGACACACCTTGGTTATAGTTCCAATTCACACGATGTGACTTGTAGGGAGTCGTGATATGCATAATGGACGACAAAAATGAGATGGAATAGATGTACCTAAGATGAAGGGTATTGTGCAGTTAAAGGATACCGTAGGGATCCTAAGTTTGGCATATTCATTGTATGTCGGTTTGTGATTGTAAGTACGAGTAGGCTTACACATGTTGTGATTATAAAGTCTAGCATTTGCGGACTTAAATAATTTGGTGTATGTGTGGTTGTTCTAGTAAGCAATAAGACAATTATCCTACTTTGATGATTGATTGTGTGTTTAGTATTTACAAGCACGTTATGTTGATTTGGTATATGATTCAATAGAACACATTATGGTTAGATTTCGTTAAGTTTGTGATTCAATAGAACACATCATGATTTGATTTATTAAGTTGTGATTCAATAGAACACGCTTAATTAGTTTAGCATGAGTAAACATCTATTTGTGCATTGCATCGAGTCCAGCTGGCATATGTGCATTGGAGGTCTATTGACGCTCAGTTATTGTAGGAGCAGGGGCTTCTTAATAGACGAAAGCCAATACACTGGGCCTCTCCCTACCGTTGGCCACGGTATGGGTTTCTCTAGTCCCACAGTTGAACGGAATAAACGGCGACTGTGCATTGTTGACATTGTTTTGTATGCATTGGGATACGGACACCGGTCCCTTGTGATACTTGTAAGTGGCTAGAGCCGTATTGTCTCGGGTCGTAGGGGATCGAGCGATACGTCAACGTGGATACAGAAAATGGTCCACAACGGGTACTTGTAGATCGTGTTTGACGTGGTCGGGTACGTAAATTTGTTTTGGGATACGAGCACTGGTCCCTTTGTGATTTGTGTACGGCAATAGAAGCACAATCATCTATTCATGTTCGTTGGTCGATATTGGGAAATGTGCCCAGCACCAGCGGCACAGTTGTTTATTTTGGTTCTCTGAAGCAGAAGCGCAGGAATCTATTATTAATATTACCTTGTTGGATAGCAGCAGAGGCATCTTTTATAGTTCTGTGAAGCAGCAGCGTAATCGTCTTCTACGGCTCCATGGAGCTATAAGATCGGAAGTGTTTCAAGGGATTTCGGAGGTGTACCTCGAATCCACCGTATCCACCTTTATGTGTTTACTTACACTTTATGTACGAACGAATGTTGGTCGTGGTCTCCAACCAGTGCATGACGGTTGGCAGCTACTGAGCCTTTCGTGAATATATGATTGGTTGTCTTATATGCTACAACCTATTTATTATCCTGTTATATCAATGTGCATAATGCCATGCCATATTGTTACATTAGTAACTTACTGGGTCTTCGACTCATCCCTTCCACATTTGTTTTTCTTAGTTTGCAAGCTATGAGTTCCAACGCAGTGAGACGTTAGTTCGAAGTTCCTCTTGTTGTCTTTAGTTAATATTTTGTATTTATCTACTGTTCTGTGAGATCGTGGATTTAAGCTAAGTTATGTAAACTTAGTATGTCGGGTAGAAATGTTGTATTTTATTTAAGTTGTATTTTGGTGGCGACTCGTGGAGTCGGCCCGTTGTACCTTATTGTATCAGTAGTAATTTTATTTACTTTCGTTGGGGCTTTGAGCCGTTTATCTTTAGTTGTCTTCCCGAGCATGTTAGCTTGTGGGTTTCCAGTATTGTTGTTTCTCCGGCTCGTGTTTGGCCGTGCAGGTTTTATATTGTTGTTGGAATTTTGTTATTCGAGTTTTTAAAACTCCTATTTTATCTAGTATTTCGCTGCTAGTTTTTGGTTTTGAGCTTTTGTGGCTTGCTCTATTTAGCTCTTTTAGTTGTTTTTCTTCGGTTTGGCGCTCCGAGTTGGGGTTCAACATCAAATCTCAGACTCGGGTCATCACAACCTTTGCCTCTTAACGTAGCATTTGACAATAGTCCTTATTATCGAATTGTACTTCTTACAATGATCGCAAATGACATCAATAATTATGCTCATTATGAGGTACCAAAAATATATTTTCTTTAACACTGTTTTATACTTATCCCTGAAATTGACATTCTTAATCTGACATATGAGGGACTGCATACTTGATCTGTATACTATCCTGGTGGGATTTTTAGTTATCGCAGCTGCATAATACGTATATTGTGGTTATAGTAACATAATTGAAGAATTGCAAGAAAGTAGTAAAATATGATGTATCAATTGTGCATCACGATGCACAATCATGCATTTCGATGCACACATTGATGCATCGCAATGCACAAAATTTTAAACCCTACAAACGCTGTTCATATTTTAGTGAACGCGATGCAATAATTTTTACCAATGACACCATATTTTCTCAAATAATGCATCGCGATGCATCAAAAATAGAACTTTTATGCAAATGTATAAAGATTTCACTTTATTTAGGAAGTTGTAAACAAAAAGTACAACTATAAAATATATTAGGGTTAATGACACCACTAGTCCCTTGACTATTAAGCATTCCACAGTTAGTCCCTTAATAAATTTTTTTCAAATTTCAGTCCCTTGAGTACTAACATTAGACACGCTTAGTCCTTTTGTTGGATGCTGTTAGAATTTTTCCGCTAAGTCTGTCATGTGCCCAACATGTGACTTTGATTAAGGGCATTTATGAAATTTTACTTATCATCTTCATCGACAATTCTTCAAACCCTAATTTTCAGAATACCCAATTTCAAATAAAGAACAAAGCAATCATAATCAGGTCAATTGCTAGCAATTCTATCCATTACCCAAAAACCCAAATTTCTGATGTAAAAATCACATCAATTAAAAAAATGATGAAAGTAATGATTTCACCCATTTTCGGAGCTCAGCTTGGGGTCGCCAAAGCTTCGATTTCATAATCCTGGGATAATGGCAGAGATCGATTTGGGGTTGCCGGAGCTACGATTTTGCCCAAACGTGGCGCTGAACTCGCTGTGCTCCAAGTTTCATCAATGGCGGGGGATCCCAGTCAAGGTCTTCAACAACAACTTAGAACAGGCGCTTGGGGTATATGTAAAAGATTGTGAGAACCAGCGGTATTGAGAAGATGATAAAGGACGAGCAGATTTAACACAGCAAGAACTCTACGAAACGAATGCTGACCCACAAGAATCTCATGCGTAAACTCAGATCTGAAGACATGGCTTGCAAGTTCCAATCCGTTCTCAAAAAAGTCAGGTAGAGCTAAAAAAAAATGTTAACTATACCTTGCCTGCAAATTGAACTTGCTGTGAGTTCTTCACTAGATTCCTGTGGGTCTGTGGGTTCAAACAACGTATAAGGGCAATTAGATGTCATATGAATGCAATTGACTTGAATTTCTACGTGTAGGACAATGCCTATATCAAATTTTTACACTATTAGGATTACCGCGATCGAGTTTAACCTCGATTTATAAGATCTTTCCTTTCTTCCCTGCGAGCTTATCTCTCATCATGGTCAAGAAAGAATCGACACACATCACAGAAACTTTCAATAATCTATAATTCTTTCATGTGTTACATTTGTTTTGTTCTTTAATTGAAATTGGGTATTCTGAAAATTAGGGTTTGAAGAATTGTAGATGAAGATGATAAGTGAAATTTCATAAATGCCTTTAATTAAAGTCACATGTTGGGCACATGACAGACTTAACGAAAAAATTCTAACGGCATCCAACAAAAGGACTAAGCATGTCTAATTTTAGTATTCAAGGGACTGAAATTTAATTTGAAAAAAATTTATTAAGGGACTAACCATGGAATGCTTAATAGTCAAGGGACTAGTGGTGTCATTAACCCAATATATTACATACCTGAAATTTCTTCAGTTTCGTGTTTTTGTGTTTTCCTTGTTCTGATGCTCTGTTGTAGTTGCGAAGACATTTTTGCTTTGGTTGTTAGTAATTCACCACAATGTTTTCAAATCTTTCACAAAATCGCTGGATGTTGCTTGCTTTGAAATCGCCAGATATTTTAAGTTTTTTTGGAAATTTAGAGGATTCTTGGGAGTGTTTTTGTGTTAAGCATTCAATAGCGTACTTTTTTTTGGAGTGGGAAGTCGATGCATCGCGTACGTGTTAGAAGGAAGGACATACACGATGGATCGATTTTTGTTTTGCAATGCATAGTGTGTCTGTTCCATTTTTTTAAGGGCATAAAAGATATTTCGCAACAAAAATGTCATTTTTCGGTTTGAAACAATTATAGTTGATTAAAGCGGTTAAAAATTGTGTAAAAGGGATCGACCCGAATTTCACCCTAAAAATTAGCATATAATGGGTTGGGTTGGGTTGGGTTGGAAGGTAGGCCCATTTGTATCAGCGTGGAACATTGAACGATTTGCTTTGGATGGGGTCTCAAAAGGCCCAGCATCTCACTCATGTGATACCGATGACTCAATAAGGTTGGGAAGCTGAATTCTGCTTATAGGGCCCAAGCTCCAGTCATCCAAGGTAGGGAAGCTGAATTTTGGTTATAGGGCCCAAGCTCCAGTCATCCAAGGTAAAAGACCATTTATGCAATTAAGCTAGAGTTCAATTTTATACACTATAGGAGAAATTGCTGGCCGGTCCACTTTTCTAAATTTTTTTTTTTCTTCAGTATACCTTTTTTTTTTTAACCGCTAAAAGGCATTTTGAAAATTTTCTTCCTAAAATACCCTCAACAACATCGTTGCTTCAGATTTGAGATTCAAATTGATGTATAAATGATTTCATATTGTTAATATAGTTTTTCCTCATGTTTGGGTATCAATTTTCATGCATAAAATACGAATTTGATCAAATTCAAATTTTTTGAGTTCATCCCGTTTTTCTTTGTTCTTGAGCTGTTTTGGCCACTTAAATCTCTGTTTTAAGCTTCGAATTTGTTTAAAATTAATCTCATATTATTATCCTAACTTAGTACTATATTTGTGCACAATTTTTCTACCAAAAAACACTATTTTTGAGCTTCAAATCAAACTTGACAGTGTGCTGTCCGAAAACAGAAGAAGATATTTTTTGACTGATTTAATTCGCCAATCGCAGTATGCTGGGCAACGCAACGGGTTCCCTAAAGCGCGCTGCGATGATCGCGATGCACCAATTGTTGCATTGCGATTCCCCAATTTGTAAAAGTGGTGCATCGCGATGCAAAAGTGGTGCATCAGGATGCAAAAGTGGTGCATCGCGATGCAAAAGTGGTGCATCGCAATGCCAAAGTAGTGCATTGCGATGCCTTGGTTGCTCATCACGATGCTTTGGTTCCCTAAAGCGCGCTGCGATGATCGCAATGCACCAATTGTTGCATCGCGATGCCCCAATTTGGTGCATTGCGATGCAAAAGTAGTGCATCGCGATGCCTTAGTTGCTCATCACGATGCTTTGGTTCCCTAAAGCGCGCTGCGATGATCGCGATGCACCAATTGTTGCATCACGATGCCCCAATTTGATGCATCGCGATGCCAGAGTGGTGCATCGCGATGCCTTGGATTACTGAAGCGCACGTGTTTTTCTTTCATTAATGGCATAATCGTCTTTCTGCCCCAAAAATGTCTTTTTTCGATTTTTAAAAAAGATGAGTGGGCTGGAGCGATTATAAATGTTTAAAAAGGGACCGGCATGCAATTCACCCTAAACTATACTACCTCCGTCTCAAAATATTTTTTGTTTAAAAATTTTTTTTTGTTCTAAAATAATTATCATTATATAATTTAAAAAAATATTTGCTCATATTTTGCCAAAATTTCTCTTATTTATTACTCTCATTAAATATTATTGGTAAGAAAAAATAAAAAAAAATACTACTACAACTTACCTACAATAATTAAACTTAAATAACGGTACATCAATCTTTTTAAAAGCTTCCTTAATCTGTGTACAAATTACTAAAACGAAAATTATTTTGGGACGGAGGTAGTACTAATGTGGCACGTCCACAAATGTGTGCATATATATATATATATATATATATATTATTTTATATTATTTTAGTATAATATAATTTTATAAGTATTGAAGATTATTTGTAGCTAATATTAGAGTAATTAAATTGTGGATACTATTTTTTAGGATGTGGTTTGAAAAATCAAATAATTAAGGGATATATTAGTGTCATTTGAGTTGGTCATAATTAAAAAAATACTTAAGCACAACAAAGATGCTTACAATACAATTGAAGAGTAAAGATGAAAGACTATGAACATTGTAAGTATAATTTTTGAAAGTTGACTCTTTGAGTAGAACATTCCAAATAATATGGTTGACTTTTTACCTGGAACGGACGGAGTATTAGATAGATGCTTTGAGGGTAACCTTTTTAGGTAGTTATTATTTAGGCAAAAAAAAAAACCCTTTTTAAAGAGTATTTTTGTTAGTGGTAATTGATAGTTGAGTTTATAGATAATTTAAATAATCTAAAAAATCTTGATAGGGCTTCAATATTGCTATTCATTATCAATCTTCTTCTTTATAATAGCAAATTAGCAATAGATAAATCACGAGAAAATTTTTGGGATTGCTCACGTACTACCACTTAATGCTAGACAATGGTTTAGCGAAAATCTTCTTACTACTCTCTCCATCCAAAATAGAGTCTAATTATTTTATTTGAAAATGTGTGTTCTTTTTTTATTTATGAAGTTATTAAATCGTCTTTGTTATTTATTATGTTTCAGCACTTGTAATATTGTAGTATGAATACTAAGGATATTCATGTATATGTACTTGTAAAATAGTCTAAATGACAACTTTCTTAATTTTTGGTAAGGAAATAAAAAGAAATTCTTTTTGGGACGAGGAGAGTAATTTTTTATATATATAGTTTTTAGTAACTTTCTATCAATTTTATTTTTTGAAAAAACTATTTTTTTTAGCCGTAATAATACTATTTGGGAAATGACAATTTTCTTTGTCTTCACTCTCTCTCTCTCTCTCACTATCTTTCCATCTGTAACTTTTTTCAAGGACTAAAAAGCAAATGATCCAAAAGTGAGAAAAATAAAGGATTAATATATAATTTGGTCCCTGATCTTTCTTTTAACTGGTGATTTGGTACTCAATTGATAAAATTCCTACGGTGGTCCTTAATATCAACATTTGCAGCCTAATTAGTTCCTCATACCGTTATCTCTAACGAAAACGTTAAAAAATCTTAAAATAACAAAATTGCCCTCACTTTATTATTTATCTCTCATCCTCATCTCTCTCTCTCTCTCTCTCTCTCTCTCTCTCTCACACACACACACACACACACACACACACTTTCTATCTCTCACCATGTCTGCACAACCGCACCCAATACAAATACCTGTGACAACCCGAACTTTGGTTGAAAAAAATGAGCGCATCTTTTTTTACAAATTTCATATTCTTGGCAGGTTGTATGTGAGATTGGCTACAGCTGGCATTGGAAAAGTTCCTGCCACGAGCATCGGTAGGCTCTGCTTCTGTGGCTGAATCAGCACCCACTTGGTTGTCATAATCTCCACCATTACTAATGATCTCCGCATCCATTAGAGAAAAATTAGTTGCCTCTTGCAATGACAATGCATACTCAAGCTTCGTAACAACCTCAGCCACTGTAGGCCATTTTCTTGAACTGCTATGCAAGCATTGGTTTGTAATTTGTACAAACGCCTCCAAACAATCTGATAAGATACTCCCCCTCAGATGAGGGTCCATAATCTCGTGTAGTCTTCCTTCCTTGATACAGCGTTTGGCCCATTTGGCTAAACTCCATTGCTCCTCATCCAGTCTTACATCCACCGCTGCTCTCCCACACAATGCTTCAAACATTACCACCCCAAAAGCATATACATCAGATTTCCTTGTCAACTTGCGAGTCAATAAATACTCTGGATTAAAGAAAAAATTCAGATCCGACATGAGATTCGAACAAATTCTCAATTAAAGAATAAAATAATACCTACATTCCCAAACAATCTTGCAGAGAATTAAGAGGATGATTTGGAAGATTTAGGGTACAACCTACATTCCCATACAATCCGTCAAACCACCGGCACGCACAAAACCACCGGCTGTCCCACCATTCGACAACATAAATCGAGCTACGTTTTGCCTAATTTGACAATCCAACGTGAGATTTGTTGGATCTCCATAATTGTATAACACAGATTGAAGGTTGCTAAGCCATTCGTTGACCTGCTTGCGCGCGGCAGTGGTGAAGCACACTAGTTCAAGAGATGGCCGCGACAGTGCTAGACTTGTGTGTGAAAAGGATAGCAATGGAGACAGGGGCGACTATGGCAGTCGTTGTGCTCTATGTCCGCTGAAGGTGAGAGAGAGGGTATGTGTAGGTGAAGGAAGAGACACATAGGGGTGTAATTTCGAAATAAGTAAAGAGGTGGCTTGGTGTGCGGAGGTGGCGGTTGGAATGAGGGAGAGGATCACCGGCTTTAATGGAGGTTTTGTGTGTGTGTGTGTGTCAGGTCTCAAGTTGCTCAAATAGGCTAAAAGGGGGGGTTGAATAGCCTATTTCTAATTTAAAAAATTGTTTTACAACGTTACTTCACAAGAGAGTTAGAAAATATTTTGCAGCGGAATGAAGTGAAGTAGGACAAGTTCAGGATGACTGATTTTGATAGGACAAGATCAGCTGTTCTGAAATCTGTTGGAATTTCTGGAAAACAAGAATTAATAGTAATACACAAGTGCAGGAAGTAAATAGACAGAGATTTTAATTATAAATAAGTGTTACGTCCACAACCAAAGTGGTCAACTTTAGATTTGAAAAACGTGTACTAAGTTTTCAACTAGAATCTTTACAAGATACATCACTAATGGATCATGTACAAAAATAGAGTTGACCAAGTGTTTTTGGGAGAATTGATATCTACAAAGATTTAATTCTCGTGTACTTGAATGCTAAGGATTGCAATCAATGAAGAGCAATAAAGACTATGCGTCTTAGATTGGTGCTCTTCAATGAAGGAATTTTTACAGAATGGCTTTTAGAGTTAAATGTACTAGCTGTTGAAGATGAAGATTTTTGAGTTTTTAATGTGTATTCGTTCAAGTCTGTGTCTTCTTCAATGGTGTCTTCTATTTATACTCTGGGAGGTCCTTGTAGTCGTTGGAGATCTTCAGTCTTGGAAAGTTTGAATTTGAATGCATTTAATGCTGAAGATTTTAACATTAAATGTGTTGATCTTGTTCTCCAAATCTGATTGTGAGTTCTGCAAGGCTCAGATCGTATTCTGCAAATTTGTCAAAAATAGATAGACAGTAGCTGCAAGCAAAATGTCCTTTACTGAGATGAATGCCCAATATGGAATGAATCATTAAATGATTCTTGCAGGTTATCGTTATGGCGAGAAACAAGAAAGGGCTTTTGCTGATCATCTCAGGCATATCTCCATACAAGTCTTGATCAGATGATCTTCAGGTTCTCAAAATTGCTAATGAAGCTTTGCTTGGACAAACTTGGCTGATGACTTAATGGACTTTGCTGATATGAAGATAGCTGATCTGGACATGGCTGATATACAACAGGCTATCTTCTGAAGACTAAGCTAAGTACAATAAACAATCCTAAGCAATTACAAGCATTATGTCTAAGAACAAGTTGTCACTCTAACAGACACGCAGGCCCATTAGTCACCTTGTCTTAGACTTAGGTTGTGGATACAAGCAAATTTATACAAAATATAATAGTGTGTGTGTGTGAGAGAGAGAGAATGTGTAATTTTGACATAAGTGGGAGAGAGAGAGAATGGGGGATGATTTTTTTTTCTTTTTACCATAAAAATTTGACACGTGTATCTTCATCAGACTCAACGGAAGGCAATTTTGTCATTTAAAATTTTTTTTAACGATTCCGTTATAGATAACGGTATGAGGGACTAATTAGGCTTCAAATGTTGATATCAAGGACCACCGTAGGAAATTTTATCAATTGAGTACCAAATCACCAGGAAATGAAAAGATCAAGACCAAATTATATATTAATCCACAAATAAAACATGAAAACAAAAAGAATGTCTAACCCTTATTGGGTCAATATATGGAAATTTAGTTTTTAGACGTTAAGTGATGTAATTTCTACCAAAAGAGAAGGAAAGAAATTACCTTAGCAAAGATTGTTCTAAGACAAGTCGCATTGTTGGTGTAGAAAACCGCACCCCCTACCTAAAGAGATAGGATACTTGGTTTAGAAGCGCCACAACCAAACACACCAAGATTGGTTGATAAGCTAGGAAAGACAAAGGACTTGATTTGTTGGGTTTCCTTGAGTTGTAACTTGAGCTTGAACCCAACAAGTTCCAATTAAACCATTGATAGTATTCTTGAATTCTTTGGACTTGGACCTAGTAATAGGTCCAATTTGTCATTTCAATGGGTCTTGTTCTCTTAGATTTGAGCCCTCAGATGGAACTACATCAATATGATATTGCCTCAATATATGGAAATTTTTAGACAACTCCATCCTGTAATCTGCATGTAAGAATTGCTTTCTCATCTTTGCTTTCATGCTTCCCATTGCCCTTTTTATTTGTTTTATTTTTTTTCTTGCCCTGTCGACCACACTACTCTTCAACTCTCTCCCACCATTGAAGTGTGACAACCTTCAACTTAAGCTTCACAAAATTTTGCCCTTCAGTCATAAGCTTTCAATCAAAGTAATATTCTCTAAACCTGCCTCCTAATCCAAATATTCTTTCGCATGTATCCTTCCGAAAAAAGCTTAAATTTTTTTTCCTCCATAAATCCACGGCTTTTACCAATCTCTCTTTAATCTGCGTTCAGGTTCCTCTTTAGGCACATATCTATGGAAGGGACTGACATCTTCTTTGTGATTTGTTTTTAATTCTTCCTCTGCGCCACCCTGCAATGAGCCCTTGTCATCACCCTCTAGAGTCTCTGTTTAGGTTGTGCAACCTCATATTCATGTGGCTGGAGAGCTGAACAACTTGTGATAACTCTTCAAATGTGCTACTGTTAAAAACGATGGTTCGATTCAGACAAAGGGCCGAATCTCCTGAAACGTAATGAGTGGAGCGTAGGGGGATTGGTCGGGCAGTTGCGTAGGGAGACCGAGCGTGGACACGTGGAATGCGATAAAGGCACTGAAGTGGAAAAAAATGTTGTAAATGAAATAGATGGTGGTAAGTCACGGCAGTATGTTTGTGTTCGGTTGGAAAAGAAGAAGTAAAGTGAGATGCGTAGTGTTCGTAACATGTTTTTTAATGGCGGTGGGAAGGGGGGGGGGAGAGATAGTATCATAGGAGAGATTTTAGAATATGAAAATTGCAAGGTATTTTATATCATGTGCAACTCACATGATCTACAAATGTTTATCTCTCGACGGAATTTTGACGAGATTGGGTGAAGTGTCAAAGTACTACTATAATTTTTGTGGGCTTTACTGAAAGGGTACTTTTCCTTAGGGGGCGACCTGTTGACTTGTTAAAGTTAAGGGGTGATTCAAGGCGATTTACCCAAACAAAAACGTAGATGAGATATAGACGAGAGAGAGAGAGAGAGAGAGAGAGAGAGAGAGAGAGTGTGCGAGGAACACAGAGAGACTGATACAAGAGCGAGAATTAGAAATAGGTAGGAGAGAGAAAGAGTCGTTCTTGTGGACGTTGGAAGCCGAAGGGAAGGAGGTACACCGGGCGGCTGCCGGAAAAAGCTGCCGGGAAAAAATTAGAACGCCGCCGCTAGAATTGAAGAAAAGATGAAGAAAAGAGGATTGAAATCGCATTGCTTTCTAACAGATTGAGGGAATCCCCCAACAGGTATTTCCTTTTTTTTTTTTTCTTAATTTCTCGCTTTCTCTTCTGACTCGCCATGTCAACTCGGCCGAGTTTTTTCCTAGTCAGTCACCCCTCCTGAGTATCAATTGCTGCTATTTTTCCTTCATTGATTAGTTGGCCCAAATTCCGAACTGAAAGGCCGAGCCTTTTGAACCAGGCTGCTTCCTATACTTGAGTTAGATTATTGAGTAAACAATGTGGAGGTTGAAAGGAATAATTGACACAGTTGGTTTAGTACTGATAAAATAAATTTCACATAAACCACAATTAACTTGGATGAACATAATTTAGAAAAAAGGCTACAGTGAATTTGGTTAGATCAAAAGAGAAAGGCAATACGCAAAAAATGATTCATGTAGCCGACCCAATTAATTGGAAGAAAGATTGAGTTGAGTTGAGTTGAGTTGAGTTGAGTTTACTACGGGGTGATGTGGCTGGAGACTGTGAAATAAGGCAATGGTTTTAGAAGATGTTATTCTCGGAGAAGAGCAAGATGGTGAAGTTAGTGTTCACATTGTGACCTCGTTTTCTAATTGTTTGTGTCTTTATTCATTGATGTGAACAATTTGGCTAATTAGTAATGGATTGCTCAGTGAGGGAAAATTTTATCAGGGCACAAAAGCTAAAGTATTCTCAAATATGTTGGGTTTTGACTCTGAAATTTCTTTGGATGGTTACTTATTGCTTCCCTTAGACTTTTTCAGTCTAATTGGATAATAGATGGATATTGTATACGTAGTAAAGAGGTTGTGAAGTTACGGGGTAACGTGTCTAATTCATTTTGTGGAGTTATATAGATGGATCTGATATGTTGCTAAATACTTTCAAGATGTGACCAGAATCAGTCCATGTTGCGATTGGTTTCAAGAATGGACTAATTAGATGTTTGTGCATATTCATGCTGGTGAAGTTGATGCATGTGTACCTAGAAGAACCTTGTCAGAAATCATTTTTTGGGTGTTAAGGGTTCTCAGATTTATGATTTATCCCCTTTTGGACAGTTTAGAAATGAAAGGTTTTGAACAACACCTCTAGCCTATGCTTTGGACTTCATGTTTTTGCTGGCTAATCCTCATATTCTCGTGGAAATATTATATTTTGTCCATCATTATCGTGATTAGCAGATTGATATTGGAATTCCACATGGTCCACATCTATATTCTTTGGATGGAATTTGGTCTTTCATGCGAAAATGTACATACATCCATGTGAGAATGACTCTAATGCGCCTCATTTTTTTTTTTTTTTTAATTTTTAATGTGGGAGAAGGTGGGATGGTGATGGGGATAATGGAACATTTGAATCTGTTCAATGATGAAAAATAAAGCCAAAACACAGGGGAAGAAGATACGGAGAAATGTTTTGTACTGTTTTCACATACAATTCAAAGCCTTTACTTGGCTGCAAAAATACTAGCTGCCCCGAGATACTATACGGACTTTAGAGGATTTGATCGCAATCACCCATTATTCGTACGTGATACTTGTTGTGCTAGACTTTTCTTAATGATTGTTGGTTTGATCCCTTTGGGCATTTAAGCAGATTTCCAGCCATGGATATCTATGGGGGAGGCGAACAAGTTTATGTCAGTTTTGGTTTTAAGGGCCTCAATGGAGACTGCATGCCACTTATAGGAAAGTTAAAGACGATGTGAAGTGTTTGAGGTGATGCATATAACTTATCTTTAAGATAGTCTCAAAAATCAGGGCTGCATTGGCAATCAAAAAAATAAATATATAATTAGGGCTGTATCACTATGGAATGCAAAAAAAAAAAATTCTTGTTTTTGCTCTATGGATAAAGATATAGTTTTAACCAGAAAAATGGGAGTTACTTTGCTATTTTAGGTGTCAATCTCGATGGTTTGACCTTAGTCATAGATGGACAAAATTAAGTTTAATCGTCAACTAGAGACAAAATAGGCTCTGCCTCAATGGACTAGAGTCTCCATTTTGGATTGTGTATCTTGAGTTTGATTTGCCAATTTTGGCCAATCAATAGGTTCGAATGTTGAAACAATATCTAAAGATATGGTACCCTTTTGAAGTAAGGGCCCATCGCAAAGATTTGCCAATTTTGGCTAATCAATAGGTTCGACTGTTGAAACAATATCTAAAGATATGGTACCCTTTTGAAGTAAGGGCCCATCGCATGTATGTTTTAAATAGATGCCATTTTGAGAGAAATGATTTGAATAGATTCCATTTTGAGCAAGTTGAAAAAGCATTATCTTGTTGAAAGGTTCTCTCCACCTCCTGCCCTTTCTCAATGCAGCTCTGCATATAAAAACACTGTTTTTTGTTCTTTTTGGAAAGACACTGTTTTTTCCCTTCTCCGGATCGTAAATATTTCTCAGAGTATGGAGTGTGAATCAAACCTATGGTTGATTTTGAGATATTGATGCATGTTCTTCCTTTGTGAATCAACTAGATTCATATCTGAAAGAGGCTAACAGTAAGTTCTTTCAAAATTGACTATTTTTCTAGGATTGTGATGATAAGGTTCCTGGGTGTGGAAGCGAGCATAGTTAGACAAGGAAAAATGCTATCTTTGAATTGAGCTGAGCAGACTTCAAATCAGACACAACTTCTATTTGATGCTTATCAATACGAATGTCTTCGATAACGCCTTCTATTTATTGATAAATGTTAACAGTCTATGGGAAAATACCTATAAGCTCCTTTCGTGCATAAAGCTCTGTGTTACCGGGATCATTCATGTTCCCATAGTACCCTTATCCGATCCTTGATGCATGGTATGGGTGTAAAATCTTATATTTGGGCAGGTCGGACGCCTGATCCAAACCTTGTACACTAGTCCAGATAACATTGCTCTTGGTATGAGGCCTGTATTGCATCTTGTAACCAGTTCAAAGAGAAGTTAATTTTGTTGAATGCCAACTTTCTTTATTTGATGAGCAATCTAGCAAGTCTTTGAAAGGCTCAAAATGCGAAAAAAGACTGCAAAATAACTAGGCAGACTTGCCATCACAGCCAAGTTCTTATGGAGAGATTCGTGCCATTAGCACATTTTGATTTTTTTTTCTGAAGTCCATTTATGGAGTGAGCCGATTTTTGGGATATGTGCTTGAAGTTATACAAGGAAGTGAACTTAATATTTAAACATTATGCAGACTCCAAATGATCTGCTTGCCATCCTTCAATTCAAGAGAACATCTTCTTATTCATATAGCATATGAAACCAACGTGCATGGCTGCTACAGTTGACAACCCTTGACACCTAGATTGGATGACAGATTGGGCTTGACCTTGTAGTAACTGCGTGAGATCTCAAGTGCACCTACTGGTTATCCATTTCAAATGAGGCAATCTGTTGTGTTTGATGCGTGGTTCATTATAAATGGGGTAAAATATCATAAACCCCCATGTACTAACTCACATTTGTTTTTCTATAGGCTTCATATGCTGTAGTTTTGTTTAAGTAACCCTCACTTAACCATGAAAGACAAACGGATGAAGCGGAATGGACAAAATGGCTAAAATACCTACTTTTAAAACCCTAACCCACCTATTCGCTAGTACGAACTACCAATGCCAACATAGCCATGTCAGCCACCATAAGTTAAAAAAAATTGGCCGCCACTACCATAGCTCCACCTCCACTAACCCATCTTCAGCACTATCTACGTGGCCTCAGCCATGTTGCGACCTTCGACCAGCAAATTATGATGAAATCAGTGCCAATTGCCGCCATCACCTTCACAGATGGGTTTAGTTTCTTTTATAGGTGGGTGTTGATTGGGTTTGTGGAGGTGAATGTGGGGACCATGAATGGTCTTTTGATTTTTGTTGCTGACTTGCTTACCCTTCATCTTACTGTGCTAAAACTGGTTCTAAGTGATAATTGCTTTCATTGATTTATTGGTGAAGATAGATGGAGGGAGAAAATGGACAGCATACCTATTTTTTGGAAAGTGTTGAAGGACCATTCTTTCTAAAGAATCTCGCCTAATTCACCAAGTGTTTACTTGAGGAACCATTCCAGGGATTCTAAGCTTTTTCATGGAGGCTTCAGTTTGGAAGATGGTTGATCCAATTTGCAGCAAGTTTAGGTTAATTGTGAGGTAGAAGAAGGGTCAATAAAATTAAATGTAAAAAATTATAAATAAGTTAGCGTAAAAATGTCAATAACCAAATACTGAAACATCTTTTAATTTTCTCATTCTATTTGATGCGTGTGTTGTGAACATTCTGGTAGTTTTGTCACTTATCTAAGCTAAGTGGGTCCAAAATGGGGGATATTTAAAATAATGAATAATATAGGGGCACTTATAAAAGGTGTGTTAGCATATGGGATTTTTCGATATATCAGCCTTATAAATGGTATCAAAGCTAGCTCTTGGAAGCTTTTATGAGGTCATCTGACTGGTTCTGGTGATTGGGAGAACTACGACTTACTTGGGTATTTCCTCCATCGAGGGTGATGGTTGTAGACGAAGGAAAAGTCGGATCTATCCTGCATTTTTCTAAGAAAGTTAGTGGACTATGTCTGAATTATGATAAGGTCCAGGATGTTCAGGCCTTAACGAGGATGTTAACGTTTACAGCGGGAAGGTTGTGATGGCTCCATCCCACATCATTTGGATTAGATGGAGATTTACAAATAAGTAAATTCGTCAGATCTCAAATTCACCTACTTGGCAAGGCAACTCCATGTCTTGTGTGCGCGCATTTTGCTACAACATTGCTACTATATTTTGAGAGAGATGTCCTAAATTTGGTCAACCGTAGGTTGATTTTTAGTCAGTCGTGGATTAAATGAATAGTGTTTATCAGGTTGGAAAGAATAGAGTCAAAGCAGTTTTAATTGGATTTTGGTCAATAGGCAATTTCTCGTTTTCTATGTTGTCTTATCAATTCTAAAGCTCAATCCTAGTGATGTCACCACTGATTCTACCTTACCTTCTCTTGAAGTTACAGATATTCTGGAGCCTGCTGTCTGGCTGTGTCTCTCCTTCTCATGTGAACATCAACGTAAACTATTCAGCTTTTACTATTCCAGTTTGGAACTGTAACAAATTCATGTCAGTTCTTATCTTCGGCTGCATCCGTATGAGTATAATTGTAGCCGAGCTCAGTCTCTCTCTCTCTCTCTCTCTCTGTGCACGTCTTATATTATCTTGCTTGTTCTTTGTTGCGTATGATGTGCAGTTTTGATTACTAGCAATTATGGATTTTTACGCAACCACACCTGGTCCCGTTGATGATACGGTGTTGTACGATCAAGATAAGCATGTTTCATCAGCAGTTTGGGAGGGTCAGGTGCAGTTTTTCACCAGACAAGCTCTTTTTCTCTTCAATATTTTATTTGGTCAAAAGTTCTGAATATAGTCATTAACGTGCTTTAAATTTGCAACATATTTGCAGGAGCGTGGTGCACTTAGATGTCATGAACACACTTCAAAGCTGGATCAGTGGACACTCAGTCGTAAACAGATTGAGTTAATAAGTAAGGCTGGATTTGGTTACCTAAGATTGATTCCTGCAATCAGTTTGGACAACCCACTCATATCTGCGCTAGTTGAGAGGTGGAGGAGAGAAACAAATACTTTTCATTTGACTGTTGGAGAAATGACTGTTACACTTGAAGATGTTGGGTACTTGCTTGGGCTACCAATTGATGGTGATCCTGTTATAGGTGTAACGCACACCACATGTGATGCGGTATGTATGAAGTTCTTAGGGAAAACACCTGATTCTAGATACACGAGTGGTGGGATGGTGAAGCTTAGTTGGCTGAAAGAAACTTTTTCTCACTGCCCAGAGGATGCTCCAATTGAAGAGATTGAGTGCCATACACGTGCTTACCTACTTTACCTTGTTGGAAGTACAATTTTTTCCACTACCACTGGTAATAAGGTTCCTGTCATGTACCTTCCATTGTTTGAAAATTTTGACCAAGCTGGGAGGTATGCATGGGGTGCAGCGGCATTGTCATTCTTGTATAGAGCGCTTGGTAATGCCTCCCTCAAATCTCAAAGTACCATTAGCGGCTGTTTAACATTGCTACAGGTGTTTTAAAAATCCCTTG
The DNA here is from genome assembly GCA_016624345.1 of Platycodon grandiflorus. NCBI lineage: Eukaryota > Viridiplantae > Streptophyta > Magnoliopsida > Asterales > Campanulaceae > Platycodon > Platycodon grandiflorus. The sequence continues at coordinate 43,038,479 of CM028365.1, forward strand.
TTCCCTTTTTACCTTTTACTTCTTCACGAATGTCAATTACTTAAATCTTCTCTACGATTGATTCCTCTATTGGTTACGTTATATAATTTTGTAGTGCTGGTGTTACTATCGCCTTAATGTTGGTCGACCAAAGCTAAATCAAGATCCAAATCATGACCGGTTTCCATTCGTACTTAGGTGGAAAGGAAAACAAAGTGGTCCAACGACCAACCGTGATGTGGCTTTCTACCGTAAGGCATTAGACTCCCTAAAGCCTTCTGATGTGAGTGTTCAGTCTACCAGAAACTGAAAAACAGAAATATATGCATCTTTTTGGGACAATGCTAATATTGTAGGCTTGTGTTAAATACAGGTTGAATGGCGTCCGTACTCGAATATCAATGATGCAATTTTACCTGAAGATATAAGAGGAAATCTTATTCTTGGTAGATCCAATACCATGTTGATATGCTTTGACAAGGCAGAAAGGCACCTTCCTGATCGATGTCTAAGGCAATTTGGCATGAAACAACCAATCCCACTTGATGTGCAACGGTGGGAGAGGAAGAGCCGTGGAGTCGATGGTGGGGTTGACTTGTCAGGAAAGATGGAAACAGAGCTAAATGAATGGTCAGACCGGCATCTCCGAGTTGTTGATGTTGATGACGATGTGGAAGAAAGTGAATACTTACATTGGTACTTGAAAATCACTCGCAAGTTGGTTGGAAGGCCTATACCCATCTCCTCTGAATTTCAGCGAATGGTAAGCCCTTGCCCCATGGTATTTTTCGTATTTTATAAACCTCCTGGGCTGTGCTATATCCAGATGCTCAACTATGTGTTGAAGTTCTGTTACAAAGTGCAGTTATAGTTAGATCACTTGTCAAGTAGTTGAGCACCAAATGATGGTGACCTTATCTATTCTCCCTTCCCATCTCTCTGAAACTCTCATTCTAATCTGAGTGAACTGTGCTGAATGCTACATGTATTATTAGTGATGCTAGATCCCAACCCTTATGTTGGTTGCGGTCTACTGAATGTCATGCATTCAAGGTGTGGGGTAATGCAGCAGTTGAATGCACATTTACTTAAAAGCTGAAGAGATTAAATATCAGCATCAATACGCAGTTGACCCTTTCACCATAATTATTGCCTCCCTATCTCCTAGATATTTTCTTCCCTCTTTTCATGTTCATTGGAGGAGTGGGCAACTTATCATGCAACCATGGTTAATAATAATCACTGACCAAGAAGCCCTTCTTCGCAATACAGGTCATAGTCCACCTATATCCTTTCGTGGCTTGCATTTAATATGATCAAGGTGTTAATGCTGAATGAGCATCTGAATTGGCTGAAGTCATTGAGGGGCAGTGTCTACATACGTCCTTAATTTTTTGTTCTTTTGCCTTTCGTTTTGTGCATATATGTGCGAGTGTTTTCGTTTTTCATTTTGTTGTTATTGTTATTATTATTATTATTATTATTATTACTATTATTATTATTATTATTTATTTATTTATTTATTTTTTATTGTTGTTGCCGGGGGTCGGAATGGTAGTGGTTGAATCTCACACTTTATAAAAAACAGAAAGATTAGTATCATCCTTAGATACCACCGTGCCCCTTAACCAACCCAATTATTTGTGTTTCTCTCTCTAATAGTTTCTTCCCTTTCTTGGTATCTATTTAGGACTCGTTTGAGTGGCATGAATGGAGATTAGGTGTGGGGATCATATTACCTGTAACGGAACTCCTATAATGCGATTCCTTGCATTTTCCATTCAATTCAAGTGTTTGGATGAAGATAAGGTTATTCGTAAGGAATCTATGTAACATTGTTAATTAGGAAAAAAGAGTAAAGAACTTAATGCGCTATCCTCTCAAAGAGACAATAATGGAGGATTCCCACCCCATGACGAAGGATTGGGATGCCCCTTTGTAGGAATCTCATTCTGGTAAAGTTCCACCTACAATTATACATACCAAACATGAGAATCTAGCTAAACATGAATGAGATTCCCGTCCCCATCCGCATTCCTTCTATCCAAGTGTAGCCTTAAAGGGCACGCTAATTCTCTTGGCAACCACCCTTAACACTAAACCTCAACCCAATATGCCCTTTTCCATATCCTTTCTTAGATTCATTGGATTAAGTTTAGAAGCAACTGCTTAAAGAACACATGAATCATCTGTGGCCATTAAGAGGGAGCTTTTTTGGTAACATGACTCGTTCTGGTAACTTGACTCTCTGAAGCATCTGAATAGTGAATACGTGTATTCCGCTCTTGACCCACTAAACACCCAGAACAAGATTGCTTGATAAAAGTAAGAGCCAATTGGAATGTAAACACAATTCTCATGTTTTAGCATATAGGCAATTGAATATTTGTTAGCTTACAAGTTTGAACATAAATATAGACTTTAATATCATAAGTTGATATTTTCTCATATGGTTATATATTACTAACTATAAAGAAATTAGTAGTTATATTATATCCAAACCAGTAGCAAATATAAAGCAGAAGTCCCTTGCAATACTTTGTAAACAAAGAAGCTGTAAATGTTGAATATTTAGCTTTGTATATTGGTTAGGAAATCGTACCTTTTTGAGCAAATTGGTGTAAAACTCCAGCTAAAATTGGATCCTATTTTGAATATAAGTTGTTAAAGAGAATTTGAATCATGTGCTGCAATCTTGCAATGTCTTTTTCCCTCATTTATCTTAGGTGCACTCCTCCACCCAAATAGAGGTTATCCATTAGTAACACATGGAGACACCCTGAGATCTTTTGGCCACTGAGACTGAGAGCAGTAAAAGTTGTCATTGCCAGAATCAGTTCTGGACTGAGGGATATTCATTCATGCTCGAATTTAGAACAATGTGATACCACAGTCAAATTTTATCAATCTGCAGCATAATGTCTACAGATGGGCAAAAGGACAGTTAAATTCATGGGCAAAGGCAAGCAATCTAGAAAATATGAGAGAGAGAGATAGAAAGTTGGAAGGAGGGAGGGGAGTCCAAAGCCATTAAGAACTCCCTAACGTAGAGAAAAAACACCTTAAAACGTTCCTTGTACTTTCATATACTTCTTTTTCCCCCTTAAACTGAAAAAACTCCATACCTCAATGTTGCCTCCCTCCACTGCCGGCTTCGTTCTGATGAATGCACCTTTGAACTCCCATTAATAGTCACCCGAATCAAGAAAATCAATCAAAAGGAAAACTGTTGGCTTATACTCCCTCCGTTCCATCCAAAGGGTCCACGTTTGAAAAGTCTAATAACTAAGAGATAATGAAGGGATATATAACTATCATTAGATTTGATCATAAGTATAAAAATGCTTGAGCATAGTCAACATGTTTAAACATATCACATATGGAGGGTAAAGCTAAAAAGTTATAATGATTGTAGCCATATTTTTTGGAAAGTGGACTCTTTAAGTGAAACATCCCAAAATAGAATAGTGGACTCATTGCCGGGAACAGAGGGAGTATTTGATAAGAGTATGATAGAGTATTCCTATTTTCAAACCCAATGCAAGGTATTCTTCAATCTTGCCGCTTGACATGAATTCGATGTAGGTGCTAAAAATTCAGAAACATTTATGTTGCCTTCACCACTGCCACCTTCTTGTTCACATCGTATCCCTTACAACTTGCACGTGTCCTGATGAACGCTCCTTGAACTCCCTTTAGTAGTATCCATATCTAGAAATCGATCAAAAGTGAAAAAAGCTGGCTCATAATAGATACAGTAAGATAAAGATTATCTTAGGACCAAAAGGTAGGGTTCGCTGCAATCATGCTTCATGACAATACAAAATTTTGATGTGTTCCATGGTAAACATAAGTTTAGATTCTATATCTTCTATAATGCTTAATGTCGTATAACTGTATCATTTCCACGCGATTGCCACGTTATCTCCACGAAATAGACCTAGCTCATGCAACCAGGCATATTAGGCTCTAAAGATGTTCAGGGATGAGGGTTTTGACCACGACACGCTTGAGGGTAACACTGAAGATATCCTCGGAGTGAGCCGGCCAAAGATCACCATGACACTCGAACAATGAGGACCTCATTGATGATTTTCTCCAAGCCCAGGATAGGGGCAACAACCTATCACCAGCATATATATCCTTGAGGATTACTGGGACTAGCTCCAAGCTTGCTCAAATTGCGATGGCTGACTTGGAGGCACTCAAACACAGTATGTATGGGCTTGAGAACCTTGTAGAGTTATTGTTCTGGCGACTGGAATCATGAATAAGCAGCATGTGCTCCTCACGTTGGATATGCGTGGCTTGGGAGAGACCGAGAGAGGGGAGGGAGGGAGGGAGGTAGACTCACATTATATATGGTTGTGGGATATAATTGTCCGTATATAAGGGCGGTGATGCTTTTTAAGTTCAAACAGGCAGTCGTAGGAACTAGAAAAGGTGGTGGTGTGTGTGGGTGGGTGGGGGACAAGGGATAAAGGGATACCAAGGGCAAACCACATCTGCCCACTCAGGCTTCGCTTTTCACCCTTTAGTTTACTAATATACCCGGGTTTTAAGGTTTTCCCCTTTAATTTGCTTGTATGTCATATTGTTTCTTTCACATACACCTGGGTAACAGACTGAGAGTCTCTATTCAATAGTTTCATGTAAAGAAATGAATGTTGGTAAAGTAATCCTGGTTTGGTATTTTATGAAAATTGACAAGAATGCCAAACTGGAGGAGTTTTGAGTATCACATATTTTTTTAGTTTAATTATCAAAAATCGACTTGCAAAATGGCATAGATATATCTTCCATCATTTCTCACCTTTCCAAATATCAGGTAGGTTTTTCGAATGATAATTATTGGTTTCATTTGTCACAGAGTGTAGCATTGAGGGACATTGCCCATGTAGCAGACACACTTTCAACACATGGGATGGATGATCAACAAATACATTCCGTAACGAGAATCAGGTATCTTGCTCATGAATGCTTGAGAGACCAGATTGGAAGTGCAATAGTAGAGGTAACCAATTCTGAAATTGAAGTTGGTAAAAAGGTTAGAGGGAAGGAACGTGTAAGAAGGAAAGGTACAGGAAAACGTAGGCGGAAGGATGAATTACAGCTGTGCGAAGCAGCTTGTGAGGATCTTCAGCCCCCCTTAGGGATTCCACAGATTGAGGTGCATCACACATCTCTTGTCGGCGTGGAAGATGAGATAGATCATCCACAGCCATGCCTTCTTCCAGCCCCTGCAGCTAACGATTCACAGCTTTGTTACATACCTAGCAAGGCCGATGACACACAGCTCTCTGATGCAGCCAATGAAGTTGATGGCTCACACTTCGATGACACAGCTGAGGAGGTTGATGACAACCTGATTTCTCATGCCGTGGACGAGAATAACCCTCAACCGTCTCACGAAGCCATTGTAGTTGTTACGCAGTCATCGCTTGAAACTTCTGATGTTGCACCTCAGAGTGATTATAGTGTTCTGGTTTAGGTTTGAGGCTATAGTTGTTTGATTTGGTAGAGTTTATTATTTCGAGTTTACACTTGCAGGTGTGTATTCTATTATCTTTTGGTAATTTATATAATATCCATTTATCTTCAGTTTACCCGGGCGTCAATGCAGGTTCTTGCTAAATGATGCTGAGATCCGCACCAGTGCTCAAAAAATCAGAGTGCTTCCCTCATTTGATCTGGGCTGTAAGTTATTGTATTTGACATTGGGCATGCTCTTTTTAGTTTCTTTGGTTTCTAATTATTGTTAACCATATGCTCAACCTACTAGATTTATTTAGTTTTTTCTTTTTTTGTGCTCGTCCTGCTGTGACTTGTTTCATGCATAACTTCTTTTATTATCTTCGTGTAAAATGAAATATTTAACAATTTCAAGATTTTAGATTCGGATAGATGTTATCCAGTAAATTACAGGATCTGATGTTCAATTTTAGCATATATACGAAAGGGAGCTCAGTCAATGCAAGAGGTGACTTACATATGCTTTGCTCTTCCATTGAACCCCTTTGAAAACGTGTAGAATTTCGTCATATTTTGTGTTTATGTGCAAATTTTTTTGGTAGATATCACCAGCCTACAGCACACAATCTTACTTTGACCCTTCAGAAAGTTGGTGAATGTGCTCTCACAATGTTCATTGTTTGCTTGAACTTTCAAGTAAGTATGACTGATAGCGCTTCACAGCACTGGATAAACATTGAAATATAAATAGTCTATTTTCATCAATGTGTTGCTTATGACGTGTGGGGCGAAACCTCAAAGCGGACTATGTTATGCATCTAGCTGTTGCATTGCAGAGGCATGGCTCATATTGTCATGTTTGATCTCTTGAATACATGAGACCTAATGTGGGTGTTAGGGTTTCGATTTCGGGTCACCAAGTTTTCTTGCTAATCTCAAATAACAATCTTGCTTCTTGGCTTGATGATTGATACGGAAACATGGCTCAATGGTAAAAGGTATGTGGTGTATGCTTAGTTACACATTTATAATCTTGAACCAAGAATGGCCATCAAGCATGTGATGTAGAGATGTATCGTATAGCCTGCTTTCGTGTTATTAGTCATTGTGCGACTTTTCTGAAATCCCAACTCTTGTCACATTTCTCATCAAGTCAAAAAGGCCATCTGACGAAACCTACTTGCATTTTCATTCGTTTTTTGTTTTTGATACAAGCTTACAATGAAGACTACGAACCAGAAGCTCGTAACTACGTACAAACTACGAATCAAGTAGCTGATGAACAAACAGCTCAACAAAGCACAGCAACGTCGATAAGAACAACAAGCCAAGCCACATAGCTTAAGCAAAGCAGAATAGGGCCCATAGGTCCCTAACCCTCACTGATAGAATGAAAGGCCCAAAACAAATTAATCCCACAATGATAGTGACCAAGACCAACATCAATACACCCCAATAGCAATGGAACCAAGTCCGAAGGTGTCGTTTGGTGCAACTTTTTAGTTACGTAGCTTTTCAAAAGGTGATTTTTTCCTGAAAAGTTGACTTATCAAACTGACATTTTTATTTTTTTCAAATGCATCTAATATTTTGAAAGTTTCAAAATATTGAAGGATATCGAGCGAGCATTTGGGTTGCTCCAATCTAATTATTAAAGGACCAGAACGATTTTGGTACATGGAGCAGTTGAGAAATTATGCATACTTGCATAATTTTGCACAGTATGATTGCTGAAGATGAGAGCGTTGCAGTGATCAGTTGAACCGAAGATGAAGTAGATAGTTCAACACAATTATTTCAAGGTTTCACCCAAGAGTTTCAAAAATAGTGATCAGTTGAACCGAAGATGAAGTAGATAGTTCAACACAATTATTTCAAGGTTTCACCCAAGAGTTTCAAAAATACCTTCGAAGAAATTTTGACATACATTATAACCAAGTGCATTATCAACTTCGAGCCAACTTGGTTGAACATATTTGGCGCATTGCGATCACGATTAGTGAAACCATTACTATTATTAATTACAAAGTATTTTACTTTCTTTTTTTATTTTATGAATTGTTTATAATGATTAATTGCTTAATGTTGTATTCTTTTTTAAATTTATAAAATTTCAATAATGTATTATCATATCGTGATTGCTCGATCAATAAATAAAATTATATATTTATTAATATAAGAATGTAAACAAGAAAAATATATCTACTACACATTATATATAAAATATATAATATGCATATAATATATAAAGTATATATATATATATATATATATATATATATATATGGGAGAGTATTCAATGGTTACTTTATCTCACTAATCATTGATGGTTACTATTATTATTATTTATAGAATTAAAATTCAAAGGCTAAGATTTATTGATTAGTTGGAAAATACAGTTAATGCAAGCAGGCGAGTTATTTAATGCAATTAATCTCAACCTCTGATTTTTGATTTAATATATACTTCCTTTGTTCCTAAATTATTGTTTTCCCTTCTTTTTTTTTGTTTGTCTCAAAATAATTGTTTTATTTAAAAATTTTATTTTTAAGACAATACTTTTACTACTTTACTCTTACTTTTTCTTTCTACTTTAATTATGGGTCACATGTACATGGACATTAAAAGAAATTACACACTATACCAATATTAATAATTAAGTCAATTATTTTTTTTAATCAGTGTGTCGGATCAAACAGGATAATAATTTAAAGACGAATGGAGTAATATGATAATAACCATTAATAATTAGTGAGATAAAATAATTATTAAAATATTCTCTATTAAAAAGTGAGATTAATAAAAAAGTTGTTGGGAGGTTTTTATAGCAGAGAGAAGTTTGAGGTTTATGCCTTTTAAATTGGCAATGATTTGACGTGTGTGAACCACACAAGAGCTATCTATTACTATTAAAAATCTCCACTCCATTATATGGGTGCTCTAAAGCAACAGCTTGTACGCTTGCAAATCCGTATGACAAGTGATTCAATAAAATATTAAAACAATCAACAATTTTAGGGGAAAAAAGAGTCATGAATTTCAGCCAAATCCCCCGTAAGACGATGACATTATTTTAAAATCAAATTGTACTCCAAACTTAGAGCCTGATCTTCCATGAGATAAATCATCTATATATTACCTTAATTAGGTCCGCAATTTGCAATTTTAATGTTGCTTCCACCTCTAGCAAGTGTGTAATTCTCTTGTCTCGTGTTAAACCTAATATTTTCGCCATTTCAAAATAAGTGTCCGATATTTTATTTTATTCGAGATTAAAGAAAATGGTTGAGTTTATGTATTTTTTTCTTTAATAACCTTACGTATTTTTTAGTGGTGTCAAATTAATTGACATCTCTTCATTTTCCATCTCACAATTAATAAGGTATAATAGTCAATTTGTGCAAGAAATCTTTCATAGAAAGGGGACATTTGTTTTGAAATCAAGAAGAGTTTTTTTTTTTTTTTTGTGTGGGTGGGGTGGCCTTGAGGGGTCTTAATGATCCAATACATTGTGCCTTCAAATATGGTTCTTTTTTTAGAAGGTGCCAAGAAAAGTACGTTATTACACATGGGTTAATGTATTTAATTAGCAGTACTAAATTTTATGAGAAAAACCATGTGACATCCTATTTGATAATTCTACTTTAGGTGCAAGTTCTATTTTTGATGTGCCTTTTAATTTATTTATTCTTGTTGCCTGTCATCTAGGGGTGAGTAGATTTTTTTAAAAATTGGACCGAACAAAAAAAAGTTGACCGAACTAATACTTTTAATTTGGTTCTGGTTCTGATTTTTAGTAGAACTGATCATTTAGTTTGGTCCTGATTTTAAAAATTATAGGTTGGTTCTGAACCGAACTGAACCAATGTATATTACATATATAATATAATTATATAATTTATATATATATATATTAATAAATTAATATTTAAAAAAAATAATTACTTTTTTCTAACCCTAACTCAAACCCTAGGTATAAAATAATATTTAGTGATATTTCTATTTGCCGTTTACATACAAATACAGATTTGATGTTGCCAAAACTACTTTTCTTTTTTATTTTAGTTTATATTGCATGAACTGAATCGTAATATATGACTCAAACCTTTTTAATTGTTGAATGATCAATGTACAATATTTCTTTTTTTCTTTTGTGACCTTGTTTGTATTTTCAACGATTTAATATTATTAAATACTTTTTAATTGTCGTATAAAATATTATATTTAATTATTTGTTTGTCAGCTTAAAAAATAAAAATGGTTTATTTCCTCAGAACCGAAAAAATGTGCATAATCAGAAATAGACCAAAGTATTGGTTTTCGTATATCTTGGTTTGGTTCGGGTTCTGAATTTTTTAAGAACTGAAGTATTGATTTGGTTATAATTCTCTATTTTTTTGGCAAAAAATAAACCAAACCGAACCATAATCACTCCTACTGTCATCAACTGGATCTCAGGTTCAACTGGATCTCAGGTGGAATAACGTTAATCCTATTTTTTAAGATTGAGAACGCGTATTAAATAATAATTAATGACCACTTGAAAAGGGCATCTTAATTAGCTGCAAGAAACCTTTTTTTGTGGCTGCTTGCTGATGGTGATTTAACCGCAGCTAATGACGAAGGCGTGCTGATGCAACAGGCTGTTCAAATTCAATTCTTTAATTAGCAAAATAATTAGAGACTGAGTCGTCCGATTATTATTACTATTTTTGTATAGAAATTCATAATAAGTCGTCGAATTTAATACAGTAACTCTTATTTAATAGTTAGAAGATGAACTTCTGTTCACACCCTTACAAGTGGGAATCTAAATTTTGTCTTCGCATTTGTATATTAATTCCCACGGATAGAGTTGACTGATCCAGAACAATTTTCTACTCCTATTTCTTATATGACAGTTGATAAATACTATCTCCGTTCCACCCAAAGAGTACATATTTAAAAAGTTTAATTATTAAAAGATATATTAGTATTATTAAATTTAATTATAATTATAAAAATACTCAATCACAACCAAAATAATTATAACACAAATGGAAGGTAAAGATGAAATATTATGAAAATTGTAAGCATAATTTTTTTGAAAGTGGACTCTTTAAGTGAAACATCTTAAAATAATATAATTGACTCTTTACCTGGAACGAAGGAAGTATTAGGGCTTCTGATTTTATATGAAGATTTATTAGTTACTTGATGTTGGTATCATGTGTTTACGATTACCAATGAGCTCTAACTCAACTGGTACCGTTCACTTCTCTTAACGAAAAAGTTGAGTGTTCAAGTTTAACCAGGGACACCCTGGTACGTAACTATTCTTAACAGAGAAGTCGAGTCTCACCAAATACTCCATTTGTTCTAGAATATCTCTGTTGGGTCTCACCAAAAACATCATTTGTTCTAGTCACACCAGATATACCACATAGTTTTAATTGTAACTTTTTAAGACATTCAATAATAATACAGGTTGTAACTTTTCAAGACATTTAATAATAATAATAATAATAAGGGTTGGGTAAGGTTTATGTCTCCTATAACCTTTTTAATTTTGATGATTATAAAAAATTATGTAACCTAGGTTAGATCCACAAAAAATATATTTTTGATAAACTACAATAATTGGGAAAGAGCTATACACACTTCGAAATATACAAAAAGAAAGAGTTATACACACTTCCTTTTGAGGACAATATTTTCATCATTTTACCTTTACTTTTTCTTCATTCTTTAATTATATGCCACATGCACATAAGCATTAAAGGAAGCTATACATTATATTAATATTAATAATCGAATCAATTATTTTTTACTTAATCCGTGTATCGGATCAAATAAGTCAATAATTTAGGGATGAAGGAAGTAGTATTTTTTTTTTTAAATAAAAAGGGGTAACATTTGAGAGCATAAAATCAGATTTAAATAGAAGCTCCGGTGGTTAAAAAATTTATGCTATTTTACTCGAGTTTTAATTCTAAAGCACGAATCTTATACTCCAAACATAGTACTATCTTCGTCCAAAAACAAGTGTTTCCTTTATTTTTTTGGAAATACGAAATTAAATTGTTATTTAACATACATTAATTTATATGCAGGTAATAAGATATCAACCATTGATAAAAAATTAATTATACCATCAATAACAATTTTTAAAATTTATTAAGAAAAACTAAATTGTTTGTCAAAGTTTGATCAAATTGATAAAAAAAAAAATCAATATCAAAAACACTCATTTTGGGACGGAGGAAATACATAAAAGAAGATACTATTAACTAAACGAGATTAGTTTAGTTTTGCACTTAATATTTAGCAGTGTTCTAAAAATTGCTAGGCGGGCGCTAGGCGCCAGAGCAGGGCCTAGCGCCTAGGGGCCTAGTCGGAGTCTAGGCGGGGCCTAAAAATTAAGACATAATTACACATTAGATCCATACCAAACCTGGTGCAACAATAGTAAATAGCTAAATATGACCAAATAAACTAAAAGTAATGATTACATTACAAGATTAAAAGTTAAAATTAAAAATTAAAATTAAATTCTCTATCATTTCAAAGTGGAGGGAAAAAGGGAATAATTTAATAACTTGAGGGGGGAGGGGAAATACTTTAATAACTTGAGGGCGGAGGTTGTCATTTTAAAAAGTGAATTAAAACCCTAAAACTAAAAGCTGACCGCCTGTCTCTCTCTCACTCTCTCTCTCTCTCTCTCTCTCTCTCTCTCTCTCTCTCTCTCTCTTTCTCACTTTCACTATGAGATAGATGACGGGATTTCGACGCCGACGACAATCTCTCGCTCTCTCTTTCTCTCTCGCTCTCTTTCTCTCTCACTCTCGCTTTCTCTTAATTTCTCTCACTTTCTCTTTTACCTCTTCATCGGCATATCGCCTCTTTTCCCGCCGTAATCAATCCAGCCATTTCGACTACTTCCAAGCTGTGGATCTCAGTCACGTTGACTCCTCCTCTTCCGACGCCGAACTTATCTAAGCCCTAGCTGTCCAGAAGATTGAGGACGTCATTCATCGCATCGTCGTGCGTCACTCTGCCCTTAATTGACTCCCCTTCCTCCCAGGTTCCTCGTACTGGGTCCCTCCTTGACAAAACGCGTACGACATCGCTCAAATTGGCTGGGCGTTAGGCACGCCTAGGCTGACTAAGCGGCAATTTTTTATGGTGGCAATTTTTTGTTCGATTTGGCCTTAGTCGCGGCGTTTGGGGGGCGCCTAGAGCCTAGTCACGACATTTGGGGGGCGCCTAAAGCTTAGTCGCGGAGTTTGGGGGGGCCTAGTGCCTAGGCGGGCGCCTAGAGCCTAGTCGCGGCGTTTGGGGGGGGGGGGCCTAGCGCCTAGAACGATTTTTCGAACACTGATATTTAGGCAAAAGGTACATTCGGACTATCGAACTTTTTGCAAAAGGTACATTCGAGCTATCGAACTTTTTGCAAAATTACAGTCTGGCTACTAAAACTTAAAACTACACTTTGGGCCACCGTATTTAAATTTTGATGCAACCGAGCCTATATTTTTGGACGGACGTTAGAATAGCCGTTAAATTAAAGCAAAGTACGAATTTACCTCGGTCTTCCTCTTCAACGTTTTTAATCAAGAAATTTATTAACCAAATTCCCAAAATCAACTCTGCGGAAGATATTCTCATCAATTCGACCCTCAATTTATTAATTTGATTCCTAATTTCATCACAATTTGATCACAATTTTCCCAATTTGAGTCATGATGATGATGATATATATATATATATATATATATATATATATATATATATAGAGAGAGAGAGAGAGAGAGAGAGAGAGAGAGAGTGAGTGATTATCAAATATTTAAAACATTGAGGTTAGAAAATTTTAACGTCGAGAGGGTATCTCACCTAATTGGAGATTGGCATATTCAAAATAAAAATCCATCATGATCATACGACCACAAATATTCCTCAGCTATTATAGGAGAAGGTGGATAGAGAAAATGGTTGACCAAATGTGGTTCCATGTACTCATGATCAGCTGTGATGATATTATCAGTGTCTCTCAAATATGGTTCTCCCCAAAAACATTCAATGTTTCCATCAAATGATTCCGGTGACACCACACTATCGTCCACGACCCAGTCAAAAGCTGAACAATTCGAGCTCAAAGACGAAGATTTAGTAATAGAATTAGAAGTGTCAAAAACTGCACAATCTGAGCTCAATAACGATGATTCAGTACTAGAAGATGGCCCCGAGGAGTACTCTTCTCGTGTCAATTTTCTCTCTTGGGTGACTTTGATCAGTGAAGTTTCTGTATACTGTTGAGGTTCATTTAATGTCCTAAATGGAGAGGATTCGAGTCGTTGTGCTTTCTGGTCTGCCTCAGACTCATCAGTTTCTTTACTGGATTGTTTTTTTGGGATGATTATATTTTGTTTAGCGCGTTTTCCCAAATGAGCATGCCAGTGATTCTTTATTTCGTTGTCATTTCTTCCTGGTAATTTTGCAGCAATGGCTGACCATCTACAAGAAAAATATATGGAGGCTAGGGGTTAGATTAATCATTAAATTGAGCTAAAAAGGGATTAATTAATTGAAACTTGGTGATAATTGAAACTTACTTGTTCCCGAGTTCATCGTGTAATTTGATAATCAGATCGTCTTCTTCTTTGGTGTAGTTTCCGAGTTTTATATTTGGTCGAAGATAATTAACCCAACGCAATCTGCAACTCTTCCCACATCTCGATAGACCTGCATAACATCATAGACCGACAGGATGATCAATTTTATGTTCATCTTTAGACCTCACACAACACACACACACACACTACGACAAAGTGTGTTACATACCAGCATACTTGGGAAGCTGACGCCAGTTCCAATGGCCATATCTCGTAACGTATGCTCTCAATTTGTTATCTTCTTCTTCGCTCCATGCCCCCTTCTTCATTCCATTTTTGTCTGTACTTGGTGCTCTCACCATTTTTCTCTTTGTTTCAGATCTCTCTTTCTAGTCTTATAATTGCTGGATTTATGACTTTTCACCCATATCAGAAGTTATATATAGGGCACAAATTAATGAAAAACGTGGGTGATCCCTGTCTACCTGAAGTAAAATAATAATTGTTGAAAATGGAAATTAGTGAGTCCTCACTTAGCACCTTCTTTTTTTAGAAGGTTCCAAGAAAAGCACCTTATTACACATGGGTTAAGATTATAACTAATGTTAGAGGTATTTGATTACAGTAATCTCCCGCTCTTAAATTATTGTTATGTTTGACTAGAACGAACACGAATTAAGAAAAAGTACTCCCTCCGTTCCTAAATTATTGTCTCCCTTTCTTTTTTTGTCAGTCCCTAAATAATTGTCTTATTTAAAAACTTTCCTTTTTAGAACATTACTTTTACCATTTTAATCTTACTTTTTCTCCCTACTTTAATTATGGGCCACTACACATAGTCATTAAAGGAAACTACACACTTTACCAATATTAATAATCAAGTCAATTGAGTTTTCTTAATTCGTGTGCCGGGTCAACCCAGACAATAATTTAGGGACGGAGGGAGTAATTAATTTTATTATAAATATTGGTATAATGTATAAATTTCTTTAAAGCTCATTTGCATGTGACCATCATTAAAGTTGCAAGAAAAAGTAAGGATAAAATGGTAAAAATATTTTCTTAAAAAAAAAAGTTTTGAAACAAGACAATTATTTTGAAACGGATGAAAAAAGAAAGCAAGACAATAATTTAAGAACGGAGGGAGTAATACATTTTGTGTAAGAAATGTTTATTTATTTATTATTATTATTTTTTTTTGTTTCACAAATGTTAGGACCATAAGTGGCAGTAGAAGCTCTCCCAACAAGTTTTTAACACAACGGCGTTCCTGTAGGACTCGAAATCGAGACATGTGGTTAAGCTAAAACAACTCCTTACCAGCTGATCTATTTGTCATTTTAGTTAGGAAATAATGTGACATCGTGTGTGTCATTTAATTAGGAAAATGATAAAACAATAGAATCTGTTTATCGATTTGGTTTACAGCTAGCTTAAAAATATTGTATAGTACATGTACCTTATAAATCGGTAGTTATATTGTACAACACCTTAAAGCTAGCTGTAAACCAAATTTGTAAACGAATTCTGTTGTTGTAGCATTACTCTTTTATTTATCATCTTGTTGAGTACTCTATTATACTTTCCCCATTCCAAAATTATTGTCTTGTTTAAACGAGTTGTTTTTTAAATGAAAATTTTACATATATTTATTTATTTTTTTCAAAATCACAAAGCACATAAATTGTACTCCCAGTGTCCCTAAATTATTGTCTTAATTTCCTTTTTTGTCCGTTCTAAAATAATTTTCTTATTTGAAAGTTTCCCTTTTAGGACAATATTTTTGCTATTTTACCCTTACTTTTTCTTCCTACTTTAATTATGAGCCACATGCCAATGGAGATTAAAGGAAACTACACACTATACCAATATTAATAATTAAGTCAATTATTTTTTCTTGATCCAAGTGTCAGGTCAAACAAGACAATAATTTAAGGACGGAGGGAGTAGTACTTTAAAAATACTGTGAATTATGTGTTTTGTGATTAAGAGTGATCATGCCAAAACTGTGCGGTGACCACGTCTGTTCCACGTAAGAGCCACGTACGTAGTCTAGTTGGATACCGGCCAAATGTTGCTGGGATCCTCTCTAGTGTTCTTGAGAAAAATGGATGAAACAGTGACTTGTGGACAAGAAGGAAGCACCGTTAGGGGAGCTGGGGTGTCCCAGCAAAAACCCTTCGGTATAAGAATCAGTGTTTTGGGTGTAAAGAGACCTAATTCACAGAGCTTGGCCTGTGAATGGAGTCAAAGAGCTATGAACAAGAGCTGAGAAGTGCAAAGGTGTGTGCTGGTGATCCTTCCTTTTTTTTTTTTTTTTTTTGAGGGGAGTCCATACCTCTGTATGTATAGGCTGGCGGAAGGTGATTTCTGATCATAAAGAGGAGACCACGGAGAGACCAAAACTGCGCAACTCTTTGTCTCTTAGTACCTGTAGGCGGCGGTGGCAGGCTCAGGAGATCGTGGCCTTTCAACCGTACGGTGGTCCTTGTACTTTCCTGTTAGGAAGTGGGAGAGTGGAGCAGACTTCTGACATGGTGGAACTGTACCTTCTTTATATCCAGTGAGGGCAAGCCATGTGTGAGGGCGGAATTGAGCGGGGTCACGTCGAGGTCGGCCTTGCATGTGATCAGGTCGCTCTTATGGTGAGGCGGTCGACTTGGCATGTCTCCAGGTGCAAGAGGGTCTCCGAGGTCGATGCGCGGGGAGAATATGCTGGGGAATCTGGCGACCTGACATGTTGCAATTACCAGGTCGCTATATCTGTATGACGCATGCTACCTCGGCGTTGGGCCCAGCTGGCGTCTCTACTGTCGAGGTGTCTGCCACGTGTTGGAGGGGATGGGTGAGGCCGTTCAGTAGCCCCCCTACTTCTCAAGGAGAGGATTTATCCTCGAGGTGTGAAGTAAACATGCAGGGTGTCGAGCTAAACCATTCTGTGTGAGGTTGATTTATCTTTAGCTCGTCTTTTTTATTTTGCACAAATGTGCCTGGTAGCCCAAGAGTCTACCACCCATTCTTTCACATTGGACACAAGATTAACTTGAGAGAGAACGGCAGCAACAATGTCATCCCCTTCAACCAAATTTACATTTGGCCTAGGAGGATTCCCATTTCTCTTTCTAAATTTGCACTTAGGTGCGTGATGGCCAAGCTTTCCACAAACATAGCAAGTTCCCTTTTTCTTAAAGTTGGTGGAGTTATTCACTTTAGGTTTGTAATCAGTTTGATTAGAACTTGTAACATGCTTGTTATTAAAATTACCTTGCACAATGTTTGCAGCCGTTGCCATCTCCTTCCCTTTGCTTATTTTGAGTTCCCTACGATTGGTGTCCTCGATCATGATGTAAGTGATTAAGTCCTTGAGAGACTGTGGTCTATATTTGTGCTTCAGTTGTTGTTTGTAATCCTTCCACGAGTTGGGCAGCTTTTCAATTAGCAATCCAGCTGCAAGCTCCTCCTACAATGTGATATTTTCGGTCTTTAAGTCCTCCAGCAGCTTGTGATATTCATTAATCTGTGATTTGATATCCTTTTGATCCGTCATCTCCCACTTGTAAAAATTTCCAATCACGAACTTCTGCTTCCCAGCATCCTCAGCGGTGTATTTGAGATTGATGGAATCCCAAATCTCCCTAGCTTCCTTGTAAGAGCAGCAGGCATCGAAAAGATCATTAGAGAGGGTGCTAATGATCGTATGCCTACACACTTTGTTGGCATAAACCCACGCCTCTGCTTCAATAGGATTGGACGAAGCATTTGGTTTTATTTGTGTGAGTGCACCAGCCACACCATGTATGTCGAGAATTGAAAAAACTCTCTCTTGCCAACGTTTGAAATTCTCCCCATTGAACACCTCAAATTTTGAAATATCGGGAAAAGATTTCGCATACGAAACCAACTGTTGCAAAGGCAATGTCATGGTCACAACAACAGAAGCTACAGTGGACCCAGAAGCAGCTTCAACATTTGGTGTGTTTGTCTCGGTATTCTTAGAAGCATTTTTATCAAATTCCATAGATAAAATCCTTAAGATTGTTGTAAAAAGTTTAAAGAATCTGATAAAACAAACCACAAAAGAAAGTTTCCGAAACCAACTTTATTTTCAAAAATAAAAGAACTCCCGAGGCTTGCAATAATGCACTGTCCTTAAGGATTTTATTTGCAATCCTCCAGGATTCAACAGGATAAAATGGCAAAATAAAATTTTTAATAACCTAGCTAAAACAAAAATATTTAAACTAACTTTGATCAAGAAAGATGAAAAGTTCACGTTGAAACTAAGAGAGAAGAGAGATGTTATTTCTATATCAAAATAAAGATTAATATTTTCGTCTCTCAAATGAGGAAGTGATCATCCCTATTTATACTACCTGATCAACAAATCAAAGCTAGAATTAGGGGGATCAAAACCTGATTTATCCCAATTATTAAGGAAAATATTTAAACTGTTAATTTAATCTTGTTTGAGGTAAAAACGAATTTGACTTGGTCACTCTTTTAAATAAAAGATTAAGTCACAAATCTTCTCCACTCACAAGATGTGGGATTTAAAATTTTGAACTAAAATCAACAAACATGGATAAGCATAAAAGTAGGGAGACCAAGTCTTTGGGTTTCTTGTTATTTCTCCATGTGGGATAGAGATCACATGAAGTATGAAGACCAAGTCTTCATACACCAGCTCCCTATCAATGTGGGATCAGTTATGAAGACTAAGTCTTCACTTTGCACTTCTAATCTTAGTCTTTTGAAACACTTGAAATTCATATTCTCCAACATTTTCTATCGCCCTCGTATCACTAAAGCCCATCGCTGAGGACTTTGATGTCGCGACAGCGACTCTCGACCAAGTCGATGTGATCGATTCCAGCGCTGGACCCCACCACACACTCCAACGATGGGTACTTATCCAAGGTCTCGATTGTGACCGAGGAAGGCCCGACAGAGATAAGGACGCGGGCGGATGATGCATGGATTGGAAATAATGGGTCAGAATCGGATAACTCGAGGCAGAGGAATCGGGGTTGGAGCCAGGCGTCGATGGAGAAACTAAACTGGGGAAGACGATGATTGATATCGGAAGAGATATTGTTATCTTTGGGCCGACTATTGACTTGTCAAGAACTACAGGTTGGATACTCTGTTTTGTTTTTAAGTGAGTTAATACTTTAATGGAGTGAAGGGTAGTTTGAGCATTTTTAGAAAAAAATAGATAGAAAATTTGACGTTAATGGCCTGGAGAAGGAATCTCGCAAAGAAATGCAAATCGGGTGACCCGAATTGTTTTGAAACGGAGGGACCAAACCCATAAAATTGTTAAAACGGAGGGACCAAAAAGTACTTGAAGCCTAAAATTATACTCTCTCAGTCCCTAAATTATTGTATTATTTGACCCGGTATACGGATTAAGAAAAAATAATTGACTTGATTATTAATATTGGTATAGTGCGTTATTTTCTTTAATGACTATGTGTATGTAGCTCAGAATTAAAGTAGAAATAAAAATTAAAGATAAAATAATAAAAGTAATGTTTTAAAAAAAGTTTTATAACAAAATAATTATTTAGAAACAGACGAAAAAATAATAATAATAATTTAGGGACGAAGGGTAGTTACTATATACTCTTAATACGTGTTATTTAAAAGGAAAGAGAGGAGACTACCTAGAGAATTTCCATGAAAGGTCGGACCTAAAGTAGATATGTTTACTTCTGGAAACAGCTAAGAACCTAGGCTTTATTAATGAAATCAGCTCGCTAGATTTTTTTTTGTCTTTTTTCACACATTCTTGTTTATTAGTATAACACCCGTGCGATGCACGGAGATTTTATAGATATAAATAAAATATTTAAAAAGTTTAATGTTAACAAAATAAATAAATAATTATACTATAAATATTATAAGTTAATGTAAACAAATAATTAAAATGTGAAAGTTAAAATAAAATTAATGAAAGAGAATCACATAAATAAAATAATTTATAATTATAAAATTAGAAATAATTCTGAAGATATCCAGGTCTCAATGAGTATTACGAAACTTAGAGATACAATAATTAAGCTCTAATACCAATTAAAACAACTAATGCTTTGATACCAATAAAATAGTCAATTTGCAGGTTTAGATATAAAATAATTAAGCTTTGATACCAATTAAGGAATGATTCCACCTCTGCAATGCATGAAATCTATATTAATATAAAAATTTAATATTTTAGTCAGTGCAATGTATAAAAATTTAATATTTTAGTGAGTGCAATGTATAAAAATTTAAAAATAATCAAAAGTAAATATAAAAAGATTACTCCAGACTTTGGTTGATAGACATTGCATAAGACACAATTGTAAAAATAAAAATAAAAATATTCCACATACACCTTACATTAACATTATATATAATTTACTTTTTCGGAAAAAAATTACAATTTTTTTTTCCATTTTTTGATATACTTTCCTAGGGTTTTACTTATACTTGCTTCAGATTTGATGAAAAGAATCAAAAAATATTTTCATCTATTTTTTTTCTGATTGATCTGAATTTTTTACCAATCGAATGGTTTCACTTAAAACTTATGTGTATTTTTCATATTTTTTTGTTATAAATATTTTGAATCTATAGAAATGAACTTCAATATTTTAGATACTCCCTCTGTCCCGAATAAATGTTCCTAGTTGATAAAACACAGGAATTAAGAAACATAATTAATGATATGTTGTAAAATTTGTTCTGACAATAATACCCATGAACATTAATTGAGTTTAACATTTCTAAACAATTAGATTTCTCTAGGATATGCTATATTAAATAAAGCTTTAAGGGTATATAAAATTACCTATATTTTTTTGATTATTTACCGATCACTTGACATTTGTTTTCTTATGCCCCTGCTTCAAATTTTTAGAAAGGAACCAAAAAATAAAATTTTAAACCCGTATTTCTTTCTTAAAAATTTGCTTGACTTCCTCAAGGTAAGTCCAAAATTTATCAATTTTGACCTTAACATATTCATAATCTGATCTGATTTTTTTAATTCTGACGTAAAATAAATGTGTTTATTTATTTATTTTATTTTTTTGTATCTTAAAATATATAATTTGAATATATTTTTTTTATTTTGCGTAAAATAAATGTGTTTATTTATTTATTTTATTTTATTGTATCTTAAAATATTTGATTTGAATATTTTATCGATATAATGCCTTTTGCATACTAATTATGTGAATATTTTTTGTTATAATAACTCCAGATCAAATGAAATAGACAAAATTTGTAGGACTATATAATTTTCGTTAAAAGTTTCTTACGATGAATTCTTTTGTTAATATTAATTTGCTGAACCTATAAATTCAAAAGCTTAAAGGTTTCATAAGAAATCATTTGCAAAAGAACATTCATTGAATTGAGAATTGAAATCATCATTATGTTGTTGTTGTAGACTATAGCGGGTAGTCATACTATAATTGTTTTATTAAGTATGATTAATAATCACAGTTATTATCTTATGGTGATAGAAAATACCAACATAATATAAATGGTTGAGTTGGTTTAAGATGAGTTTTCGTATTTAAAAGAGTGTGTGTTCAAATCCCATTGGCAACACTTAGTTTTGTTTTTCTAGCTTTTTCATTGCTTTGCCAATAGCTAAAGCTCTTCAACTAATATTATTAAAGAATATTATATACCACAATATTATACCTATATGTAGACCGGGAGTAAAGTAAAACACGAAAATAAAATTTAGACTATTAAAATCTTAGAACTAATTATTAAAATATAAAAAATTTTAATTTTGACAGAAGAGGTGGTATTTATATTTTTAATATTAAAATTTTTTTTTATCGAAAGACAAATGTATCATTCTATTAGGTCATATATTTAATTTATATCTATAATTTTGTTTTTATTTAGAAATAATTGTTTCATACAAATTATGTTACTCCCTCCGTCCCGGATAAATGTTCCTAGTCAATAAAACACAGGAATTAAGAAACATAATTAATAATGTGCTGTAAAATGTGTTTTTACAATAATACCCATAAACATTAATTGAGTTCAACTATTTTAAATAGTTGGGTTTCTTTGAGATGTGTTATAATAAATGAAACTTTAAGGGTATATTAGGAAAAATTGTAGAGAATAGATAAATCAAAAGTCTTTAGGAATATTAGTTGGGACATCCCAAAATAAAAAGTAGAAACATTTATTCGGGACGGAGGGAGTAGTTTTTATATGAGTATTTCCAATATAAAAATTAGCTTTTCCAATTTTAATCAGTTTTCTCACTTCATTGATATTAGATAATTCATTTTACCAAAATTGTAAAAAGAATGAAAAATGTTACTCCTTTACTCCTTATATAGTTGTAGTATTGTCAATGCTTAACTTTTTATCATGTTTCCTTGAAAAAAAAATATTTATCATGGAAAGTTATACTTAATAGATACTTGACATGTGTAATTAGGGTAATTTTGTAATTTTTTAAATATATCTTGGCATTTAAAACTATTTTGTTTCTTACCAAATTAACAATATACTAGGAATTTGTAGTAGATAAATACGCACATTTCTAAAGTTACTAAACATTATTTAAGAAACCAATTTGTATCCAATTTTATGAAATCACGTTACTAGTAATTAAGTTTGCGAAATAGATCCAATTTCTTACTAATCGAAGCCCAAGGGTTGTTAATCCACTGGGTTGACTTAGTGTCTTAACTGATAACTAACAAGTTCTGTGCGGATGATTTATGTCTGAAATTCGAGCCAGTACTTTTTAATGAATTTAACTCCCCATAATTGTTTCAAACCTGAAAAAGACATTTTTATAGCGAAATGTCATCTATGTCCTTAAAAACACGGAACATGCACGCTATACATCTATGCATCGCGATGCACAAATTGTTGCATCGCGATACAGAAAAAAATATTATTTTATGCATCGCTATGTACAGCATTACACTTGCGATGCATCAAAAGTGTATCGCAATGTATGAAATAGTACTAATGCACAATATTACGCTTGCGATGCATCAAAGTGTGCATCGTGATGTATAAAATTGTATTAAAAGTACTGTTTCTGTACATCGCGATGCACAATATTATACTTGCATCGCGATGCACAAAACATTCAAGTGAGTGGGAAGGCGATGGTTCTAAATTTCCTTTTCAAGAAACAAAACGACGTTGCACTTCTTCTGATCTTCTTCGTGAGTGGTTAATGTTTTGGTGATCGGAGTTCTTTATATCACCCTTATGCTTTTCTGGTAGGTTTTTAATATTGTTACATGCTGTTTGTGCTGTAATGGCGGACGTATGCATGGAATTTCTTCGCAAGAATTAGCATTACGGTTGGAACCTTTTCGTTGAGTAGTGGTAAGATAACTTACTCTGCCTTGATCCTTGCTACATCTCACTTTTCGTAACTATGAATAGAGAGATTGTTCCTTAACGTTATTTATCATGCCTAGTTTAAGCAGTTTGTTGTTTTCTGGATACCTGTTGAAGTATAATAGCCCTTCTAATTTGTTCCTTGTTTCGTCATTGTTGATATTTTGGAGTCAACTTTCTGGGTTCTGTAGATGAATCGTTACTCATTGGTTGCTTGAAACTTGTTTTTGGTTATTATTTCAGGTCGATTCCTGTTTTGTTGTGTCAGTATTCAGCAATTAACGAATAATATTGATAAAACAAAGACATAAAAAATTAAAATAATTTTAAAATTTATACTGATCTTGTTTTTTTATAATAAATTGGGCATGCAAAATAAACAATGATTAGAATGAAAGGGAGAATTTACAGGAGAAAATTAAAGGAAGACAACGTTTAAAACGTTGTTTAGGTTGTTACGGGGACAGTTTTTGGAATAATTAATCAATTTATCACTTAAAATGAAATTAAACGGTTGCAAACAAAAATAAAGGCCTAAAGCGGTTGAAAATCCCATAAAGGGGACCATACCACAATTATTCCATGATTTATTTAGCGATATTTAAGCCAAAGTAAAATAAAGTTATATTTTGCTACTTAATGTCATGCAAGAATTAGATGAACAATTTGAGCTCCATAAAATTCAAATTATGCTTCTAATTTCAATTTTAAGCTATGACATTAGGGTTCCCAAATATATGGAGTCATTCTTACGAATTGAAACATTCACAAAATATATCCATCATTATCATATGACCACAAATATTCTTCACCTCTTATAGGAGAAGGCGGAGAGGCAAAATACATGTATTCAGCAGTATCAATGTCTCTCAAAAATGGTTCTCTCCAAAAACTTCCAAGTGTTTCCGACGACAACATACTCTCCTCTGCAATCCAATCAAAAACTGAAGAATTATCAAAGCTCAAAAAGGATAATTCAGTACTAGAAGATTGTCCCGAGGAAGCATCGGAGGTTGTCGATTCTTTCCCCTTGTTGACTTCAAATAGTGAAGTTTCTGTAAATTGTTGATGCTCATTCAACCCAGTTAACGGAGAAGATCTGGATGTTTGTTCTTTCTTATCGGATTCTGAAGCGGATTCT
This sequence comes from Platycodon grandiflorus, assembly GCA_016624345.1. Taxonomy (NCBI): domain Eukaryota; kingdom Viridiplantae; phylum Streptophyta; class Magnoliopsida; order Asterales; family Campanulaceae; genus Platycodon; species Platycodon grandiflorus. Next base: position 43,063,052 of record CM028365.1, read on the forward strand.
CCACTTGGTTCTTTTTTTGGGAGGATATGAATATTTTTCTTAGAACGTTTTTTCAAATGAGTATGCCAGTGATTCTTTATTTCGTTGTCACTCCTTCCTGGAACCTTTTTAGCAATGGCTGACCATCTACAAAAAAATGAGGGAAAAGGTTAGATTAACTTGAGAAAAAAGTGCTTAAATAATTGAAACGGTAAAAATATATATTTTTTAATTATTGAAACGGTAATATGATCCATTTTAGTTTCAGTAATTGATACACATACTTGTTTCCGAGTTCGTCATGTAGTTTGATGATAAGATCATCTTCTTCCTTGGTGTAATTCCCGTGTTTCATATCCGGACTTAGATAATTAACCCAACGCAGTCTACAACTTTTCCCGCATCTTGATAGACCTGCAAAACATAATAGTAAAAATGTGATAAAATTTCATGAGATTCTTGTGAGTAATTTATTGGTGAAACGCATAAGTGTGTGTTAGGTACTACTCTATACATAACAAACGTACACACTTTGCGACCTGGCGTGGAACTCATTTTAGGAAAAATACACGCACACACTTTGTGATCTCAGCTATAAGATCAAACTGTTCCAAACTACTCGTCTTAAAAAATGGCTAGGTGCCGAACCCCCAACTCTGCAACAACAGAAACACACACCACACTGACAAGGAAGAGAGAGAGAGAGTGCGTCAGTACCAGCATACTTGGGAAGTTGCGCCAGTTTGGGTGGCCGTATTTGAGGATGTATGATCTCAACTTGTTATCTTCATCTGCACTCCATGCCCCTTTCTTGATTCCATTTTCATCTATCCTTGGTGCTCTCACCATTTTTCTTTTCAGATTATTAATTTTGTATGGCTCTCTCACTCACTCACAGTACTCTCCTTAGTCTGTTGTAGCTAGATTTATGACTTTCTACCAATATCCACTTTGATTTATATAAATGGGACAAATAAAAACGTGTGTGAAGTAAAGTATTAATTGTTGAAATTGGAATTAGTGACTCAAATCACTTGAAGCGTCACATATGGTCCATCTTCGGAAAGGTCCAAGAAAGCATTTCATACATGGGTCACGATTATAGAAGGAAATGTAGCTTTTTACTTCAAGAAAGATGGCCCCGTTTTGTCTCATGATTTTTTTTCAAATGATGACACTAGAGACTGAACTCGCCCCTATAAATTTTGAGGGACGACTTTCAATATTACTTTGTTATAGGACGATCGGTATCTCATGTGTTTTTTTTTTCTTGATCGTAATTATTTTCTTATCGATTTTGTAATACCCCATACCACATCAATTAGATGTGGGAAACTTGTTTGCCTTATAAATATAAGAGAATAATATCTCTTTTATGTATTTGTATTCAAGTGTGATTATATTTGGTATATTTTCTCTATTAATTAGTTCTTCTAGTTACTATTGTATTGTAACTCTACCCAAGTATTGTAACCCTATAAATATGTTCTCTAATCAATCCTATAAATATGTTCTCAAATCAATGGAAAGGCTATGACATTATTCACAAGAATTATTATTCTCTACATGGTATCAGAGTTTTGATTCCACAAATCCTAAAACCACCAAACTTCTGCAAAGATGATTTTACAAAGATAAGGGTAGGTAACAAAGATGATTTTAGATGGTACTCGGCTTCAGTCGAGGGCAGGTAACAAAGATGATTTTATCTCCACAAGTGCTTACATAGTGTATCTTGGTCGAAACCCCATCTCCTGGAGCTCAAAAAAGCAGCGTACAATTGCTCGCTCCTCGACTGAAGCCGAGTACCGAGCTGTTGCAGCAACAGCTGCCGAGGTCCGCTGGGTCACCTCTCTTCTTGGTGAGCTCGACCTCACCTCCTCACGACAACCAGTCATCTAATTGTTATAATGTAGGCGCTACGAATCTCTGCTCCAACCCGGTGTTTCATTCTCGAATGAAACATGTTGCTTTCAACTAGCATTTTATTCGTCAACAGGTCCAAGACGGTATCTTACGGATATCTCACGTCTCCTCGGCCGACCAGCTCGCTGATGCCCTTACCAAGCCGCGTCCTCACGCTCGCTTTCAACATCTCCTACTCAAGATTGGTCTCTCCTCCCGGAGATCCAACATGCGGAGGCATATAAGAGAATAATATCTCTTCCATGTATTTGTATTCAAGTGTGATTATATTTGGTATATTCTCCCTATTAATTAGGTCTCCTAGTTACTATTGTATTGTAACTCTGATCTTCTCCTAGTTCTTATTGTATTAGGTTAACTTGTAACTCAAGTATTATAACCCTATAAATATGTTCTCCAATCAATGGAAAGACTATGTCATTATTCACAAGAATTATTATTCTCTACAATAAATTGGTCACCCACCACAACTAGACAATTCCTTGTCAAGGATTTGAGTGAACGCACCCTGGAGGGCCTTGATCAGGACGTCAGAATTTGAGTGGGAGAGATTGTAATACCCGTCCCACATCGATTAGTCATTAGATGTGGGGTGGTAAATTTGTTTGCGCAGCGTGCCGGTCTTCGGGCTATATTTTTTATTCTATTTCTTTTTTACTTTCATCCAATCATTATGAAATTACAATCCACAAAACAAACCACCTATAAACATAGATTTTTTTATAATCAAATGGCTCGAAATGAAACTTTAAGTTAATATATATATATATATATATATATATATTTAGAAATTTTAAGATGTATGTAATATGTGTTAATGAAATAATTTGTAAGCCTCTTCTTGTGCTTGATATTAAATGTAATATCAAACATAGAAATGTAATTACCCACCACTAGGCACCTAACATCTTCTACAGACTTTTGGATGGTTTGTGATAGACTTTGTTGACCCAGGTGCTTATGTGGTAGGTCAATTGGGTGGCTTGTGGTGGGACACCCACTACTAGTCACTAACATTATTCATACACTTTTGGGTGGCATGTGGTAGACCTAGTTGACCCAGGTGCTTATGTGATATATAGCCCTTGTTAATCCAAGTGCCCACTAGGCACCAACATATTTCATCGATTTTTTCATGGATTTTTGGGTAGCTTGTGGTGAGACACCCACTACCACTAAGTATAAACATCTTTTATGGACTTTTGGTTTGTGGTAGGTCTAGTTGACTCAGGTCCTTATATGGTAGGTCTTGTTGATCCAGGTGCTTACTGGGCCAGTGTTTAGGTCATGCGGGACGGACTGAGCTTCGGACTGGGATCGTTACAAATGGTATCAGAGTAGGTTCCAGCCAAAAACATGTTAATCCAAGGGCTTAGTGAGCCAGTGCGTCGTGGGCCCTGCGTAGCGGACTGATCTTTGGGTTCGAGTCGTTACAGATTCCCATATTTTTTACTTTCATCCAATCATTATAAAATTACAATCCACAAAACAAACTACCTATCCAAACATATAAATTTTATAATCAAATGGCTCGAAATCAAAACTTAACTGATTGAACATCAAAAATAAAAATAAAAATTTAGTAACTTTAAGATGTATGTAATATGTGATACAATGTAAGCCTCTTCTTGTATTTGATAATAAATCAAACATTATTCATGTGAACAAAAAGTTACATTGACAATGCATCGAAATTATAGTCTCTTTCGAATCGAAAGATTTTGATAACTGTCAATGTAAAATTTATTTATAATTTTTTTAATACAAACGTCCTAATTTTTTTTTCTGATTGGATATCAAATTATTGGAGAAGATCGTACGCATTGTTGTTACATCACATGTAACATATAACCTAAAGTTCGTAAATTAAAATTTTGATGCTTGATAAATTGATTGAGTTTTTATTTCGAGCCATTTGATTAACTAAAAAATCTAGAGTAAATCAAAAGTGCATTGATACACTATTTAAATATCTAAAAAGTACTATATAAAATTTCTAATACTATAAGATCTGATATATTTTGACAGAAATTTAAATTATTTCAATCATAAATAAAGTTTTTTGAGTGCTTGTAGAATTTTTTTTTATTTAATATATTCACAGTGTATCTAAAATAAAATCATTTAAAATTTATCTATTTAAGTGGAAATCCGAACATAAGACAGTCAGTCAATGCTTCACATAGGAAGGGGGCGTTGTACATTCTGGAATAATTACAACATTTGATCACCTGTCCTTTTTCTAGAGTCAAGACGTGTCGAAGTCGACGTGGGTCTGAGTAAGAGAGTTCACACCCTTAAGAAATAATATAAAACTAGCTAGGGTTTCTGTCCGTCTCTGTGTGAACATGAACAAGTTGATTGCGACAAGATTTTTACATAGATTCTATAATGATGAAAGTAAATAGTTGTCTGTTTGTGATAAATGGAATTACTCCCTCGTGCTAAATTATTGTTTTTTTTTTTTTAAATAATTGTTTTTAATTTTTTTTAGGATATTAATTTTATCATTTTATTCTTAATTTTTTCTCTACTTTAATTATGAGTCACATATACTTGAGTATTAAAAAAAATTATACATTATATCAATATTAATAATTAAATTAATTATTTTTTTTAATTCGTATGTCAGATCGAACAAAATAATAATTAAGAGACAAAGGGTTGAAAAGTTTTCTATGTTCGTTTTAATGGAAAAATCAAAAGAACATAATATCTCTCACATGCACAGGGCGAATTGATTGGAACCTATAGAAGATTTGAAGTATGTTTTTTATCTCAATTAAAAGCGTGTAATCTTGTCCAAATAAAATAAATATAATAAATAAGTAAAAATTGTAATGAAAATAAATTTTCTCTAAAATAGATTGGTTGATGACGCAAACAAAGCAATTGGTACCGACGAACCCAACTTTTACTAAGGGTACGTTTGGATAGAAAGAATTGGAATTGAATTAGAATTACAATTATAAAGGATTAAATTTTAACGTATTCAAATTCTATAAAGCTTCAATTCTGCTGTTTGGCTAATACGTAGAATTCCATTAGAATTGATTTATAATGTCAATTATATTGTTTGGATACTCAACTAGTGTTATGGAAATGAATTTGCTACTTCAATATACTTTCCCTCTTGTATTCCCTAGCATAAAATACAACTACATGTTTCAAATAATAATAAAATTGATCACAACCAAACAAGTTTCAATTACATTAAAAAAATCAAAAGATAAACACAATTTAATAATAAACCATCCTCAGAATAACTAAATTTACTACAATCAAGTTTAAGCATGTATGAAATAAAGCAACACATAATTCTTAATAACTATCCACCACCACTACACAAGACCAAGTTGTTTTCACTTGATTTGGAAGGCCCACCAATGTTTCAAAAAAATTCCTTTGATCATTCGTGAATGTATCAACTGCTTTCAAAAAATTGTCTGAACCAAGTCTTCCACTTTAGACAATTCTTCCAATGCCATTTCTGTTGTAGCTTAGGAGCTTCGGAGTTCATAATGCAGTCAAGAGAATCCGCCATACGAGAGAGTACATCATGTAATGCTTGGAAACCACTATGCTTCCGCTTTTTGGGACAAGAAATAGATGAAGATGAGACATTGTTACCTTGTCTACTTTGCCCTCCAAGCTACTAGCCATAATCTGAAATTTTATGAAATAAAACTTGAATAACTAATGTCATAAGAAATGAGATGAATAGATCAATCAACACCACTTGCACTCCCTTTCCATCACCTTTATACCCCGTTTGTAAAAGACTTTGTGATGGTACACAATTTAAGAACCCCATAAGAAATGAAATGAATAGATCATTTTAAAGGCCAAGTTGATTTTGAAGTTATATTTTTAATGAAAACATAAAAGAAGAGAATACTCTAGCCAAAACAGTGGACCAACCAATATATATAACTAATGAGACATTGCCACATTTTAGTCATATTACATGATTAAGACTGTAAATTAAAATTTAAAGAAATGAAAACAAAAAGTGGACCAACCAATATATATATATATATATATATATATATATATATATATAGAGAGAGAGAGAGAGAGAGAGAGAGAGAAAGAGAAAGAGAAAGAGATATAGATATAGATATATGTGGCAAAAGAAAAACCTTCAAGCAGACAATGGTGCCTACAAGTGTATACTCTGGCAAACAGGTCAATAAAGGCAGAAATGATAACAACTCAAAGTTGTCTAGCTTCCAATCTTCTAAGATAGTATTAATTTGGTCATATTTAGAAAATGCTGACCAAAACAGAATAGTGAAATGCAGAAAGCCTACGTGAATTGGTACACAATGGAAGTGAGATGGAAGGACCAAGAAACTGCAGCAAACTCAAAAGGAGGAGGATTAAGAAATGATCAACATCCATGAAACAGAGAAACAATAGAAAGTCAAATCCTCACCTTTAACCATAGAGAAGCCTAACTAAAGAAAAAGGTAAGCACCATTTCATAACCTAAATAGTTAAAACAATGAAGCACAAGCATATCACTATCCTCTACAACTTACTCTGGCTTCTTAAAATTAAGGGGCATATATACAAAGGGTGAGGATCATTCAGAAAGACCATTAAAGAAACAAACATTACGAATGAAATCAAGAATTGGCTAGGGTAGGGATTTAAAGAATTATCTTTGTGAGTTAAAAAAAAAAAACAAAAGAAAGAAAGAAATGTTACAAGATAAAAAACACACACACACACACACACACCAGTTCTTATTCTGCCATCATAAATAGGATCACCATGACTTCTTCTTCCACCAGCAAGACCCTTTTTTATCTCCATCACTCTTTCTCTCTCTCTTTCTCTCTCTCTCTTGAATGTCAAAATTCTAGGAAATTGTGAGAAAATGGAAACACGAGGGAAGTACAATTTTGGATGCAGTGACGGTGGTAAGTTGAAATATTGCACCCAAAAAGCATAAATAAAGCATTGAAGGCATGTCAAAATAAAGAAAAAGATTAGGACAATCTATACACAAATCTGGAGCATTTAATGGCGATTCTTTGAATCAACATGTAGAGTGTGGATTGTGTTTCAAAGCGGATTGTGTTAAAAATTGGAAGTGATTATAAATTTATACACAATTTTTAACTCTTTTGAGTTAAAAATTGGAAGTGATTATGAATTTAAGGAAAGGCAACAAAAAAAAAAAAGGACTTTATTCAATCCAAATTGCAAATTATGACATCAAAAGGAAATAGAAAACACAAACGACTATGCAAAATGAAAGGCACAACCAAACAAGTTTCAACTACAATGAAATTGTACCTTATTAGAAGTCAATTTCAAGAGATCGAAAGATCAAGGGAGATCAAGAGATCCAAGAGAGAAGGGGGGAGAGATCAGAGGGGCTCTAATCCATGGCAAGCAGCTACAAAGATGGGAAGGACGATCTCGCAATAGAAGCCATGACACATCCCCAAGGAACTCAATTGGTTAAAATAGTTAAATTAAATTAATATTCATGGATATTATTGTCAGAACACATTTTACAATACATCATTAATTATGTTTCTTAATTTCCGTGTTTTATCAACTATTAACATTTATCCGGGACGGTGGAAGTAGTTTCCATAGGTTATGAAGAATTTGTTTTGCAAAGGCAATCTATTTCCTTTCAGTATGTAAAGAGGTATTTATACAAGATATTAATTATTAAAGACGGCTAAAAGTCAGTTGTAAAGATATAGACAAATAATTATAAAATCTCCTAATTATAATAAAAATCCTACTAAATCGTTACAAATGTATCTAAAAATATGGTAACATTCACCACAACATCCATCACGTTAAGATGCAAAAATATCAATGGTGCACCGCTTTATATGTCTACATAATAAACTACTAGTAATGACGGTATATTATAGTATTCCTCCGTCCCGGATAAATATTCCTACTTTCTATTTTAGGATGTCCTAACTAATGTTCCTAAAGACTTTTGATTTACCTATTCTCTACTATTCTTTCTAATATACCCTTAAAGCTTCATTTAATATAACACATTCCAAAAAAACTCAATTATTTAAAATAATTGAACTCAATTAATGTTCATGGGTATTATGGTCAGAACACATTTTACAGCAAATCATTAATTAGGTTTCTTAATTCCTGTGTTTTATCCATTAGGACCATTTATCCGAGACGGAGGGAGTATTAATTAAAAGCGATGGGGTAAATGCAGCTCCAAAACGCTAAAGCTCTCCCATGGTGAAAAGACTATTTTGTTCTGCCCTCTTTATATAAAAAAATTTCCAACTTGAAACCCTAGCAAAAAATGAACTTTTTCCTAGAACAAGATATTTTTGTGTTAAATTATTATTCTCTCCGTTCCTAAATAATGATCTTGTTTGATAAGATATACGGATTAAGAAAAATTAATTGACTCTATTATAAATATTAGTATGTTAGGTAGTTATTTTTAAAGCACTTAAGTATGTGGTTGTAATTAAAGCAGGAAGAGAAAACAATAAAGAGGTAAAAGTCTTTTTCTAAAAAAGAAAATTTAGAAACACAACAATTTTTTTGAAACGAACAAAAAAGAAGAGTATGACAATTATTAAGGACCGGAGGAGTTAAATTTTTTTTTTGTTTTATTATTGTGTTAAAATGTATATTATTAAAAAAAACAAAAAATAATAATAAATTGAGGTGCCGCCAGTTCAAGGGGGCTGTCCAATTTATTTGTTTATTTATTTGCAATAATATACATTTTAACGTAAAAATACACGCAATAATAATAATAATAATAATTTAACACAAAAATGTCTTGTTCTAGGTGGTGGGAGAGAAGGGGGTGTGCTGTGGGAGGAGGGCGCCGAACGTTCAAGAAGACTAATGGGGGAGGGTGCCGCCTGTTAAAAGGGTCTGTGGGGTTGGGGTGTCAGTTGTTATTGGCGGCAGGGGGAGCGGGTGGGTGTTCAGTTTGTATTTATTTTAATAATTTAAATTTCAACACTTAGCAAAAAATTAAAACTAAACTGAATAGTATAAGCGTAATTAACACAAATTAAACATTTAAAATAACATTTGTAACTACTAACCATAATTATTGCCAAATAACTAAACAAAATATTACAAATTATCTCAAAATTGGTTACATCTTTAGCATTTTGAGAGAAATTTGAGAGAGAGCTGTATCTGTTTGGCCGAGAATTTCTGATTTTTATAAAAAAAAACGGGTGAGGAGTAAACTGTCTATATTCAATCATTAGACGGCAAATGTCAAATTTCAAAATCCCTAAAATCAGGGACATTTTAGGAATTTTGTGGGGGGTGAGGGGAGTTGGGGAAGAGGAGGCTACGCTTAGCATTTTGGAGGGCAGAGTTTAGCTTTTGTAATTAAAATGACTTAAAAAGTGAATTCTACTCTTAGTTTACTTTGTATAGTAATTAAAATGGAGTTAACTTCCATGGATGAGAAAATATCAATGGTGCACTCTTGATCACGCAAAAAAAGTTGTAGGTAACCACGTCTGATTTACGTGTGTAGTCTAGTAGGATTCCGGTTGACGTTGCTGGGATTGCTCTTGAAGAAAAGAGATTCAAGACCTGTGATCAACAGAAAACACCATAAGGGGGGCTGGGTTGTCCTAGCAATAACCCTCCGGCGTGAGAATCAGCAATACTGCAGAGTATAATACTTTAACAAAGTATAGCTTTAGTATGTAATTTGCACCTACCTTATGGGATCTTTGAGGCTGCTGTTTATAAGAAGGTAACTCCCAATCCTGATCAGTTTCAGATTCGGTGTAATATGATCAAATCTCGTGCCTTGCGGACCATGACTATGGGTTTGCTTAGGATCGATCATGATAAAATTGTAGTAGGATTCTACCCAATTGGTAGTAGTTTCCATAAAGGACTCTGCTTATGCCGAGCTGACCGGGGGTGATGTCGAGGTCGGCCTTGGACATGCTCAGGTCGCTAGATGCTCACGTGGTCAAGTCTAGGATGTACACAGGTCGCACGGAGGGTCCCCTAGATCGGCGTCTTGGCCAGATAACTGTTAAGGGAGAGGGTGACCTAGTAGATCATGGTTACTAGTCACCTCGACGTTTGTTCACCTGGTACGTTTGATGCCGCGGTGTTTGTTGCTTGTAAAAAATTTGGTTGAGGGCGCCGTTCAACTCTTTTGAAAAGTGTATTAAATAAACATATCACGTAATACTCTGGAACCAATAAATATTTTCTCGGTTAAGATTAGAGGAGAGAGAGAAGTTGCATAGGTTCATAAAAGGTTTATATACATGCAGAGGAGAATGATACATGTTCCATTTGTGATCCAGCAACGGAAAAAATCTTGGATCAATAAGTAATGCATGACTGCTTCTCTTCTTCTTCTTCTTCTTCTCATTTGTTGAAAATATATAACTTATAGTTCCAAAAGTACATATATTTATTTAAATCAGCTAATCCAAGCGAATGATATTTTTAGATGAATGTTTATTTTTTGATACTTCCATTCTTTTTTTTTTTTTTTTTTTTCAAATGAGTGTATATTTTTGTGTAAGTTTACGAATGTCACATTTTTTATGCATATATTTCCTAATGTGAGTTTCTAATATTATATATTTACATTAAGAGCATTAATATACATGTACTACGTACTAAAATAACTTAAAATTTAATTGTGTTAACTTTATTAAAAAAATTAAAAATAAACAAGTATTTAGATACGAAGAGAGTTCCTAAATGATCTATGACGCAAAATGGTGACGCAAAGGTGCTGAGCGAACCCACCGTAATGGATTGAATTAATTAGAAACACGTTTTTTTTTTTTAATTACAATGAGAATGCGGAGTCAGGAGTGTAGTGACAGTTTTCACACCCAAACCCTTAAATTATTGATTCGTGTTTACATCTGGGTGACTTCACTTCCAGGTTTTCTTTTCGTATTTTTAGATTTTTTAATTACTCCTCTGTTTTAATTTTTTTTCTCTTTGATTTATCCTAACAAATATTTTTACTTTTAAAGTTAGTAATAATTTGAATTTAATTTATAAAAAATATAAATAAATAAAACTAAAATTTTATAATTTAATTTATGAAAAAACTTATTTTGAGGGATGAAATATTTTTTATATTCTAAACACTCCCTGCGTCCCGAATAAATATTCATACTTTTTATTTTGAAATCTCTCAACTAATGTTCCTAAAAAATTTTGATCTACCTATTCTCTATCATTCTTCCTTATATACTCTTACAGTTTTATTTAATATAACACATTCTAAAAAGCCCAATTATTTAAAATAATTAAACTCAATTATTATTTATAAGTATTATTGTCAGAATATATTTTATATCATATTATTAATTATATTTTTTAATTTTTATATTTTATTTATTAAAAATATTTATCCGAAACTAAGGGAGTAATCGACGTGTAGTTAAAGACTTCAAGTTAGTGCTTGAATTCTTTGGATTACACTTTACTGTGAAACATATTTTGTCCGAAAAGTTTCTTGTCTCTTATGTTTGACCGAAACTATGAGGAATTCTTAACTCTATGTAGGTTATGTGGCCATGTATTAATTAATCCGTCTTGTAGTCATTGGGTTCTGAGCTTTTTCCAAATAGGTTACTCCATTCTAAATATTGTTTATTTGACTTTTTTTTAATTAAATACTCTCTTTGTCCTTAAATTGTTGTCTTTTTTTTTGTTTATTCTAAAATAATTATTATATTTGAAAACTTTCCTTATTAGAATAACATTTTTACCATTTGATTCTTATTTTTTTTTTCTTATTTTAATTATGAATCACATACACATAAGCATTAAAAAAATTATACATTATATTAAAATTAATAATCAAGTTAATCGTATTTTTTAATCCGTGTGCCGGGTTAAACAAAATAATAATTAAGGAACGGAGGGAGTATAATATTTTTCAAATATAAATTTGACGTATATTTTTTTTATATTTTTTAAAATCATAAAATATGTAATCCGTAATATTTTTAAAATATTAAAAACTATGTATTTTATGAATGGATGTAGTATTATATACCACTAAAGGACCAATAATATTTGCCAAGGACAGAATGGACATTTCACCCTTATTTTGAGTCAAAGAGCAAAACACACCAGAAGCTAGACACTCTTGTTCGACAGGTTGCATTCCATGCGATTGACTCGGGGGCCAGGCGACAACTAGGGCCGGTTCTGACATTTTGAAGGCCCTATCTAAAATTTAAAATTAGGCCTTAAAATTAATAAAATATATTTAACAAAAGATGAAAATAAATTACATAGTTTATAACATTATAATTTTAAAATTATTTTCTTACAAATGAAGTACCAATATAACTAAATATCCAAACTACTATCAAACTTTTTATTTGAAAAGTATCATCCTTCCGACATTCCTTGAAGCAAAATCTTCAACTAGGTCTTCATAATCAATTTTATTCAAATAATCATTCTTAATCGCTATGAAAGCTAATCCATTAAGTCTTTCTTGTGTCATTGTAGAACGCAAGTAGGACTTTAATAACTTCAATTTAGAAAAATTTCTCTTTGCAGATGCAACTGTCACAGGAAGAGTCAACAAAATTCTATATGCAATAATTGTATTAGGAAAACAATCTACATGTTTCAAAAATTTTAAAATATCAACAGGTCTATCTTTTCCTTGGGCAAGAATTCTCTATGTGGAATATCTTAAAATAATATATTAGACTCTTTGGCTAGAACGGAGAGAATATATGTCCGAACTTCAAAGATGTGAACCAAACAGTCTCGGATGAAGGTGTTTCCAATTTTTTTTTTTTAACTCTTTTACTTGATTGGAAATTCAGTAGGGAAACTCCATCAGCATTGTGGATTTCATATCTAGATAATTACTGCATTCCTAGATGAACATATTCCCACCATTCTTAAATGAGCGTGATATTTGTACTATATAATTATGTCCATACAATATACACTCGTTTAAAAAAGTAAAAGATTGTAAGTTACTCCCACAGTTTGTAAAGTATACCCTTTTCCACCGTCAAGTAGTTGGTAAAATGTTATTCTAACTTAATCATATGTATTTGATTCGATCTATGAGAATGCAACTACTATAAAATATTGTAATACCTCCGCTGTAGCTCTACCTAGATCAGTGATCAGTTTTGGGCATTCGATTCTGAATTAAGGTTGGGAACCCAATAAAAATAAAAAATGTCTACCCTTTTTTTGTTGAGCTTCAAGATTTTGAATCACTTTTTGAGTCTATTTTAAAATTGGGTTTATAGTTTTGAATAGAAGCAAGAAAATGAGGGATTTGGTGGACTTTGGCATGGATGGGAATGGAGAAATTGATTTGTAAATTTACTGGAAGCTTGATTGTGCATTGACGAGAGTTTGTTGATTTGTAATATAACCGAAGTCAACCAAACCCAAACCGTGAAGAAAACGACAAACTGATTGACCGAACCCAAGGGTTTTGATTTTAATGGGACTAGAACCGAACCCTAGCAGTTCGGTTGTAGTTTTGGGCTAAAACCGAGCTGGACCGACCCTTGCGGCCGTGCACACTCCTACTCCATCGGTCAAAAAAAAAATCTCACTAGCGTCTTTGTATATATATATATATGGGAGAGTATTTAATGTTTATTTTTTTATTTAACCATCAATAGTTACTCTCATTTTCAACCATTGGATCAAAAATTAAAGGTTGAGATTTAATGCATTAAATGACTCACCTACTTGCATTAATTGTATTTTCCAACTAACCATTAAATCTCAACCTTTGATTTTTGATCTAATGGTTGAAAATGAGAGTAACCATTGATGGTTAAATAAAAAAATATATATATATATATATATATATATATATATATATATTGTCCGAAAAATAAAGAGTCTCACTTTTTTAAAAAAGAAAAATATTTTTAGTGTAATTCAAAAAAATACAAATAAATAAAACTATAATCTGGAATTTACATAACATTTAAGTGATCTAGGTCGTTCTACCTTCTTTTAATCTTAAATGTCATAAATATAGTTGTCTGATTGTCTCCCTTTCTTTCCCATTAAATATTAATATCAAAGTGTGAATACAGTTTTGGTTGCATACTTATTTTAATCACAAATTTCAAAGACGAGCATAAGAGTTTGCTTTCTTGTCATGACCTAGAAATATCAGTCACTGTGAAAATATGAAAAACATTGACCGAAAGAAAGAAAGGAAAAGAAAAAGGGAGTCACTGTGAATTGAATATATAAAAAACATTGACTGAAAGAAAGAAAGAAAGGAAAAGAATTGAAGAAGGGAGGGAAGGGGAAGCATCTTTTTCCAAACTGTTGTTTGTTTCTCTCCTTCCGACCAATTTCATAATCTTTTTCTGGTCTTCGATTTTCTTCGAAGCCAAACACTAAGGGATGATCGACGAGTTCTATCTCAGTTGGTTGGGTGTTAACTCTCGAAATCGAAAGCTAGAATTTAATTTCTAGTATCGCTAGCTCGAAGCAAGAGTACGTTGTTGACTTGTTGTGGTTGTCAGAATATTGTGATGTTAAGCTTGCCCAAATCTGGATTTTAATGTCTAACAATAAAAGTCACATCTTGTTACTTAATTAAACATTGAACCAGAACTTTTATTTTTGCCTTAGACAACACATGATAGAGGTTCAGGAAATTTATGTAATAGAGATGTAGCTACATATATATATGTAAAATTTGTATGTTAACATACTGATATTTCCACCCTTGTAAATATTACTATGACATGATGTTATAAAACCGAGGATATTATTTGATTGATAATTCCAAGTTTCTATTTTCAATGTGGAAGCGAATCGGTCGAAAATAAAAGTACCAAGTATTTGGAGAAATAATGGCAAGAAAATAGAAAATATAACGGAATCAAGCAAAAATGAACAAATGATTTACGTGGTTTAATCCACTCCAAAACAAGTAACAAATTCACTATAAACGATAATGAATTACAATAGATAGTTTTTAATTAATGTATTCACCCTACCTAGGACTAGGGTTACAATGATTAACACAATCCCACAAATTAAGTACCACACCTCTCACAGCCCAAAATAGCGATGCACTATTTTGTCTAATACCGCCAAGACCTCGAGACCCTCGACCGCCAAGACCTCGATACCCTCGACCACCAACTGTGTCCGTCATCCGTCTCTTCTCAATTTGTGTCTCTCTCACTTTTTGGTATTGTCTCTAATTGACGTCTCATCAGCTCTTATATAGGCCCTAAGAAAAACCTTAACAACTTGAAATTAAAACTCTTAATCCATGTCAATAAATGAATCTTTTTACAACTAGTATAAAATTGTTTAATCTTATCCAATTAACTTTAGAATTAATTAATACAATTCTAGTTTGTATATGATTCCAAAATCCTTATGAATTTGAGACATATTTTAACAAACCTCCACCTTGGCTCAAATTTCATCAATCGTCTATCCCCATTGTTGCTTACCCGTCATGCACCCTACCATCGGAGCCTAGAATTGATCTCGAACACACGAGTTCAAGCCGCCCTTGAACTCGCTCAATGAAATACTACCAAACCGAATACTTCCAAAGTCTTCACACATTGTACCTTCACTTTGAAACATAGCATGAGCTCTACCTTGAATGACACTCCCTTTTAGTAAATACAAGTTACCTTTTTTGTTTCCACTCATGAGAAAATGGCCACCGCGAAAGATTTTCATCTTTCCATCACGAATTGTGTAATTGCAACCTTTTGAATCCAAGGAACCCAATGAAATTAAATTCCTCCTCAAGTTAGGAACATGACGAACTTCAGTTAGCGTTTTCACTCCACCTTGAGTCTTGATTTTAATTGTCTCAACACCTTCAATCTTGCAAGAAGAATCATCCGCTAAAAATACATCACCACTTGCACTCTTGTAAGTAGAAAACATATCTCTATTGGAACACATCTGAAAAGAACAACCGGAATCAAGAACCCATTCAGTCCGTAGATTATCACCACCTACGGTCACATTAAGTACATCACCGCTATTCTCGTCATTGCTAATACCACCCTCATCGAAAGTGACAATATTAGCATTAGAATTCAATTCTTTCTTCACTTCATCCTTGAGTTTTTGACAATTACAAACAACGTGACCTATTTCATAGCAAGGCCAACACTTTATCTTGGAAGTCTTCTTTTTCCTCTCACCACCACTTGAACTTTCACCGGACGAATTTTTTATATAATTAACTTTGCTTCCCACATACAAAGCATCATTATTATCATTATTTTTAAAACCCTTGATCATAGAATCATCAGTTAATAATGATGTTTGTACCTCACCCAAAATAAGCTTGTCTTTCCCATGCATAACAGTAGTAACTAAATGCTTGAAAGATAGTGGCAAAGACTTTAGCAAAATTAAACCTTGATCTTCATCCTCAATTTTAACACCGATATTAGTCAACTCGCAAAGTATCTTGTTAAAAGCATTCAAGTGATCATGAATATTCGTACCTTCAGACATCGTGAAGTTAAACAACTCCTTCTTTAGGTACAACCGGTTTGACATAGATTTTCCCATGTAGAGGCTCTCCAATTCTCCCATAATGCCTTCGCAGATCTTTCGGAGATAATGTTGTAGAGAACATTATCCGCGCAACATCGCCGGATAGTGCTAGCCGCCTTTTGATCAATTCTCTTCCATACCTCATCCTTCATATCGTCGGGTTTTGCTTCCTTTCCTTCCAAAGCAATCTCTTGATCTGCTTGGATCAACACATCCCTAACTTTAACTTACCACAGCTAAAGTCATTACTTTCGTTAAATTTCTCCAATTGGAATTGCGTAGAATTTCCAACGTCCCCCATCTTCAAAACTCCAATCTCTTGATTCATAATTTTGACTATCCCAAAGCTCTGATACTAGTTTGTTATAAAAATGAGGATATTATTGGATTAAGAGTTCCAAGTTTCTATCTTCAATGCATAAGCAAATTGGTCGAAAATAAAAGTACCAAGTATTCGGAGAAATAGTGGCAAGAAAATAGAAAGTATAACGGAATCAAACAAAAGGGAACAAATGACTTACGTTGTTTAATCCACTTCAAGACAAACAACAAATCTACTATAAACGATGAGGAATACAATAGAGAGTTTTCAATGTACTCACCCTACCCAGGACTAAGGTTACAAGGATTGACACGATCCCACAGAGTACCACACCTCTCACAGCCCAAAATAGTCACGCACTATTTTGTCTAATACCGCTAAGACCTCGAGACCCTCGACCACCAAGGCCTCGAGACCCTCGACCATCAACTGTGTCCGTTGTTCGTCTTTCCCCAATTTGTGTCTCTTTCACTTTTGGTCTTGTCTCTAATTGACGTCTCATCACCTCTTTATATAGGCCCTAAGAAAAATCTTAACAAATTAGAATTAAGACTCTTAATCCATGTTAATAAAGGAATCCTTTTACAACTAGTATAAAATTGTTTAATCTTCTCCAATTAACTTTAGGATTAATTAATACAATCCTAGTTTGTATAGGATTCCAAAATTCTTACGAATTTGAGACATATTTTAACACATGATTTTCTTAAAACTTATCAATCATTGATTTTCTCAAGAATTGTAATGGTAACAAAGTAGAATTGCTCCTAAATTCTTCTGAAAAACTCATTGATTTTTTAATCAAATTAGATCGCAATCAAATTCAACCATCAAACAATTGATTTATCGATCAAATATCTGTCAAATCACTACAAGAAAATAAGGAATTAGCTACGATTTATTATCTACGAAATTTTTTTGTAGTTAAAAAATCTGTTTTAACTACAAAAAAATTATTTTGTAGCTAAAATATACACTTTAGTCAACAAAATAATTTTCGTAGCTAATTATGGGCCAATTGCGATGAAACCATTAATTTGTGGTTAAATGGCCTGTGAAAATAAGGGCGGGAACTTATTCCCGCGAACCCAAAATTTTTTTTCACAATCCACGACAAATTATGGCCTAATTTCAATTCCATCGCCGGAAAGAAGTATTGGGCGACGAAATGTTTCATCGTAGTTCCCTTTTCCCCGCACATGCTCTCCTCGTGCCGTTCTTCGTCAAAGAATAACGATCAAAAGCACTCCAGTAACTCTTTTTCAGTCTTCCTCTATCACTTTCCCTCCATTCACAGTTTTATCACCAGACGCTCATCTCTCTCCCTTCCCTTCCGTTCCCATCCGCCTCTCGATCTCTAATCTATAACCTTCCTCGCCTTAGCGATCTCTCTCCCTTGCTGCTGCATTGCATACTCTCAAATTCCACCTCGCTTTCCATGCAAACAAGATCTCCGGCCGAGTTCCTCTTCCGCCGAGTCCTCTATTAATTGCCAGTGCTTTCCCATCGTCTCCGCCGCACTCCAGCACCTTCTCCGATGATCTTCCACTAGTTTGACCGAACAAGCCCCGCTCGGTGAGCTCGAACCCTCGCGCTACTCTCAAGCAACCTTTTCTAATCTGAGCCTAGGGCTTCAAATTGGGACCGATTTTCTTCAATTGAAGTAAGATCTCTCTAATTCTATGGTTTCATTGCTTAGATTTTTTGAAAATTGATGCTTGGGGATGTTTACTCATATTCCCCTTATTATTATCCAGTTTAGTTGTTGGGGAATTTGAGATTTGATTTTTGGTTGTGACTGGGTTGTGTGCGATTTTGATTATTGAGTTAAGTAAGATGCTGTGTGATTTATTGTGTGATTTATAACAAAATTCAATCTTGAAAATGAGGGTTTGCAGCTATTTTGGGACAGTAATTCCTGTTACTCATTGGGTGATTTGAGTTAAAATGTGTCTTTTCCCCTTGTTTGGTATTATATTCACATTGGGGACAATGTGTAATTTAAGTTTGCGGGTGGGAATATTGTCTTTGCTTGCTAAATTTGTGAGTAGGCAATGTTATCCAGTGTATTTTTGTTTTTCTTATTTTTTTTTATATTTGAGACTATGTGCTTTAGTTCTGCAATTCCTTCCCCCTATCTCTCTTTTCTCTCTCTTTCTTTCTCTCTCTCGTTTCGTCTCTCTTTCTCTCTTTTTTCTCTCTCTAGGTAGGTTTAACTTTTGTGATTTCGCGTGTTGATTTTGATTTTACTTTGATTTTCGGGAAATGAACTGGTCCTTGAACACATAGATCTTTGATTTATCTATGAATTGACATCATAGAGAACCATTTATATAACGGGACTAAGCTGTAATGTACAGTCGTGATCATCTGTTAGTAAACTTTTTTCTGTTCAGACTTCCATTCATGACGTGACTAATCTCTCGTGCAATATAATCTCTTTGCTTTTCTGGATGTTTCTCATAAATTTGTAATAAGTTTAGTCTCTGTTACTTGAACTGTTAATACTTTTAGCTGGATAGTTACGCACCATGGCACTAAAATTAGTTTTTAGGATCGTTTAGCACTCTATAGATAATGTAGTTAGTATGGGTATATCAGCTTCTTAAGT
The DNA here is from genome assembly GCA_016624345.1 of Platycodon grandiflorus. NCBI lineage: Eukaryota > Viridiplantae > Streptophyta > Magnoliopsida > Asterales > Campanulaceae > Platycodon > Platycodon grandiflorus. The sequence continues at coordinate 43,082,443 of CM028365.1, forward strand.
CCAGCGATTGCTCTGACTTTGAGGGGAAGAAGAAAGCTTTGATATTTTGGTTTAAGAGGGAGTAGGTGGGAGATGGGAGGAAGTGTTTCGGGTAGTTAGTCTATTATGCTGGATGGCTTGGATTAGCAATTTAAGGTTTTATGCCTTGGGATGACCCTTTAAAGCACCACACACAAGCTGTTCTTTTACTTACTCGTGCTTTTCCATGATGACCGAATGCCAAGCTATCTTAGCAGCTGGGCATATGTATTAAGTTAAATCTGATAGGCACCCCCCAAGTTGCGGAATTAGAAAGCCAATAAATGAGCTCAACCTGCATTTTTAATTCCATCGGCTGCCATAAGCTTGCCTCTAGAACATATACCACAACATGAGTTTAATTGATAGTTTTTGTGAATGTAAAACATTGAATAAGTTCATGAAGTTTGTATCTTTCTTAAAATAATTTTGATGCTTGTTCCGTATTTGTTTTAGTACTTATTTAAATTACTGTCTTTTCATGTTATGTGTAACGATGTTTTTAGTTATTAACTATATCTTTGTTCCAATTTTTTCAGAATGGCTCCGGGAAAATGGTCTAAAGCACCAACATCAGTAGCAGGCCTCCATGAACTAATTCAGCCAAAAAATGGAGGTTCCTCGCAAACTCTTCCACCTCAATCTGGAGTTCAAGATACATCCGGTGAAGCTGCCAACCCACAAAATGAAGTGCCTCACAATCATGGTAAACATAAAAGTGCTTAATATTCCTTAATAGTATTTGTATATTTTATCTTTGGTGCATTCCATTTTTGCTGTTTCCTCAACAAAAAAAAAAAAAAATCTTTGCAATGGATCAGATATGTCGGGCAGTGTTGTCGAGTAGCTTGGGCAGATTTGTTTATCCCTAATAATGAGGGTTTCTTGGGTAATAATAGGCTTTCAGATTACATAATAATGGTAATTAGAATATTTGTTTGCATCATCTTTAAAAAAATTGTTAAGAAAATTGACAGAAAGGACGTTGGATGGATGCTAATGGATTGATGATTATCTACATTCACTTTTTAACTTTTTCGGAAGTTGGAGCATTGAAATTTATCTTAGTGGCATATATATATATATATATATATATATATATATAGTCTTCACGAAGCTTATAAGAACATATTTATTTCCACACGTAATATTTATATTTTTCAATTTGAGATTCTTCTTTTGTTTTCTCCTAACTTTGTCAAATATTTGCTTAGACACTTGTCGTCGTTTTAGTTATGGCCGGCAGACCATAACTAAAACTAAAGTTCCTGAATCAAAAGGAAGGCCCATGAATAGGATAACATCGACAAAGGTAACTTTCCTCACACTTTGATTTCCTTTGCTTTGTTAGTAACACGAGGCAAAACTAAAGGTAAAGGAACAGATAGGTATTTGAAAGCATACGGAAAGATTCCGGTTAACATTCCTGAATCAAAGGGAAGGCCCGTGAATAGGATAACATCGGCAAAGTTCTCTAACGAGCTAGGAATGATTGCCCGTAGCACCATTCCTAGTGGAACATTATCTTTCAAGAAACTTGGGGACGATGTCAAGGATGTTATGTATGAGCGCATCAAGGTATACATTATGATTATGAAATTGATGTTTACTTCTTTTGCTGAATATATCCTCTTTATAACTATAGCTAAAAGTTATACTTTACTTTTAACAGGATAGATTTAATTTGATTGATGATGGGCCACACGTGAAAAGGTGCATAAATACTATTCTTGGTGCCCGTTTTAGAGACCATGTGTGTAAGCTGCACAAAAAGTGGAAAAAAATGATTCAGGATGGATTGTCAAATGCCGAGGCACGCCGTAATCCTCCTGAAGGGGCAGATGCAAAAGATTGGGATATTCGTTGTGATAGGTGGGAAGATGAACAATATCAGGTACTTTAATTCTTAATATTTTTTTCTATGACTTTTGCCATGGTTTATATTTGAAATCTTTCACTTTGCGTAAATTGTTTATTAATATTTCAGAAAATTATAAGTTTTTATTACTTAGTTTATGTCCATTGCATTGCACTATTCAAATTATATTATTTTCTAAGACTTTTTGACATGGTCCCGTATTAATTTATTTTAAATGCAGAAAAAATGTGCCAAAAATGCAGAAAACAAAGCGAAGAATGATCAAAACCATGTGACAGGGTCAATGTCATATGTAGTAGCCCGACACGAAATGGTACCCATTTTTCTTTCATATTGACATGCGTTCTTTATTCATATGAGACTAAAATATGTTAATTTGGAATGACAGGGGGACCCTGACCGAGTCGAATTTTACGGAAAATGTTATGGGGGGCCCGAAATGAATGAATTTAAGTCAAATTCAGCCAAGGAAAATTATGTAAGTAGAAAAACTATTTTATCATTTTTTAACTTCACTGTTTTAGTTGATTCCATTTATGGGATCATTCCTATTTGAAGTAGTATATATTTATTTATGAAAATGATTAATTTATTGATGGTATTGCTACTTGTAGTATGGTATGCAAGGTTTGAAGGAGTCGTATCCAGAGATGACTCCAGACGATATAGCTGATACTGTCCTTGGCAAGAGGTCTGGGCGCATACCCGGTCTTGGTTTTGGCCCTAGACCAGAAAAGTTCAACTCATCTCGGGGTGCCTCGTCTAGAAGAAGAGAAGATGAGTTGCAGTCTCTTGTGTCAGCACAACAAGAGGAGCTAAAATCTCAAGGACAGAAGATTCTGACACAACAGGAGGAGGTCAAATCTCAGGGAGATAAGATTTTGACACAACAACAGGAGCTAAAATCTCAAGGACAAATGATAAAAAATTTACAAGAGATAGTTGCCAAGATGATGGAGGAACGCAATGGTTCTACCTACTTTATGGTTAGTATATCCGCATTCTTCTTCTTTTGGAGGGGGGTGGGGAAGGGGTGTTATCTGCTTGTTTTGGAGTCTGGGAATATAAAAAATAAAGGATAAACATTTTTTTCTATACTTGTTGTTAACTAGTATGTAACACCCTTTTTTTTTTACTGAGACAGAAAATATTCAATTATGTCATCTTCACTGCCTTGTTTACTTTTGCAGTCTCCTTGAGGTGCAAGAGACTCGTCACATCAGTAAGTTTAGATCATTTGTAATTAACCATGTGAGAAAGTCAAAGTTCTTTTGTTTTTGTGAATATTGCGTTTGAACAAGGGCACATAGTTACTGGATTAAGGTTTGGTTGGAGCTGCTACTTGGCTGGGTTGTTAAGGATAGAGTGGTATTTTGCATAACTTAATTCACAGTTCGATCTGTCACTTCTTTTGTATTGGAGGTGGAGGGTTTTATGTTTCGTGAAACTGGAAGTTTTTTTGTGTAGGAGCTACTCTGACACTGATAGTTTTGTTGCAAAAGTTACTGTAAAGCTTGGGAATATGAATATGGGCAATGTTAATTGAACCTGATATTAATTGCTTTGGCTATTTTATAAATTGCTTTTTAAAAACGCATGCACCACTTAGGTAACTAACCCCTTTTTTAACTCCGCCAATGTAATTGCTATATATATAGCATTGCATTGCCGGTCCCAAGCCCGGATAAAGGAGGAGGGGAAAGGAGGCATATGATTTAATCTAATAGACTATGTTTATTTTTAATGAGTACGTAGAATGGATGAGTGAGTAGACCCTGGTCCCTATAGATGATTAGACAGATTTAAAGAGACATCAAAAAAAGGTTTATCTTTTGATCTAGTTTCAGGGAGGTAAAGGCACAAAAATTGGCTTTTCAAATTTTTTAACATAAAAAATGTCATCACAATGTTGTAAAATAATGAGAATAGAAATGTGGGGTGCAAAGTGAAAGAAATGAAAAGGTAGAGAGCGGAAGGGGGGGGGCTTTTGAGGAACTTAGAAGAGGGGAAGGAGCTCATAAATATGATGCTATGGAAGGGAAGGGGCTGTGAATGTGATTCTATGAAAGACATTTTTGCACAAATCCAGAGAAGGAAAGAATCCAAAAGGGAAAGGTATAGAGTATTTAGTATTTACAACAACACAGCCCCAAAAGCAGGCAAATTTTTTTGGATAATTTTTTTTATTTTATCAGTTGTGCACATTAAATACATCAAATCCCTTTCTAGCATTTATATGTGTGTTGATTTGATTATTCCACCAAGATCTACCAATATCAATCCAGCATTTAAGTTTTTATTGGGTGTAAAGTGTAAACAACAAAGAAGCTAAAAGAGAAAGAAAGAAAGAAGGAAATAAAATCAAAGAATTGAGGTGGGTCAGTTGCAGAGAAGGTTTGTTGAATACACAGCTTCCTTGTTTAATGAGGTAATGACATCCCCAAAAAAATATGAACATTTGTCATTTGGGTTTACGCTTTTTTGTCTTTTGTCCATGTGTGTGTGTATTTGTGGGTTGGTATTGATTGATTTTGGTGTTTGGGTTGAAGGGATTCTTGGATGCACAGTTTACACAGCTGCAGCAGCTGCAAGATGAGAGCAACCCAGATTTTGTGGTTGAAGTGGTCTCTCTCTTTTTTGAAGATTCTGAAAAGCTTCTCAATGATCTTACAAGAGCTATGTGAGGATCTGTCAATCTCTCCCTCCTCCTCTGTGTGTGCGTGTGTGTGTGAAATAACATCCTTCCTGTTTTTAATGGTTACCCTTTTTATCTGTTTATGCAGACATCAGAAAAATGTAGATTTTAAAAAGGTTGATGCTCATGTTCACCAGTTGAAAGGTAGCAGCTCCAGGTAGACATTTATTTTAGAATAGACACTACTTAGAATAGACACTACTTAGACTCTACATATAATGAAGTCTCGTGTATATCTAGATTAAATGTTTGTGTTTAATCCTTATTTTAGAACTGTTCAATCAGTTAGCCGAGGTATGTCATATGTTGGCTAAGTGACCTTTATCGGCTAAATCATTTCTCTTTTACTTCTTCAGCCTTATTTTGTGTTTCCTTGTTCTTCTTGCAATCCCAAGAAACTCCATAACCAAAGATTACATCTGGGATTATCTAATTCGATATATCCTATACACTTTTCTAAATCATCATCAAAATTTACAAGTTAAGTCCTTACACTCTTATTCATGAATTGATAGAAATGTGTGATCTAATTTTGTGCTGATCGTAATGCCTGGAAATTTATTAAATGGTTTATCACTTCTTCATTCCATTAGTAATGTACAAAGGTCTATTTGGTTATCGCATCCATTATCTGGTAGACAGTATGTGAATCTTCCTTTATCTATCTCTTTCTACCTGGATTTCAGCTGTCCCAAAGTGCTCATTCCTTGAATTCTTGTTGGATGCTTTATCCATTTCTTGAATCCTTGTCAAAATCACAACTTTCACAACGTTTTCAAAGTAAATGTTGTTAAATTCACGGATTTCACAACGTTTAATGAGAAAACGTTGTCTAAGAATTTTCTTTTAACAACCTTTGCCTTGAAAACGTTGTAAAATCTGTGATTTTAACGTTTAATAAAAAAACGTTGCAACTTGGCTAAGTGATGAAATTTTCCACTACCGCCAGTAGCTCTTTCGCGCGGTTAAAAAATCCCAAAGTCCCTCTAAAACTTAAGCAGCAAAATCAAAATCCAAATATCAAAAACTCCCGGCAGCCTTTCCGATCCCAATTTGATGTTAAAAAGCCCAAAAATCAAAATCCCCAAATCCTTCTCATCGTTGCTCTCTCTCCCTCTAAACCTAACTAGCAAAATATCCCAGGCAGCCTTTCCGATCCCAATCTCCAGGCATACGCTTCTTCTCTCCGTGGCTCTCTAACTGCAACTCGAGTTCTCATTCCTCCGCCTCTCTTTGTGTGCAGTCCGGCGCCCTTCAGGTAAGCTAGAGTCATCATTTCACTTCCATACCATTTGAAGAGCACAAAGTGTACATGGATGGGTTGCCAGCCCCTTTCAATTTCAAACATATATCAGCAAATTTGGTAAAATTGTTAATCACTTCTATTGTTGTTACCACTACTTGTTTAAAGAAAGGAGATGATCTTGTGTCTTCAGGTTCCCTTAATTGAATTTATGTGACTGCTTTGTTCTGAATGTCCAAGAACTTGAGCCCTGCCCTACTCTCAGAAGGAAATATACTTTGTTTATCAATGCTAAAAGAGTTGCCCTTTGTAGAATTTAGCTATTTAATCTAAAGATCTTCAAGAAATACCCTTTTAAGATAGGATGTGATAGGTATTCCATGAAAATGATGCATTGTGATGGATTTGGTGTGAGGTTGATTAGTTCAAACTAAGAAGTAATATAATAGGGCTCGGTTAGTGTTTAAGAGAATTCAGTTCAACCCTTGGAATTGGAATTGGAATTGGTGATCAGATAGTTCAAAGTAGAATCCAATTTTGTTCAAATACCAATTCCTTGGCATATCCCATGCTTTCTTGTATACCTTGTTGTTTCTGGAGATTGTAATTTGAATTTAGCTGTTATTTTTGTTTTATGATGAGTGAGAATTATAACACATCAGCGGTGGAGTTGTTGAGGAGGTTACCAGGTGTAACTGATTCCAACTATAGAGCTATAATGGATGGTTGCAGTAGCTTGCAATAGTAATATCGAATAGCTTGCAATAGTAATATCGAAATGGAATTTAATCGAACATAAATTTCAATTCGATATTACCATAAATAAGACATCTCAGACAGGTGCCTCTTTATTGGTCGTTACTATTACTTTTTAATTCTTGACTTTATGAAGTTTAATAGTGTGCTCTTGCAATGTCTATACTATTTCATATGTTTCTTATACTTATGAACAGTTTATTGGAATTGTTTTGTAGGTGCCAAAGTGGGTAAGTATGGGGTATCGCATGATAGTCTTGATACTACAATCATATCTTTGAATTTCTGGCCACCTATTCAGGTAAGGTCTATGAAAAAGGTCATATGCATTTGATTGTACTTATGGCTCATTGTATATATATACATAGTTACATTTACTGTTGTATTCATTGCCTGGTCAATAAACAAAAATAATGCACTAATGGATACTTTCTACTGAAATAGATGATATGGAATGAAGTGGGAGAAGACCAATTTGAAAGGGAAAAGGTTCTATTTGACCTGGAGAAGGAATGTTTAGAGGTTTATAGAAGGAAAGTCGACAGTGCCAACATTTCAAGAGCACGATTTCATCAAGAGTTAGCATATTCTGAAGCAGAATTCACACATCTCCTTCAGTCTCTTGGTGAACGCTCTCTTCCTGGAAGGTGGTTGGTAAAGTATTTGAGAACGCTTTCTTCCTGTTAGTAAATTTTTGTTTCACCCTATAATACAATATATGTTCAATTTGATACGGGAAATTGTCTATTGGGCTTTGAAAAGTCAAAATAGGACTTTGTTTTGGGACGAGGGAATATTATATAAGCTGTAGATACCAATTCCGTTTTACAGGTTCACACATTTTATCTAATTTTTCTTGTAAACATAATGCTTATTTTCGTTGTCTAGAAGGTTATGAGAAAATATCTAAAGCAGACCTTGGTCAATGAGAGCTAGCTTAATTTAACAGAAACTTGTGTGAGCTTTTAGGATTTTCAGGATCTAGTATGAAGTTTGAGGTAATTTAATATGTGTGGAATATTGCTAGTCAATTAAGCAGTAACAATTACAGCTCTTGCTTTTTGTTTACATTTGTACTTGTACATTATAGAAGTTAGATGTCTTTGCTATTCAATGTGCTGACATTTGATAGTTATATCAGGAGGATTCTGAGAAACATGGAAGTGCCATTACTTTAGCATTGGCAGTCGCAGATACCATTAAGTACCGAACTGATGCGCTGTTGAAGAAGACTAAAACTGCAGTCTCTCCTAATCCAATTGTGATAAGAGCCGAATATGCACATTGTCCTAATCTTACCATTATTGACACTCCAGGGTTTGTTCTGAAGGTAATCCTTTTGATAGTGAAGATATTTATGAAAAGGGCCGGTGTGTTTTAAAACTTTTGAGATTTTGGTCAATGAAGTCTTATAGTAGTTTGAAACTGGGTTGGCAGGCAAAGAAGGGCGAACCTGATAGCACACTAGAAGAGATTCTGTCAATGGTGAAGTCGTTGGCTAGTCCACCCTATCGTATTCTTTTGTTCCTTCAACAGAGTAGTATGGAATGGTGCTCATCTTTGTGGTTGGATGCCATTTGTGAAATCGATCCAACCTTTCGCAGAACTGTAATTGTTGTGTCCAAATTTGATAACCGGCTTAAGGTACAAAGTTTCTAAAGTTTACATGAACTCTTTGGCTGAATATGTTATGTTATTGAACATATTACACAAGCATGGTTTTGTGTTATAGCCCTTTTTGAATTGTTTTTACTCGAGTGTGAATGTGTAATAGTAGAGTAATGTTAAGTTATTGTTTGGACTGTTGAAATGAGTATACGGTTATACGATGCGATTGTTTTCACTTGAATGCCTGTATATGAGTTGGATTTTATTAGGCAAACATTTTGTGTACAACTTGCTTACAAATCTATCGTGATTGAATGTAAGATCTTGCAAGTGCAAGGCTCAATCTAGAGGAGGCTTACTCTGAGACTTATACGCATTGTGAAATTCATCCATCACTAATCTTGGGTGTGTGTGCTTCAATTATACCATTTCCTCACCACAACCAGGTACACTGTTATCAATGAACTAGTCCGGAAGTGATTATATATTTGTTCCTATTTTAATGATGTGATGTTTGTGCAATCAGTCTCCCCGTGATACTTATCAATCAGCTATAGGTAATCAAGCCATGGGAATTTATGTCAAAAATTTCCAGTTTCGTATGGTAAGAAGAATTGATTCTTTTCCTCTGAGTTTTAGCTCTTCATATATCTTATGATCTTAAAATTTAATCAAATCACTTGTACTTTAGGCAGCTTCCAGTTGGCGTTGTGAGTACTTGTACTTGATTCTGCTGCTTTAATGTTCAGTTATACAAGTTGTCCTGACACTGTTTAATTCATTATGCTTAGAACGCAATTGTTTCCATTGGCTGCTATTCTGGGTACAACCAAGAAGACTCTGTCATTATGAACCAGTCATCAATAGATTTTTTAGATCTCTATTCTTCTGTTCATATAGGTAAATGGCGACTTTATTTTTTACTTGAAATATTTCTGAACTGCTTTGCTTCTCCTGTCTCTCTTTATTGCTTTTGTTCTTGTCATCTTCCCTTGATAGGGACAAGGAGAAAGAAGATGGGAACACTTGTTAAATAAAGTACTCTTTTTTTCACACATTTAAATAAAGTACTCTTTTTCTGATAGGACTTCCTGTTGATGTGTATTACGTACTTATGATGAACAAGAAATTTCGTCCTACTATTTCAGTTGGAGTTGCAATTTGAAGACAGAGCTATGCAATTTATAGTCACTCCTGTACATTCTTCGATCATTATGCAATTTCAAGAGCAAACAAGGTAACCTCTGGAACCATATCATTACTTGTTTCATCAATGTAAACACTGCCTTCTCCCTCTACCCCAATGTGCATATCCAGGATACTTAATGTTTCTATATGATTGTACCTTCAGTTGGAGCTCTAAGAATCTTGCAACCCCTATTGGGGTACCAGTGGATGTACTCTATAGGAGAATAAATTTCTGGATAAGCAAGGTTAGTTTACTTCTTTTAGCAGTCTGCTTACACTCTTAAGAAAATACTTGTGGCCTTCATTGACACAACCTTTGTCTTTGTTTTACTTTTTCTTTGACTAGCATCTGTTTTCTTTTCCATTTTGACTAGCATAATAATTTGCTCCTTGTTCTTAACAACGTCATTCTAACAATGGTGCAGCTTAAGTTTCATTTGCATCTTCATATGAAAGAGGGAGCAAAGTAAAGCAGGGGAAAAAGTTGACAGTAAGTTCCACATGGTTTTTGTTTATATTTTGTTTAGTACTTCACTTAAAATCTAGGCTTCATCTTTTATAGTAATTTCCAAATTGTTATGGCTTTGGATAAAGAAAGCATATATGATTTTCTAAAAGTAGATTCATGAGTGACCCTGGCCTTGCCGGGATGGCTGAAAAGGTACCATTATTGTATCTTCACTTTGACAATAGGCCACTCCTAATTGGGGAGTTCTGGTGGTGCTTTATGGCAGCGAAAGTACTCTCCTTTTTCTTTTTTTTTTAAATATTGCCTTGGGTGCAGCACCCAACGTTGCTTGTGTTTCAATATTGCCTTGGTATATAGAAGTGGAATCAGCAAATGCCAATTCTTTGTCATTGCTAAAGTATGAGATAATTTATGGTTTAAGGGTCGGTCTAGTGCCCTCCTATCATTTTACCCAACCACCAAGTGGCTAGATTATAGTGTCAGCACTTCCCTTTAGCTGTCTTATGCACATTTCATGTTTGTGCTTCATCATTCTTACACATCTCAACGTTTAAGTATTGCACATGTCATTGGTAATGAGTATAATGTTCACATTTCATGACCAATAAAGCACATCTGATAATGTATGTGTGTGCTTGTCCACATTTCTCTGTTATCTGTGAGTGAAACTATGGGGATAAGTAGCATGTGTTTCTTCTCATCTTTTCTTCTTTTCCATCAAGGTGGGGTATCTACAAGGAAGATTTTTTTGGATGTGAAGTATACACTGTTGAAGTTTAGTTATAGATTTTGGGTTATCATATATCGATTCTTGTCCCCTCTCTCATGCAGCGCGAATAGTATTGTTATTTAATTCAATTTTATTATGTTGGGCTGTTTTTTAGAATCCCTCCGCAGCTACATTTCAGCTTTGTAACCCTCCAAGTCCACCCCAAAATAGGCTTCTGCTGTCGTGAAAAATAGTCCCTCTTTCCTACGTAGGATTTCAGTTAAATATTGCCCTCTTTACAAACTGATCTACTAAAGTGCAATCTGTTTCAGATTTACCTTTACTACATTGAGGTGAAGAACAAGGATAAGCAAACTGCTTATACAATATGTCAAGTTAAAGGTGGTAGAACTGTAAAAACATAGAGACTTAGGTCTGTTGAAGTGATGGATTTTAAATTGGGAGCTATCTCTGTATGATAAGCAAACTGCTTATACAATATGTCAAGTTAAAGGTGGTAGAACTGTAAAAACATAGAGACTTAGATATGTTGAAGTGATGGACTTTAAATTGGGAGCTATCTCTGCATGAAAAGCTAGGATATATATAGGTTGTTATTATAGTTTTTCTTTTTCTTTCTTCACTGTCCAAATGCTCATACATGATATTGTATTTTAAGGTTATCTTCTACTAACTTCAACAATGGATCTGTTTTTCAGGCTCGTGCAGTATTAATAAATGCTGGTCAAGCAAATGCAGCAACGGTGAGTTGTTTCTGAAAGTAGTAATAGTTGTGCATTTCGCCAAGAGAAATGGTTGCCTGGGAGTGTATCATAATGTCTTTTATGGTTCATTATTCGTCAGATTAGTTTAGCATAAACACATACAATTTTTCATTTTCTTACTTCTGTATAAGTTCTTGAAGCTAAGTTAGGATTTCATTATGAAACACAGTTATGTGCCATCATTTGGTACAGAACCAAATTGTTATGTGGCTAAGAAACCTTGGTATCATTTCAGGGGGATGCAGGTTACCAAGATGTCATAGAGTGTTCAAATAATCTTCATCAGTTAACTCTCTCTTTGGCAAACTGAGATAGTTCTTTGTTGAGGTTGAAACCAAGTGTTATGATTCATTATGCTCATTATGACCCTTATTTTTCTTTTGTGAAAGTCTTTCAGCTTTAGAATTTACCTATAAACTACAATACTTCCATTTATATCATTAGAGTTCTGACCCAGTTTTGAATTTCATCTGTGGATTTGCAGGGCAGATTCTGATGCCGTTGCAATAACGACCACTGATCTCATGATCAAGAGTGTGGCAACAGAGTCTGAGGTTTGTACAAAGCTACAACTTTTTCATGTTCTTGTGCTTGTAATATTATCAGCAATATTGGCGATCTCTAATGGTCAATAGCATTGATGATAATAGCCAGTGTGTGACTAGGACCAACAAAAAATATGCCATGATATTGCAAGCTGATTTCAAATAACACCTCCTCTAGCATGCATTCCATTTCGAATTACAAAAAAAATATGCCATGATATTGTCGCATGCAATGGAATATTATCATCTTCTCCACGTCCGAGCACAAATGGCTTAGGATCTAGTGTAGGTCAGGTAGACCCTTACCCTTATCTAGTCTAGATTGTGTATCGTTGCTCCTTTTTTTGCGTGATTTACGGTAATCATATGATTTATATTGTACTTATAAAAAAAATCATATGATTTATATTGTAGGCTTGGATCAACTCTCCAATTGACGATTTGAGCTATACATTGGACACTTTTGGAGACCAATCATTTTGAAGGGGTTGCAAATTTTTAGTATATTTTATTGAATTATTTTGATATTGAATGATTGCTTATCAGACTTTGTTAAGAATTAAATACAATGGTTTGGTGTTAGTTGCTGACTTCAAAATTTTATGGATATGTAAAATAATATATATTCATATCTAAGTAATGCAATTATTTTTCATGTGATAATGGTTTAGTATATATTCATATCTATGTAGTGAGATATATAGTGATTATTCTCTATGAGTAATATTCGTAGTGAAATAGCAAAACATTTGCGACAAAACGAAATTCGTAGCAAAAGAATAGGGCAACTGCGACGAAAGATTTTTGTAGCAAAAGAAGAGGGTAATTGTGATGAAAAATTTTCGTAGTGAAAGAAGGGGGAAATTGCGACGAAATATTTTGTAGTAAAAGAAGAGGCAATTATGACAAAATATTTTGTAGTAGAAGTAGCAACTGCGACGAAATAATTTGTAGCGAAAGAAAAGCAAACTGCGACGAAATATTTTGTAGCAAAAGAAAAATCAACCACGACAAAATATTTTGTAGCAAAAAGAATAGGCATCGGCGACGAAATATGTTGTAGAGAAAGAGGAGGCATCGGAGTCGAAATATTTTGTAGCAAAGGAGCAGGCATTGGCGACGAATTTTTTTGTAGCTAATCATAGTCTTTTTGCGACCTTTTTTTGCATTTGCTACGAAAAATTTCGTAGCTGTTGCTTAACATTTGGCGACGAAATAGATTTTTTCGTAGTTAATCATAGCCTTTCTGCGACGTTTTTTAGCATTTGCTACGAAAAAATCGTAGTTGTTGCATAACATTTGGCGACGAAATGGGGTATTTGCGACGAATTTTAGCATTGATTTCGCGACGAATTATTTCGTAGCAGAAGGACTCATTTCGCGACGAAAATTATTTTCGTAGCAGAAGCCCTTTGGCGACGTCGCATAGGCGACGAACACGCGACGAAAATGCTTTCGTAGCCAAAGGTCTTCAGCGACGAAAATTTGACCTTTTGCTACGAAAATTTTCGTAGCTAAATCCCAAATTTCTTGTAGTGAATTCAACTCTGTCTATTTGCTAACTCAAGCCCTAGATTTCATGTATTCGATCTTTGAGAAGAAGATCTCATGGCCACTATAACAGCCACTGAATCAACCGTAGAAGTTCAGCAAACTGATAAACAAACCACCATTGATGAGTATGAACTTGAAGCTTCAACACTTCAACTTACTCCATCACATCCTCTATACTTGCATCCGAATGATCAATACGAATCATCATCCTGATTTGGCACAGTAGGAGCGATCTCTCTCGTCTGAATCCTGTCCGTCCATGGCCGGCTGAGGCCACAAGTTAGGCATCACTCCTCCAATATGTCCTACTACTAGAGGATTTTCCTGTTACCTAGGGTTATTACCAATTTGCGATTTCTGCAACACGGCCAACATCTATAATTGATAAGTTGTTTGCACTTTAATATGCAGGGGGTTGAGAAAAGCATTGTTATTACCACTGCCATTATTATTAACCATATCTCATAAAAGTCACCTACTTTGATACCGATTAACGGAGTAGAATCGTTCATCTAAACCTTTAGGTTTCAGGTTCGATCCCGATCCATGCCCCTTAGGACAAACAACAACAACAACAACAACAACGACTAGGGTTCCTTCTTACATAGTTAAGAGAAAGAGCAAATTTAGTAATAGTCAAAACTGACTGACTATAATTAACATAATGCTAAAGTTTGTAGGTCCCTTGAAATATCCAAAACCCTAACAGATTAACAAAGAAAGAAATAAATATTCTAAAAATAAAAATAAAATTCTATAACTAGAAAATGAAGTTGTACCATCCAGATGATTTTGAAAGGCAAAAAGAGGGTGGTGCCCCCATGGCTTAGGGCCGTTTAGCTTCACCTAATTATCCAGTTAAGTATCAGTTAAGTATCAACACTGCTCTTTAAGAGAGACCCAATTATCAGTTAAGTATCAGTTATGAACTCTTTTTTTGGTTTGGGTTGGGGGGGGGGGCGCGGTACCAAATACATGGATTTGATAACATTGGGACTTTTTTTTTTTGAAAACCTAAGTTAATTTTTCGAGTTTCCAAAGTTTACCCTTGCAGATACAATATTAAATTTTAAATGATGAAACTATTTTAATTTTACAAACTTAGAGTAGTATGAAACTTATGTCAATCCTATGAAATTTTGAGCGATGCAAGAGGAATATTACCGCGAACACATCAACGTACTACTATAGACTGGAAACATTGTATTGGATAATTCCTTTATGTACCATACTTGTATATCAAACTAGCCGTAAATCTAATTGATTTCAATCACGTTTATGGATCCCTCAAAGCTTCTCTTCTACACCTTCACACTCGCAATGCATAAAAATATAGCAAGTAACAAGCAAAATGTGCATCTGGACCATTTTCTTCAACTCTCTCAAAAAAAAACCTTGGCAAAAAGGTCAAAAAAAGAAAGGTCGCGGTACAGTTCTCTTTGCATCATTCTCTTGTTTCGTTGGTTTTTTTTTTTTTTCACCATTGTATGATCTCAATAGGTTCGCCAAACATGCCGTAGAAACAAAGAAGATCTTCAGCGCTAATAGGAGATGATGGAAATAGTGCTCCCTGCTCAACGGTTGTCATGTTAGACTTTTCTACCAAAAATGGCTGTGTCCAAAAATCACCCACTGTTTCTTCATACATTCCCACAGGCAAAACATCATCTTCACCTTCAAGCTTATGGTATTTTGTTACATTAGTGGCTATCTTTGTCGAGGAAGATTCACTTGATGATGATTGCTGGAAAATTTGGGAGCTTTCGAGTATTTGATGAATTGTATGATCAAACGAAGGAGAACTCTTAAGTTCTGATTTTACTCCGAGGATACTTCCATGATTGGAACAGTCATAGGAGCCAGACTTTGATTCATGAAAGATTGTGGTTTGCTTTGAGCGATGCTTGAGAAAACTGTGCCAGTGGTTCTTTACTTCATTGTCTGTTCTTCCTGGCAAGTGGGCTGCAATCACTGACCATCTACAAACAAATATGTGAGCCAATGAGGCCTCATCGATATAAAAGCTCAAATCCTTAAGGCATTTGTAAGACCAAGATTAGTCTATATAGTTGATATTTTATTTTTCAGGTTATGACCTAATTGAGTTTCAACTATTGTCGTCAATAACCACGTACAGAAAGTGGAACCCACTAGTTGAAGATGGACTGTGATCCCTGCAAATGAATATCTTACACCAGATGTAGGATTCAAATTTATACCTGTTTCCAAGCGATTCATGCAATTCTACGATCAGATCATCTTCTTCTTTGCTGTAATTGCCTCTCTTAATGTTGGGCCGAAGATAATTCATCCATCGCAGTCTACAACTCTTGCCACATCTTGACAGTCCTTAACAAAGGAAAAAAGGTGTCGTCTTTGTGAGTATCAATATAAAACATCCCTAGAAGATGGTACCGTACAACTATTTAATATATTGATCAACGAAGTTTTGGTATTTAGGTAGTTGAGAGTATATACCTGCATACTTGGGAAGTTGACGCCAGTTCCAATATCCATATTTGGTCACATAATCAATTAACTTCCTATCTTCTTCAGGAGTCCATGTCCCCTTCTTCAATCCTCTCTCATCATAGCATGGTGTTCTTACCATTTCTCTTTCTCTTTCTCCCTAGCTAGTTTGAGATAACTAATTAAGTCCCTATACTATATTTCTAATTTGGAAACAATGATCTAACTTATATATATATATATATATGGAAAAAGAAAAAAGCAAAACATGTAACACGACGAGAAATGGAAACCTCATCTTGACTTGATTCCACTCAAGGGTCCATCCAAGAAGATTCGCTATCCAAATGCTACCGAGTACTATTATTAGACGTACTTTCCACTTTCTTTTTCATGGGAATAAATCGCTTTCCAATGCTTTTCATCTTGCTTCAAGGAAACTAGTATTTTCCAACGTAAGACGTCACAGGCTATAATGCTCCTCGTCACTTGGAGGTGTCACTCAATTATATATTCTACCATCTTAGTCGATTTTGTGCGAAAATAAGTATATACTCCCTCGGTCCCAAGGACGAAAATAAAACCGCCGTATTCATTTAGAGCCCGTTTGTTCGCGCGTTTTAGTCAAAACGCAGGGTTAAAACGCAGCTTATTTCTTAACTTAACGTTTCAATGCAGCGTTTTAAAACGCAGCTGCGTTTTAAAACGCTGGAATTCCTAGCTTTTTTCCAAAACGCATATTTTAAAACGCAGTAGGGAATAAAAAAACAGCGTTTTGACATAATATTCCAAACGCATTTATAAAGAAAAAAGCCGCGTTTTAAATAATCTGCGTTTTAGAAACGCTGCGTTTTTAAAACATTGCGTTTTCAAAACGCTACACCAAACGGGCTCTTAATAAGTTAATTTTTTTTTATATAGTGTAATATTTGTAAAGTTGAAAATTTATGCTTAAGGAAACATATTTATTCGCTAAAACTCATCCTTAATAGTCAAATTTTCTGGTCAGCAATTTTAAGATAACAAGGTAAGTAGAAGTAAAATGAATTGGCGTTCAGTTGTTACACTTAGTCCCTCTGGAGTCAACTCTTTTTTATGTTAAAAATGCTTTGAAGGATTGAATCTACTCCGTCCGTCCACACAAAGAGTCTTATATTCTATTTAGAGATATTTTATTTAAAGAGTTCACTTTCAAAAATTATGCTTACAGTTTTCATAACCTTTCATTTTTACACTCCACTTATTTTGTTAGCATCTTGGTTGTGCTTAAATAATTTTGTAATTATGATCAATTCCAATGACATTAATATATCCCTTAATTATTAGATTTTTCAAACGTTAACTCTTGGGGTGAAACGAAGGGAGTATTTTGTTATTATATTGTTACTCTCCCAAATCGAGTTTCCTTGTTTAAAATTTTTTTGTCTCAAAATAAGTGTTTCTTATTGTATAAAATTACTAAAATAATTGTCTTGTTTGAAACTTTCCTTTTTAGAACATTACTTTTACTATTTTACCCTTACTTTTTTTTCCTACTTTAATTATGGGCCACATACACATGGGCATTAAAGGAAACAACACACTTTTTCAATACTATTCCAATATTAATAATCAAGTCAATTGAGTTTTCTTAAACCGTGTGCCAGGTCAACCCAGACAATAATTTAGGGACGAAGGGAGTATTAACTATTTACCATGTTTTAATGTGTACTTGAAATACTCTATGAATAATAATGGTAAGGGCATTCATGTGCATTTACTGGAAAAAATTGCGGGTCGGTACCTTTTGTAAAATTTTCAACCGCTTAAGTCCACAATATTTGTTTTCAACCGTTAAAGTTCCTTTTAAGTGAATGTTTGGAACATCCAAACATTCAAAAACTTGAATGGAGTAGGATGAGTGAGAGTCCCCTTGGAGTAGGTAATAAGAAGAAGGGAATGGTCAGAACATGTACAACTGAGATGCTGAACAAAAGAGTTAGAAAATGATCCCAACCATTCACAATTACCCAAAAGCCGATCAATGCGCTGATGAATGGTGGAATTGCCTTCCCTTTTATTCCACCAAGTAAACTCTGGACCAGAGAACCCAAGATCCGTGAGGCCTGTAACCGCAAGGCAAGCATGAAAATCAAGGGCTCCATTTTTATCCCAACCCTGACCTCCAGACTTCTCAGATTGATGGAGGATGATATTAAAGTCACCACCTACAAGCCATAGGGAGTTATTCAACTAAGAACTCATATCAATAATCTTAGTCCAAAGGAGCTGCCTATCTAAAGTGTCACATTTCGCATAAACACACATAACATAGGATCAAGAGGACTAAGAGAAATGCTAGAGCTGAATAGTGATTTACTGAATAGAACTTTGATGCACTTGACATGCGAAAGCTGCCTTGACAAACACCCAAATAGAATCGGTGGTATTAGAGAAACAATATTTGAACTTCAATCTGCAAGTAATACAATCAACCTTGTTTTGATCAATCATTAGTTCAAAGATAGCAATAAACGAAATATTATGGACTTTAATCAAATATTTAAGACGAGCAATAGTAGGATCGTTCCCGGTGCCCCGAACATTCCAGAATAAGGCTTTAAGGTCCATTTAATGTTGAAGTAGAAACAAGGTTGGAGAGCTTAGCGACTTTCGAACGAGTCATACGTTCTGAGATAGACAACGCCTAATGACTCGAAATGAAAATATTGGCTTCTAGATTAAGAGCTTTCAAAGAAGTAGAAGATGGATTCTCTTCTTCAATAACATCTAGAACCGAAAACTTATTCTGGGAAGTTAGAAGCGAAGTACTAACTTGGCCAATATTCATCTCCTGCATTACCTCCACATCTTGAGCTTGGCAAACATCATACAGAAATAAACTATGACCAGCAATAATAGAAGAGGGGTTAATGGGATTAGGGTTTGGAGAGGAAATCAAACTAGCATCAAAAGAATCATCCTGACCATGCAAGACATCACGGGCTGAAGTAGGATTTATATCATGCAAATGATTTGAGCTATCACATGAAATAATGGGATTATGGTTTGGAAAAGAACCCTTAGCACCATTAATAGGAGCGTCCTGATCATGTAAACCATCACTGGAAGAATTAGGGTTTACCTAGGTCTCTACCGTACGATTTGGAGAAGAACTCGTACCATCATTAATAGGATCGTCATGACCATGCAAATCTTCACTAGAATAATTAAGGTTTTCCTAGGTCTCTGCCGTCATATGGCTAGGGTTTTCCCGCATAGCTTTGCCCCTGTCAGTCTTCTTAGGAGTCCAGCGTTGGGTAATCGGAGTAGATTTCGGGCGGATATCTCTCTGAACATTAGAATCAAGATGCTTGATCTTACAAGTTGACTCATTGCTGAAGACAGTGCTTACAGTATTTTGGCAAGTTTTCTGCCTCCATAGGCTGCCAGAAGCTAGGAAATAACGTGCCACAATCCAGCCACACCCTATTAGGGATCGGCTTTATCAAATCCACTTCTACCCAAACTCGTTCAACATTGGGCCATGATAAGTTAGAGGTGGTTTGATCAAGCATAAGCGGCCTTCCAAACAATGCAGCAATAGAGAAGAGAGTTGATTTATTAAATCGATGTATCAGAAGCCCCGGCAGCACAAACCAAATAAGAATGATAGAACTTTTAACATCGGGCCAAAAATTTGGAGTCCACTTGAAGACTCTCATAGGGTATCTACCAAGGTACCATTGATCTTTAATCCATATATAGTCTTTGGTAGTCTTCTTCATGATTAACCAGGATTAAGACATGTTTGGAATCAAGATGTCCAACGGTGAATGCCGCCTTGAGGCCAAACGTGTGGAATTATTGGTGTGTGGCTTCCATTGTAGGCCTCCCATGGGAAAACTTCTCGATCAAGGTATATCTAAAAGGCTTAGCGAAGGATATGATCTCAGGAGAAATCTTGAGAGAGGGCTCTCCTTTATAAAAAGATGGCGGAATGAGGAAAGAGGCCGAGGCTGAAGAAGATGCATTGGAAGTGAGAGCAGCAGTAAAGGATTTGGGAAGAGAATGGGAAGTGGGATCTGACGGCGTCGGTGGCAGCTGAGCTATGACCGCTGCTAGAGCTATCAAAATGGTTTTGGCCCGTTGGGCTAGCCCACACCGCAATTAAAAAATAGGCGGGTTGGGTTGATAAAATATGGGACCATTTAAAAATAGGCCAAACGGGCTGAGCCCACGCGGGTTGCGGGCTAAGGTAGGGCAGTGCGAGTTGGCCCACTAATAAGAGGGCAAAGATGGAAAATTGGCAATTTAAAAAAACCCTAGGCTGAGTTAAGGGTATTAGCACAACATCGACGCATTCTCTCTAGTCTCATACTTTTTCACTACTAGAAACACGCTAATTACTGTCGGAGGATTTACTGTCGGAATTTTTCGACAGTAATTACTGTCGGATATTTGTACATTACTGTCGGGATATCCGACAGTAATTTTAATTTTTTGGCGGGATAAATATTACTGTCGGATATCGTCCGACAGAAATATTACTGACAGTAATTCAGGTATATTCTCAGAATATACCTTTTCATCCGACGAATTACTGTTGGAATCGTCCGACAATAATTTTCCGACGATCGAGGGAATATTCTTCGAATATTCCTTTTTGCATCGTCAGAATTTTGGAGATTAATATTACTGTCGGATCCCGACAGTAAAATTTCGACAGTAATTTCTGACGGAGGATTTCTGTCGGAGCTCCGACAGTAAATTGAAATTAAAAGCCCTAAATCGAACAGCCCCCTCCCCAAATCGACATAGCTTTCTCTTCTCTCTCTCTCAGTTTACTCTCTCTCTCTCTCTTCCTTCAGCCGTGCGCCTCCGTCAGCCGTCCCCGTCCCCCCCCCCGTCCCCGTGCTCTCTCTCTCGTTTACTCTCTCTCTCTCTCTCTCTCTCTCTCTCTCTCTCTCTCTCCCTTCATCCGTCCCCTCCAGCCTTCCCCACCGTCACCACCGCCGTCGTCGTCCCCCACCGTCACCACCGCCACCGTTATCGGTAAGTTATATAGTCATTTTTTTCTATTTTTTATAATTATAATATTTCTCACTCATACACACTCTCTCTCTCTATCTTTTTGTGTGAATAGATTCTACCGCCGAAGAGCCGCCGCCGCCAGTCCCCTCTCTCTCCATATACAGGTTATTATTTTTTTATAATTATATTATTCTAAATTTTGTATTATTCTGAATTTTGTATAGATTTATTCTGAATATGTTAATATATTAATCTGTGTATTATTCTGAATTTTGTATAGATTTATTCTAAATTTTGTATAGATTTTTTTTTTGAGTATTTGTTTATTTTTTTTGTAATCGGTATATGTTAATATATTTGTTAATTCTGAATTTATTTTTTATGAATTTTATGTTTTATTCTGTGTAAATGTGTATTACATTTTTTGTTAAAAATGTATGTTTCTTTTTTTTTTTGTTTATATATATATATTTTTTTGTGTTCTGTAATTACATTTTTGTTTATTTTTTGTTAAAAATGTATGCTACTGCCTTTTACCTAGTCACTCAGTCCACTTGGTTGGTAGTCAAATATGTTGTATGGGTTGGATGCCAATTGCCAACAGTCCTTAGTCTGGTGAGATTTAGATAAGCCTAATCGTGGTTACGCAAATATGTAAATATCATTTCCTGACTCGATTTATATGTAGACATCTTATATATGCATCCAAACGGTATAATGTCTCAGTCATTTAAAAATGTCTATTATGAAATACTTTTCAGGTTTTGGAGCATCCTAATGACCCGAGAGTCGCGAGATTATCTCACATATTTGCAAATCCATTGATGAGAGTTACTTTATACAACGGATATTATGTGAATGGCTATGTCTTCCATACAAAGGAATACGGGGAGGGAAAACAAACAGATAACAGCGGTGTCAATCTTAAAGGCAACCTTGACAATTATGGTGTCCTTAAAGAAGTCATCGAGTTACGATATCTCGGGAGGAAAAATATAGTCCTATTCAATTTTGACTGGCGAGACGCTGTACGAGGTATAAAAAAGCACGACTCGTTTGACCTAATCGATGTGAAGCAGACGTCTAGACATGCGGGTGATGATGTGTTCATCTTAGCATCACAAGCACAACAAGTCTACATGACACCATACCCTTATCGCGCGAGAGGGATGGTGGGCTGTTTGGAAGACTAAGGCCAGAAGCACTATTGATATAGCATATCGGTCTGACGACATAACTACAGAATCGTCATTAGAAGGATGTTATCAAAAGGATGAAATGCCCGTACCTCCCGTTGTATCTTCTGATAGTCATCCAATGGATGAAATGCCCGTGCCTTCCTTGGGCCTGGAAATAGTATTGCCCGTTGATTTGCCACCTCCTTCCCCGTCTGAAGACGAAGTCCCGATTATTGAAGGTGATGCAGAAGAAGACGACGAGGTAACAGAAGATGAAGAGGATTGGATGTCCGAGGATGAGACTGAAGAAGAACTTGAGTTTTGTAGTAGCGACTCAAACGCTGAGACTGAAGAATCTGAGAATGAAGAAAATGCAAACACTGAGAATGAAGACTCTGAGTAGTCTTGCAGTATGTACCGTTTAGGCTCTTTTATTTTTTGTTAGAAATTAAATGTCATGTGTAGAACGCTATTTGTATGTTACTTGTTATCATGAAGATGAGAGATTATAATTTATGTTATGTATTTTAACTTAATTGTCATCTAAACTTAGCGTTAATTGTCATCATTAATATACTAATTTATATATAGACATGTCAGGACGAGTCGGTAGAGGTAGGAGTCGGACACCTAAGGTCCGACTTCTACCTACTTGCATTACGGGTACACAACTACCTGTACCTACAGGAGGAGCTGAGCCTCACTTAGATCAGCCCGAGGATGCGCCCGACTCTCCCCACGATCCAATGAGCGGGGTTGGGTCCTCATCTACTCCAGATGTTGTTGATGGAGATGGTAGGATTATCCTTACCATCTCCAAATTTTAAGCAATAGTAATAATATTTCGTTTTAAAATTTTAATGCTTCCTTGGTTAAATGTTAATTGCATATTTGTATAATATATTTGTTTAATATATATTTGTCAGGTTTGCAGGCGGGTATCCCGATCCATCTCGCTTTATTGGACGTATTCTACGTACGATGAGGCACGAGGAGTACTAGCCACAGTACTCTAACGTGCCTAAGGAGGTCCGAGACTCCTGGTGGGATGATTTTAGGGTAAAATATATAAGATATGTTAATGTTTAATAATTTAATAATTTCTATCAAAGTTTATAATTAATATGTTTAAATTGGTTAAACTTGCAGCTGACTTATTGTTGGCCTGAGCACTCTGACGCCGAGGCGTACGAGGCGTTTAGGTTGATGTGCGGTAAGAAGTACCGTGACTGGATTTACGGCATGAAGAGGGCGTGGACTGAGAAGAAGGCGAGGGCTCCAGGTTTCATCGATGATGTCTGGTGCCAGTAAGTACATTATAATAATATACTTGATTTAATTTCATTCCTTAAATATATGTTATTTTGTATATATTGTATCTCTATAACAATTTTAACATTTTCACAGGTATACCTCGGGTTGGGATTCCGAGGAAGATAGGGCTGTCGCCGATCGCCACAGGCAGAATAGGCTGAGCGGCACGGGGAGGGGGGTGAAGCACACCTCGGGGGCGATCAACACCTCCGAGCACCACTTGCGCATGGTAAGGGCTTTAATATGTTGTATTGTAATTAATTAATACATGCCTTAATTATTTTACTTATGCTTTAAATTGATTTGTTGGGTAGCCATGTGGATGCTATAAAATCCATGGCTGAAAGCAGGGCACTGATCAGTGCAAATATGTTGTTTTAGAGGGTTTGAGTGTAATTAGGCTGTTTTAGAAGGGTTTAAGTATAAATAGGCCTTTATGAATTCATCAAAACATACATATCATGCTTTATTGTTTTACTTATGCTTTAAATTGATTTGTTGGGTAGCCATGTGGATGCTATGAAATCCATGGCTGAAAGCAGGGCATTGAGTGCAATTAGGTTGTTTTAGAAGGGGTTTGAGTGTAAATGTACTATTTTATAAGGGTTTGAGTGTAATTAAGCTGTTTTAGAAGGGTTTGAGTGTAAATAGGCCTTTATGAATTCCTCAAAACATACATATCATGCTTTATTGTTTTACTTATGCTTTAAATTAATTTGTTGGGTAGCCATGTGGATGCTATAAAATCCATGGCTGAAAGCAGGACACTGAGTGCAAATATGTTGTTTTAGAAGGGGTTTGAGTGTAAATGTACTATTTTAGAAGGGTTTGAGTATAAATAGGCTATTTTAGAAGGGTTTGAGTGTAAATAGGCCTTTATGAATTTCTCAAAACATACATATCATGCTTTAATTGTTTTACTTATGCTTTAAATTGATTTGTTGGGTAGCCATGTGGATGCTATGAAATCCATGGCTGAAAGCAGGGCACTGAGTACAAATATGTTGTTTTAGAAGGGGTTTGAGTGTAAATGTACTGTTTTAGAAGGGTTTGAGTGTAAATATGTTGTTTTAGAAGGGTTTGAGTGTAAATAGGCCTTTATGAATTCCTCAAAACATACATATCATGCTTTAATTGTTTTACTTATGCTTTAAATTGATTTGTTGGGTAGCCTTGTGGATGCTATGAAATCCATGGCTGAAAGCAAGGCACTGAGTGCAAATATGTTATTTTAGAAGGGGTTTGAGTGTAAATGTACTGTTTTAGAAGGGGTTTAAGTGTAAATGTACTTTTTTAGAAGGGTTTGAGTGTAAATAGGTTGTTTTAGAAGGGTTTGAGTGTAAATATGCCTTTATGAATTCCTCAAAACATACATATCATGCTTTAATTGTTTTACTTATGCTTTAAATTGATTTGTTGGGTAGCCATGTGGATGCTATGAAATCCATGGCTGAAAGCAAGGCACTGAGTGCAAATATGTTGTTTTAGAAGGGGTTTGAGTGTAAATGTACTATTTTAGAAGGGGTTTGAGTGTAAATGTACTGTTTTAGAAGGGTTTGAGTGTAAATAGGTTGTTTTAGAAGGGTTTGAGTGTAAATAGGCCTTTATGAATTACTCAAAACATACATATCATGCTTTATTGTTTTACTTATGCTTTAAATTGATTTGTTGGGTAGCCATGTGGATGCTATGAAATCCATGGCTGAAAGCAGGGCACTGAGTGCAAATATGTTGTTTTAGAAGGGGTTTGAGTGTAAATGTACTATTTTAGAAGGGTTTGAGTGTAAATAGGCTATTTTAGAAGGGTTTGAGTGTAAATAGGCCTTTATAAAAGGGTTTTCAGTTCAAATAGGCTGCTTTAGAAGGGTTTGAGTGCAAATAGGTTGTTTTCGAAGGTTCTGAGTGTAAATAAGTTGTTTTAGCAGGTCTCTGAGTATAAATAAGTTGTTTTAGTAGGGGTTTGAGTGTAAATAGACTATTTTATAACGATTTGAGTCTTAATAGGTTGTTATGAGAATGAATTGAGTTCAAATAGGCTGTCTTAGTAGGGTTTGAGTGTATATATAGGCTGTTTTTATTGTTTTTCTTATAAGTTGATCGTGTTATAGCTTAATATGTGTTCTTCGCTAATTTTAATTCATTATATTTGTAGAATCGATACTACGGTACCGAGGTACCGATGACTGATTTATTTGCTGCGACCCACACCACTCCTGCTCCTCCTGGTGCTGATTCGCCATTTGTGTTTGTCGATGAGACGACAGAGAGAGCATTTGTAAGTATTACTGAAAATATTTTAATTCTATTTTGTTTATTAGTTAATGGTAAATGTTAATATTAATGTTTTTATGTTTTTTGTGACACAGAATGCCTATAAGGCGAATATGGACACGCAGGTCGCCGAGGGGCTTGTCCAGACGACCCCTGAGGTGCAGACGCCATTTGTCGGCAACATTTGGCATTCGGTCACTGCGGAGTCAAGGAAGAAGAGGGAGATCGCTCTACGGCTTTGGTGACCACGGCGCCGCTGCGTTGAGACCAGGCGGATCGACTTCTTCCTCGGCGACCGCGTCCTGCGGTCCTACGCACCGGTCGCCTCGGCGTGCCCGATCGAGAAGACGCAGACTCTCGAGCAGTGCAAGAAGGCCGAGGAGAATCTACGACGCGACAGCGGATGGAGCAGCAGGCCGAGAAGAATCGGCAGCAGGCCGAGGAGAATCGGTTGACGCGAAAGCTAATGCAGCAGCAGGCGGAGCAGCTAGAGCAGCTGCGACGACTGTTCATTGAGCAGCAGCAGCCTCAGCCTACTAGGTCTTCCATTGTCCGTAATCTATTTGACCCCCCTCCCCCCCTCCACAGTAGATACATTATTTTAGTATTGTAAACCTTGTTGGATTGTATATATATTAATTTTAATTTAATTTATGTTTTATTTGTTAATTATATTGTTGCAATGTTGTATGTGTGTGATTGTATATATATAATTGTTGTATATATAATTGTTATATCAGGTGAAAAAAAAACGAATTTCGAAATTTAAAATTTTATTTTTTTTATTTTTATTTAAAATTACTGTCGGAACTCCGATAGTAAATAAAAAGATTTGCTAACATTACTGTCGGAAATCCGACAGTAAAAAAATAACGGCAGTCAGTTTTCTATCAGAGCTCCGTCAAAAATTTAACGATAATCCGACAGTAAACTAACCCATTGTTAATGGTCGTTATCGTTTTACTGTCGGAATTTCCGACAATAAGTACTGTCGGAAACTATTCCGACAGTGAGTACTGTCGGATATTCCGACAGTAATTACTGTTGGATTACTGTCGGAGGAAAATTACCGTCGAAGCTTTACTGTCGGAAACTGTCGGAGCGTTTCCGACAGTAAATTCATAAATACTGTCGAAAATGTTTAATTACTGTCGGATTTCTCCGACAGTAAACGCTTGTTTTGTAGTAGTGTTTCAATCCCTCATTCTCTCTCAGACCCTCACCAGTCACCACCACCATCTTGCAGCCTTCACGCATCTTCAATACCAGGAGGAATGACTTCTGACAGTACATCGAGAGTCCCCCGTTGGCCTTCTTCCTACACATCATAGCCTACGATCCTGGTTGATTCATTTGCCCATTGAGGATTGCTTGATTGTCTGCCTTCTGACCTTACATCTTGAACCTCTGCTTTCACTTATTGCTGAGCCGGAGCAGCATGTTGAGCCGCAATTTGTAGACCTTGAGTCCCATCTTTGATTGTGTGTTTTTTTTTGTATGTGATGTTTTTTTGTTGATTCACTGTTCTCCTTTGTGTATTGTATTAATTTAAAGTTTTATTTGGAAAGACTTTCATTAATTTTTGAGCTTTATATATAATATTTATATCAAAATGTCAAATTTTTATCTTAATAATAATTATATTAAATTTTAAATTAATGTATTATTTTTTTAATGGGCTGCCCGTTTAACTCACAACCCGCAACAGTTTGGTTTGAGTTGACACATTTTAGGCCCGTACCCTTAACGGGCTAGCCCATACCAAACTGCCAAATAGCTGGTTTAGAAATCCCGCGGGCTGACCGGCACCGTCAGCCCGCTTTGACAAATCTAACCGCCGCCAAGGGAGCCAACCCTAGAGAGAGAAAATCTTAGAGAGTGGTTAAAGAAAATGACAACTACTTAGGAGGATGTTGTGTGTTTGCAATTAATGCCCTTACATATATGTAAATAAAATTAGTTGTTCTAGAAATAGAATTATTCTCTATTTAATTAAGCCCTTGATGAACGGTCACCATGCGGCGTACAACTTCCACGCAGGGGTCCTTGTACAAACATGATACGTCGTGTGTGATCAATGGCAGTCGCATGTTCACATAATTTTCTTTTCTTTTATTTTCTTTTGTTAGTAATTTGGAAAGGTCTTTGGATGCGTTTACTTGGACTCCTTTTGTCTCCTATTTATTTCAAAATATCAGTCCACTCTATTTCTATTTTTAGTTATAATTTTCCATCAGAATAATTGGAACTCTGTTATTCAATTATGTAGTACTTTTAGCTTTTGTTAGGTAAGCAAGAAATTATTATTAGAAAGTGAAAAGTAAAGAAAAAAACTACTCCCTCTTTTACGGACAAAGAGTCCACTATGTTTTTTTAGAATGTTTTATTTAAAGAGCTTATTTTCAAAAAATTATGCTTATAATTTTCATAATCTTTCATTTTTACCCTACATTTGTGTTGTAATCATCTTAGTTGTGCTTAAATAATTTTTTAATTATGATCAATTCTAATGATACTAATATATCCCTTAATAATTAAATTTTTTATATCTGAACTCTTTAGTTGAAATGGAGGGAGTATTATTATTTTTTTACATATGCTTAGTTATGTCAGAATTTTTGAGTAAAAGTTTCAGAAACTACATCATACTATTTCAGAATTATTTATTTACTAAATACCCTTACTATTAGCTGTTTGAAATAAGAAACTGGTAATATGACATACAAAGTATTGTTATTCTTATTCCCTTTGTTTATTGATTATTTTATCTTCATAATTTATTTTTATGAATTTTAATTTTTTATTTATTTGGTTGTTCTTTGGTAGTCATCTTTTCAACAGTGTGAGAAGAGAAGTGTGGTTATTATATATAATTGTGGGTAATTTTATGATTTATAAAATTCTAATTATATTTTAGGAGAGATAAATTAGGAAAGTTAAAAAAAAGCGTGACAGGTTTCATCTTAACCCCCTACTTTATAATAGTATAGAGGCTTAAATAGCAATTTCATTACTTTCCTTTTACCAATTATTCAATAAACTCCCTTTACTCTTTTTTTTTTTTTTCTTCCCAATTTACTTTGACTTTAATATCACCTTCATCACTCCCTCCTCATATTTGGATGAAAAGCTTACATTTTTAATTAAAACCCAAAATATCCTTACTAATAGCAAATGGTGAACACAAGCAGAGGGGTTGAACCACCATTGAAGCAAATGGGTTTAACCACCGTTGAAGCTTCCTTAGATCGATTTTAAGAGAAATTCGGTCAAGAAATATAGCAAATCAACATAGCATGATGCACAGGAGCTTGAATTCCAGGTCTAGTAGAGGAGTTCGAAACGCAGTCTGCTCAAATAAATTTGATTGAAGAAAGGTACTGTGATTGTGATAATAGGGCTTGTATGTGGATATCATGGACTCAGGAACATCCAAGTATAAGAATTTTTAGATGTTCACATTGGAAGGTACTCTAAAAACAATAAAATTTTGGTTTTTAATTGATTTTAACACTTTGGTTCGAATAATTGGAGTTTGATATAATTGTGTAATTGGTAAATTTTTGTTAATGGTTCAATTTAGGGTTTTAGTTTATTTGAACATTTTGGATTGAATAATTGGACTTTCATAGAATTTTCTAATTTATAAGTCTTTATTAAATGGTTCAATTTAAGGTTTTAGGTAATTTCTACAATTTGGTTTGAATAATTGGATTTTCATATAATACAATGACTCAAAGAGCAAGAGAGAAGCTCAATAATTTTAAGAACAAAGAAGTTGATATTACGACAATGACTCCCCGATTCATGTTGGTTGTGAATGGTTTGAAGGAAAAATGGATTGTTATTCTATCTGTTGTCATTGTCACTGGGCTCTAACTCCACAAGAATTCCAACACGACTCGCCGATTCATGTTGACTTGGGTAATTGTGATGTAATATGATTTGGTAGTTTTTGGACATAGTCATAGTTGATGGTAGTTGTAATGTTATGTTAGTTGATGGTAGTTGTAATGTTATGTTATTTGCAGGAAGTTATTTATTGGTTTAACAAATTATTATTTTTTATTTCTTGTGTTGTCACTGTACAAATATAATTAAATAAATATAGGTACTAAAAAAAGCACATGTGAATACAAATATTAATAGACACATGTGAACACAAATATGAATAAATAAAAAGCTACTTCAACAGAAAATAACAAATTAATGTCTAGAATTGAGTCATTAAACTAACATCATAGACCCCCTTATCATGCCATCATTTTCAAGTAGTTAAAAATCACCATTCCATCAGTAATCTTCTTGCTCTTGCTCTTTCATTTATGACTCTTTATACAGTTGGATTTGCATCACTTGTGGAATCACAGTCTTGGTTCAGACTTGTGACTCTTCTATCCTCACTTGTTGACTAACACTTTCATGAATAATCGTTTAAAGTACGATGATGAACTTGATATTTAAGCCTAATATTTATTCACAAAAACATTACACGTATTTTTTGTTATTACATTATTCATTTCTTCTTGTATGGCAAATTAAAAATTATATGAGAGCTAGTCTAATGTCACAAAATAATACTCCCTTCATCCCATTAAAATAGTCCTATTTTTCACTTTGGATTGTCTCAAAAAAATAGTCTAATTTTAAAAAAAAATATATATATATATATATATATATATTTCATTTAGATCTATTTCAAAAAGGTACAAATATGTAAAACTATAATATAAAGAGTTTTACTCGTCAAATGAAACATTTTTTTTATAAGATGGAGAGAGTACGTTTTTTTTAATAGGACATCAGAAACGCAAATATTAGACTTTCTGCGGATGAAGGGAGGGAGTATCTAATAGTATTAAAATCAATACCCAATAATATGCTCCATAATTAAGCAAAAAATGCTCCAAAACAGCTCCATAATTGCCACTATTAAGTTACTCCTTAACATTGACTTTATTTATATAAACAACTATTTAATGTTATTAAAAAGAAAATAAAAAAAATTGTTGTGGTTCAGGTCAAGTTTTGGCGCAAAGGACAAGCTGGAACTCGCAGACTTGCATAAAATTTCTCTTACTGCGATTGGTCTTTAGGCTTCAGCCTAATCCCGGGATTGGGCCTTGAGCCTGCTGGGCCTAGGAATATGTACATTCTCAATCACCATCATCTACTATTGTTATTTCAGAAAATTACTGGCTGTTTCATTTTGAAAAGTTTTTATTCTCTCTATTTCACCTTTTTTTTTTAACTGCTAAAAGACACTTTCATAAAATTATTCTCAAAATGCCCCGCAATAACATATACAGTAGCTTCTTCCTAAAATTTCTCTGGTTAATCTTCTTTTCTTCCTAAAATTTGGTTAATCTTCTTTTCTTCCTAAAATTTCTCCGGTCAATCTTACAGATAACTTTTTCCTAATATTTTCTCCGGTGAATCTTCCTTTTTTCATAAAATTTCTCAGGTCAATGTTACAGATAACTTATTCCTAATATTTCTCCGATGAATCTTTCTTTCTTCATAAAATTTCACTTGTGAATCTCCCTTTCTAAAATTCTCCGGTGAATCTCTGTTTTCATTCCAATAGTTCGTAGCAAAGAAAATTAATTTTTGTGGATAGCCTATGTTTTCATTCCAATAGAACATTAGTGAATTTTACTTACTAAAATTTTTTCGATAAATCTTCCTTTAGCTGCATCGTGATGATGAAATTAGGCATCGCGATGATGGAATTAGGCATCGCAATTGGGCATCGAGTCCTAAAATTTCTCTAGTGAATCTTACTTCCTAAAATTTCTCCGGTAAATATTCCTTTGGCTGCATTGCGATAATGGAATTAAGCATCGTAATTGGGCATCGAGTCCTAAAATTTCTCTAGCGAATCTTACTTACTAAAATTTCTCTGACAAATTTTTATTTGGCTGCATCGCGATGATGGAATTAGGCATCGCAATTGGGCATCGCGATGATGAAATTAGGCATCGCGATGATGAAATATCTCCGGTAAATATTTTATTAATGGCATAATCATTTTTTTACCCCAAAAGTGTCTTTTTCCGATTTTTAAAAAAGTATGATGGAATGAAGCGATTACAAATGTCCAAAAAAAGACCGGTCTCTAATTCACTAGCGAATCTTACTTACTAAAATTTCTCTGACAAATTTTCATTTGGCTGCATCGCGATGATGGAATTAGGCATCGCAATTGGGCATCGCGATGATGAAATTAGGCATCGCGATGATGAAATATCTCCGGTAAATATTTTATTAATGGCATAATCATTTTTTTACCCCAAAAGTGTCTTTTTCCGATTTTTAAAAAAGTATGATGGACTGAAGCGATTACAAATGTCCAAAAAAAGACCGGTCTCTAACTCACCCTTGTTATTTCTTCAATGAACTCAAAAGGAAGGAGTGGAAAATTTTAGGTGCGTTCATGCTACGTGATATTGCTAACTAGTAAAATTGCAGAAATTGCGCAGAGTTCTCTAAGAGCAGGAACAACAAGGGAGCTTATGGGTTTTAAGCTCCCCCATCAAGATATCAATCGGTATCAAAATGCCTAGTTGGAGGTGAGAGAAGGTTTTTGGGGAGCAAATATTGCTCCCGTATCATCCGAGAGCTTCACTTGGAATCCAAGGAGGACACGGCGCCGTTTCATAGCAAAAGGAGAACAACCGGTGTCGTTTCCATTTGAAGCGGCCGACAACCCATTGAAAGAGCTCCTGCCATGTTTTACACATGGCAGGCTATGAGTGAACCACAAACAAACAAAAAAAAAAACCTTGTCCAGTTTTAATCAAATTTTGACCACAAAAAAAGCTTTTTTTTTTCACTGAATTAAAGTTCGCATTTTTACCTATAAATAGAGACTTGGTTTACTTCATTTGGACACCAGATCAATTTTCTACGAAGTTTTGAAGATTTTCTCCATTTTCTTCTCTTCTCTCTCTTCAAATTTATTTTTTCTCAATTTTCCTCTATTTTCTCTCTTTACATTTTTAAGATTAAGTTATTTAATAACTTAATTTGTTGCTAATATTATTGTTATGTAGTTTAAATAATAATTATTAATATTGCTAGCTATTATATAAATTAGATATTAATATTATTATTTCTATTATTACTGTTATTATTGTACCTCTATATTTGTCATTTTAAATTAATTAAGCCACTTAGTGCTGTTATTATTATTAATTCTCTAATTACTTTTGAGTTAATTTACCACAACAATGTCTTCCCGTTTTTTGCTGCAGAAAAAGAAAAATCTTACCACAACAATGTCTTTCCGTTTTTTGCTGCAGAAAAAGAAAAACTCTCAAAATTAAGATAATTCGGGTTCATCTATGCCAAATCAAATCTCCACTCGTCAAATTCCTCAACCCACCTCACAAAATCTACCACCATCTTTTCCTAATTTTTCTGAACTTTTAAATCAGCCTCCACTAAATCTTTAAAATCTTCAACAATTCCAAAATTATCCATTATTTCATATGTCGCAACAACCCTATCAATGGAATACAACCATACATTCAAATGTGTCTCCATTTTCAACACAACAGTCACATTTCAACCACCAAGCGTATTTTCCAATGGGAGGTATGAGTAGTTCTTCAACTGAACATGTTGTAGGTAGTCCCCCACCTTCGAATTTGCCTCATTTCTCAACACAACCAGAACCAAACTATCATGAAGAGGAAAATGTTGACTTGGTTGATGAATCAACTCCTCAAAGTGAAAAAACAAACTTATCAAGGGTTAGGTGGTCTATAACTGAGACAACATGTTTGTGTCATTCCTGGGAGAATGTGAGTAACGACAATTACATTGGCAAGGACCAATCTTTGCAACAATTTTGGACTAGAGTAACAGATTGTTACAATGAGTATCGTGGCAAGGGAAATAAACGTAATGAGTGTCAATGTAAGAATCATTTCCATAAGATGTTGAAGGCAGCTGCAAAGTTTTCTGGAGCCTACATCCAAGCATTAGCTGACAAACAAAGTGGGTGGAATGATGACGATGTTATCAACCACGCGCATAGTATCTATCAAACTGATCTAGGAAAAAAATTCACGTTAATTGAAGCTTGGGGAGTCCTTCGAAAGTCCCCCGAGTGGTTGGCTCTATATGATGAAACAAACCAAGATTCAGAAGGTAGTGCCTCAAAGAGAAGCCGTACAAATAAAGCTTGTCATTTTTCGAACTCTTCCTCTAATTCGAAGCCCCATCAAGTGCATATCCAACAAGACCTCCGGGAAGAAAGCTTCAAAACAAAAGGAAAACGTGTAAACAAAGATTTGTAGAGTTGAAGAAAATAGATCGCGGCGACCGCGATATAAAGGATATGCTTTCAGTATATGTGAACTTGACAGAAAGGAAGTTGGAGCAGCAAAGAAAGGATCTCTTAAGCAAAAGATGGGACTTTTTGGCCAAGAATGAAAACTTGACAGAAGAAGAAAAAAGAAGAAGACAAAGAAGACTTCGCAAGGTTGAACCGTGAGCTGTTTAATTAGATATATTTGTGATCGATGTTTAATTTATTTTGATTTCCTTGTAATTTGTCTTTAATTTGTTTTGATTTCCATGTAATTTGTCTTTAATTTGTTTCGATTTCCTTGTAATTTGTCTTTAATTTGTTTTGATTTCCATGTAATTTGTCTTTAATTTGTTTTTGATTTCCATTAAATTTTTCGTTATTTTGCTTTTGATTGAAAAAGAAAAATACTTGTAGTCCCCATTCATTGGATTCTTTCACATGTGATAGTACTGACAATCCTTAATTATTTTACTTTTGGCTAAAAAATAAAAATACTTATAGTTCTCATTCATTGGATTCTTTCACATGTGATAGTACTTCTTTGTCTTTAATATATTTTGCTTTTGACTGAAAAAGAAAATTACTTGTAGTCCCCATTCATTGGATTCTTTCAAAAGTGTAATTATTTTGTTCCCCATTCATTGCTAATAATGACAGCTCTCTCATGCCTATTAATTTTCTTTTATTGCTTTTGGTCTATAAATGTCGTAGAGTTTAGTAGTTAAATCAACCATCTCAAACACTTACATTTCAGAATCAATTACATACCTAAACACAATCATGTCATCAAGTTCTAGTTTCAATTCTCACAACCTTGATGAAAATGAAGAAAATTTCATCAATGAGACCGAGCTAGAGCAGGAAATTGAAGCAAAAATTGAAGCAATAATAGAAGAATATATGTTCGACCTATCAGGTCGTCGACGTCGTAAAGAAGAACTTAAGAGGCGACTATATGCATCTCTACAAGGAGTTAGAGGAGGTCGTCGATGTGCCTACATAGAAAGAAATCGTGTTGCTGGTCATGAACGTTTATATGCTAACTAATTTGCAGATAATTCAACATACACCGACCAACAATTTCGCACACGATTTCGGATGTGAAGACATGTCTTCCTCTGAGTTGTGGACGCTCTTGGTGCTCATACTTCATATTTTCAACAACGATATGAAGGATCTGGGAAACCTGGTTTATCGCCTCTAAAAAAGTGCACTGCTGCTATAAGAATTCTTGCATACGGACAATCCCCTGATGCATGTGATGAATATGTCCGTATGGGAAAATCAACTGCAACTGATTGTGTGAAGAATTTTGCTGAATCTGTGGTTAGTGTTTTTGGAGACCTGTACTTGAGAAGGCCAACTGAGGAGGACCATTAACACTTGCTTCATGTTGGGGAGACACGCGGTTTTCCTGGTATGTTAGGTAGTATAGATTGCATGCACTGGGAATGGAAGAATTGCCCTGTGGCTTGGCAAGGACAGTATGCACGAGCAAATGGAAAGGCGACCATTGTTCCCGAAGCAGTCACTTCGTATGATTTGTGGATATGGCATACATTCTTCGGTGCCCCAGGTACTTTAAATGACATAAATGTTCTTGATCGATCTCCAGTATTTAACGATGTTTATAATGGTGTAGCTCTGGCAGTAGATTTTACGGTTAATGGTAATCAGTATAACTTGGGTTACTATTTAACCGATGGTATATATCCGCTGTGGGCAACATTCATCCTGTCTATTCGATCACCACAAAGTGATAAACATAAGTTATTTGCTCAACATTAAGAGGCAGCAAGAAAGGATGTTAAGACGTGCATTTGGGGTATTGCAAGCACGATTTGCAATTATTGAGCTCCAGCAGTTATGTGGGATCCACGTATTCTGGGAAAAATTATGATGGCTTGTATCATATTACATAATATGATCGTTGAAGATGAACGAGATACTTACGGTCGTGTACCAAATGCTTGCGATTATGAGGAGACTGACATTTCTGATGGTAGCTTAGCATGGCAATATTTTAACGAACGTATTCCGGAGCACGAGAGGTATTTTCAAAGAAGGTGTGTCGTTCGAGATCGAGAATCACATCGCCGCCTAAGGAATGATTTGATTGAAAATGTTTGAAGACTTTTTGGTAATTAGTATGTTGGTGCTTGTATCTTTCATAATTTTTCTCATTTATGCTTGTTGTATTGTTCTTAATTTTTCCTTTTAATCGTTGTATTTGAATTTTGTATTCTAATTATTGTAGTTGTTTTAAAAAATATTGTTTAATATAAATTAAGCCACCTAGTATTATTGTTATTATTAATTGTCTAATAATTACGGAGATAATAATTATTTTAATATTAATATTTTCATCAATGATTTTTAAAATTAATGTTAATTTAAATATTAATATTTTAAGAATGACCGTTAAAAAAGCTGAAAAGTTATTACATTAAATTTAATTTTGAAAATATTATTAATTATTATTAATATGATTTCAAAAATATTTATTTTGCAAATATCTAATTAAAATGGCATTTACAAACTTATTATTTAATATAAATAAATGTAAAGATGTTAATTTAATGGAAATAAAGATGATAGGGTAAAGATGGTGGGGTATGTAAGAGTATTAAAGTTTGTGCATTGTTGGGAGAATTAATTTATTTGAAGAGTATAGTGGGGAGCATAAGTGTATTTTAGATATAAAAATACCAAAAAATGAGCATAAGCTCCTTAAGTTCTCAAAGTTGTTGTTCCTGCTCTAATAAGTGACCCACATGAAAATTCTCACCTCCGCTCATTACTTTGCACCTCTTATTCTGTAGCTGCACCAAAAATAGAATCATGATGCACCAACTCACTAAATTTATTACATCATGTTAGAACCATAGCTGCTTAGGCTCTGTTTGTTTCACGGAAGATGATTTCAGAAAAATATTTTTTTTATTTTTTGGTGTTTGGTGATATTTCGAAAAAGTAGTCAGTGTAAGATCTTTTACAAATCAACGGAAAATGAAGCCTTCTTTTCAGGAATGATTTACGAATTCAATTTCCATAAGTAATTTTTCAAAACTTGTTCATTCCAATTTTCTCCTAATATCACCTTTGCACATTTGGATGTGCTATATTCATTTTTAACTTTTCGTTCAAGAAAAATAATCGTAACAAGTAAGTGCGTTCGGGCGGTAAGACGCTTCACCTACAACCGATAGGTCGTGGGTTTGAGTTACTAAGGGTAAGTGGGGAACTACTATTGATCCCAATAAAAATAAAAAAAAAAGAAAAATAATCGTAATATTTTTACCATAATATTTTGAAGTGATTCTATGAACAAAGTTTTATTTATATACTTTTTGTTGATATTGTCAAAATTTGTAGAAACTTTTATAACATTGAAAAATATATTCATGTTCGTTCCAAAATAAATGTTCACTTTTATTCACGATCACAAATAAAAGTAAATATTCATTTTGAGACGAGAAAATAACAATAATATTACAAATTCAAGTAATTGAATTCCAAAAATATTTTAACTTGATATTTCAATTAGAAATACTAAGATAGTGAACATGTTATATATATTCTGTTTGAAATTCTTTAGTGCGTTGATTTAAAATTTTAAAATATTTTTTTAATACTTTAATTTTTAAAGATAGCATTACACGGAATAAAATATTTGGTTGAAGAGTACATGAAGCTTCTGGTATAATGTTTAAAATCATAGAATTTTTAATTTGGGACTTGAATTGGAGCCTAATATTACCTTTGCACTACTCAATTTTAATAAATACTCCCTTTGTCCTAAAATAAGTGTCTATTATTTCATTTCGAGACGTCCCACAACAAATATCTCCTTCTTTTCTTTTTCTTTTGTTTTTGAAATGTGTTTTCAAATCAATTATCAATTATGTTATTGTTATTTGTGAGATTGAAAAGTAGATGAATCCCCATTGATTTGATACCACTAGTGATAATTGGGGGTTACTAGAGAAATTATTTAAAGTAATTTTTTTTTAAAATAAGTGTATATTCAATAGGGGACACTAATTTTAGGACGAAGGGAATATAACCTTTTATATGTATTCATGATATGTTTTTCGAAAAAAATTCTTGTGTTTGCCAAACGCCGAAAAATATTTTCTGACATATTTTTAAAAAATTTACCAAACGTCTGAAAATAAATTTTTTTTATTTTCTAGAAGCTATTTTCCAAAAATTATTTTCTGAAAATTATTTTCTTTAAAACAAACGGAACTTTAGTGTTTCAGGGATACACAAGTCTTTCCCAAAAGGAGCTAGAAGCTAAACCTAAATGTGTCAAATAGGTCGGTCCAACCAGCCCGAGCCTAGAAGAGTCATGCTTTGTGCCACCTCACATAAGGGAAGTGGGAAGCCCGTGCAGCTAGGGGCGGAGCCATGAATACGAAGAGGGACAAAAAGTAGTGCATAATTAGTTTTCGTGTACTTTTGGAGAATAAAAGGGGATTAAAGTAGCAGATTCTTACACTAGTACCATTATGTCAAAATGCATTGCAAAATTATTTGTCTTTAACTAAAGAGGGGTTATAGCCCCTTCCACATACGGTGCCTCCACCACTGCATGCAGCCCGACGCATGCTTAGAATGGAACATGTAAACGGGGGTGAGCAGCCCATCAAGCCCGCTGAGCCCGGCCCCCAAAGCCCGAGCCCATGGGCTATTACATAGTGCTGGGCTTTAGATGTGTTGAAAGCCCACGGTCTCGAACAGTCCTGGCCCTCGAATTCTTCCTGCCCGTTATGTCCAGTCCGGCCCATCGATTCCTAAAACTACGTCATTTTATATATATATATATATATATATATATATATATATATATATGCTTTTACATAAAGACAAAAACCCTAACTCACTTATTCTCAAATCAAACTACAGACAATTCGCAAACATCACCCACGACGGCGACGAGTTCTCACTTCTCATTTCAGTTCAGCAGTTCCCACTCTTCGTCGTATTCAATTTTTCAGTGGCGCCATCACCTTACCGAGTTCGCCACTTCGTCATCGCCGCTTCAAACTCGTCGTCGCTGCTTCTGCCTCCTATTTGAGTCGATGAGTTCGCCCGAAGGCCTAAACTAATCTCCATCTCACGGTACCTCTCTCTCTCTCTCTCTCTCTAGATATGTATATATATACAGATACGTATACCAGTATGTGTAGCAATATATGTGTATCAGAATATGTATATATACTTAATAATATGAAATTATAAAAACAATATTTGATGTACAAGGATTTAATTATTTTTTAAAATTATTGAAAACTTAAATTATAGTAACTTTGGTGTAATTTTCAAGTGTAATAGTTTTGGAATTATAGGCTCGGGGATTAGTGTTTGGGTAATCCCCTATGACTTTACTTATTGTGAAATTACTCAGTCTGTCACCTAACTTTTTACAAATTTACAATGCGGTCACCACATGTTTCAAAATGTTATTCTTGCCATTAAACATTAGTTAGGTTGCAAGCGAGCCCATTTTTTGGATGGACGTTAGTTCAGACATTAATTTTGAGTCAAATACCTATTTTACCCCTAAAAATGGACAATTATACCCTTCATCTCTATTGCATATTTTCAGTCATTCCCCCATTTCGAACACAATAATTTAGTAGGAATCCAACAACAAGCACCAATAATTTGCATTGTAATTTGAGGGAATATTGAAATTACGAGAGAAGTTGTGTGTTTGAAGAAAAATTACCCCTAAATTGCAAGCCCTAAGGGTTGGAATTCAATTTGCGGAAGAGAAAACTTTGCACTCAGAGAGAAAATGACCGTATTTTGAAGAGAACTCGCCGGACTTACTTGTGCAAGGGAGCCAATCGGAGATAGGGCAATAGAGATATTTGTCGGATCGTGGGAGAAGACTCACTAGTTATTGAGGAAGATCGCCGACGTTGAGGACGAAAATCGGAGAGAGATTAGGCGGAGGTGGTGTGGTGACGACACGCTTGGTGGAAGAAGGGGATTGTCGGCACTATTTGTTGTTGTTGTTTGCTACGGAGAGAGAGAGAGGAAGATAGATGACTGTAGGGATTCGACTAGAGAAAGAGGTTGAAGGAGATGGTGCGGCGTTGCTACTATTTGAACTGGGAGTAGATAGAGAGAGCATGAGAGGGGGAGTGCCACAACTGGGTCTGCCGTCGATGCTTCCTCTTCCACCGCTAGCATTGGAGAGGAAGAAAAGGCGGGGGATGAACATCCCTATACTGAAATTGGCACCGGAAAAACGTCACAACTTCTACCATGTCAATAAGTCATTGTTTCTCCAAATTTCATTCTTCGTCGAACAATCAATTTAAAATAGATAGCATTTTTTTTAGGGTTTCAACTTTTCAACTATACTGAAAATCGGACATGGATTCAGGTCAAAAGGTTTTCGAATGGGATCAAACCCTTGACGAGGTCAATATGTTCATCAATCTTCCTCCAGACATCCCTATGAAGCTATTTTACAGCAAAATTCAATCCAAACATGTTGAAGTTGGAATTAAAGGCAACCCTCCTTATCTCAATGTTAGTGTAACTCCCAGAGTCAGAGATCCGATGTTGAACCCCAACTCGGTGTGCTAAACTAACAAAAGCAACTGAAGTCCACAACACAAGCTCCAACCAAACACTAAGCAGCGGAATAACTACATAAACATGAGCATCAAAAGCTCGAATAACAAACCACAACTAATAAAACCTCAACGACTAAAACATATGCCAGAGAACAATAACACTAAACTACCTCGAGCTAACTCGCTCGAAAAACAACTAATAAAATATCAACGGGCACAAGGCCACACCAAAACCACGATTCTACAAACCAAAATTATAAAGTAATACAACCGGCACGACTTTACAAGTCGGCACCCAATATACAAGTCTATAAAATACAAATATCTCTACCCGACATACTAAGTTTACATAACTCAGTTTTAACCCACGATCTCACAATACAAGAGATGAATACAAAATATAATCTAAAATACAACTAGATAACTCCGAAGCTAAATACTCACTGCGGTGGAACTTATAGCTGCAAACTAAGGAAAACAAAGGCGTGGGATGAGACAAGACTGGGTAAGTTACTAATGCAGGAATATGACATGTTATAATACACAACAATATAGCAGGATAATAAATATATAACACATAATCACAACCAACTCTATATGAATGAGAGGCTCAGTTGCCGCCAATCGTCCCATACTAGTTGGAAGCCACAACCAACATTCGCTCGTATAGAAAGTACATAAGGAGCGATAAAGTAAACATATAAGAGAGGATACGGTGGATCGAGGTACACCTCCGATCCTAAACAACACTTCCAACCTTATTGATCCGTGAATAATAGATGATAGTATTGCTGCTGCTGTACACAAATCACAAGGACCGAAATTCGTATCCCAAAAACAAACGAATGTACCCGATCGCTAGGGGTGTAAGTCCAAACCGTCGAACCGCCGAATCGGCAAGTTCGGTTCGGTTTTGGGTTAGGACGGTTTGGTTTAGGTTTGAAAATTTTATAAACTGAGCGGTTTGGTTCGATTTGCGGTTTTTGATGCCAAACCGAATCGAATCGAACCACCACCATTTAATTTTTATTTTTTTATTTTTATATATATATTATTTAGTAATTAGTAATTGGATTTAATAAGAAAATTATTGTTGTTTGCCTACATTTTGATTGAATTATTGTAATTTCAAAGTTAATTTTTTGACTTTTAATTATTTAGTTTATGTTAAAAGTATTTTTTTTATATTTAAAAGTTTTTTCTTTTTTGAAATATTTAAATAATTAAACCACGGAACCGAACCAAACCGATCGGTTGGGTTCGGTTTGAAGTTTGTGGCGGTTCGGTTCGGTTTGAAATATGTGAAATCTTAGGGGGTGATTCGGTTTGTGGTTTTGGCTCAAACCGAACCAAACTGAACCACCTTCACCCCTACCGATCGCGTCAAGCACGATCTACAAATACCCAAAGTGAAATGGATATTCGTATTCACATCAACGTATACGCTTGGTCATCCTACGACCCGAGACACCATACGATTAACATACCCAAAGCCATGCATATTGCATACGACAGTGGAGCTTGAAAAACCGCCGTGGCCAATGACAAGAGGCCCGGTGTATTGGACACCACGCTATTGCGACGCCCCAACTCCCGCAATAGGTGTTCGCCAATACACCTTCAAAAATATAAATGCCACCGGACTCGATGCAATGCACAAATAGATATTTACTTATCATGATAAACAAATCAAAGTATATCCGTATTGGATCACAACTAAACTATAACAAATCATGATGTGTAATATTGAATTACATACCCAAATCAACTCAATGTGTTTATAAATACAAAACACACAACCAATCATCAAAGTAGAATGATTGTCCTATCACATACTAGAACAACCACACCGTGTCCATAATCACTAAACACAAAACCAAATCAAGACAATAGGCAAGGTAGGCCTATTATATAACTCAACAATTCAATGGTGTCGGTGATAGCTAGACACACTAATAATCACAATCATAGGTGGGGTATTCCTACCATGACAACAACAATCAAATGGTGCCCACAATGTGGAACACAATTTCATAACAAGAGTAGGCTAATCATGCCTATTCCCAATCAAGGTATCATGTTTATTACATGTACACCAAATCATCTAAGTATGCTAATCCTAGACTTTACACTCTCAACATTCATAAGTCTACTTATACTTACAATCATTAGCCAACGCGTAACTACTACGCTTAACTTATGATCTCTACAGTATCCTATAACCAAGTAATACATTCTATCTCGTGCGTATCGTAATCTACCACATATTATTTTCGTCGTATACATTCTATCTCCTAGTTCAACTTTGACAGCCGTTCGAGGAGAGATTTTTGTTCTTGAGTCGTAATATGGCGTTCTTCTCTGCGGTCGGTGATCATTGTGCAATCGACTCATCTCCTCCCTCATGGACGCAAGTGAGGCATCCATGCTGGTAAGACGCTGGACAGAGTTGCGTAGTTCTTTGAAAGTATGAGTGTAGTGCTTGCCTAGTGATGAGCTCAAGATTTCCACGAATTTTCCCCTTTATTTCCTTTTATTTTGTGTTATTTTAGAGTTAAATATGCTTGGAAATATTATTATTTGTGTATTTTTGCTTCATTGTAGGTTTCCAAGGTATTTATGAGTTTTCAAGGATTTTAGCACAAGGTTTTAGGCAATTTCGGGCTTTAAAGTTGAGCTATAATTTATTCCGTCAAAGTCCGTCAAGTGTTGCTAGGCAAAATGAACTAACGGTGGGCTAACAGAGCTAATGGAGGACTATATTGCAAAGCCTGGAGAGGGAAGGACTATGGGAGTCAGAACCAAGAGAGAGGGGGTAGCGGAGCAATTGGCCAAACATTTCATTAAGGTGTTGGCAGCACCACAGGCTGCCACATAGCGCTCCAAACCCAA
This sequence comes from Platycodon grandiflorus, assembly GCA_016624345.1. Classification (NCBI taxonomy): domain Eukaryota; kingdom Viridiplantae; phylum Streptophyta; class Magnoliopsida; order Asterales; family Campanulaceae; genus Platycodon; species Platycodon grandiflorus. The sequence goes on from CM028365.1 coordinate 43,125,948, forward strand.
CAGCCAACCCGCGATTCCTTCCTTGTGGATCCTGTTGATCCGGCCCATTTCTCCTTCCATTCAGCCCATTTCCACTCACACCCTCACCCATCGCCATCCTTGGACCACCCACCGGCCAAGCTCCACCCGGCTCCATCCGGCCCACGGACTAGCGGTTTCCCCACTTCACCACCAGCCTCTCTCTGCCAGCCCCCTAAAGCTTTTTAATTTAATTTCTATTTTGCCATTAGCTTCCTTGGTACTCTTTGTGATTTCCTATATCTCCTTGCAAGCCCTAGATCTTTAAAAAAAAAAAAAAAGTCCCCTGTTGGGGCAAAAACGCCCCTTTGGGGCTGTAGCTTTCTCCCCCAAAATTCTATCCTCCCTCCATTGATTGATCAACTTTGAAGGTTTGGAGCTTCAAATCAAGGGCCAACGAAGCATCTACAAGTGATTTCAACCCCGAATCTCGGCATTGCTCGCGGCTTTGTCGGTTAAAATTCTTCTAATTTATATTTTAGATATTTTCTTGGGTTGAATGATTTTGTAATTGTGGAATTGGCTTTATGCTTAATTGATTTATGAAATGTAATTATATTTTTCTATGTCGTTGTAGTGTTTTAATTTTATCTCTCTCTCTATTTAGTATACAAGCATGCTAGGTTATTAATTTGTGGGCTTAATGCTTTTAATTAATTGGCCATTAATTAAATGATTTGAGAAATGTTTGGATCCGCGAGAGCTACCTTGTATTTCGGACCGAACAAATTAGTAGTTGGTGCCTGGAAAACACCGATAGCCATGGGAGTACTTATTTTGTGAAGCGATCACTCCACCGAGAGGTAGAAAATTAGGGTTTTTAACCACTTTCGATGTCCCGGTTACCGGCATGCCTTGTACAAAAATAGAGAGATTATTTCTCTACCCACTATTACCCATATTCTTGGTATTTATTGTGTGATCTTAATGCCTCCGATGGGTTCGCTACCCATTAGATGATTTCTAGAATTATAGGGTAAGATGCGGGAGCCCGTCCTATTAATTCGGATAACACAATAATTATCTATGGCTTGACCGAGAAGTATTGAGCGTTCTTAGATAGTCATGGGGTGCTTGAGCGATAATGCAGCTATTCTTTCCTTGCTATAAGATGCGAGAGCCCGTAGTGGGGATTGATAGCTAGACTTGCTATAAGATGCGAGAGCCCGTAGTGAATATTATTAACGTGCACCCGACTACCAAGACTTGAGTAAAAAGAGAGTAGAGAGAAGATTAAATTAGACACGAGCTAGACTAGAAAATATTGCATTCCTAAAATCCTATCTTTTATCTTGATTTGTTGTTGCCAAACCATTTTGCGACGTTGTATATATTAATTGCTTTCTTTTATTTTTAATTTTTATTCTGAATTTATTTTCGCTCAAATATAATTAACTAGCTCAATTTCGGTACTTAGTTGGAGTGAAAATTACGTGCATTCCCTGTGGGATCGATACTTGTGCTTACGCACTATATTACTTGATACGACAGGGTACTCTTGCCCTAGTTGTTGCAATTTAATTTGCAAAACAATCAAGTTTTTGGCGCCGTTGCCGGGGAATGATTTAATTTTCACTCCTATATACTAATATCGATACTAAGCAAAGCTAATTGTAATTTGAGCATTTTTTTAGTTAGTTTACTTGTTTTTGTATTTATATGCATGTGTCGCTTTCCAAAGCCTTCCCGAGTTTTGTGGGTTTGTAGGGAGGTGTACATAGTGTCCCCACACAAAAAGTTTTTTTTTTATTTTGTATATATTTATTTTCCATAATTACTTTCATACATTTTTCTTTTGAGCTTGATTTGATACAGGGGTTGAGCGCATTCAAAGTCGGGGTTTGCTTGAGGAAATTCTTTGAAGTAGGCTTACTCTCGGGCCCGGACTTCTTAAGAAATCATCTTTGAGGGAGTTTTCTTTCCTTCCCTTCTCCGTTTACTTTAAGTTTGGGGGTTGGGTTAGGTTTGGTTAAACTTTGAAAATTCTGAAAATTTTGAGCTTGAAATTCCCCATTATTTTTAATGCTTTGAATTTTGGCGCTTGTTAGAGTTATATGTACATTATTTTCTTGGACTCTTTCTTGAGTTTATTATATGCATAGTTGAGGATATGTGTGTGCTTTTTATGCTATCTTCACCTCATTCATAATTAATAATGCCCATGTTTGGATTTTGAGCTGAATTGTTATGCTATGCTCTAGCTTTGATAGTGCATGTCGGATGAGTATCATATTCTTGAGTTTTGATGACCGTGAGATGATCTTGAAAATTGATGATAAAGTAGCTTGGTTTGGACTTGTGTGCATGACAAGAGCATGATATAGGTCATCTTTGGATTGTTTGAGCCATATTATCCTACCCATTTTATATTAATCCCTAGTGTCCCTTTTGAGCTTATTTATAGAATGGCGTGTGCCTAGAGCACACATTGACCCCCACTCGATTTCGTTTTCATGTACCCACATCATCCTATCCCATGAGCCTATACACTTTTGCCGGCACCCTTCAAGAGAGCATGATTTGGAATGAATTATTGTATTTATGAATTCTTGTTGGGAAGTGTGTGCTTCATGAAGTATTGTGCTTTTATTATTGATGATGTTGGTGTTTGAAAAGAGTTGAATGGCGGAAAAAGAGCCCCCTTGAAGAATAAAGTTCTATGAAAGAAAAAAGAAAAAATCAAAAGAAAAGAAAAAAAATCAAGGGAGGCCGCAAAAAGAAAAAGAAAATGCCATTGTTCTTCAATTGCTCAAGGAGACATAAGGGTGGAGCTTAATTGTGGTGGTAGTGAGCACTTTCTTCAACCCAAAGTTTAAAGTTTAAGGGGTTGTTGAAGTGAGTTTGTGGTAATTTGAAGAGTGGTACTTTCATGAAGCAAGTTAGTGTGTGAAGACTTCAAATTCTTTGCTCTCTTGACTTGTTATCCTATCCTTCAATTGTAACCCAAACCTTGGCCAACATTACAAGCTTATAAAGTCCTCTTGATATTGTCATGCCATGCGATTCCTTGCTTTGTGAAACATAAACTCTTTCGGTTTGATTGCTCATTTTTTGATATTTCATTGACCGTTCTTTCCTTGCTAGAGTTAAGCTACTTTTTGATGGGCATATGTTTTGTAATGAGGGTAAAATGTTTGAGGAAAAAGTGAGCTAGCACTAAAATCACGCCATACCTTATCTATGCATGTTTATAATCTTGGGTCTGATTTCCATCATGGTAATGTGCATATGATCTTAAGCAAGCGTCGGGTTCTTCTAACTCTTTGAGCTCATCTTAAATGTTTTATTTCTTTGCTCGGGACGATCAAAGCTTAAGTTTGGGGGTGTGATGAGCTCAAGATTTTCACGAATTTTTCCTTTTATTTCCTTTTATTTTGTGTTATTTTAGAGTTAAATATGCTTGGAAATATTATTATTCGTGTATTTGTGCTTCATTGTAGGTTTCCAAGGTATTTATGAGTTTTCAAGGATTTTAGCACAAGGTTTTAGGCAATTTCGGGCTTTAAAGTTGAGCTATAATTTATTCCGTCAAAGTCCGTCAAGTGTTGCTAGGCAAAATAAACTAACGGTGGGCTAACAGAGCTAACGGAGGACTATATTGCAAAGCCTGGAGAGGGAAGGACTTTGGGAGTCGAACCAAGAGAGAGGGGTAGCGGAGCAATTGGCCAAACATTTCATTAATGTGTTGGCATCACCACAGCCGCCACGTAGTGCTCCAAACCCAACAGCCAACCTGCGGTTCCTTCCTTGTGGATCCTGCTGATCCGGCCCATTTCTCCTTCCATTCAGCCCATTTCCACTCACACTCTCACCCATCACCATCCTTGGACCACCCACCACCAAGCTCCACCCAGCTCCATCCAGCCCACGGACCAGTTTCCCTTTCTCCAGTTCAGCCCTCTCCTCTGTTCCAGTAGCCCCTAAAGCTTTTTAATTTAATTTCTATTTTGCCATTAGCTTCCTCGGTACTCTTTGTGATTTCCTATATCTCCTTGCAAGCCCCAGATCTGAAAAAAAAAAAAAGTCCTGTTGGGCAAAACGCCTTTGGGGCTGTAGCTTTCTCCCCTAAAATTCTCTCCTCCCTCCATTGATTGATCAACTTTGAAGGTTTGGAGCTTCAAATCAAGGGCCAACGAAGCATCTACAAGTGATTTCAACCCCGGATCTCGGCATTGCTCGCGGCTTTGTCGGTTAAAATTCTTCCAATTTATATTTTAGATATTTTCTTGGGTTGAATGATTTTGTAATTGTGGAATTGGCTTTGTGCTTAATTGATTTATGAAATGCAATTATATTTTTCTATGTCGTTGTAGTATTTTAATTTTATCTCTCTCTCTATTTAGTATACAAGCATGCTAGGTTATTAATTTGTGGGCTTAATGCTTTTAAATAATTGGCCATTAATTAAATGATTTGAGAAATGTTTGGATCCGCGAGAGCTACCTTGCATTTCGGACCGAACAAATTAGTAGTTGGTGCCTGGAAAACACCGATAGCCATGGGAGTACTTGTTTTGTGAAGCGATCACTCCACCGAGAGGTAGGAAATTAGGGTTTTTAACCACTTTCGATGTCCCGGTTACCGGCATGCCTTGTAGAAAAATAGAGAGATTATTTCTCTACCCACTATTACCCATATTCTTGGTATTTATTGTGTGATCTTAATGCTTCCGATGGGTTCGCTACCCATTAGATGATTTCTAGAATTATAGGGTAAGATGCGAGAGCCCGTCCTATTAATTCGGATAACACAATAATTATCTATGGCTTCACCGAGAGGTATCGAGCGTTCTTAGATAGTCATGGGGTGCTTGAGCGATAATGCGGCTATTCTTTCCTTGCTATAAGATGCGAGAGCCCGTAGTGGGGATTGATAGCTAGACTTGCTATAAGATGCGAGAGCCCGTAGTTAATATTATTAACGTGCACCCGACTACCAAGACTTGAATAAAAAGAGAGTAGAGAGAAGATTAAATTAGACACGAGCTAGACTCTAAAATCCTATCTTTTATCTTGATTTGTTGTTGCCAAACCATTTTACGACGTTGTATATATTAATTGCTTTCTTTTATTTTTAGTTTTTATTCTGAATTTATTTTCGCTCAAATATAATTAGCTAGCTCAATTTCGGTACTTAGTTGGAGTGAAAATTACGTGCATTCCCTGTGGGATCGATACTTGTGCTTACGCACTATATTACTTGATACGGAAGGATACTCTTGCCCTAGTTGTTGCAATTTAATTTGCAAAACAATCACCTAGGAGTGTTCGTGTAGCACGAATAGAGGAATGGACAGAGCGATTCGCACTGCGTTGGGTTTTAAGCACTCGTTGAAGGCCGAGGTCGAATGTCTCAATCATTGATAGCAGGCCTTGACCAAGAGTCTCACATTTGTCTTTGAGGAGGGCGGTGTAGGAATTAGAAGAGCTGGAGAGATGACCGATCAATACATTTTGACATTCAGCAACGGCCATTTGGCATGCTGTGGTAGCATGTTTGGCTTCGCGGGTAATAGAAACAATGTCGGCCTTATATGTAGCCGTGACTTCAGTCGTATGAGACTATTTGGCCGAGAAATGTTACAAAAAAGTGTAAAGGTCGGTATAGATGGTGTTAAAATTCTTCATAATTTCCTCTATAGAGGCAGGACCGGAAGAGGCATGTGGAATAGGATGGCTAGCAGGAAATGGAGAACAGCTGGAGGAGGATATGGTTTGGTGAGAAGATGGTTTGAAATGTCTGGCGAGTGATTAAGGCGGGCTGGTAGATGAATAGCTGGTGATGGGTTGAAAATGGGTTGGCTTAGGAGGTAAAGTACCAGGAAGATAGAGCCAGATTCGAGGTATAGGGAAAAGTTTTTCAATATAGGCTTCATAGGATTGGGGATGAATAAAAATAGGAAGGGAGAATGGAATGGATATAAGAATAGATCGGAAGAGGACAGAAAAAAGGGTTAAAGCCAATATAGGTGGCAACTACGTCAAAGAAGTCAGACCAAAGGCTTAGTGAAAATGGAAGGATGGCGATAATGGTATAGACAGGGGTTTTGGAAGAGAAAGAAATGAGGAGATGTCGATTTGGTTGGAGGAAGAAGTCCTAGATCCCTGTGAATAGCAGTCCACTGTTTGAAGATCATAAGATCTTGTACGAAAGAGTTGTGAGAGAAGAACTGCTGGGACTAAGAAGGAGGCAGAGGGTCATAGAAGGCACCCCACTAGATAAGGATTTCCCCAGCAGACATTGGCTGGCAAGGAATACATTTGGGATAGTCCAGAGTGGAGAGGAAAGGGTCGTGTCAGGGGTTTTGTTTAGGTCGCTTGTCTTTAAATAATAGAAATTCTTGCACTTTCGGGTGAAAATGGCGTAAGGGTTTAACTTGGTTCGTTTGGGTGTAGGTTGATCGAGGAAGAGGCTAGAGGACGTTTAGAATGAATGAGGGTTAAGGATCATGTATGTCTTGTAATTCATCGAGTCGAGGGTATCATTATGGGAATGATAGTTGGAGCAGTTGAGTATAAAGGTCGGTATAGATGGTGTTAAAATTCTTCATAATTTCCTCTATAGAGGCAGGACCGGAAGAGGCATGTGGAATAGGATGGCTAGCAGGAGATGGAGAACATTTGGAGGAGGATATGGTTTGGTGAGAAGATGGTTTGAAATGTCCGGCGAGTGATTAAGGCGGGTGGTAGATGAATAGTGATGGGTTAAAATGGGTTGGCTTGGGAGGTAAAGTAGGAAGGTAGAGCCATATTCGAGGTATAGGGAAAAGTTTTTCAATATAGGCTTCATAGGATTGGGGATGAATAAAAATAGGAAGGGAGAATGGAATGGGTATAAGAATAGATCGGAAGAGGACAGAAAACGAGGGTTAAAGCCAATATAGGTGGCAACTACGTCAAAGAAGTCGCCAAAGGCTTAGTGAAAATGGAAGGATGGCGATAATGGTATAGACAGGGGTTTTGGAAGAGAAAGAAATGAGGAGATGTCGATTTGGTTGGAGGAAGAAGTCCTAGATCCCCGTGAATAGTCCTTGTTTGAAGATCATAAGATCTTGTACGAAAGAGTTGTGAGAGAAGAACCGCTGGGACTAGGAAGGAGGCAGAGGGTCATAGAAGGCACCCCACTAGATAAGGATTTCCCCAGACATTGGGCGGCAAGGAATACATTTGGGACAGTCAGTGGAGAGGAAAGGGTCGGTGTCGGAGGGTTTTGTTTAGGTCGGTTGTCTTTAAATAATAGAAATTCTTGCACTTTCGGGTGAAAATGGTCAAGGGTTTAACTTGGTTCGTTTGGGTGTAGGTTGATCGGAGGAAGAGGCTAGAGGACGTTTAGAATGAATGAGGGTTAAGGATCATGTATGTCTTGTAATTCATCGAGTCGAGGGTATCATTATGGGAATGATAGTTGGAGCGAGTTGAGCGTGTTTAGGTTGAATAAGGGAAGAAGGAGGTAAAGATGTCGGATCGGCAGAGGGCACAAACTTGACCTTTTTAGCACTTTTCTTAATATGTTTGTCATGCCTTGACTTTGAGGGAGTTGAATAGGTTGGAATAGGTTGAGGGTTATCTAATGTAGGAATGTCTAGTGTTGAAGGAATTGCAGTTGATGTGGTTTTGGGAAGGCCAAAAGATTCGTCTGTAAATAGAAGAGTCTGTTTGATTTTGGGCTTTGCTGTTTTGGAGATGGGTTTTGGAGGAAGAGTTGAAGATTGAATTGTGGGTTGAAGATTGGCTGGTTGAAAAGTAGAAGTGTGTCTCAAAGAACCTTTTGGATTTGGTGGCTTTTTAGATGTTTTGGGTTTTGGTGATAAGGGAGGTGTAGATGATTGTTTTGTTTCTTAGGAGAGGGTTCATCGGCTCATATGGATCATGATCGAGCTTGGAGAGGTCAAAATCCTTAGGAAGTTCAGCACCAAAGGTTTAGGCTTCTCCTGAACAGGAAGCCCCTCTGAAGAGTAGAATACCTTCCTCTTACCCTTCTTATCTTGGGTAGAAAGACCAGCAACAGCAGCAGTAGCAGCAGCAGCCCTTTTGGCTAGATCTTCTCTATACCTTGTGATGTTGTTGACAGTAAAGACATAGGTGTTGGTCACCTTAATAAGATCATTACCGACCATTTTTCTTTCAATTTGTTCAAAGCCGTTCATCAGGACATTGATCACCCTAACAAAGGGTCTCTTCATAGCTGGATTGACTTGAACTTCAGCCACACTTTGAAATATCATAGAAAATACTATTTTTGCCCAATTTAGTCATTTGCGATGAACAACGACTTTTGTCCACACCAACTATTGAGAAGTGAAGATGTCTCTGGATCCATTCTTTAACAGGATACTCTTGTCAAGAAGATGACTGATATGATATGCAACCTCAGGGAATAAGTTTTTGAACATTTCAGAGAAAGGCTCCGGCATGGCAGATCCCTTCAACATTTCCCAAGCCTGGCCAGATTCTTCAGAAGTCAAGTCCAATTTGCCTTCCATAGGCAGTGCTAGGATATTGCCAATATAGTTGTAGGTCAACTTGATTAGATAGCCTCGGATGTAGCCTTTGAGATAGCTCATATTCACCTTCTCATCTTTGGAAGCAGGAGAAGGAGGAAGAGTCATTCTTGTGTAGAACTCCTCAGCAATGGCAGTGCTGTAGTGAGTGTCATTCAGCTGAAAGAGTGGAAGAAGACCACATCCCTCTAAGTCTTTTAATAGAGCTTCTCCAGAAGAGTATCTTTGAACCGATTCAAGCATCAATAGTCATCCCGGGGTGATAGCTGGTCCTTGGAAGGTTTTTAATAGGAAGCTCAGCGGCTTTAACGACCCGGAAAGTTGTTCCGTTGAGTAGTAGTATCGAAGTACCGCAGTTTTGGTAAATTCTGTCATTTCCTATATACACAATCGTTGTTTAAAAAATTCAGAGACCGAAATCAAATTGATAGAATTACTCACCATTGTATATTATGAGTAGTTAAAGTGTAGAAGATTGATGATTTCTGAAAGTCTTGGAGAAAGTAAATTTGCTTGAAATTTGAAAGATTAAAAGGCGGTTTTTGCAAAACGTGAATGGATGAATAGTGAAATGTACTATTTATACTTCTGACATTTTGCAATAAGTGACATTTAATAAATTTTGAAGTCTGCATTTAATGTTTTGAAAAGAGATTATACATATTTTGACTTTTCAGTTTGAAGACTGCTGATCAATATTATAATGGAAGAAAAATACTTACTGAAGGTTGTCCTATAATATCGGCAGAGTAACACTTAGCTGATGAAATAAGCAGTTCTAATAAACAGTCAAAGTGTAATAACTTAAGAGATTGTATGAGTGTTAACTATTGAGATCAAGCATACCAAGCTCTCCTCTTAGATAGGCAAACTGGTTGAATCAAGTGGTTTGGTGAAGATATCAGCTAACTGTTGATCAGTAGACACATATTGCATGTTGATGTTACCTTTTTCCACATGATCCTTTAAGAAATGATATCTCACATCAATGTGCTTTATTTTTTAGTGCATGACAGGGTTTTGAGATACTGAGATGGCTGATGTATTGTCACACATAATAGGGCAATCAGCAGTCTTGATCTCATAATCTACAAGTTGCTATTTGATCCACAAAGAATTGTGAGCAAGCTACCGGCCTATGTATTCTCGCTCGTTGTTGAAGTTGAAACAGATGTTAGCTTTTTGCTAGCCCATGAGATAAGTCTATTCCCTAGGAATTGACATGTCCCACTTGTGCTTTTCATGTCAACCTTACAAGCAGCAAAGTCAGCATCAGAGTAGCTTATAAGAGTGAAAGATGAATCCCTTGGACACTAAATACCCAAGTTGGATGTATCAATTAGATATCTGATGATTCTTTTGACAGCCTGTAAGTGAGATTCCTTTGGATCTGCTTGAAATCTAGCACAAACACAAACAAAGAAACATAATGTCGCCTACTAGCAGTTAAATACAAAAGTGAGCCAATCATGCCTCTATAAAGAGTCATGTCCACTTTCTTGCCCTTTTCATCTTTGTCAAGATGGCAGTTAGTAGTCATAGGTGTACTGAAACTGTTTGCATTTTCAAGTCCAAATTTCTTGATAAGATCCTTTGCATATTTGGCTTGATTGATGAAAATACCAGCTGAGCTTTGTTGAATTTGAAGTCCTAGGAAGAAATTGAGTTCTCCCATCATGCTCATTTCAAATTTACTCTGCATAAGCTTTTCAAACCTTTTGCATAGATTTTCATTAGTAGAGCAAATATAATATCATCAACATAAATTTGAACAAGTAAAGAATGACCTTTATGTTTCATAATAAAAAGAGTAGTATCAATTTGACCTCTCACAAAGCCTTGGGTTATCAAGAACTTTGAAAGGGTCTCATACCAGGCCCTTGGAGCTTGCTTGAGTCCATACAATGCTTTTCTTAATTTGTATACATCCTCTCTTCTTGAATTATCCATGAATCCGTGTGGCTGTTCCATATAGACTCACTACTAGAAACACGCTAATTACTGTCGGAGGATTTACTGTCGGATTTATCAGACAGTATTTACTAGAAGGGGTTTGAGTGTAAATAGACTGTTTTATAACGATTTGAGTCTTAATTGGCTGTTTTAGAAGGGTTTGAGTGTAAATAGGCCTTTATGAAAGGATTTTGAGTTTAAATAGGCTGCTTTAGAAGGGTTTGAGTGTAAATAGGTTGTTTTAGAAGGCTCTGAGTGTAAATAAGTTGTTTTAGCAGGGTTATGAGCCTCAATAAGTTGTTTTAGAAGGGGTTTGAGTGTAAATAGATTGTTTTATAACAATTTGAGTCTTAATTGGCTGTTTTAGAAGGGTTTGTGTGTAAATAGGCCTTTATGAAAGGATTTTGAGTTTAAATAGGCTGCTTTAGAAGGGTTTGAGTGCAAATAGGTTATTTTAGAAGGCTCTGAGTGTAAATAAGTTATTTTAGCAGGGTTATGAGCCTCAATAGGTTATTTTAGAAGGGGTTTGAGTGTAAATAGACTATTTTATAACGATTTGAGTCTTAATTGGCTGTTTTAGAAGGGTTTGAGTGTAAATAGGCCTTTATGAAAGGATTTGGAGTTTAAATAGGCTGCTTTAGAAGGGTTTGAGTGCAAATAGGTTATTTTAGAAGGCTCTGAGTGTAAATAAGTTATTTTAGCAGGGTTATGAGCCTCAATAGGTTGTTTTAGAAGGAGTTTGAGTGTAAATAGACTGTTTTATAACGATTTGAGTCTTAATAGGTTGTTTTAGAAGGGTTTGAGTGTAAATAGGTCGTTATGAAAGGGTTTTGAGTTTAAATAGGCTGCTTTAGAAGGGTTTGAGTGCAAATAGGTTGTTTTAGAAGGCTCTGAGTCTAAATAAGTTGTTTTAGCAGGGCTCTAAGTATAAATAAGTTGTTTTAAAAGGGGTTTGAGTGTAAATAGACTTTTTATAACGATTTGAGCCTTAATAGGTTGTTATGAGAAGGGATTGAGTTCAAATAGGCTGTCTTAGTAGGGTTTGGGTATATATAGGCCGTTTTTATTGTTTTCTTATAAGTTGATCATGTTATACCTTAATATGTATTGTTCGCTAATTTTAATTTATTATATTTGTAGAACCGATACTATGGTACCGAGATACCCTACACTGATTTATTTGCTGCGACCCACACCACTCCTGCTTCTCCTGGTGCTGATTTGTCGTTTGTCTTTGTCGATGAGACGACATAGAAAGCATTTGTAAGTATTACTTAAAATATTTTAATTTTATTTTTTTATTAGTTAATTAAAATGTTAATATTAATATTTTTATGTTTTTGTGACACATGATGACTATAAGGCGAGTATGAACACTCAAGTTGCCGAGGGCTTGTCCGACGACCCCGAGGAAATGATGCCCTTTGTCGGCAACATTTGGCATTCGGTGATTACGGAGTCACGGAAGAAGAGGGAGATCGCCTCTACGGCTTTGGTGACCACGGCCGCGTGTTGAGACCAAGCGGATCGACTTCTTCCTCGGCGACCGCGTCTTCGGTCCTCCGCGGCCGCCTACAGCGTGCCCTAATCGAGAAGACGCAGACTCTTAGCGGTGCAAGCGGGGTCGAGCAGATGCGGCGGGCGCGGCAGAGCGCGACAGCTAATGCAGAAGAGCCGGCATGCGACAATTCATGGAGCAGCAGCAGCAGCCTACTAGGTCTTCGATTGTCCGTAATTTATTTGACCCCCTCCACAATAAACACATTATTTTAGTACTGTAATATTTTTTAAATTGTATATATATTAATTTTAATTTAATTTAAGGTTTATTTATTAATTATAGTTTATTGTTGCAGTGTTGTGTGTGTGTGATTGTGTATATATAATTATTATATCAGGTGAAAAAAAAACCAATTTCAAAATTTTAAAATTTGTTTTTTATTTTTATTTAAAATTACTGTTGGAGCTTCGACAGTAATTAAAATGTTTTTCTAACATTACCGTCGAGATCCGACAAGAAATCCAAGTTAAAAATAATAACGGTGGCCATTTTTTGTGAACTCCGTAAAAATTTAACGATAATCCAACAAAATTAACTGAGTGTTAATGACCGTTATTGTATTATCTTGTCGGAAAATTCGACAAGAATTACCGTCGGAGTAAAAATCCGAAAGGAATATCCGACGAATTGCGCCGGATTCTCGGAGAGAAATCACCGTCGAAGGTTTACTGTCGGATCCTGTCGGAGCAGTTCCGACAATAAATGTGTAATTACTGTCGAAATTTTTAATTTCCTGTCGAAATTCTCCGACGGTAATACTGTGCTTTCTAGTAGTAACTTCTTCTTGCAGCTCACCATTAAGAAAGGCACTATTAACATCCATTTGATATACCTTGAATTCTTTAAAGGATGCATAGGCCAAGAATAATATGATAGCTTCTAATCTTGCAACAAGAGCAAATGTCTCATCATAGTCAATTCCCTCCTCCTCGTATCCTTGAGCTACCGGTCTTGCCTTATTTCGGTGATGTTTCCATTTTCGTCCATCTTGTTTATGAAGACCCACTTTGTTCCAATCACTGTTTGTCCTTTGGGTCTAGGAACAACTGACCAACCTTGGCATCTATCAAATTAGTTTAACTCTTCTTGCATAGCCTCCACCGACTTGGATCTTCCGAGCTTCATTTATCTTCTTGGGTTCAATATTTGAGACAAATCTTTGTAGAATACATGCATTCATTTCTTGAAGCTTGTTTGGTTTGAACACCAACATTAAGGTCACCAATGATTTGAGTGATATGATGATCTTTAACTTCTCTAACTTGTAGGTAGATCTTGTCTGATAGCATCAGCAGAGTTTAGTTCTTGAGAAGTGGAAGTGTCTGAAGCTTGATTTTCAGGTGGATAGGTTAATTCCAATGCAGGTTAAAATACTTCTGGTGTAGAAGGAATGGTGGATTCTGGACTTTCAGAGTTAACATTAGCTGGTCCACTATCACTTCTTGGAGATTCTATCAAGTTAATCCTTGGAAGAATTTGTGAAGATGTAGCTTCAGCAGAGTTGGAGCTTGGCTGTTCTGTACCTGTCTCATACTCATCAGAATCATTAGACACCTTAGGAGCCATATGTGGCCCAATAAAATCAAATTCATCAAAAGAGACATGTACAGATTCAACAACTTTAAGAGAGGTTTTATTATAAACTCTATAAGCTTTTGAAAATTTTACATATCCCAGAAATATTCCTTCATCACTTTTGGATTCAAACTTACATCTATGTTTTCTTCCATTGTAAAGAACATAGCATTTGCATCCAAATATTTTGAAGAAACTAATATTGGGTGCTCTGCCTCTCCATATTTCATATGGAGTTTTGTTATGAAACTTGTTGATAATAGACTTGTTTTGAGTGAAGTAGGCAGTATTTACAGCTTCAGCCCAGAAATACATAGGCAGCTTTGCTTCGGCAATCATGGTCTTCCCAGCTTCAATAAGAGTTCTGTTCTTCCTTTCAGCAACTCCATTCTATTGAGGTGTACCAGCAGCAGAGAAATTGTGACCAATTCCATGGTCATCGCAATATTTGTCCACATCATTGTTCTTGAATTCTATCCCATTGTCTGATCTGATATTAGCAATGTCATCCAGTTTCTGAGCCTGCAGTCTTCTGAAAAGTGTTGTTATGGTGTCATAGGCTTCATCTTTAGAAGACAACATTTCAACCCAGGTGAATCTTGAACAGTCATCAACTACTACTAATGTGTATTTGCTACCACCAAACTAGTTGTAGTGACTGGACCAAATAAATCCATGTGAAGCAACTGTAGAGGTCATGTAGTAGAAAATCATGGCTTGCTTTTGAATGACGACTTAGTTAATTTTCCCAGTTGGCATGCCTTACAAAGCTTGTCATGATCTGCTAATATCTTCAGCAGACCAACAACCAAGTTGTCCTTTAATAACTTAGATAAGTACTTGAAGTTGAGATGGCTTAGCCTTTTGTGCCACATCCAACTTGTATCATTGGATGTCTGTGCAATCAAACACAGGCTTGATTTTCTTCCTACAGCATTCAGATCAACCACATACACATTTCCTTTTCTGAATCCGGTCAGGATTGTTGTGCAGGTTTTACTGTCCTTGATAAAGCAATGACTTGAGTTGAATTGACATATCAATCCCTTATCACAGAATTGTGATATACTTAGTAGATTGTGCTTCAAGCCTTCTACTAGAGATACTTTGTTGATAGAGAGATTTCCTCGAACTATACAACCATGGCCAACTGTTTTTCCCTTAGAGTTATCACCAAAAATCACTAATGGACCTTTTGCTTTAATAATGTTGGAGAGAAGATCCTGGTCTCCAGTCATATGCTTTGAGCAGCCACTATCCAGATACCAAAAATCTTTCTCCTCCTCATTAACTGCCATGAAGCATTCCTGAAATTTAAGCATTTGAGAATATGGCCCCCTTTTATTTTTGGGTCCTGAGGGTTAGCAGCCTTTTGGAACCCATATACCTGTTTAACCTTTGGAGGTGTGAATCCTTTAGGTTTAGGTATGAATCTCAGAAGACATTTATGAATCTCGTGGCCATGACCTTTGCAAAATAAGCAATTATGAAAACCTTGAACATGTTTGATAATTTCTTTAGGAGTTTTCTTATTATCAGCAGTCTTGGGAATGACCGATTTGCGATGACGAGCTTATTGAATTTAGGCGATAATGTAATTTCCTAGTGATATTAGGCTTAACAATAGTAGACCTTTTATCAAAAGATTTTACATTTTCAGCATGTTTCCTTAAGCCTTTTATCAGCAGGGTTGTGATTAGCAATCTTCCCTTTGACAAATTTAATAGGCTTGAGTTGAGACTTCCTTGACTTGTTATCAGTCATCACTATTTTCACAGGATGTCTGATAGCAGATCTTTGATGCTCAGCCTCCCTATTTGTAATGTCATTGGCGTTGACAGCTAGCTTACCCTTGGACTTGTCTGATTTGTTTTTAGAATAAACAAATGAAACTTTATTAAACCCAAGTCCTTACTTCCCCTTTTGTGAAGGTTGCTGATCATAGACAACTTCTTCTGCCATTTCTCTAGCACTCACTTTAGCTGTCTTATTTTCTTGAGAACCAGATGGACTTCCTACATTGAGCTCACTTTTGAAACCTATACCAGTTTTGTCATCAAGAGATTTTTGTTTTGAAAGGATGGTATCAAAGTTTCCTTTGGAGTTATTCCAAGTATCAACAACCTTTTGGAGGTCATCTTTCTCAGAATTTATTTTCTTTATGTGTTCAAGTAGGAATTCCACTTTTTCAGTTAAAGTTTTGTTCTCCTTTTGAGTCTTAATATTTTCAGCTTGTTGTCTATTAAGATCCTTGATCTCAGACATCAAGGTAGATTTCTCAGAGACAGTCAGTTCATACTTTTTGGCTAACTTTACATAGGCAGTTTTGAATTTTGCAAATTCTTCCAGCATGTCCTTGTTTGCTTTGATGAGTTCTCCCCTTGAAGGTTCATTGAACTCATCATCATCACTATCATCTTGTTGAAACGGTAGTGATCTAACTGAGTCATGGGGTGATTCCCTGGCCATAAAACATATATTTGCTTCCTCAGCAAAGTTACAGGAATCATCCTCATCAGAATCTGTATCACACAAAGTGGGCAAATTGCTTTCATCAATGTCCTCAGCCACCATCCCTTTTTGTTTTTGAAATTTTGATTCAGGACGTTTTTTGTAAAATTCATACTTTGGCTTTGGACATTTTGAGGCAAAATGACCTAGCTTCCTACAGTTAAAAACAGACAAGCTCATTTTCCTTTTGGGGAACAGCAGATTTGTAGGGAGCAGCTGTTCTCGTAGGGGCAACAGTCTTGTTAGGTGACTGCTTGTAGGAAGACTTGTTAAATCTTTTGAAACGTTGATACTTCTTAACAAACATGGAAAAAGCTTCGTCTGAAAGAATATCATCACCATCACTAGAAGTAGACGGAGTTTCATCGGTGTAGAACAGAAGGTTCAACGAGACATGGTGGTAGAGATAAATTTTTAAAACTCTTTTCTATTTCTTGAGCTTGCTGAATTTCAAGCTTATAAACCGAAAGACTTGCATAAAGATTTTTGGGAGACAATTTATTCAAGTCTTTTGATTCTTTCATGGCTGTAATTTTTACATGCCACAGACTGCCTAATGCATTAAGAAATCTCATGTTTATTTCTTTCTTTTCATATTTCTTTCCTAAAGAATAGCAAGAGTTTACTACCTCATAGAATCTGTCGTATGCACTTCTTAAGGTCTCTTTAGGATCTTTCTTGAATGAATCAAACTTCGGATGCAAGTGTAACTTGTTGTTCTTTGTTTCTCCATCACCTTCTAGATATTCCAAGATAGCTTCTCACATTTCCTTAGTAATTTCAGATTGATGATCTTGGTAGGTCTTGATATCAACATATCTGGTGATGATATTGATTGCTTTTCCATCCAAAGCATCATTCTTCCTATCTTCTTCATCCCATTCTTCTTCAGGCTTTGGAATTTCAGGATCAGCAGTTGGATCAAGTGCATCTAGAGTATTTGGCTTCATAGAAATTCTTAGTCCATCTGTAACACATTTCCATAAACGTTTGTCAATAGAGTTCATGTGTCTTTTAACCTTGTCTTTCCAGATATCAAAGTGAACTTCATCCAATACAGGACAATGATTCACATTTGAAGTTTCCAACATTTGATGAGAAGCCATTGAATCTTTAATCTCTCAAGAGTTTAATCTTGGAAAAACTTATTTTCAAAGAGTGAAGCTCTGACACAAATTGTTAGGTCTCAAGGTGCTCAAACAGGCTAGAAGGGGGGGGGGGTTGAATAGCCTGTGTCCAATTTTTGAAAAATTGTTTTAAAAGTTACTTCACTTAACTTAGAAAAGATTTTACAGCAGAATAGAGTGAAGTATAAGACAAGTTCAAGATGACTGATCTTGATAGGACAAGATCAGTTGTTCTCAAAACTGTTGGAATTCTGGAAATTAATAATCAATAGCAATTCACAAGCATATAAAAGATATAGACAAGAGATTTAATATGATTCACACTTATAAATAAGTGCTACGTCCACAACCAAAGTGGTCAACTTTGGATTTGAAAATTGTGTACTAAAATTTCCACTAGAATCTTTACAAGATAGATCACTAATGGATCGTGTACAAAAATTAGTTGACCAAGTGTTTGCGGGAGAATTAATATCTACAAAGATATAATTCTCGTGTGCTTTGAATGCTAGGGATTGCAATCAGTGAAGAGCAATAAAGACTAATCATCTCAGTTTGAAACTCTTCAAAGAATGCTTTTCTGATTTGACTTTGAAGCTTTTAATGAACTAGCTTGAAGATGAAGATTTTCGAGTGTTAGTTGAGGTTTGTTCGATTGATGGCTAGTTGTCTTCAATGCTGTCATGTAGTCTTCTATTTATACTCAAGGAGATTTAGGTAGCCGTTGGAGTTCTTCAGCCTTGGAGAAATTTGAATTTAGATGCATTTAATGCTCTAATCTTGTTGCTGAACTCTGATAGGTGGTTCTGCAAAATTCAGACTGGATTTTGTCATTTTACCAAAAATAGGCAAACATAAGTTGCAGACAGAATGTCCTTTTCTGAGATGAATGCCTAATATGGTATGAACCATTAAATGATCTTTGCGAGTTATCGTTGTATCAACGTCGACAAGAAACACCGAGATAGTTTTGAGGCATGTCACAAGTCAAGTCTAGATCGGACGATCTTTAGGTCTTTAATACTGATGAAGCTTGGCCGGAATGAACTTATCCGATGACTTGAGAAACTTGGCTAATATGAAGATAGCTAATCGATCATGTCCGATAAACAATAGGCTATCTTCGAAGACTAGGCTAAGAACATAGAGCAATCCTAAGCTATTACAAGCACTTGTCTAACAAGTTGCCACTCTAACAGAGCCCATTAGTCACCTTGGCTTAGACTTAGGTTATGGATCCAAGCAAATCTATAAAATACAACACCTCCGTTGTATCCGGAAGGCAAGGCTGCTCGGGCCTCGGATCGTTTACAAGGATTTTTCCAGAACGACAACATCTTTTTTATTTTATAATTTTGTCTATTTTCCAGTTTTTGTAATTTGTTAATTTCATACATTATTGTAATAGATTTGATAACATATACTTGGCTGAAAAGAATGGATGTCTCATGTAATATACAAATTCAAACCATCTTCACTTAGTTTAAATTTTGTTGCTAATGCCTTTGTTTTAACAACTGATTTTTATATTTCGAGTTTCAAGAATTTTGGTTCAGACCACATATAACTACAAAATATCTGACTAAAGATTTTGAAATTCAAATCTTTATTGTTATATTTGACCAATACATGAACATGTCTAATTTTGTATCTCATTTTATTAATGAAGAATTTTGAAATCCAAATCTTTATAAGTTTTTCTTTACCATGACGTTGGCATCTACAAATTTTTTTTCTCTCATTCTTTGTCAACCATAACCTTCTTCCCAAAATAAATACTTTTCCGTTCTACCCAAAGAGTCTACGTTTGAAAATTTTAATTATTAAAGAATACTCCTCCGTTCAGGCAAAGAGTCCACTTTCCTTTTATAGAAGTCAACATAAGACTAAATCAAATAAAAATTTACATACTTTACTTATATTTTAAGAAATAAAATTTCATTAATTAAAAACTATCTTAATAATACTATGGATTACAACTTTAATAACTTTGTAAAACCACTAGATTTATGTTAATTATTGGTCAAACTTTAGCTTAGTTGACCAAAAAAGTCAAAAATAGACTCTTTACTGGAACGGAGGAGTATATAAGTATTATTGAAGTTGGTCATAATAACAAAATTGCTTAAGCATATTCGGCATGTTTATACCATATTTGGATGATAGAATTAAAAAGTTTATAGAGAGTGAAAATATAATTTTAGAAGTTTTGAGTAATACTATATGTACTAGTTTGCACCAAATGTGTACCAAAATTACTCATTTTAGAAGATGACAAGTGTAATTTTGGAGCACATTTGGTGCAAATTTTAGATACACATAGCATTACTCATTTTAAAAATAAACTCTTAACATGAAACATCACAAAATAACATAATGAACTTTTGGCTAAAACGTAGGAGAGCTTTAAAATATGATAGGAAGAGCTTTACCGCGTTTATAGTACTACCCGATTCTCAAAGATTAGGCTTCTCCAGATAAATGATTTTCCGATTCGGTAACACTAAGAGCCCGTTTGGTGTAGCGTTTTGAAAACGCAGTGTTTTAAAAACGCGGCGTTTCTAAAACGCAGATTATTTAAACGCGGCTTTTTCTTTATAAATGCGTTTGGGATATTATGTCAAAACGCTTTTTATTCCCTCTGCGTTTTAAAATCTGCGTTTTGAAAAAGCTAGGAATTCAGCGTTTTAAAACGCAGCTACGTTTGAAAACGGCGTTTTCTACGCAGCATTGAAACGCTAAGTTAAGGAATAAGCTGCATTTTAACCTGCGTTTTGGAAAGCGCGAACAAACGCTCTAACTCAATTTGTTGTCAATAATAGTAGTTCGTTATTCAAACTGCCATTAGTAATCGCGGTAATTTAACTGAGACTGCGGCTGATATCTGCCGGAACAGGAGAGAGAGCATTTGCTTATGACGGCCTAAATTTACTTGAAAAGAGACCTGATCGAGCATTCAATATTGGGTTTGGCTACACCTACATATACGAACTTGTGTCTCGTATAATAATATTTATAATATTTTATCTTAATTGGAAAATAGTCGAGAATACAGGCGTTTGAGACACGTGTTAATTTTTGTATTTAATATGTTATTATTATTTTTTGAAGGAAGCCTTCATTAGATTTTTTTCCAAGTTATTTCTGAAGGCCTACGACTATATACTCCGAGCCGGTCTGAACCACAAAAAGCCTTCAATATTTCATTCATTAATCATTAATGATAATATGGCTGGACTGTTGTAATTCCTTGAATGAGCAGATATATGTCAACTTCTTCCCAATTTGCTATCAAGCTTTACATTTAATTCACTTTAATTAAAGGAAAACAAGTTCTGAAACTCAACCTCAGTAAATGAAATGGTCATATCAGCTTTACTATTGATTAGTGACTATATATTTTATGATTCTGAATATATATATATATATATATATATTTAGCCATAGTTATTAAAATACAAGACGTGTATAATATGTTAAAAAATATATATAAGTTTTATACCTTTTTTTCAAAGTTACGACGAAAAATTTGGCATAATAATACGTAAACAAAAAATTTTTATATGTTTGTACGGATATAATACGAATATAATTGAAGTGTACAAAACTAAAAATACATCATATTCGTAAGAAATTCGTTATATTTTTATAATTTTTAGGTTTAAATATCTTAATATTTTCACATTTATACACTCTTAAAGCTATTATTTTCATATTATTACATATTTATGACAAAATAACTACTATGTATTAATAGCTAAATGAAAGTATAATTAAACATATATAGTCTTATGTGTGTACTTCAAACAGTATCCGTAGTAACAAATAATATTTCTTAGACTTCATAATTATTATTTTCATATTAAATATCTAATTTGATCAACTCAAACAAGATTAATAATATAAATTAAATAATTTTAATAATAAAATTATATCAAAATTTGGTATATATCGAGTTTTATACGTGAAGTACAATATGTTTAAAATTTTATATGTGTACTATAAAAGTATAAGTATTTTTTAATTAAATTTGATTTAAATACGATAAATGAGAATATTTTTTAATTATTCATACGCACGTATATTATACACGTACTACACACAAATTTACTAACTATGCATATAACTACTTTAACAGGATTCTTCCATCTACTCACGAGAAGCACGTTTCGGTTTGGACGAGAATCTATAAAAGGCATAACTATTTTTAATTTTATTAGGAAAAACGAGAATCATAACTATGGATAAAGGACGATTCAACTTTGTTATAAGAAATTCCTAACGGAGGATTAATTTAGTAAAAAAAATAATAATCTCACTAACTACAAAATTTACAAGAATTTTCGGCGTGCGATTAAAAATTAATTTAAGTTTTATGGAAATACATGGAGGAGAATATTACCACAAGATGGAATGATTCTAATAATTGTTATTATTAAAAAGAGTAACGTTATTGTTGCTTAAAGAGTATCAAATTTTTTACTCCAAATGATGTGTCAGTTGATGTGATGCATTAATTGTGATTTTTAATTTTATTTTTTGTACCACATCAGCTGTTATATCAGCTGACATATTATTTAGTCCAAAAATTTGATACTCTTTATGTACTGATAATATTACTCTATTAAAAATTAAAATGAAGTGATAAGATAAGATACATAAAAAGTGTTATGCTAACCAACGTCCTCAGGAGCATACTAAATGCGGATGGAGGACAAAGCGGTCATATGAAAGTGGATGGTGGTGAAGTCGAAAGTGCTGTCCTTCTTCATACTAGACAATTATTGCTTTAATCTTTTTTTTTTTTTTTTTTTGTGTGTTTAGTATTTATTACATGAATAATACTAAAGATTCAATCAGTGTATTTTAGAAAAATTAAGTTGAAACTTGACACGTAAATATTCGTTTCGATAAATAGTTCACTTTTCTTTAGAAGTCAACATGTACTAAATCAAATCAAAATTTTACTTACTTTTCTTATATTTTAGAAAATAAAATTTCATTAATTAAAAAGTATCTTAAGAATACTATGGATTATAACTTTCATAATTTTGTAAAAACCACTAAATTTATATTAATTATCGATTAAACTTTAACTAAGTTGACAAAAAAAAGTCAAAAATAAACTCTTTCTCTAAAACGGAAGGAGTACTTAATTAGGTGGTTTGTGAGATTATAATCTTATTAAATATTGACTAGATATTACATTCGTCCCAAAATAAGTGTCATTATAAAATTTTAAGAAATATTTATTCATATTATACCGAATTCTTATTTATTACTCTCATTAAAAAGAGTCGTTAAAGGGAAAGAAAAAAAAATATTCATGCATCTTATCTAAATAAATGAACTTAAGTAAAAGTTGATTAGTTTTTATGTACTCTTCCTTAACTTGTGTACAAATTATTAAAACCACGTTTATTTTAAAACTAAGATAATAAGTTTAAATATTTTTATATTGGTTTGAATTGAAAGTTGCAAAGTTAGCTTCCTGACATAATTTGTCCCCTTATTTAAAACGTAAGCATTCTCCACTAAATAGCTACAAACTTCCTATTATGCCCTTACTCGTAGTCATGCGTGACATGCTCATGAATAATCTCATGTGACTAATGTCTTAGTCATGTCACATGTGTTCCGTGTTCGTTGGATGCTAAAGGGTAATGAAAATGAAGATAAAAAGTTAAAATAAATTCACCGTCTTTGAAAAAAAAAAAAAAAAGAATTTGTCCAAACGTCTTTCTCATTAATCGGCTGCTAATAAGGTAAAGGAAAATGATGGAAAATAAAAAAAATAGAAATTCAGTGTCTTAGAAAACATAAGTTTTCGTTCAAACCTATGGATGGTTGCAGCCAAACTACTATTTAGGTTGTGCATTTACATACTTTTGAAATTTGGTATCCTAATTGAGTGTATAAGAAAGTAGGATGCATGGAATATACATTTTGCCTATATGAAAGGATCAATACTAGAATAAAAAGCGCGTAAAATAGCTTTTCAAGTTTAATCATATGTCATGAACGAAACTATGAAACGCATGCAGTTTTGTTGAAATCTTTGAAAAGCTTTACCGTCCTTTTGATCCTATCCTAGTCGGGAGACACCTTTGAAAAACTAAAAAAGAAGATGAACAATACTGGAATATTTTTCATGTGTAAATAGTAGGGATTTAAACTTTTTGTTCAAATTTCTTTAGATGTCACGCATATAATGATTTAGTGGGTGAAATCACACGTTCAGTAATATAACATCTTACGAATCATTTGTTTGCAATGTAGATTGAGACGAAAAATTAGGCTAAAACATTTAAATCTAAATCACTATTCAAAAGACATATAGTCACCAGATAATCCTTAACCAAGTAAATATTTTCTAATATAAGAAATGATAATTACAATGCAATAAAACAATCTACTCTCTCTGTTTCTGATAAAGAGTTTATTACATTATTTTTAGATATTTTACTTAAAAAGTATATTTTTAAAAAATTATACTTACAATTTTTATGATTTTTATCATTATCCCTACTTGAGTTGTAGTCGTCTTAGTTGTGTTCAGTATTTTTATAATTATAACCAACTTCAATTACACTAATATATTCCTTAATTATTAGATTTTTCAAACGTGAATTCTTTTGGTGGAATGAAGGGAGTATTAACTACTACTTCGTCCCAAAATATATATATATATATATATTTTTTATATTACAAAAAATAATTAAAAATTCTAGCTAGTTATAATTTATTATGGAAAGACCCTACACCACTTTCTCCTTTTACTAAATGCAAAAGGAAATAAACTATAATAATTAAAGAAGAAAAAGTAAAGAAGGACAAAGTGTTGAGTTTTTAAAAGGGGTAATGTGCAAACAAACGAACCAAATTTAGTTTCTACCGCCTCATGCCCATTATATTCCCTCCCTTCAACTAAAACAGACGAAACTCCGGCCTTGCCTGCCGGCTCAACAATCCTCTTTCTAATCAATACCCCCCTTCCCTCATTATTTAATAACAACTCTTAACAAAATCATCCAAAATTACTGATCAATCAGCCGGATCACAAATGAAGAACAAGTTTTTTCTTTGTGTTCGGCCGATGGTGGCGGAGATGGAAGACGGGGAACAACAACGTTACGTTGTTGTGTCGAAAGAGCGAAGTACTAGTAATAGAAAGACATCGATGATGACGTCGGAGAGATCATCTGTTTCCGGGACGGAGAATTTTAGAATTAGTACCGGTTGTCGTCGCCATCAAGGAATGGTTGGTGGTTCGCACAAGACTTTTTCTCAGGCTATAAAGGCTGTTTTATTTGAAGTCTCATTGGTTAGTTCACTATTTTCAATCTTAACTTTCTCTTTACTTTTTATGGTTTGTTATGGGTGGGGCAATAACTGTTCACAGTTCAACACGTACTCCGTTAATCCATTTGAATAACGGGAAATTTATGTAGAATACTAATTTTCGAAAAATACATAATTAGAAAGTTATTTTCTTATATGGATTTGATTAACAGGTAAGGTGTGAGAAAAATTTAGTTTAAACTTTTTCCGCGACTATAAATTCTAGTACTAAATATGCTGGACATGATATGAGAAAAATTTCTTGCAGGAAAGTGTTTTTGGAGGCTATAAAAAAAATTTCATGTCATTCAAACACACCTTAAATAAGTTTTTTTTTTGGGTGTACGAGGCGTGAAGGGATCGAACAAATCTCACGCTTTATAAAGTTCCGACTCTACCACTGGCCACCCCTTAAAAAAAAAATTTAATTTTCTCTCTCTTTTTTTTTTCTTTCCACTACCTAACATTTAAAGTTTCAAATACGTATTTTTTTAAAAAACTTTTCTTTGATATTTCTTCACAAAGAAAAGTTATCAAATTTAATTTGTTTTTACACAATTATTTATAAAAATAATTTGATTACCATGTAAACCGAAGATATACTTATAATAAATATCATAATAAATTAATAACAATAAGTCTTTTATAATTTTCAATTAAACTAAGTACTGTATTACTTATCATAACCACAGCCAAAGTTACATGACATAAATGGACGATTTGTTAGGTCGAAATTTGTATTCCATCATTTCTTAAATAAGTGTCTTGTCAAACAATTTTAAAGTTAAATTAATTATTTTAAAAATAAATTTTATGTATATTTTTATTTATTTATTTTTAAAATTATAAAATACGTAATACGTCATTCATAATATGCACTGTGAATTACATTTTTTTAACTTAAAAAAAATTAAAAAATATATGTCAAAGTTTTATTCAAATAACAATCAATTAACTTTAACACGTCACGTATATTTAGAAACGTCTGAAGTGGAGTATTTGTTTGTGCTTTTGTGCCGGTCTTACTAATAATTGTACGATCATCCAACTGGGTCTCGTAAGATGGCTGCGCTATTTAATTTTAAATTTTAAATTTGTTAATTATCTCTTGAATATTTAAATGTTAATGGTCCAAATGGCTAGAAATGTATGGAGGGTTTTGCCTATTAGACTTTTTGAATTGAATAATATTTGCAATCTCTTTCTTGATAAGGACTAATTATAATTTTCTTGTCATTTTACAGAGCAAAAGTGTCCGGGAAAGACACCTTCGCCAACTAATGCCTCGATCAACCAGTAATGACTCCCAAAAAAGCAATATCCGTTTGGAAGGATCCATCAATGAAACTGGTCAGCCTCAACCCGAATTTCAGAACCCACCCATTTCTCCTACACCATCGAATTCCTTAACCTCCAAGAAACAGAGTGTTCCAAATAATGATAATTCAAGTTTAAATTACGGAATGTACTTGATTGTCATTTCTCTCTTTGTAACCATATTTTGGGGAAAGACATTTGGGATATTGTGCACGTCGATATGGCTTTACGTTTTTCGTCGACGGGGTGATGAAATTGACCAGAGATCATTGGAAAATTGCGCCATAAAGTTACCGGAGACAGAGGAGGAGATGTTGGAGTACAAGAAAAGAGTCATAATGGGAGGACTTCTAGAAAGGAAGCATCGCAGAAATAGAGAGAGGGCATTAAAGTTAGGGTAAACTTAGGCGTGTATAAATGGACAATATATATTGTGGGCTCTGTAATGTTAAGAGATTTTACTGAGGACAACAAAAGGGATAATTGTCAAATCTTTGTAAGAATCAAAGATTTTCATTGCCCTTTCTTTGAAGTATTTTGTTGCTGTAAAATTAGGTTGTTTTTGCATGAATTAGAAGGTATAGTACAGCACTAATCATATCTCAGTCAAAGTTGGTTTATTCCAAGAACGGTTGGCATTTGGCATTTGCCAATTGCCAAATAAAGTTGGTTTATTTCAAGAACTGTTGGCATTTGGCAGTTGGCAGTTATTGAGTAGTCATTTCATTGTTCTATGGTGAGGCCTGCATTCTAGCATTACTTGGTCTACTTTATCAACTCGAATATTGGGTAACATTTGTTTGTATTATATTCATTCGTCTTTTTTTTTTTTTAATCCGTTTTTAAATAATTATTTTATTTTTATTTTTTTTACTTTAATTATAAACTAAATACAAAATAAATATTAAAAAGAATTATATATTATATTAATATTAATATTTAAATTAATTATTTTTTAATCCGTATGACATATCAAATTAGACAATAATTTTGAATGAGGGGAGTAAATGAAACTCTAAACGAAGTGGTATTACATAAGGTTCGTGCTTTCTTCGCATGGAGCGGTATATTTACCATTCCTCAATTATATTTACAAGTATTGATGGCATAGGCACTGCAAGTACATATAATATTTATATTTATATTTTACTATTTTATTATTAATTTTTTTACTATATATTTAGGTTTTTTTCCTTTTCCAGAAGTTTTTTTAATAGTTGATTTTCAATAAGCTTCCTTTTTTTCCATATGATCTCCTAATTTTTCTCTCCGTTTCTCTCTCCCTCTCCCTCTCCCTCTCCCTCTCCCTCTCCCATCACTCCCGTACTTTTTCTTCACTCTCTCATTAGTGGTTAGAGCAGGTGCAGCAGAGTAGTAAGGGAGTAGCAAAGTGAGATTTGTTTATTAAGCAAAAAAGTGGAATGAGTAGTGAAGTAAGTTACCGGAGCTTAATAAGGAATAAAGCATCAAAACGATGTCGTATCAGCCTTTAACTATGAAAACGACATTATTTTGATGGGTGATTTAGTAAGAAAAAAAATTAAACATGCTGACTGGTCGCTGATACATGCCTGCTAGTGCTTTCCACATGTCACCTTGCTATAGATTAACACATGCTTGCAAGAACTAATCATATCTCCACGTGTCGCCTTGATGGAGCTTATGAGTAGCTTAAGTAAAAAAGTTGGCATGCTCCCCCATTTAGCTTCTTGCCATTGTACATGCTCTTACTCCCTTCGTTTTAAGTAAAAATTCCACTATTATATTTTAGAATGTTTTACATAAGAAGTTCACTTTTAAAATTTATGTCTACAATCTTTATACTTTCATAATTTTATCTTTCACATGTATTATATACTCAAATGTTTTTGTAATTATGATCAATTTTAATAATACTTATATATTCCTTAATAATTAGACTTTTTAAACATAAACTCCTTGAGTAGAACTAACGGAGTTTTTAGTTTTCTCTTTCCTCTTTTCATATTCCTTCTGTCCGTAATCCCTATATAGCAACTTCTCTTTCTCCTTTTCTCTCTTATCTTGCCAGGTGTTATTTTTGTAGGAGAAGTATTGAGTTTGAAAACCATTACGGATTAATTTTTCTTCTCCCTTAATAAATAGTAAAAATTAGGGTTAATGATATTATAAGTCCCTCGACTATAGCCGATTTCACCAGTAGTCCCTTAACAATTTTTTTTCAATTTTTTGTCCCTTGACTATGAAAATTAGACATAGTTGGTCCTTTTGTTGGGTGCCGTTAGAATTTTTTCGTTAAGTCTGTCATGTGCCCAACACGTGACTTTGGTTAAGAAAATTTATGGAATTTCATGTGCAAGACTTTAAAACAAAAAAGAAAAACATTACCTAATCAAACCATTTCTCTGTCTTCCCCCCGACAACTTCTGGAACACAACGCCACCGATAGCATCAAATTAACAACCCCCTTGCAATTCCATCTCCTCTTCCCTTCTTCCACCCAACCACCACCAGAAAATACCATGAAAGAATTAAAAACCCAACACCAGATCCAGCCCCAGACCCCAAATCTAGCCATTTTCTTCCCAGACATTTTCTTCCCAGCCTCTATGCAAAACTGAGAAGGACCAAGAACCCCAATATCAGGCTTAAACTCAACTTTCTCTACTTGCACTAAACTCACCAAATCAAAACCAGCACTCCCTCCCTTTCACACACGCACAGTGAGCAAAAAAATTAATACATTTCTTTACTAA
This sequence comes from Platycodon grandiflorus, assembly GCA_016624345.1. Lineage (NCBI taxonomy): Eukaryota > Viridiplantae > Streptophyta > Magnoliopsida > Asterales > Campanulaceae > Platycodon > Platycodon grandiflorus. The sequence goes on from CM028365.1 coordinate 43,154,586, forward strand.
CTTCATCTTCAGCCCAGAAAAATAAGAACCACCACACAAATTTCGCCAGTGCCGTCACCTTCAACTTTACCATCGCCGATACCATTGTTGGCACGTTAACATACGAAAATTCCAATCCAAGACATTTTGACCAATCAACACCCATTTGTAAATATAAATTATGCTCACAACCCAGATCTAGATCTCATCTATATATACATATAGCACATCACTGTGAAATCAAACTCTTTCGATGTAAGTTTACATCGAAATAAACAGGGGCTTAGATTGAAAAGAGATGATGTTGATGATGATGATGATGAGAGAGAGAGAGAGAGAGAGAGAGAGAGAGAGAGATATGAATAACCTAAAAATGCGATGGGAGAGGGGGTTTTGAGTGAGGATGCGAAATGGAGATGGTATGGCTTCGGTTTGGCCGCGGAAGCCAGTCTCGACGCAGCGGTTCTAGCGGAGCTGTAAGTAGAGGCTGAGCGGAGGACGGACCTTGCAGCGCTGAAGGTAGCCATTAGGTTCAGGAAGCCAATTTCTTTTTAAGAGTCGTCAAAGGAATTGGGTCTAGGTAGAGGACGGATTTGTTAACTGTAAAAGCCGCGGCAGCGATAGTGGATTTGGGGTGGCCGGTGCCGATTAGGATGAACAGAATTAGAAGATTTAATGACTATCCAGGAAGGGGATAGAGAAGGAATTTTTGGTGGAGGAGGAGGGTAGGGATTAATTTTTGAGGTGGAGGAGGATGGTGGGGGTTTGGTCGGAGTCGGAGAAAGATTATGAAATGAATGTGTGTGTGTGTGTGTGTGAGTGTGTGTGTGTGGGAGGAAGAAGGTCTATTAAGAAAATAAGATGAAATTTCTTTTTAATTGTTTTAATTATTTAGTATGAATTTTCCATAATACCCTTGAAAAATGGCATGTGCAACGCACATGGGTGACTTAACGAAATTTTACTAACGACATCCATCAAAAGGACTAGCCGCGTGACTTTTTGGTACTCTAAGGATTGAAATTTGAAAAAAATTCTTAAGGGACTAATCGTGGAATCGTTAATAGTCAAGGGACTAGTGGTGTCATTAACCCTAAAAATTAAGTATTTTCTTATTCCATTGAATCTTGAAATGTTTGGCATGACCGCGTATACTATGATTCTGTTACAAGGATGATGAATTTGAATTCAATTTCTAAATATGTTTTTTTTAAACCTTCTGATTTGGAGTTGAAGCAGATTTGGAATTTGAATTCAAGCTCGAGCGGTCAAACTTGAAGCAGATTTAGAACTTACCCGTAAACAGTTCGAAGAGCTATCAGCATTTCATGCCGGTTGTTCTGACAGCAAAGATCGTGAGATGGCCAAAGCTTTAGAGCCCCAGAAGATCAGCCACGAGGAGAGTCGGCAAAGAGATATAGATTCTGTCATAGAGGCGTACAAGAGCAGCGATGATTTCAAGCGTTACGTGGCTCCGCAGGTAATGAGCTTTTTTGATAGCGGAGCGGATCACATGCTAAGAGTAGCTGCCTCTTATCAGCGGCAGATATGAACGATCTCATCACTTGGAAGAAAGAGGATCCTTATGGAGTCGCAAGCCGATAAGGTCATCCTTGGTGCCATATACTCCAAAAGATCTCGAGATAATTCGGGCTAGAGATGCTAAGAATAAAATGCATGTTTGAGATTCCCCTCCGTTGAACGAAGACAATCTTCGTGTGCGGTTGTACCATCTTGGCATCTTCGTGACCCTGAACACGAAGACTTGGGATGTTACTTGGATGTGGATGTTGATGATGAAGAAGATGATGCCGGTGATGGTGATAACCAGAGTTAGCTTGTTTCCTCGCTGTGTCGAGCTCTTATAGGCGCCAGTGCCTTCACTTTATTGTTATTTCAATCTTTTTAGTGGGGAGTTCCACCCAACTATTTTTGTACTAGTATTTTTCTTCAGAACTTCTTATAGGCGCATGAGCCTTCATCTTTTTTACATACTTGCAAATTATCACATTACACAAAAATGGCTCTAGACCCACGACCAAGTAGCTTGCTGCTAAGTGGCCATTCCATCAAACTAAGTTTCGCGGATAAGTTGCCCGCAGCCAAGTTGTCCTGCGATTAAGTAGCCCGCGGCCCAAGTTGCTAACGGCTAAGTTGTCTTTTTATACAGTGCTTCGGTAGCTCCCTTATCCAAATAATTGATTGTGCAACACACGACTAAGTAGACGTGGTTGACCTTGTGGCCGAACTGCCAATGCAATGGTACTTTACCTGTGGATGGGGCCTACTTACGCGGCTAAGTTCTGCACTTTGCAAAATTTCTTGAGTTTCTGCTGCTTTAGAATTTAAGTAGTTTTGCTTCATTTTTTGTGCAGTATAGGCTATGCTAATAACTAGCGTTCTAGCGTCTTTGATTTGTCACTTCATTTTTAACGTGAATATAACCTCTACTAATTTTTTGTAGTGTGCGAGCGGCTTTGAGTCGCTTCATTTTTAGAGTAATGTCGCCTCTGCTATTTTTTATAGCATGCGAGCGGCTTGTTCGCTTTGTTTTTAACGTAAGGTAGCCTCTGCTATTTTTCATAGCAAGCAAGCAGCTTGGATGCATGTTCGTTGAGTGTTAAAATTATGTAAGGTGAGAGCCCACTTTAGCTGCTCGCGGGGGCTGATTTGCCCTATTGATAGATATGCATATAGTAATCAAACTCCGTGACTCTGAAAATAATTAGACTTAAGTATTTTGGATATAAATATCACAACTGTGAATTAAACTTAAGATCTAAATTTATATAGCACACTTATTTAAGTATAATATCTTTTCAAATGATCTGCATGCCATGGATTTTTAAAGATCTTTCCCATCTTGAGTTTGGAGTCGATAAGTGCCTTCTCGAATAATTCTGGAGACTCAAAAGGGTCCTTCCTAATTAGGAGATAACTTTCCTCGACTGGTCTGTCTTCCAGTTGCTTCTATCTTTCTCATCACCCAATCACCTATTGAAAAAGTGCGCGGGTTTTTCTCTGCTGTCATAGTGGGCCTTGGCTTTCTTCTTGTAGTTTTCCATTCGAAGTCTGGCGCCCAACCTTCTTTCCTCAAGTAAGTCTAGTTTCGCCCGACATGTGTTTTCATTAAGCTGCTCGTCGAAGTAGCTGGCTCTAGGGGATGGCAGTCCAACTTCAACAGGTGACATATCTTCTGAGTCGTACGTGAGACAAAATGGGGTTTCTCTAGTTGGCCCTTTGATAGTCGTTCGAACACACCAAAGAATGATGTGTAACTCATCTACCCAATGTCCGTGTCTCCCTTCAAGGTTTTTCTTGAGAGCGGTCAATATCTATTTATTTCCCGCCTCTGCTTGGCCGTTTCCTTGAGGGTGGGCAACTAAAGATCTAACGTGTTTTATCCTCATAGCCTGGCACGCCTCTGTAAATTTATCTGAAAATTGTGTTCCTCTGTCAAATACAATCACCCTTGGTAATCCAAATCTACACCATAAGTGGTCATGCATAAATTTTATAGCGTTGTCTTCTGTAATGCTCGACAGTGCCTTTGCTTCGACCCACTTAGTGAAATAATCAACCGCCACGATAGCATACTGGCATCCTCCCTAGGCCTTTGGGAAAGGTCCGATAAGGTTTATTTCCCATTTATCAAGTGGCCATGCGGCTACTACAGGCGTTTGTACGACCGCGGGCAGCCTTGAAATGTCAGCAAACAGTTGGCACTTTTGACATTTTCGGACATACTCCTCTGCATCTTTCTTTAAACTGGGCCAGTAGTATCCATGAAATAGTATTTTATCTGATAAAGTTCTTGCTCCAGGATGTCCACCACATACCCCTTCATAGACTTCGGCTAGTACTTTCTCTGTCATGTGCGGCTCAACGCATCTTAACAAAGGCTTGCTGAAAGAACGACGATATAGTATTCCAGTTAACACTGTATATCTAGCCACTCGACTTACAATTGTGCGGGCATACTCTTTTCCCTCTAGGAGGGTTCCATTTTCAATATACTCTTTCAGTTCAGACACCCAACTCTTTTCTACTTCTTCCACGTCCATTACCATTGGCCGCTTAATAGCAAGATTTTTGAGGTACTCTATCCATGTTTGAGTAGACAATGTTTCGGTACCTGCAGTTGCTATTTTTGACAAATAATCTACCTGCGCATTTTCTTTGCGGTCAATTTGTTTTAATTCCCAATATTCAAACTTAGAAATCAACTTTTTACCCACTTCACAGTATTGGAGCAAGGTGGGGTTATTAGCCCCATACTCCCCCAAAACTTGATTCACAACAAGTTGTGAATCACTGTACGTAGCTAAGTCTTTTATTCCCATATCAATGCACAGCTCCATACCGGCGATCAATGTCTCATACTCAGCCTGATTATTCGAGTTCTTGAATTTGAATCTAAGAGCCTTCTTAACTTTATGCTCGCCATCTGGCGAAATTAGTAACAGACCAGCCCCACTATTTTCATGAGTTGAGGATCCGTCCAGGAAGAGGAACCAACATTGTGCTGGTCGCGGGCCAGGTGTGACCGCAGAGAAGGTGGCGCCCTTTTTTTTTTTCCTTTTCCACTTATGTATTCTCTTGTGTGAATGAAGTTTCCACAATAAAGTCAACCAAAGATTGAGCTTTTATTGCCTTTCTTGGAGTGTAGGTTATGTCAAATTCGGTTAACTCGATTGACCAATTGAGGAGTCGGCCAGAGCATTCTGGCTTGTGTAAAATTTTTCTAAGTGGTGCATTTGTGTACACGATAAAAAAGTGTGACAGAAAATAAGCCCTAAGTTTGCGGGCAGCAATGAAAACAGAGTAAGCTAATTTTTTTGTATTCAGATAACGTGTTTCTATATCACTTAATGCCTTAGAGACATAATAAACGAGCTTTTGAACATTGCCCTCCTCTATCACTAAAACTGCAGCCACTACTAGATCAATGGTCCCCAAATAAACACACAAAATGTCACCTTATTTTGGACTGACTAGAAGAGGTGGTTGACCAAGGTACTCTTTGAGTTGTTCAAAAGCTTCTTGACATTCTAAAGTCCACTCAAAAGCTTTATTACCCTTAAGCACTTTGAAGAAGGGTAAACATTTTTCTGCTGCCCGCGACATAAAACGACCCAATGCAACCACGCGGCCGTTCAATTTCTATACCTCCTTTATGCATGTTAGAGGTTTTACATCTAGCAGTGCCCGAATTTTCTCCAGATTTTCCTCAATCCCTCATTGGCTAACCATGAAACCTAAAAACTTGCATGCGGTGACTCCGAACGCACACTTACTGGGATTCAGCTTCATATTATTCTTTCGAAGGTTTTCGAAAGTTTCAACCAAGTCTTCCACATGCTGCCGCCTTTTGGTTTTTATCACTATATCGTCAATGTAGGCCTCCACATTTCGACCAAGCTAATCGCCGAAAACTTTGTTTACCATCCTTTGATAAGTTGCTCCAGCATTTTTCAATCTAAACGGCATCATTACATAATAGTAAATTCGCCCAGCCGCTCGAAACCAGTCAATTATTGGTCTGCCAAAGCCATCTTTATTTGGTGATAGCCAAAATATGCATCAATAAAACTCAGCATAGTGTGCTTAGCTATGGCCTCTACTAACTTATCAATCTATGGTAGAGGGTAGCAATCTTTTGAGCAGCCTTTGATTAAATCTGTGAAGTCTACACACATTCTCCATTTTTTATTGACTTTCAAGACCATCACAACATTTTCCAGCCACGACGGATAATACAATTCTCTGATAATCTTGGCTTTGAGCAACTTTTTGACTTCCTCCTTTATTGTGGTTTCTTTTTCAAGTTCGAATACCCACGGTTTCTGCTGTACGGGAGTAAATTTTGAGTTCACATTCAAGAGATGCTCGGCCACCTCAGTACTCTTACCTTCCATATCCTCTACTGCCCATGCAAACACATCAAGACTATGCTTCAAGAATTCAATCAAATCTTCGCGATCTCGTCTGCGCAGCTGTCCACCAATTTTGATTTTCTGTTCCAAAAAGAGAGGGTTCATAACCACTTCCTCTAACTCGTCGCAAGGCTTTAAATCAGTTTCTTTTCTGATCTGCATGGTGTCGATCTTTATTTCAGCAGCCCGGCTGCTCACTTCTTTTCCCCCCTGCCTCAATTGTTTGGGCGACTACTTCTTCACTTAGAAGTGACATGGGAGGGTGCGACCCAACCAATGAGGTATCCAGCTAGCCTATTTCATTGATCATGCCTACAATGGGATCTTGTCCTTTGGTATTTTTAGGCTTTTTAAAATGCTCCATTTATGCTCATCATCTTCCACGGACACTTTTCGCTTTAGCTTTTGTGATTCAACCACGTGCTCTAGCATTGACCATGGATCACTTTTGATGCAAGCGACCCCTTTTTGGATAAGAAATTTTATCCGCTGATGCGGGATTGATGCAACTAACTGGAAAGCAGCCATGGCCTGTTGGCCCAAAATAACGTTATAGGTTGAAAGGAGATCAATTACCATAAAAGTTATATTTTCTATCTGTACCCTATTTTTGTCTCGCAACCTGAATTGCAATTTTATTGTGCCTTTCACATTAACTCTATGATTCGAGAAACCTTCGAGCTGGCCACCATACAGTGTTAGGTGTGCATCTGCAAGCCCTATTGCTTTGAAGCAGGAATAGTACAGGATATCTCTGCCAGCCCCCGTATCTACTAGAATCCTGCCCACCTCGTGCCTTTCAATTATAGCGGAGATGACCAAAGGCTACTCAGCCTGTAAGGTCGTCGTTGCCAGCTCATGTGGGGCGAACCCAATTATCTTATCAGTGTCACCCTGTTGAGGGGGTACATGGGGTACATTTTTCAAGATGTGAATCTGGTTTCTCAGCTGAGTTATATTTGAAAACTCCCCCTGTATTACTCCAATCCAGGGATAATGCTCCTCCCCCGCAACATCGTGGCGGTCGGCATCCTCTTGACGGGCGGGCAGTGGTCGATCTGCCTTGTACTTTCTCAGAGCCCCTTTATTATTATAATTCTTATAATTGTATTATTATTATTATTATTATTATTATTATTATTATTATTATTATTATTATTATTATTAATAATAATAATATTATTATTATTATTATTATTAATAACAACTGAAACATAGTACACAATAATGGATTACTACGGCTCGATATATCTCATACGGGCATTTATGAATTGTAGTCGCTGCAATAAATAAAAAACAATACAAAGTCAATTTTTTTTTAAAAATAACAATTGAAAAATAGTACACAATAATAGATTACTACTTACAGCAGCATCAGCCATCTATCTGAGTATGTTCATCGTCATCATCGTCAGATGATTAAACAGGTGACACTCGGGCATGAGAGCGCTGCCTAAACCACTCTAAATACCTTTATACAGCGTCAGTAGGGATGCGAACTCATGTAGAGTTAAAATTTGATGGACTAACCAAGTGCATATGCCAAGTTTCCCACAACCTCTTCATGAACTCGTGCTCCACGTGGTATTTGTGATTGCTTGGGCCCCTATGCCCTTTGTTAGGGACTACTTGGGTAAACCCGAATTTTTCCAAGCATCGCTCAGGCATGTATGGCTCAGTAATACCCCAATAATGGATCATGCCATTAAATAGAGTAATTGGGCAAGCGTTGCTTGAGTTAGTCCCAAAAGGAGTCCAACACACCGGTTTGAATTTAAAAAATGTAACACAAAAATTCAGATTATGAAACAAATCATGTTATAATATTATAAAAAATATAATTTACAAAATAATATTTTTAATGACCTTTAATAATATCAAATTTAGCTTACTTGATCTTAAGGAGTAAAATGATCAAGTGGTCTCTTGTATGTATACAAAGCATCATCGTCGTCTATTGTCCTTCAGAAAGAACTAATGGCCCAACAAGCTGCCCACGGCTGGCGTTGTGTCTACCCATCTCTTTTATTAGGTCTAAACTCCGGGAAGTATTTGTATATCCATGCCTAGAAAATATGCATTTTATAAAATAACAGGTTACAAAATATAATGAAACCTTTAATATAACAATATTAAGACCACATAATAATTCAATTACTTGCAATAGAGTTAGACATCCTGCGATTTGTTTACACTCTTCCCGAGATGCATATCCGAGTTATCGATATAGATACGCTTGGGCGGCTGCACCCAATGCATAGGATCGCACGTCCTCCAAGGGTTCCAAGAACGGTAGAAAGTGGGCACTACAATTGCATTTTGATTTGTCTACAAATAGTGTTGCACCCAACATCCATAATAAAAATGCAGTCACTTTCGAACGAGGAGTTCCTCCAGTCCTACCACTCATATTGTAAAAGGTATTAAACTTAATCGAGCTCGACTTCCACTTAGCCTCCACCTCATCTAGACTCATCCTTAATAGAGTCACTACTCGTATCTTGAGGTCAAAAATACTAGCATTGGAGATGAGAGGTCTCCCTACCACTGGTATATCTAATAAATACCAAAAATCGTGGAGAGTGATTGACAACCCTCCAAATGGCAAATGGAAACTGTTCGTTTTTGGTTGCCACCTCTTAATAAAAGTAGAAATCAATGGCATGTTTAGCTTGGGGAACAAGATAAATTGCAAACACCCAATAGATGATTCCCGAACATACCTTACTTCCTTTTTACTGCTAATTATCCACGTGGTTAATCGTTTGGCACCGTTGTGCCCATAGGGGGACTGGTCTCCCCTATTGAACAAATATATATATATATATATATATATATATATCACCTCCATATCTTTGTATTTAATTGTAATTATATTTGGTATATTCTCCCTATTAGTTAGGTCTGGAGTAACTCTTCTAGGTTAACTTGTAACCCTATAAATATGTACTCCTATCAATGAAAAGGTTATGCCATTATTCATTAAAATTATTATTTCCTACATGGTATCAGAGCTTTAACTCTAAAACCTTACAACCACCAAAACTTCTGCAACCCTAGCCACCATTTCCATCCCAACAGCCGTCGCCTCCTCCTCCTTGGTATCCATGACGTCCAACACAATCACCATTCAAGACTTCACCGATTCCACCAAAACCTATCAACTCATCAACATATCCAACCATTGCATTACTAAACTCACCCTCACTAGCTACCTTGCCTGGAAACTCCAGGTTGAATCCACGCTCATTGGTTATGATCTCTACAAGTTTGTAGACGGAACCTTCACCTGCCCACCAACCACTATCACCACCAATGTCGTCCAAGTACCCAACCCTGTCTACTTACCATGGATCTTCCAAGACAAACTTCTGTTTGGCACCCTTTTCGACTTCTTCTCCACACCCCTAGTTCCACTTATCCAACAAGCGGCTACTGCTCAGGATGCTTGGATCATCCTGGCCAATACATATGCTCGCCCTACTCGCGGGCATATCAAACAAATTAAGGATCTGCTTAAGCGGGCTACAAAAGGTTCTCAGTTGAACATCGAGTACATGCAGTTCATCAAGAGCAAATTTGATGAACTCGCAGCCCTCGGCAAACCCCTCGACCATGAGGACCTCATTGAAATAGTTTTGAGAGGCCTGGATGATGACTATTGACATATCGCTGACGTGGTTGAAGGCCAGGATACTCATATTCCCTTTGATGAACTTCATGAGAAATTCATCAACTAAGAACTCATTCTGAAGTAATCCCAATCTGTCTCCTCCCTACCCAGCCACGACTAATACTGTGACGACGATGCAACATGGATCTTCTCAATCACAGTATCCTCGCAACTAGCAGCCTGCACAGTCTCCTTGCTAGAAGCGACCTTACCACTGCAAATGTCAAGGTTGTCACCAACAAGGTCACACGGTTGCTCAATGTCCAATCTTTCAGCTCGTTCCGGCCTCCTCATCTACCACACCTCGCTCCTCACCTGCGGGCAATAAGTGGCAACCGTGAGCAAGTATATCAACAGCCTCGGGCAACACAACACCAAGCTGGCTTCTCGACAGTGATGCTTCTAACCATGTCACTACTAACCTCGGCAATCTTTCTCTACACATTTCGTACTCAGGTCCTGATGACATGGTTATTGGTAATGGTACTGGGTTACACATTGCCAATACTGGTTCTACCTCTCTCCACTCACCTTCTCACACATTTCAGTTGTAGAATGTTCTATTTGTACCTAGCATGCAAAGAAACCTTATTTTTATCTCTTAATTTTTCACATCAAATAATGCATCTATTGAATTCTTACCCACCTCTTTTCGTGTAAAGAATCTATAGACAGGGACCTCGCTATTAGAAGGACAATCTAAGGATGGTGTGTATGAATGACCGAGCTCGATCCCACCGTGTCACCCCACTGCCTATGCAAGTTCAAGAGTGTCCGCTCCTAACTGACATCATCGTCTTGGTCATCCCACTACCCAAATCCAAAGTCATATTGAGTCTACTTTTGCTCTCGAGTTAATTCATCTTTTTGTAATGTGTGTTTATGCAATAAAACTAACAAACTTCTTTTTGCTTTATCAACTATTGTATCCACCCACCCTCTTCAAATTATTTACTCTGATGTATGGACCTTGCCTATTCACTCATTTGATGGTTTCAAATACTATTTTATCTTCGTTGACCATTACACGTATTACATTTGGCTCTACCTTCTCAAAAGAAAATCTGATGTTGCATCCATATTTCCTCGCTTCCAAGCCCTGGTCGAAAACCACTTCAAACACAAAATAGTCACCCTCTACTTGGATAATAGTGGCAAATATACCGGCCTTGCCAAAACAACTAGCCTCGCCACCTACTGGCTACCTCGCTACTAATGGTATCTCGCATCTTACCTTGCCTTGCCACACACCCGAGCACAATGGCTTCTCTGAACGCCGTCATCGACACATTGTTGAAACATGTCTATCTCTATTATTCAAGGCTTCTCTCCCACTTACCTACTAGTCGTATGCCTTCCTTACAGCCATGTATCTTATAAATCGACATCTCACTCCCACTCTCCAGATGCTCTTTCCCTATCACAAATTCTTTGGGTTTGCCCCCAACTACTTAAAACTCTGAGCTTTTAGATGTTTATGCTTCCCCCGGTTACGACCATATACCACTCACAAACTCGATCCTCGTTCGACTCCCTATGTCTTCCTCGGGTACTCCTTCACCCAGAGTGCCAATCTTTGTTACGACCCGACCAGCGCAAAACTCTTCGTCTCCCGGCATGCTCAATTTTTCAAGTTTGAGTTTCCCATGTATGAGGTTGAGCTGGGTCTTCCCCGTCCTGACGAGTCAACCCACAGTACCTGGTTACCACCTCATGATATCCTCATGGCTTCATACACATCACCGGCAGATGGTCCTTACAGTGACATGACTGATGCTCCTCTCACTACCTCACCTCAGCTAACCTCGGTGCCCATCATCTCTACCTCTAACCTTGCCGAGTCTTCGCAGGTCGCCCCACCTGAAAACGACCTTCTCTACCAACCAATACCCCAAGCAGCAGCTCGTACCTCCCCTATTATTACCCGCTCCTGAAATAACATCCACAAACCCATAAACAAACTCTGTCTTTCTGCCTATCTAAACACTAACATTGAACCTACATGTGTAATTTAGGCCATCAAAGATAGCAGGTGGCAACATGCCATGTCTAAAGAATATGATGCCCTCCTCAAAAATGGTATTTGGGACTTGGTACCTCCCTCGGGGGTTCCAAATATTGTTGGCTGCAAATGGATATTTTGGATTAAACGATTTACTAATGGCACCATTCATAGGTACAAAGCTCGCTTGGTCACCAAAGGGTTTCATCAACGACCAAGGGTTAACTATTATGAGACATTCAGCCCAGTGGTCAAGCCCACTACGGTTCGTTTCATCCTCTCTCTTGCGATCAGCTAAGGATGGGATCTTCGTCAGCTTGACGTAAACAATGCCTTTTTGCAAGGAACCCTCATCGAGGAAGTCTTCATGACTCAACCTCAGGGCTTCGTCGACACTGATCACCCGCAACATGTATGTCACCTACGAAAGGCTATCTATGGTCTCAAGCAGGCTCCCCGAGCATGGTACAATGAACTTTGTCAGTTTCTCCTCGCTGTTTGCTTCACGAACTCAGTGGCTGATACCTCCTTATTCATCTTCAACGGGAAAGGTATCACCCTTATGTTGTTTGTCTCTGTTAATGACCTCATCATCACCGACAACAATATCAAAGAAGTACAGGCCTTCATTGTTGTCCTCGTTGATTGGTTCTCATTCAAAGACCTCGACGATCTTCATTACTTCCTCGGTGTGGAAGTCGTTCCTCATTCTACTAGGATTCTCCTCTCCCAACGAGGGTACATAGCCGACCTTATTGCTTGAATTGGTATGACTGATGCTCGACCAGTAGCAACACCCCTAATTACCTCACCAGTTCTCATTCTTCAGTCGGGCACGGCCCTGACTGACCCACCGAGTTTCGAGTGGTGGTTGGGAGTCTTCAGTATCTCTTTCTCACTCGCCTGGACATTGCATATGTCGTCAACAAGCTTTCTATGTTTATGCATAGGCCCACCACGGATCACTGGCTTGCCACCAAGCGCCTACTTCGCTATCTCGGTGGCACTATTGATCATGGTATCTTTCTTCATCGACAGTCGCCTCTCGACCTTCATGAGTTCACCGATGCCTATTGGGTGGGTAACAAGGATGATTTTACCTCCACCAGTGCATACATAGTGCATCTTGGCCGAAACCCCATCTTTTGGAGCTCGAAAAAATAGTGCATAGTTACTCGTTCCTCAATTGAAGTCGAGTACCACGTAGTTGCAGCAATAGCTGCAGAGGTCCGCTAGGTCACCTCGCTCCTTGGTGAGCTCTCGGCATCACCTCCTTGGCCAACCCGTCCTATATTGTGATAATGTCGGCACTACAAATCTTTGCTCCAACCCAGTGTTTCACTCTTGCATGAAACATGTCGCTCTTGACTATTACTTCATCCGTCAACTAGTCCAAGATGGCATCTTACGGGTATCTCACGTCTCCTCGGCAAACCAGCTCGCTGATGCCCTTGCCAAGCCGCTTCCTCGCGCGTGCTTTCAGCATCTTTTACTCAAGAATATTGGCTTCTCCTCCCAGGGATCCAACTTGCGGGGCATATAAGAGAATAATATCACCTCCATATCTTTGTATTTAATTGTAATTATACTTGGTATATTCTCCCTATTAGTTAGGTCTTCTATTTGTTATTGTATATAACTCTTCTAGGTTAACTTGTAACCCAAGTATTGTAACCCTATAAATATGTACTCCTATCAATGAAAAGGTTATGCCATTATTCATTAAAATTATTATTTTCTACAATATATATAAAGTATTAGGATATTGGGAAAAATATATATTGTAAAGATTTATTACTTGTAGCATAAAAAGTAATTATTATCTTTCTATTCCATACCTGATGTGCGATATGGCCAAGAAAACCTATCAATGTAATAATGGGCTCTCCTCCATATGGCTGCTTCAACATCTAATCGTCATCACGACTACTCCCTTCACCTTGACCACTCTCACTCCCTTGACATCGACAACTCTAACCCCCTCGACTACTCAGTCGACCTAGTCATGAACCTCATCTATGTCTAGACAATGCTCTCTGTCTATGCACCCTTAAACCCTTACCCATACCAAAAATCATGACTCAGCAATCGTTAGAGGACGAGTCTAGATCACCCATCATCATCGCCCCCGAATCATATCCTCTCCCCGAACCATATCATCAGGAATTAACGAAGGAGCACCAACATGAAAATCCCAACGTTGTGAGTAACTGAGTGGAGAGAAAGAATCAAAATTAACCCCAAACTCAACGGGAGACGAATGATGTATCAGGTTCGGCTGAGGCTCATACTGCTGCCGGTGTAACAATAATCCGAGGGACCCTAGATCGTGCAGAAGCATAGAGGCGTCGACCCTTAGCACTACTACTATAATCCATTCAATCACCATTATCCATAGGTCTCTTGCCACTATCATCACCACCTTCAGTATCACCTCGGCCTGACCTATACATGTCATCGAAAATAATTTATCAATATATAGACAGACACACATTTATACAGCTAACTAATTAACATTTAATAATTAAAATACAATTGTAATAAAAATTAATTAAAAGATAAACATTTAATTAACAAAATAAAGATAAAATTAAAAAGGTAATTAAAATGACACAAATAAAATAAATAAGTATGCAGCTAACATTTCACAAATTTATTACAAATGTAATAAAAAATATAACAAATAAACATTTACATAAAAAAATATAAATAAAATTCAAAACTAAATAGCAAGATACAAATAAAATACTAACTAATATAAATGTCTTTAATACAAATGTAATAAAAATTAATTTAACAAATAAGGGAATTTAATTAAAAATTAATAAGGGTATTCAATTAACCTAATACATATGTAATAAACATTAATTAAAAATTTATTAACAAGTAAGGGTATTTAATTCGCCTAGTACAAGTGCAATTAAATTAACCTAATACAAATGCAATTAAATTAATTAATCTCAAATTATGCTTAAGAAGTAAGGTAAAAGCTTAAAATATAAAAATGCAGGGGGTAAAGTAAAATTTTCCAAACCTAAGGGCATTGATGACAATTCCTTTTATTCAAGGTTTAAAAGTGTTAATTATAATTCAGGGGGTGAATTAAAACTTTCAAAAGCTAAGGGCAACTGAGAGTTCATTTTATCTCAGTTGATTTTATTCAGGGGGTTAAATTGTTATATTTTAAAACCTAGGAAGAGAGGCGCCACCTCTAGCTGCCTCTTCCTAAGTCACTGCCGCCGCTCTCCGGCGACTGTTCTCCCATTCACGCGCCCTCCTCCACTGCCTCTCTGCCAGAAAAATTTAAAGGCTTAACGAGGGAGTTGCTAGGTTTGACTGCCAATTTTGGGTGGACAAATACTCAACCTAGCTACCTGTCTTCCAAAACTGGCGCCTTTCCTAGCCTCCTCTCACTGGTGATAGGCGCCGGAACCCGCTGCCTATGTTTATTTTCGATTTTATTTTATAAATTATATACATACAATAATATTACAAAAAAATATAATTAACATAACAAATTTTGAAAACATACCTCAATTCACCCAAAAAGTGTTGAAATCGACGAGAAATTGGTATTGTAGAGATAGAAAGTGAGTTTTAGAGAGAGAGTTAATCTTGGAAAGTGAAGTATTGAATATGAAAATATGTAAATAAATCAGTCAAGGGCAATTTGGTAATTTCAGTAGGAAAGGGAGTGGTGTCATTTAGCAGTTTAGGGGGGGTGTCATTCAGCACCTTTGTACAGAAGAGTGGTTAATTCGCCTAGTAGAAGTGCAATTAAATTAACCTAATACAATTGCAATTAAATTAATTAAATCAATTAATCTCAAATTATGTTTAAGGAGTAGGGTAAAAGCTTAAAATATAAAAATGCAGGGGGTAAAGTAAAATTTTTTAAACCTAAGGGCATTGATGACAATTCATTTTATTCAGAGTTTAAAAGTGTTAATCAAAATTCAGGGGGTAAATTAAAACTTTCAAAAGCTAAGGGCAATTGAGAGTTCATTTTATTCAGGGGGCGAAATTGTTATATTTTAAAACCTAGGAAGAGAGGCGCCATCCCTAGCCGCCTCTTCCCAAGTCACTGCCGTCGCTCTCCGGTGACTGTTCTCCCATTCACGCACCCTCCTCCGCCGCCTCTCTACCGAAGAAATTTAAGGGCTTAACGAAGGAGTCGCAAGGTTTGGCTGCCAATTTTGAGTAGACAAGCACCAAACCTAGCTACTTGTCTTCCAAAACTGGCGCCTTTCCTAGGCTCCTCTCACTGGTGATAGGCGCCAGAACCAGCTGCCTATGTTTATTTCCCGGGTTTTTTTTATAAATTATATACATACAATAATAATACAAAAAAAAATATAATTAACATAACAAATTTTGAAAACATACTTCAATTCACCCAAAAAGTGTTGAAATCTTGAGAGAATATTGGTATTATAGAGAGAGAAAGTGAGTTTTAGAGAGAGAGAGTCAATCTTGGAAATTGAAGGATTGAATATTAAAATATGTAAATAAATCAGTCAAGGGAAATTTGGGAATTTCACTAGGAGGGGGTGTCATTTAGCACCTTTGTACAAAAAAAAATACCCTTTTCTTCAATTTATGGGTGAATTACTTAAATTAAAACTAACATTTGTTTAATTATTGATATCACAAAAATAAAAATCTTAATTATGATATTAACGTTCATATTTAAACTTACTCTTTATTTTATGAATAAAATTTTATGTTCAGAAAATGTTTTCTTTACTTCTTTAGGACAACGTAATTTAGTGTTTCTATGAGCATAAACATTTAAATACTTATGATTCTGTAAACAATCTTAAGTAGGAAAGGAATGAAAACATTGCTCATTGGATATATTAAAAAATTGATATCTAATCAAATTGATATAAAAAATTTGTTGACCAAATTGGGGTTTGGGATTTTTAGTTGGGATGAATACTCATCGAAACGGTATTATCATGCAAAGGCCAAACCAAGAGCTTGAAACAAGAATTTTCTCTAACGCCCATAGTTGCTGAATTTTCATTCAGACAAGATACTCTCTGTGTGTGTGTGTGTGTTGTACTCTCAAGCTTCAAACGCATTACATATAAACTGGAAGTTCAAAACTTGATATATTCAATGAAGGGTACTATGGCTTTATATAAGCCTTACAAAACAGAATTGCAAACATAAAGCTACCACATTTACATATATAGGCTGAAGACGTGGTTAATTTGTTGGAAGGAATAAAATCTAAATTAAGTCCTACAAATATGGACATTATTAACAGAAGCAACAACTAAGCTGGACCAAGTCATATTGACTTTAGTCACCAAGAAAACAATAAATCTAACAAACCCTCCCTTAAACTGACCTGCAACTTGCAGTCAGTTTACCTCTGGTGCCAAGCAAACTCCAAGCAGCTCTCTCAATCTTATGAACACTTCAAGCCTCAAAGGCTTAGTTCATAATATCTGCCAACTGATCCTTCGATTCACAATACTCCAATTTAACAACCCCGTCATTTGTTAGGTCACGAAGAAAATGAAATCTAACATCAATATGTTTACTTCTTCCATGCATAACTGAATTCTTCGATAGTTTAATTGTGGAGCTGTTGTGACAAAAAATATCAGTGCACTTATCTTGTTTATGACCAAGCTTTTCAAGAATCCTACACATCCACAACTTTTGACATGCGCAAGAAGCAGCTGCTATGAATTCTGCTTCAGTGGTAGAGAGAGTGACCACTGGTTGTTTCTTTGAGGACCATGCTACTTCACCTGAACTGAGCAAAAATACATACCCTGATGTACTCGTTCGATCTTCAATATCTCCCGCATAATCACTATCTGAGTAGGCTACCAACTTCTCTTCTCCACCTCTTTTGTAAAAAATCCCCAACTCTGTAGTTCCTTTTAAGTAACGAAATACCCTTTTCACAGCTGCTTGATGTAGCTCAGTTGGCCTCTCCATGAATCTGCTGATTAAACTCACCACATAAGCTAAATCAGGTCTGGTGGCAGTCATATACATAAGACTCCCCACCATTTGTTTGTAAGTAGTTGCATCAACACCAGCACCATCTTCATCTTTTCCAAGTTTATAACCTGGAACAATTGGATTTTTTACTGGATTACAATGCTCCATGCCAAACCTTTCAAGCACTTCATTGACATATCTCTTTTGGTTGATGAAGATTCCTTTACTGCTTTGCACCACTTCTACACCGAGAAAGTATTTCATTCCCCCAAGGTCAGACATGTCGAACTCTTGTTTCATCGACCTTTTGAAATTTTCCAACATTGCTTCATCATTCCCTGTGAAAATGAGATCATCAACATACACACTTACCATAAGTAATTTTCCTCCTTCTTTTACTTTTGTAAATAATGTGTGTTCACTCGGACACCTTTCAAAACCTTCTTTCATGAAACCAAGCTCGAGGAGCTTGTTTGAGTCCGTATAGGGCCTTCTTAAGTTTATAAACTTTGTTTTCTTCTCCCTTTACTTCATAGCCTTGAGGTTGCTCAATAAAGACTGCTTCATTCAATTCTCCGTGCAAGAAGGCACTCTTCACATCAAGCTGGTACACGCTCCAACCTTTACAAGCAGCAAGAGCTAGAATCATTCGAATGGTATCCCAGCGAGCTACAGGAGCAAAAACTTCGGTGTAGTCTATCCCAAACTGCTGGGAGTATTCCTTGGTGACAAGCCTTGCTTTGAATTTTTCCAATTCTCCATTCTCATTCAAGTTTTTCTTAAATACCCATTTTACTCCAATTTTTTTTTTGCTCCAGCCGGAAGTGTAGTGAGCTCCCAAGTCCCATTCTTCTCGATGGCTTTGATTTCCAAGTCCATTGCCTCTCTCCACTTTGGGCTTTTGACAGCTTCTTCGAAGAACAGAGGATCATTAGAGGCAGTAAACATCAACAAATTATTTTCTTCTTCTTCTTCAGATAATCCCTCACCACTTACATAATCTTCCATCCAATTTTGTGCCCTTCTAACCCTCCCTTGAACTGGATTTGAAGGGTTGTATTTAGCTTCTTCTGATGACGAACTGGAACTATTAGCACCATTTTCATTTTCAACTTGCTCTTCTTCTTCTTCATGACTACTTTCTTCATCATGTTCCTGCATGTCATCTTCATCTCCCCATTCAAGAATGGTAGAATTATCTCCTGCAACTGTTTTACTCCATTCCCATTGCTTGTCTTCTTCAAACACCACATCTCTACTTATAATAACCTTTTTTGAAACAGGACCATACATTCTGTAGGCTTTGGATTCCTGGCTTAAACCCAAGAAAACACATTGCACACTTTTATCATCAAGTTTCTGCCTATGCTTGTCAGGGATGTGCACATGTCCGATGCAACCAAACACCCTAAAGTGTTCCACTGAAGGTGTAAAGCCACTCCATGCTTCTTCTGGAGTCTTATTCTTTATAGCAAGAGTAGGACATCGATTGAGCAAGTGGACAGTCCAATTGACGTCTTCTGGCCAGAATTCTTTAGGGATAAGCTTCTCCGTTAACATGCATCGTACCATGTTCATGATCGTCCGATTCTTTCGCTCCGCAACCCCATTTTGTTGTGGGGTGTAGGCTGCAGTGAGCTGTCTAGAAATACCATTTGAGCTGCAATACTCATTAAACTCAAGAGAGGTAAACTCTCCTCCTCGGTCAGTCCGAAGACAACATATAACATTTCCAGTTTCTTTTTCCACCGTACTCTTAAAATTTTTGAACATAGTAAGTGCTTCTGACTTGAGATTCAAAAAATAAGTCCACGACTTTCTACTATAATCATCAATGAATGTGATTATGTACCTTTTATGGCTGTTTGATTCAGGTGTGATAGGACCGCAGATGTCGGCATGTATGAGTTGCAGTTTCTGAGTAGCTCTCCATAAACTCTTCTTAGGAATGGGCTCTCGATGTTGCTTGCCTACCGTACATACAGTGCATATTTCAGAGGCAGCATTAAGAGGAGGCATACCCTTCACCATTTTTCTAGAAGACAAGGTTTTTAAGCCCTTGAAATTTAAGTGCCCAAATCTACGGTTCCACAAGTCAGCTTGATCTTCGAATGTGGTCTTGAAGCATGCAGAAGTAGGAATCGGAACTTGAGCTTGCACTTGCATTTCTGGTTCAGCAAGAAGGATGAACATCCGATTAGCAGACATTTGTTTCTGCATAATCAACCCTCGTGTATCATGATAAATCTTACATACTCCATGTTGTATTAGAATAGCAAGATTTTTTTCTTGAAACTGACCAATACTAAATAGATTATTTTGAAGCTCAGGTACATAATAAACTTCAGTAATTACCTGACATGTACCGTTAATTCGTAACTTGATATTTCCCTTCCCCATCACAGCCATTTTGGTGTTATTGCCGAGTTTCACAACTCGCCTGAATGTCTCATCCAGATGGAGAAACCACTTCTTATCTCCAGTCATATGATTGCTGCAACCTGAGTCCAGGAACCATATCGCTCCCTCCTGAGAACCATGAAAATCCACTTCAGCCATTAACAGCAAAGTTTCTTTATCTTCATCTACTTCTGCATAATGAGCTCCTTTTTCCCAACTAGGACATTCATATTGAAAGTGTCCTAGTCTGTGACATTTGTAGCACTCCACAAGTGCTTTGTTAAATCCCTGCCTACCTCTGCCTCTTCCACAACCTCAAGATGCACCTCGACTACCTGTGCCTCTCCCTCCTCCTTCATATGAGACATTCAAAGCTTGTTCATCACTTCGATTGTGCCTATTCATTCTTTGTTCATGAACCAATAAGCTGCTCTAAAGCTCATCTACGGTAAGTTGGCTCAAATCATTTGACTCCTCCACCGAACATACCACATAATCGAATCTGGCAGTCATTGATCGCAAAATTTTCTCATTAATTACAACCTGCTCCATATTTTCTCCATGAACTTTCATCTTATTCACAATAGTTAGTGTCCGAGAAAAATACTCATCCACCTTCTCCCCTTCTTTCATCTGCAGTACTTCAAATTCTCTTCTCAAAGCCTGTAGAATCCCATATGCTCTTGGAACTTCCCCTATCCAGAATTGTCTCCATGATAGTGCGATCAATGGCTTGAAAAAGGTAATTTTTCACCTTTAGGTCCTTAAGCCGTAGCGCCTCTATTGTTTCCTTTTGTGCCTCTGCAACTCCATCTTCTGTTGTGGGAACTCCTGTCTCGATCAAGTGCCAATACTCTTTGGATCGAAGAAGATTCTCCATGCGCATAGCCCAATGATCGTAATGACCATCAAACTGTGGAATAGCAGCTTGAACATACTTATCTGCTGCCATCTCTAACTTCTCTGTTCCCATTTCAGATTTCTCACTCTCTCCTTTTTTTTTTTTAATCTGCACAAAGTGTTTCACTCTTTCTCACCAAGTGTTTCACTCTTTCTCTCTTGTTAGGATACTGCAGTTCCTAACTTCTCTCAATCAGGCCCTGTGTGGAGCTCTGATACCACTTTGTTGTACTCTCAAGCTTCAAATGCAATACATATAAACTGGAAGTTCAAAACTTGATATATTCAATGAAGGGTACTATGGCTTTATATAAGCCTTACAAAACAGAATTGCAAAAATAAAGCTATCACATTTACATAGGCTGAAGACGTGGTTAATTTGTTGGAAGGAATAAAATCTAAACTAAGTCCTACAAATAAGGACATTATTAACGGAAGCAACAACTAAGCTGGACCAAGTCATATTGACTTTAGTCACCAAGAAAACAATAAATCTAACAGTGTGTGTGTGACAAGTCAACCAGTTTGCTTGACTTTGGCTGAGAAAGATTTCTATGCAGGGGACAAGTAATAGCCAAACTAGAAAGGAACACTTGGGTCATAGACTCATAGCTATTCTTGTAGTGATTGGAATTGGGCTTATTGGCTAAGTTAAACTCCAATCAGTGTTGGAATAGCACTCTGATGTTAAGAATTCTCTCTTTCACTAGCTGATCGCGTTGGTGTAAATTCTTCCCGTGCGTTTCTGTATGTGCATGCGCGTGTGATGGAGAGAGAGAGAGAGAGAGAGAGAGAGAGAGAGAGAGAGAGAGAGAGATAGAATCTATCAAAGAAAAACGCGACTATGGAAATATTTAGTTTGTTTATGATAATGTCATTAACAAACTAGTGGAGGCCCCAATATAGCGACAGATGTTATGTTGGTGCCCTCATGCCCAGGTAAATGGAAAGGATTCATGCACCATGGTCTATGACAGCTCACGAAATAAGTAGCAGAGTTCATATTTCCTATGCTAATAACATCATCTAGTACATGGCTTCCGTAGTTCGACAACACTTAAGAAAAATAGTTAGAAAGAAAGCCACCTGTGAGAATATCGATCCACAAATCGAGAGCCCTCTAACTTTAAACATTTATTTGGAATTTAACACTCAAACCTACACTTGGATCAATAAGGCCCCTCACCAAGGGAGATAAAATTAAATAACCTCATGTGAGGAGACGAAGGATACTCCTAACTCTTGGACTGGAAATCTTCCTCAAAACATCTTCAGAATAGGCTGACAAAAGATTGTAGAAGTAAGGAAGACGAAGACTCTTTTGACGTTTGCTTCACAACTCACGAGCATAATCTCCTCTTTCTTTTCCCAGACCCCACACTGCACTGCAGTGACTTGTGCATTCATCGGTCCTTTTCTCCAGTTTTAGAACTTAAAACTGTTGCCTACTCCATCACCTCATTAGAAATTGGAACTAAGTCTTCTATGAAAGCGTCTCAATATTCTGCAGGATCTCTACCCTAGTATATTTCTGGTCGTGCAGTATTTGCTACCCAGGCAGTATTTGCTACTAAGATTGAACATATTGGCTCTTGAGCTCTCGGCTTTAAGTTGCTTCCACCAGCTAAAATAATGGCATGTATATACGGCATGCTTAAAATGTAATGAATTGCATGCTGCATAGTATACTTATCAGGATTCCTGATGATCTGACTGGATTAGGACTGACCGACTTTACATGGTTTGTTCTTAGGAGTTTCTAGCCAGCCAGTCTAGACTGGACCTTCTATACAAGGTGATGGTAGGTATGCTTATTTACACGATAGTGAATCAGCCTAACTCCTAAAGAATTTCTCACACTTCTTCATTAGAAAATTCTATGATTTGGCAAACACATCAAATTACGTCAAATAGCCATTGTTGGACACAAGAAACTAGAATTTATAGAAAGACGGTAAGATTTTGCTTCTTGGGAGGCCAACTAATTTACCAAATTCCCCACAGTTCGGTTATTTATATCAAGCCAAGATATGCTTGGAAAAGTGATGAATAACATAAAATTGCATAGCAGAATACATGTACATATAAGCCTGAAGTACTTAACAACCCAGGCAATTTATTCTTCGGAGACACTGAAGCGGTTTATCAATCCATTTTAGCTTGATCAGACAACTCGGTGAAGAAAACTATAGACTCCTCCACGTTATCAACGAGTAATTTGAAAGAACGAGGGAATGGAGGCTTGTTCACATCAGAAATCCCTTCCAGAATCTGAAGCACCTTACTCATCAATGGCCTAATGTTTTCATCATCTTGGATACACCAACAAGCAATCCTACAAATTCTCGTCACCTCTTCTTCAACCGCAACCCTGTCCAATCTATCATCCAAAAGCATAAGAACATCGCCTCCTTCTATTATCACCCTGGCAGCCCAAGAAGGGAAGAACTTAATTTTACTGCCATCACATACCTCCGAGTTTCTCCTTCCTGATACTAATTCCAAAAGCATCATTCCATAGCTGTACACGTCTGCTTTGGCTGTGATGGCTACTCCTGATATCCATTCCGGTGCCAGATACCCTCTTGTGCCTCTCATGGTTGTCAGAACCCTGCTGAAATCCCTCCCTACGAGCTTTGCCAAACCAAAATCTGCTACTTTGGGACAAAATTCATCGTCTAGAAGAATGTTTTCTGGCTTGATGTCACAGTGTATAATGCAATCCCTGCACTTCTCATGAAGATAAACCAAACCCCTGGCTATCCCTAAAGCAATTTGGTACCTTGTTTTCCAGTCCAACACCTTATCATACTTTTCTTGGAAAAGGTGTGCATCCAAGGACCCTTTCGGCATGTAATCGTACACTAACAACTTCTTAGAACCTTCAGCACAAAAGCCACGAAGCCGTACAAGATTAACATGTTGAAGTGTCCCAATTGTGCTGACTTCTGTCCTGAATTGCTTCTCTGCGTGGTTTATGGTTTCAAGCTTCTTCACCGCTATGACCGTTTTATCCGGACACGTCCCCTTGAAAACTGAACCAAAACCTCCTGACCCCAACTTCTCCGAGAAATTCTTAGTCGCGATTTGCAAATCCACGAACCCAAATGCCACCAGCGAATCACCTATTGTCTTTATCGCTCCCACCAATCTCCTTTGCCTTCTCCACAGTAACACAACCATGACAAGGGCCAAAAAAATCAGTACAACAACAACTGATCCTACAACAGCATGCACCACAATCCCCTTAGAATGGTTATTGTGAGTAATACTCGAAAGGTCGGATGAAGCAAGCCTGATGTAAATTGTCCTCCCCGAACCATCATTTTCTAATAGTTGTTGGAGATTCAATAGTTCGCCATTCCAAATTGAACACCCATTGCTATCATAAGCATAAGCAGTGCAAGAGCAGTTGCTCAAACATCTGGACTCGCATTCGCTAGCATTTCTAACAGGCAAAATTTGAGAAGAATTAGCCATTCCCAAGTGAGACCTCAACAGAAACCCCTCTTTCTCCCTGTTAACCCTACTTGTATTCCCACACTGCAAACTAGTTTTTCTCACACAGCCACCAGAGTGATCATCTAAATTCCAATCACTCTCCGATTTAGGCTTGAACCCAGGCAAGCAATCACAGAAGGGTAACGAATTCTGATTGCAAGTACCAAACGCGCCACAAAAGGAGTAGATTTGACATTGTTCCCTTGGTTGACCCCAAAAGAAACTCCATTGTTTGCTTTGTTCCAACCATAAAAGCTGCTTCACTTGCCCCGAAACATCAATGATAAGCCTTGAAATAATTAATGGATTATAGAGGGAATACGTAAAGTAACTCTCATTTTCATTGGTAACAAAACTGAAATTAAAAATATAATTCAATCTCATTTCAGGTATTAAGCTAAACCTCTCTCTATCCCAAGAACCGCTAGTCCAGTACTGTTTGGTCCTATTCCACATAATGAAATATTGAGTATCATTTGCCACGGGCTCGAGAGAAAAGAGGCCAGTTGCAGGGTCTTCTTGATTCTTCCATGATGTTATGCTTTGTTTTGTTTTCGTAAGCTTGTTATACGCAATCTTTCCACCGGGAAGCCATGTATGAGTAAGATGATCAAAGCTTTGCCAGATGGGAAAAACTGAATTTAGCCCATCTTTCAAGACCAAATTACCATCATCAAGGAGGACTGCTAGTACAGAATTTGGAGTGGTGGAGGTGACATTTGTGGACCAAATTGGGATTTTGGACTGATCGAGAAGGACTAGATTACCGTCTAAGATTTTCAACTCAGAAGAGTATTTATCAGAAACGGGCGTCTCTCTATTTGCTACCCAAGCAATGGTTTTGAGTGAGACCTTTTTGTACCACATGCCTATATAGTATCTGGAAGAGTTACCTGGTTTGAAGAAACCAAGCTCAAAGTTTCCACCTGAAGAGACAAGGGTCTCGTCTCCAGAGAGAGATTTGTTTGTAGAAATGGTGTCAGCTCCAAATGAGAGAGAAATGGTGAGAAATAAGTATAGAAAGAGCAAGAAAAATGCCATTAAACAGTTGTTCCCAATGGCCATTAGTAGAGGGGGGTGTGTGTGAATATTAGTTAGATCTTGCGAGAGAAAGAAGGAAAATGGAGGTTAATTAAGGATAGTAGTTGAAATGGAAACACGTTTGAAGAAGAAGATGCAGGGAATATGTGAAGATGGTGGTAGACAAATTAGATGAGATGCATATTAATAGATATTGCTTGCTCAAAATTAATGGACTCATCAAAGTTGAACTGCTTGCTATGATTACATATGTTACTGTGCATATCGTGTAATACGAGTTGAGTCGTACTAAGAGTTAACTTTGAATTTACGTCAAAACTTCTGCGGCATAATTAATACTCCTATGTTAAATCATTGATGTTGTTTATGAATTAACCAAAATACTCTAGCATTTTAATTTTACTAGTTAAATCATTGATGTTGTTTATAAAACAAAATCGTCGTCTTAAATAAAGGTTTATGTCACGCCAACTTCATATTTCTCTATGTAGTTTTGAGCCAGATAAATGTTTCCAGATTATTATTTATTTTTTTTCTTATAGAAGAACACACAAACAGGTTATGGTTGAACTCTTACTGATTACTCGTACCTCTCAAGACTCAACAAATTAATCGATTTGCCCCTAGCAAGAGTTGAACACTTTTTTGACCTCTGTTTTACAACTATGCTTAATTTCAACAATCAGAAAAACACAAGGATTGGCAGTTGGCACATTCTTTGGAGTCTAGGGTTGAAATTCAATTTGCAGATAGGTGGTCTCAGAGCAGTGGCAGTGGCTAACCCAGCATTTTCAGAAAAGGGTGGGCCGAAAAAATATTGTAAAAGTGAACAATATCTTAACAAAAAATAAATAAATAAATCAAGAGCAATGATAAACGCAGATCAATATATAAGTTTTCTTTATCCCGAATTAGCGTCTAGCTCATCTATATTTATGATTTGAGAATGTTTATTTACAGTTTGGATAGGTTGAGGTTCGCTCAGTTTGGAAAGGAGGTTGAGGTCGAGGTTAAGGTAAAGGTCGTTTGAGTTTAAGATTGGAGTTTACCTGAAAAACTTTCCCGTCCAACTAACAAGTTTATCCTTAACATTATCCTTAATCAATAAAATCATTGTTTACCTATATTTTTTTTTTTCTAATTACTGTTTTGACTTTAACCGTATCCTAAATCAGTAAAATTATTTTTTACTTATATTATTTTTAGAATTACTATTTTAGTTAGTTAAGGTAATGGGACGGGCATTAAATAGTTTTTAATAATTAAATTACATATATTAACTAATTAACATTCTCTCGTAATTCTTGAGAGAGAAAAAAAATGATATCTAATTGAAAACATGAGCATGTCTATGTTGTTGACCAGTTCTGTTGACTACCAAATTTTTTCTTTTTTTCTTTTTTGTATTGACGTTTTCTTTCTTATAGTATTAGATAGCAATTTATTTTAAGAATATAACCAATTATAAAATTATTATGGTAATAGACTATTTTTGTCACAAATATATAAAATTACTTAGAGTGAGGTTTTTGGTCTTGAAAATTAAAATATTTGATTTTATAGACACTTTAATGGTTCTTTGACTAATTTGGATACAAAGTTCTTTGAGGGAGTTTTTGGTAATCTCTCTCTAAATAAATTGTAAGGTTCTAGGTTCACACTTTGAAATAGATTCAATCAACGAAAAAACGTCCATTGTAGTATTTACAACCTACCCCTTCCAGAAGAAAAATTGACGATAAGCCCCAAAATTTTATAATTATAAAAAATAAAAGGAAGAATCTGATTTTCATTTGCAAAAAACAAGGGTCGGCACTTGGCCTACCCAGCCCTTGCTATGTGCCAGATCCACCAGTGTTTCAAAGTCTTCAGACTTGGCTAATATAAATGTGACCCTGCTTGTGTTTCAATCTTGAATGGTATGAAATACGAATGTGACCCTCAAATTGGGCTAAAGAGAATATGACATTACCATTTTGGCATCAAAATCACAGACCAAATAACCAACTCACTCTTACGGCTTGCACGGTATGGTGGAATCCGGCTTGAACGAAATGGGTAGTCGTGCTAGCCCATTTCATTAGTGTTTTTTTAGTATACATAAATCGTAATTCATTTTCATGTTATTTGAATTATCATGGAATAAAATTTGTATAAAATTGTAATTTTAATTTAATGCATTCTTACAAATTAAACATAGCCGTAGCTCTTGCTGGGCCATGTCTTTAACTTGGATGGTGTTAACCCAACTGAGTGTGGATCACTCAATTGTGAATTTCCTTTCAACCCAAAGATATTTCTTTGAAGGAAGAAAGTGGACCAAAAAAGATGGATTTTCCACACACCTAGTAAATGCGTGTTTACCCGGCCCAGAGAACCCACTCTTTGTTCGTTGGGCCCACCCATTATTAAGATTTGAACTTGATTAAAGTCAATGTTGTACCACACGCAGCTTCTGTTTATACCATTTTCATTCAGAGTGGAACCCTATTTAGAAACAGGTGCATACATGCACACGCGACGCACAAAGGCAGAGAAAAATATTCACTTTCTACTCCCTCTGTCCAGATGTTTCGGATAAATGTTCCTAGTTAATATAGCACCAAAATTAAGAAACGTAATTAATAATGTGCTATAAAATGTGTTCTAATGATAATACCCATGAACATTAATTGAGTTTAACTATTTTAATTAATTGAGTTTTTCTTGGATGTGCTATATTAAATAAAGATTTAAGGGTATATTGAGAAGAATGATAGAGAATATGTAGATTAGAAGTCTTTAGGAATATTAGTTGGGACATCCCAAAATAGATAGTAGTAACATTTATTGGGGACAGAGGGAGTACTATTTTCTTTTTAAAAAATTATTTTTATTATTTTACGCTTACTTTTCTTGCTACTTTAATGATAGGAAAAATTCAGGCCGATCCACTTTGTTAAATTTTCAACCGCTTTAATAACCTATAATATTATCAAATCACTTAATGCACTTTTCAAAGGTATGATGTATCGCGGTTCCAAATCTATGCATCGCGTTGACAAATACGTGCATCGTTCGATAATGAACAATGCATCGCCTTATTAATAATGCATCGCCTTATTAATGATGCATCGCGATGCATCAATAGTTGACTTTAGCGATTTGATAATATTATCATGGATTAAAGCAGTTGAAAATTCACCAAAGTAGGCTTGCAATTTCTCCTTTAATCATTGGTCTCACTTGGATATGAGCTTCAAAGGAAATATATAACAAACTAATATTTATAATAAATTAATCAATATATTTCTTAATCTGTGTGACCAGTTAAACCATGGTTGTTCCTATCATTTTATAGGCCCGAGACAAAGTTAAAGGAAGGACTTATTTAATCACAAAATTTAATATTCATGCATAAATAACTCAAATCATAACATACTCAAAAAAAAAAATTAATAAAAAATACTAAGTCTAAATTATCGTAATAATATCTAACAACATATTGCAAATGTTGACAACAACAAAATTACTGAAACAGTGGCAGGAACAGAATAATACCAGCCACAAAGCAACACTAACAGCAAGAAAACACCACAACATCGTATAAATCAATAGCAACATAATTGGATAAGAAAATGAACAAGTATGAAGTAACTAGGTTTCAAGAAAAAACAAAGGTCAACAACTCTTCAATTTTTTTGTTCAAGCTCGTGTTCAATCATGTTGGCATTCAAACATAATCAAACAAATATTAACCCAAATATTAATCTCATGTAATTTTTTTCAATTTAATTTGTTGGAAAGACACAAATAAATATAAAAATTTGTCTTAAAAAAGCCTGATTCTTGAGACATCATTTGAATATATTATATGGAACATATATATATATATATATATATATATATAATAAATAATATTGTAGTCCTACCAATTAAATTATAAACGTTGATTATAATTTATAAGCTAAAAGTCTCTAAGTAAAAGAATAACCATTATCTTTTGTTCTTTTTTTAACTATACAAAATAACAACAACATGTTCGGGTTTGGGCCATAGTCCAAAATGTTTGGGTTCATCCAAAACTGTTAGATTTGAGTAGTTTTTTTGGGTGAATTACAGACCGGTCCCTTTTTAAACATTTGTAATAGCTCTAGTCCACTCATCTTTTTTTAAAATTGAAAAAAGTTATTTTTGGGGCGAAAAGACGATTATGCCATTAATGAAAGAAAAACATGCGCGCATCAGTAACCCAAGGCATCGCGATGAGTAATCCAAGGCATTGCGTAAAATCATCGTGATGAGCAGCCAAGGCATCGCGATGAGCAACAAAGGCATCCCGATGAGTAACCAAGGTATCGATATGAGCAACCAAGACATCGCGATAAGCAACAAAGGCATCGCGATGAGTAACCAAGGCATCGCGATAAGCAACCAAGACATCACGATGAGCAATAAAGGCATCGCGATGAGTAACCAAGATATCGCGATGAGCAACCAAGACATTGCGATAAGCAACCAAGGCACCGTTTGAATTTAAACCGCTGGAGGGAACTTGATTTTCGTTACGTTGCTAGCATACTACGATTGGCGAATTTAAGGCATCCCGATGCCCAATTTAAGGCATCCCGATGCCCATTTTAATATAATATCAAAATTGATCAAAATGGTTATTTTTTGTTGGGAAATTTACATACAAACATGGTATTGACTTCCTATAAAAGTATGGTATTGATATTATACAAAATTCAAACTCAAATCGTTGATTAAAGTCTCAAAATCAGTCCAAGAACATCTCCCTCTATTTTCGGACAGCACACTGTCAAGCTCGATTTGGATCTCGAAAATAGTATTTTTTGGTAGAAAAATTATGCACAAATGTAGTACTAAATTAGGATAACAATATGGGATTGATTTTAAATAAATTTAAAGCTTAAAACATAGATTAAAGTGGCCAAAACAGTCCAAGAACAAAGAAAAACGGGATGAACTCAAAAAATTCAAATTTGATCAAATTCGTGTTCTATGCATGAAAATTGATACCCAAACATGAGGAAAGACTATATTAACAACATAAAATTATTTATACATCAATTCGAATATCAAATCTAAAGTAACGATGTTGTTGAGGGCATTTTTAGAAGAAATTTCCCAAAGTGTCTTTTAGCGGGTAAAAAAAAAGAGGGTGGGCTGGAGAGAAAAAAAGTTTCAGAAAGTGGACCGGCCAGTAATTTCCTTTTTTTTTTTTTTTTGGCAAAATTTGGGCCGGTCCCCTTTAGAGAATTTTCAACCGCTTAAGGACATGATAATTGTTTTCAAACGAAAAAGGACACTTTAGTTTCAAAATGTCATCTATGCTCTTAAAAAACACGGAACAATGCACGTTGTGCATCGCAAAAATAAAAAATGATACATCACAACACAACACGATGCACATAAAACACGGTGCGTGTTTTCACACCGCGTGAAAACACGGCCCAAAAAAGATGGATTTTCTTTGAAGGAAGAAAGTGGACCAAAAAAGATGGATTTTCCACACACCTAGTAAATGCGTGTTTACCCGGTCCAGAGAACCCACTCTTTGTTCGTTGGGCCCAGCCATTATTAAGATTTGAACTTGATTAAAGTCAATGTTGTACCACACGCAGCTTCTGTTTATACCATTTTCATTCAAAGTGGAACCCTATTTAGAAACAGGCGCATACATGCACACGCGACGCACAAAGGCAGAGAAAAATATTCACTTTCTACTCACTCAGTCCAGGTGTTTCGGATAAATGTTTCTAGTTGATATAACACCAAAATTAAGAAATATAATTAATAATGTGCTGTAAAATGTGTTCTAATGATAATATCCATGAACATTAATTGAGTTTAACTATTTTAATTAATTGAGTTTTTCTTAGATGTGCTATATTAAATGAAGATTTAAGGGTATATTGAGAAGAATGATAGGGAATAGGTAGATCAAAAGTCTTTAGGAACATTAGTTGGGACATCCCAAAATAGATAGTAGTAACATTTATTGGGGACGGAGGGAGTACTATTTTCTTTTTAAAAAATTATTTTTATTATTTTACGCTTAATTTTCTTGCTACTTTAATGATAGGAAAAATTCAGGCCGATCCACTTTGTTAAATTTTTAACTGCTTTAATAACCTATAATATTATCAAATCACTTAAGTGCACTTTTCAAAGGTATGATGTATCGCGGTTCCAAATCTATGCATCGCGATGACAAATACGTGCATCGTTCGATAGCAGTTGAAAATTCACGAAAGTAGGCTTGCAATTTCTCCTTTAATCATTGGTCTCACTTGGATATGAGCTTCAAAGGAAATATATAACAAACTAATATTTATAATAAATTAATCAATATATTTCTTAATCTGTGTGACCAGTTAAACCATGGTTGTTCCTATCATTTTATAGGCCCGAGACAAAGTTAAAGGAATGACTTATTTAATCACAAAATTTAATATTCATGCATAAATAACTCAAATCATAACATACTCAAAAAAAAAAATTAATAAAAAATACTAAGTCTAAATTATCGTAATAATATCTAACAACATATTGCAAATGTTGACAATAACAAAATTACTGAAACAGTGGCAGGAACAGAATAATACCAACCACAAAGCAACACTAACAGCAAGAAAACACCACAACATCATATAAATCAATAACAACATAATTGGATAAGAAAATGAACAAGTATGAAGTAACTAGGTTTCAAGAAAAAACAAAGGTCAACAACTCTTCAATTTTTTTGTTCAAGCTCGTGTTCAACCATGTTGGCATTCAAACATAATCAAATAAATATTAACCCAAATATTAATCTCATGTAATTTTTTTCAATTTAATTTGTTAGAAAGACACAAATAAATATAAAAATTTGTCTTGAAAAAGCCTGATTCTTGAGACATCATTCGAATATATTATATGGAACATATATATATATATATATATATATATATATAATAAATAATATTGTAGTCCTACCAATTAAATTATAAACGTTGATTATAATTTATAAACTAAAAGTCTCTAAGTAAAAGAATAACCATTATGGAGATCGCTTTGGCCATCGTAGAAAATGGAAGTTTCGAGATTTTGGGTAAAAGTGAAAATGAATAGTGGCACTCTCACTTATAAAGGGGACCCGAGGATATCGGGTCGACCCACACAGAAACACGCGGGTCCAGGCACGGCGTCGTTTCAAGAAAAATGTCAACTGCCAAAATTTTAAAATTAAAAAGACGCGCCGACTGACAAGCCACGAACTCCGCGTCCATTAAATGCGCACGATTTCCAAGGAAAGTACAAAGTCGAGCTAAAACCATGTGACCTCGCGTGGAACCGATCAGCTCGACATAACGCATATTTACTTCACACCTCAAGGATAAATCCTCTCCTTAAGAAGTAGGGGGCTACTGATCGACCTCAGCCTTCAGCTGGACACGTGACGGACATCGCGACTTCATAGGCTCTAGCTGGACATATGCCAATGTGGCACACCCTCCTGTCAACATGACGACCTAGCAATCACACCACGTTAGGTCGCTTACTTCACCAGTATACTCTCCCAGCGCGCTGACCACAGGGACCCACAGTGTGACCTGGGAATATCCCAGGCTGACCACATGATACGTATTCCTTACCAAAGATTGAATCTTGAAACCGTGGGTTATAAAAACACAATCTTGAATTGAAAAAGACACAATCTTGAATTAAGAAAAATACAATCTTGAATTAAAACAAACACAATCTCGAATCTGTGTGTTGAAAAGACTAGTCTTGATTCCGTGAGTTAGGGTATTTTGATTTGGAACAAAACAGTGAGCTATGATGGTTTGGTGTGGAAAACCATGAGTTGTGGAGAAAAGAAAGAGCAATGGAGTTTCAATGGTGCGTTGGATAGATTACGGGTCACCGGTTAGGCTTCACTCACCTAATGTAAAGATTCTGTTTGATTATACCTTCCTAAACCTAAGGAATGTAATAATCGAGTTAGAACAAAACTTTGTTCTTTAAAATACTTTTCATATAACACAAAATCTCAATTTTTACAAGCTTGAATTCTAGGCCTTTATATAGGTTTTACAAAAGAAATCCTAGTCTAAAAAGAATAACGAAAATCTGAATTTCTAGTCTAAAAAGAACAATAAAAAATCAGAAATCCTAGCCCTAAAAGAATAACAAATTCGGCCATTAACCCATTTCCTACAAGAAACTTTTAAATACTCTCCTAACCCAACTAGGAAACTATTACATGAAGACTTTAGGAAATCTAATTACACTAGGACACTTAAATACCTCCTTAACTTAGGAAACTAAAGAGTTCTAATAAAACTAAACAACTTTGACCAAATTAGAAAACAATACAACTTGGTTTCACATGGGCACAACTCAGTTTCACATGGGCCTAAAAAAAATGTTTTTGCCTTCCAAACCTTGCACTTGCCGCCCTTGCACATGCCTTGCACATGCCTTTTATCCATCCTCCCTTGTAGTACGTGACATCCGTGCACCTTCCAAATTCTTGTTTCCTCCCATTTTGCATTATTAAGGCTTCAAGTGACAATGTCAAATTAGTTTTACCCATTTGTATTACATCCCTAGCTTTGCTCAAAGTTTCCCATAGCGCACCCGCATCATTCTCCCTTCTTTGAAAAGAATTGTCCCCAATTCTTCAAGCATAATTTTGTTGCGACCAAAACTATCCCATGGCCTCTAAACATGACGAATAATCCTCCCTACTTGTGCAAAACAAATCTTGGGCCTTAGAATCACATCATTCCCCTTCCCTAGAAAAGACTTCGTCCTCGAATCTTTACGACCAACTCGATGATTCACCCTTGAAACGAGGCTCATCCAATCCGCCCATTGAGTTGCAAAAAAGTGATTGTCGATAAGTCGAGTAAGGAACCATGATGCAAAACGCGTAGGAATTTTGAAGTCAAACGGGTCCTCGTACGTATGTAACAATTTCAATTCCTCTCGAACCATATTGAACCTCCTCTCCTCTTCCTTTTTTTTATATTGCTCCCTCTCAACTCTCTCTTCTTCAATTTTCTTTCTTTCAATCATCTTTCTTTCTTGTCTTTCGATTCCTCGAGGTATGATAGGAATTGCTTGATCTTCATTAATGGCTTGTTCAGCTTCACATTCTCTAGCAAATAGGCTTGTCCTTTGTGAGGATTTCTTTATGGTTGTCATCTCGGATGGTGGCAAGGGTTTTAACTTGAACTTCTTGCTATCTTTCTTGATAATATATGCATTCTCCCTCCCATCATGAGTCACAAATCGATCAAATTGCCATGGACGTCCCAACAATATATGGCAAACATCAATTGGTACAACATCACACAATATCTCATCTTCATAATTACCAATGGAAAAAAAAATTAGAGCTTGGCGACTTACTTTAACTTCGGAGCCATCGTCGAGCCAATGTAACTTGTAAGGACGTGAATGTGTTGTGGTTGGTACTTTTAGCTTGTCAATGAGTATGGTGGAAACCGCGTTTGCACAACTCCCCCCATCAACTACTAGGTCGCACACCTTCCCTTGTACAAGACATCTCGCATGGAAAATCTGCTCTCTTTGTTCTTCCTCTATTTTTAAGGGCTTTGTATGTAGAGATCTCATCATTACTAATGCTTCCCCTTGGATGTCCTCGGAATTAAATTCTTCCACTTTTTCCTCTTCCTTTTCAGATTCACTTTTTTGTTCTTGAACCGAAAGGTTGTTTTCTATCCCTCGAATTTCATGCAAAGTTAACACTCTTTTGGTGGGGCATTCGGATTGATAGTGACCATACCCTTGACATTTAAAGCACTTGATGGTGTCCTTGTTCTTGATAGGTTTCTTTCCTTCGGCCTTTTCGTTGGTGATACCTTTGTTGGACTTCTCCGCTTGATCATTGGATTTTGCATTACTTGAAACCGAATTGTTCGAGAACCCCCTTGAGATTGTTGTTTCATTTCCCACCTTTTTTCTCTTCAATTGTCTTTCACACTTCATCCCAACTTTGCAAATTTCATCAAAGGTAAAACAAGGTTGTAGCTCCACCATGTTGGCTATTTTGAAGTCCAATCCTCCCAAGAACCTTGCAATTTTTTGTTCCTCATGTTCTTGCATGTCACAAATAATTGAAAGCCTCTCAAATTCTTCGATGTATTGGGCTACGGTAGAACTTCCTTGTTTCAATTGATTGAGTTTCGTAAAGTTATCTTGTCGGTAGGTACTTGGTAAAAACCTACGATCAAGATACTTCTTGAATTTATCCCAAGATTCGATTTTTGTCTTACCCTCGCGTCTCCTTTGAGTTTTTAAATTTTCATACCAAATCGAAGCATACTTTGTGAGTTTAAGGATGGCTACCTTGAATTTTTTTCGGTTACTAAACTCCTTGTATTCAAAAATACGATCCGTTCTTCGAATCCAATCGAGATATCCATCTGGATCCATAGCACCATCGAATTCGGGGATATCGAGTTTCAAACCTCGATCATCTTCATCTCTTGGCTGCCCTTGGTGTTGTCTTGGTCTTGGATGTCTTGCTTTTTCCTCATCCGAATTGGAATCTTCAATTTCTTCACGACCTCATGAGCGTTCTTCCAATAATTGCAAAACTCGATCCACTTGTTGACGTAGTTCTTGAATCTCGCGATCTCGTCGCAAATTTGCAGCTTGTTCCAATGTTAAACCGCGTGGGCATGTTGCTTCTTCCGCCATGATTGTTCACAAAGATGGAATTTGTGAAAGCCCTAAGCTTTGATACCAATTTGATGCGTATTCCTTACCAAAGATTGAATTTTGAAACCGTGGGTTATAAAAACACAATCTTGAATTGAAAAAGACACAATCTTGAATTAAGAAAAATATAATCTTGAATTAAAACAAATACAATCTCGAATCCTTGTGTTGAAAAGACTAGTCTTGATTCCGTGAGTTAGGGTATTTTGATTTGGATCAAAACCGTGAGCTATGATGGTTTGTTGTGGAAAACCGTGAGTTGTGGAGAAGGGAACGAGCAATGGAGTTACAATGGTACGTTGGATAGATTACGGGTCACCGGTTAGGCTTCACTCACCTAACGTAAAGATCCCGTTTGATTATAGCTTCCTAAACCTAAGGAATGTAATAATCGAGTTAGAACAAAACTTTGTTCTTTGAAATACTTTTTATATAACACAAAATCTCAATTTTTACAAGCTTGAATTCTAGGCCTTTATATAGGCTTTACAAAAGAAATCCTAGTCTAGAAAGAATAACGAAAATCTGAATTCCTAGTCTAAAATGAACAATGAAAAATCAGAAATCCTAGCCCTAAAAGAATAACAAATTCGGCCATTAACCTATTTCCTACAAGAAACTTTTAAATACTTTCCTAACCCAACTAGGAAACTATTACATGAAGACTTTAGGAAATCTAATTACACTAGGACACTTAAATACCTCCTTAACTTAGGAAACTAAAGAGTTCTAATAAAACTAAACAACTTTGACCAAATTAGGAAACAATACAACTTGGTTTCACATGGGCACAACTCGGTTTCACATGGGCCTAAAAAAAACGTTTTTGCCTTCCAAACATTGCATTTGCCGCCCTTGCACATGCCATGCACATGCCTTTTATCCATCTTCCCTTGTAGTACGTGACATCCGTGCACCTTCCAAATTCTTGTTTCCTCCCATTTTGCATTATTAAGGCTTCAAGTGACAATGTCAAATTAGTTTTACCCATTTGTATTACATCCCTAGCTTTGCTCAACGTTTCCCATAGCGCACCCGCATCACCACATCAGCATCAGGCGACCTGGATACTTACCAGGCCGACCTCGACCACATTAACATCGAGTGAGTTGGATACATACCAGGCCGACCTCGATGTAACCCCTCTCAGCTCGGCAAAGTAGAGTCCTTTACGGAATCACCTCTCGCCTAGGAAGAGTCCTGCTACAATTCTAATATACATCAGTCCTAAGCAGACAAAGAAACGTAATCCGAAAGACATGGGAATTGATCATATCTCTCTCATTACGAAACCTTAAAGGATTATGACTTAACTCCTTATAAATAAGCACCCTCGCAGGCCTCATAAGGTACATGCAATTTATTTGCTTACATACTCTCTTAGCTTTATCTCTCCATCGAAGTATTGCTAATTCTCACACCTGAGGGTTATCGCTGGGACAACCCAGCCCCGGCCCCTTACGGTATTCTTTGTTGATCTCAGGTTTCAAGCTACGTACACTTCAAGGATAATCCCTGCAACGCACGCCGGAATCCTACTAGGACTACACACGTGGATCAGACGGGGTTACCAATTCTTTTTTGCATGATCAAATATATAGACAGATACACATTTATGCAGCTAACTAACATTTAATAATAAAAATACAATTGTAATAAAATTTAATTAACAAATAAACATTTAATTAACAAAATAAAGAAAAAATTAAAAAGGTAAATAAAATGATACAAATAAAATAAATAAGTATGCAGCTAGCATTTCACAAATTTATTACAAATGTAATAAAAAATATAACAAATAAACATCTACATAAAAAAATATAAATAAATTTCAAAACTAAATAACATGATACAAATAAAATAAATATTTATGTAGCTAACTAATATAAATTTCTTTAATACAAATGTAATAAAATTAATTTAACAAATAAGGGTATTTAATTAAAAATTAATAAGGGTATTCAATTAACCTAATACGTATGTAATAAACATTAATTAAAAATGTATTGACAAATAAGGGTATTTAATTAGCCTAGTACAAGTGCAATTAAATTAACCTAATACAAATGCAATTAAATTAATTAAATCAATTAATCTCAAATTATGCCTAAGAAGTAGGGTAAAAGCTTAAAATATAACAATGCAAGGGGTAAAGTGAGTATTAAAAAACCTATTTCTAAGTTGATATCCAATCAAATTGATATAAAAAATTTGTTGACCAAATTGGGGTTTGGGATTTTTAGTTGCGATGAATACTT
This sequence comes from Platycodon grandiflorus, assembly GCA_016624345.1. Lineage (NCBI taxonomy): Eukaryota > Viridiplantae > Streptophyta > Magnoliopsida > Asterales > Campanulaceae > Platycodon > Platycodon grandiflorus. The sequence goes on from CM028365.1 coordinate 43,192,986, forward strand.
ATCGAAACAGGTATTATCGTAGCTATTCTTGAAGCTATTGGAATTGGGCTTATTGGCTAAGTTCAACTCCAATCAGTCTGATATTAAGAATTCTCTCTTTTACTAGCTGATCGTGCGTTGGTGTAAATTCTTCCCGTGCGTTTGTGTATGTGCATGCGCGTGTGATGGAGAGGGAGAGAGAGAGAGAGAGAATCTGTCAAAGAAAAACGCGACTATGGAAAGATTTAGTTTTGTTTATGATAATGTCACTAACAAACGAGTGGAGGCCCCAATATAGCGACGGATTTTATGTTGGTGCCCTCATGTCCAGGTAAATGGAAAGGATTCATGCACCATGGTCTATGACAGCTCACGAAATAAGTAGCACAGTTCATATTTCCTATGCTAATAACATCATCTAGTACATGGCTTCCGTAGTTCGTTAACATTTAAGAAAAATAGTTAGAAGGAAAGCCACCAGTGAGAATATCGATCCACATGCAAATCGAGAGCCCTCTAACTTTAAACATTTATTTGGATCAATAAGCACCAAGTTAAATAACCTCATGTGAGGAGACTTCTAACTCTTGGACTGGCAATCTTCCTCAAAACATCTCTTTTCATTTGAACTCGATATCTTCCAAATAGCTAGGCTGACAAAAAATTGTAGAAGTAGGGAAGACGAAGACTCTTTTGACGTTTGCTTCACGACTCACGAGCATAATCTCTTCTCTTTCTTTTCCCAGACCCCACACGGCAGTGACTTGTGCATTCATCGGTCCTTTTCATTAAGTCTTCTATGAAAGCTTATCAATATTTCTGCAGGATCTTTGCCGTTGTATATTTCTGGTCGTGCAGTATTTGCTACTAAGTTTGAACATATTGGCTCTTGATCTCTCGGCTTTAAGTTGCTTCCACCAGCTAAAATAATGGCATGTATATACGGCATGCTTAAAATGTTAATGAATTGCATGCTGCATAGTATACCTATTGGGATTCCTGATGATCTGACTGGATTAGGACTGACCGAATTTACATGGTTTGTTCTTAGAGTTTCTAGCAGCCAGTCTAGACTGGACCTTCTATACAAGGTGATGGTAGGTATGCTTATTTACACAATCGTGAATCACCTAACTCCCAAAGAATTTCTCACACCTTCATTAGAAAATTCTATGATTTGGCAAACACATCAAATTATGTTAAATAGCCATTGTGTTGGACACAAGGAACTAGAATTTCTGGAAACACGGTAAGATTTTGCTTCCTGGAAGGCCAACTAATTTACGAAGAACATACTTGGAAAAGTGAATTACATAAAATTGCAGAGTAGAATACATGTACATATAAGCCTGAAGTACTTAACTACCTAGGCAATTTATTCTTCGGAGACACTGAAGCGGTTGATCAATCCATTTTAGCTTGAGGACATCTCGGTGAAGAAAACTATAGGCTCCTCCACGTTATCAACGAGTAATTTGAAGGAACGAGGGATTGGAGGCTTGTTCACATCGGAAATCCCTTCCAGAATCTGAAGCACCTGACTCATCGATGGCCTAATGTTTTCATCATCTTGGATACACCAACAAGCAATCCTACAAATTCTCGTCACCTCTTCTTCATCCGCAACCCTGTCCAATCTCTCGTCCAAAAGCATAAGAACATCGCCTCCTTCTATTATCACGCTGGCAGCCCAAGAAGGGAAGAACTTAATTTTCCCGCCATCACATACCTCCGAGTTTCTCCTTCCTGATACTAATTCCAAAAGCATCATTCCATAGCTGTACACGTCTGCTTTGGCTGTGATGGCTACTCCTGATATCCATTCCGGTGCCAGATACCCTCTTGTGCCCCTCATGGTTGTCAGAACCCGACTGAAATCCCGTCCTACGAGCTTTGCCAAACCAAAATCTGCTACTTTGGGACAGAATTCATCGTCTAGAAGAATGTTTTCTGGCTTGATGTCACAGTGTATAATGCAATCCCTGCACTTCTCATGAAGATAAACCAAACCCCTGGCTATCCCTAAAGCAATTTGGTACCTTGTTTTCCAGTCCAACACCTTATCATACTTTTCTCGGAAAAGGTGTGCATCCAAGGACCCTTTCGGCATGTAATCGTACACTAACAACTTCTTAGAACCTTCAGCACAAAACCCACGAAGCCGTACAAGATTAACATGTTGAAGTGTCCCAATTGTGCTGACTTCTGTCCTGAATTGCTTCTCTGCGTGGCTTATGGTTTCAAGCTTCTTCACCGCTATGACCGTTTTATCCGGACACGTCCCCTTGAAAACTGAACCAAAACCTCCTGACCCCAACTTCTCCGAGAAATTCTTAGTCGCGATTTGCAAATCCACGAACCCAAATGCCACCAGCGAATCACCTATTGTCTTTATCGCTCCCACCAATCTCCTTTGCCTTCTCCACAGTAACACAACCATGACAAGGGCCAAAAAAATCAGTACAACAACAACTGATCCTACAATAGCATGCACCACAATCCCCTTAGAATGGCTATTGTGAGTAATACTCGAAAGGTCGGATGAAGCAAGCCTGATGTAAATTGTCCTCCCCGAACCATCATTTTCTAATAGTTGTTGGAGATTCAATAGATCGCCATTCCAAATCGAACACCCATTGCTATCATAAGCATAAGCAGTGCAAGAGCAGTTGCTCAAACATATGGACTCGCATTCGCTAGCATTTCTAACAGGCAAAATTTGAGAAGAATCAGGCATTCCCAAGTGAGACCTCATCAGAAACCCCTCTTTCTCCCTGTTAGCCCTACTTGTATTCCCACACTGCAAACTAGTTTTTCTCACACAGCCACCAGAGTGATCATCTAAATTCCAATCACTCTCCGATTTAAGCTTGAACCCAGGCAAGCAATCACAGAAGGGAAACGAATTCTGATTGCAAGTACCAAACGCGCCACAAAAGGAGTAGATTTGACATTGTTGCCTTGGTTGAGCCCAAAACAAAATCCATTGTTTGCTTTGTTCCAACCATGAAAGCAGCTTCACTTGCCCCGAAACATCAATGATAAGCCTTGAAATAATTGACGGATTATAGAGGGAATACGTGAAGTAACTCTCATTTTCATTGGTAACAAAACTGAAATTAAAAATATAATTCAATCTCATTTCAGGTATTAAGCTAAATCTCTCTCCATCCCAAGAACCGCTAGTCCAGTACTGTTTGGTCCCATTCCACATAATGAAATATTGAGTATCATTTGCCACGGGCTCAAGAGAAAAGAGCCCGGTTGCTGGGTCTTCTTGATTCTTCCATGATGTTATGCTTTGTTTTGTTTTCGTAAGGTTGTTGTACGCAATCTTTCCACCGGGAAGCCATGTATGAGTAGGATGATCAAAGCTTTGCCAGATGGGAAAAACTGAATTTAACCCATCTTTCAAGACCAAATTACCATTATCAAGGAGGACTGCTATTACCGAATTTGGAGTGGTGGAGGTGACATTTGTGGACCAGATTGGGATTTTGGACTGATCGAGAAGGACTAGATTACCGTCTAAGATTTTCAACTCAGAAGAGTATTTATCAGAAACGGGCGTCTCTCTATTTGCTACCCAAGCAAAGGTTTTGAGTGAGACTTTTTTGTACCACATACCTATATAGTATCTGGAAGAGTTACCTGGTTTGAAGAAACCAAGCTCAAAGTTTCCACCTAAAGAGACAAGGGTCTCGTCTCCAGAGAGAGATTTGTTTATAGAAATGGTGTCAGCTCCAAATGAGAGAGAAATGGTGAGAAAGAAATATAGAAAGAGCAGGAAAAATGCCATTAAACAGTTGTTCCCAATGGCCATTAGTAGAGGGGTGTGTGTACGTGTGAATATTAGTTAGATCTTGCGAGAGAAAGAGGGAAAATGGAGGTTAATTGAATTCAAGAAGTATAGTAGTAGAAATGGAAACACATTTGAAGAAGAAGATGCAGAGGATATGTAAAGATGGTGGGAGACAAGTTAGGTGAGATGCATATTAATACTCCCTCCGTTTCAGGCAAACAGTCTAATTTTAATTTTTTTCGATCAATTTAGTTAAAATTTGACCGATAATTAACATAAATTTAGTAATTTTTACAAAGTTTTGAAAGTTGTAATCCATAGTATTTTTAAAATTGTTTTTAATTAATAAAATTTTATTTCCTAAAGCATAAGTAAAGTGTGTAAAATTTTAATTTAATTTAGTCACATATTAATTTTAAAAAAAAATAAACTCTTTGGCCGAAATAGAGGGAGTAGATATTTGGATTAATATACAATTTGGTCCCTGAACTTGAAACTTTTTCCTGATTAGGTTTTAGTACTATGATATTTCCTATTGTGGCACTTAAACTCAACATTTTGTCGTACGGTTAGTCCTTTATCTAACGGGAGTTAACAGAAATGTTAATTCATATTTTTAAAGACCAAAATACCCCTATTGTGTGATGACTATGTATCCACTTGGATAAAAATGTTGACATGGAATTTATTTGGCGGGAAAGAAGAAATTGCAACAGCCACACACACACACTCTCTCTCTCTCTCTCTCTCCCTCTCTCTCTCTCTCTTCAAACCCATAAATTGCAACCGGCCTCCCTCTCTCCCTCTCTCTTCAACTACCCCATATTTTCTCACCTCGCCCTCACTTACAAGCCGCCGCACCCATCTCAAAGCCAACGACTCGCCCGTCAATGAGAAAGACCGTGAACGGAGACACGTCGCTGGGCCTCTATGCTCCACTGCCTTTTCTTTTTCACAATCAATTAGTATATCTAGCCCATAAGCTCTCTTCCTCTTCAATCCACCCTTAATGACACTTTCTTTTTCCTTCTCATTAGCACTTCTTTCTTTCTTCATCTCACTCTTTCCATCTCCATCTCCTTCTACTTCTCCATGACACGCCTCGCCATCCTCAACTTTATTGTCATTTTTTCCCTTTAAATATTCCTCATCGTCATTCTCACTAGAAGAACTTGAAGTATCCACTCTAAAATCCATATCATCAGGATCATCATTATCCTCTTCACTTGATGATTCTGATTTTGAATCCTCCAAATCAGAGTCCTAATTTTCACTGACTTCTTCACTCTCCATCAAATTCCCAACTTGCGATTGTGCTTCATCACTAACATTTTCCTTCCCATCATCGACTTTCTCTCCATCACTCCCACCCGTCACTATCCGGGAGGATACAAACTCACCACTCGACCCTGATCCCAACACTGATCCAATTTTCAAACTAGAACCATTCAAGGTAACCGATTCGCCCAAAAAAACAACATTATCATCATCACCACTCACACACTCATCATCTTTGTCAAACCCCCCAACTCTACTTACATTCTCATCTTTCTTCAAACTTTTCCCCAGCGAACTCTTTCCTTTTAAACAAACACCCATTGACTCCAAGTCTTTCCTATTCTTAGACCCCTGTTTCAACATTTTCTTAATCTTCTTAGAACCATCATTAATTCCAACTCCACCCCCATCCTTCTCAATCCCTTTATCGATTTCGCAAATTTTTCCCTCCCAAAACTCACACCCCTACCGAATCATCCTCAACTCCAACTCCATTTTCACTCAAAAACAACATCATCATCATCACCACCAACAGTCTCACAATCATCTTCTTCATCAACACCCGATTCGGACCACATTCTCATCTTTCATCAAACTCTTCCCTAGTGAATTCTTTACTTTCAAATTAGCACCGTTGAACCCGCATCATCTTCTTCATCAACGGCCTCGTTTATTGCGCCTCATAATTTCCTCTTTCCTCATTCTCCTCCCTAATTCCGCCACCGCCCGCCCTTCGTACTCGTCCTCTCCCAAGACGACCTCAAGGACTCCCGGCGGACTCCTCCTCGCCCTCCCCGATGACCCGTCCGTCACCGACGGGACGAGTTCGGCGACTCGACGCCAGTCCGACGACGAACTCGATCCTGGATCTGGCGCGTTGTTCGAGCCGACTTCCGCATTCTCTTCTATCAACACAACACAAGACCCGATCACGAAGGAATACTATTCCGCGGTTAGGAAGATGGTGATCGCTATGAGCCGGGCGAGCCCAGGTTGATGGATGAGGCGTCGGAGATCGGCGGCGGCGTCCAGGGTATCCGCACGCGCATTGGTGATGGGGTTTTTGTACAATATGAGGATTACGAAAGAACGGTGGAACCATAGGGTTGAATGGATGGATTTACCCCAGAGTATCACGGCGATAAAACCGAGTAGTTGGAGGAGCGATGGTGACGCGTAGATGGAGAAAGTTTAGAGAGAGAAAGAGAGAAGAAAAAAGTTAATAGAGAGAGTATGTGAAATTCATCCACGAATTTGGGGTATTCTAGTCTTAAAAATGACATTCATTAGCATGGGTATTCCATGTCATCATTATAATCCACGTGGATTCGAATTTGTGAAACAAATAAGGGTATTTTGGTCTTTAAAAAAATTAATTAACGTTTCTGTTAACTTCCGTTAGATAAAGGACTAACCGTTCGACAAAATATTGAGTTCAAGTGCCACAATAGGAAATATCATAGTACTAAAACCTAATCAGGAAAAAGTTTCAAGTTCAGGGACCAAATTGTATATTAATCCTAGATATTTTTGTACTACTTGCTCAAAACCAATTGACTTAACAAAGTTATACCAATTGCTCTGAGTAGATATGTAACTGTCAAACTGTAGATTATTATGGGGATAGAGTATTTTTGGTCTTGAAAATTAAAATATTCGATTTTATAGATACCTTAATGGTTCTTTGACTAATTTGGATACAAAGTTCTATGAGGGAGTTTTTGGTAATCTCTCTCCAAAATAAATTGTAAGGTTCTAGGTTCACACTGAAATAGATTCAATCAACCAAAAAACGTCCATTGTAGTATTTACAACCTACCCCTTCCAGAAGAAAAATTGACGATAAGCCCCAAAATTTTATAATTATAAAAAATAAAAGGAAGAATCTGATTTTCATTTGCAAAAAACAAGAGTCAGCACTTGGCCCTACCCAGCCCTTGCTATGTGCCAGATACACCAGTGTTTCAAAGTCCTCAGACTTGGCTAATATAAATGTGACCCTGCTTGTGTTTCAATCTTGACTGGTAATGAAATATGAATGTGACCCTCAAATTGGGCTAGAGAGAATATGACATTACCATTTTGGCGTCAAAATCATAGACCAAATAACCAACTCACTCTTACGGCTTGCACGGTATGGTGGAATCCGGCTTGAACGAAATAGGTAGTCGTGCTAGCCCATTTCATTAGTGTTTTTTTAGTACATAAATCCTACTCCATCCGTCTCTAAATTATTGTTTGGTACACGGATTAAGAAAATTCAATTGACTTAATTATTAATATTAGAATAGTATTGAAAAAGTGTGTTATTTCCTTTAAGAAAAAAACCCTAATTTACAAACGGTGAAAACTTTAATCATTTTTATTTTTGGTACTTTGACACTTTGCACCCCTTTATTTAGTGTTTGTTTTACATATATGGTAAAAGACCAAATCGCCCCCCTCGTGCAAGGAACGTGATGCAAAACCGTTAATTTTTTAACGTTATGGACGGCAAAGGGACTAACTGGGAAAATTGACAACATTAGATGGGGTTATGGAGCAAACCTTAGGTTGGGGGGACTTTGGGATTGGGTGTATACTTTGGGGGGGGGGGTTCCGTATTTTGGCCTATTTTTTTCTTTTTAATCTTTCCTCATGTCTGGTTTTGGTTGTCTTCTTCTTCCTGGGCACCAAAACAAAGTCACCTGGGTGCACCAATACAAAGTCACCCAGAAACCCAACGTCGGCGTCAAGATCAACGAAATCGTACTTACTCTCTCTCTCTCTCTCTCTCTCTCTCTCTCTCTCTCTCTCTATCTCACACACACCACATACACACACACGTACACATCTCGACCCCATCTTTGAAATCGTCTATCTTCCTTTCAACCAGTAATGCAAATTTAAGTTGGACGAGGAACCCCCAAGTATACCTCGATCTCACCACCAACGTCACTACCACCACCGTCGTTGCCTCATCTGGGTTGATTTCAAACTCTGAAACAGCTTTGTCAAAATTTATGACATCAGAGTGCTTAAGAGATCAAAAAAATGATTCTAATAAGTTTTTGGAACCCAATCCAAACACCATACGTTGGAAAATCTTGAATTCAAAGCAGTAAGTTCTTGCTTTGAAATGAATATTAGATCTTGATGGGTTTCAAACGAAATCAAATTAAAAATGAAGAAAATTGTACAAGTCCTGATGTCGGAGTCCAAAATGGTCGACAAAGCACTTGAGACCATTGGCAATTGGTTCAATTTTCGATTGTATTAACCTAGTTCCACAATATTTTTCTTAAATCTTTCTTGGAGTCTTTTCGCCATATCTAATCAATCTTGCTAGAGAGATAGTAATGAATCTAATGATTTTAATTGGCTGGGTTGACATCGGGTAAAACTCACCGATTATTTCTGAGTTCGAGGATAGCCAAGAGAAGGAACACTATCGTCACCGGCGAAGACAGACCCCGCTGGTGTACAGTAAGATTGGCTATAAAAATGACCAAAATGGTCCTCACGTGTCAACTTAACGCCAAATATGTAACGTCTGTTGCACTGGGGGCAGAATGGGATAAAATGTAACATGATGTATGACTTTGACACATTTTTTAATCTAGGGTGGAAAGTGGGATTTGGTGGTTACATTGGGGGGGGGGGCGTTAATTTTTGCTTGGCTTAATTAGTTTTAATTATAAGAAGCTAAGGTGAGATTTGGTGAATAATTTGGGGGCAAATTTGTATTATGGCCTAATTTTTATGGGTCAAAATACGATTAGCTCTCGAAAATATCCACTAAATCTCACCTTGCATCCCAACCTACAAAGTGTCTCACTTTTACACCCAATTTTGGTTCTCATTTTGCCCCCTCCCGTCCATGTGTGTTAAAAATAGTAGGAGAAAATGGCATGTAAATGTCACATGAGGATTAGTTTGTTCATTTTGTTTGTGGTATAAAGTGGGATTTGGTTTTATTTTTTTCATTTAGTTAACCATTTTATATTTAAGACAAGTTTTTAATTAAAAATAATAAATAACTGTTTCAATAATCCAAAAATAATTAAAATTTGTCTCATATTTATTTTTAAAGTTAAAAGAATGCAATACTCCCAAAAATAAAATATACATTTTATTTAATTTCTTTTCTTATCCCTCACTTTCTTCCGTCAACCTCATCATTCATAGACCCACCACCACCAGCATCACCACCTCTACCACCTCAAATTTTAACATTAACAAAAAAAGTAATTTTTGATTTTATTTTATTAATTTTTTTCTTTTTCCTTATTCCTTCATTCGAATTATCCCATACACAAAACCCATCATTTATAGACACACCACCACCACAACCTTAAATTTCATTATTACAAAGCCAAATTCAATTATTTGAATCTTATAATTTGAAATTTTAAACCCAAACCCATATGAAGATTTGAAAATTTGGAGATCTAACAATACCGTATTTCACCTAAACTACCACTGTCATCCCTACAATCTCCACGACCACCACCCTTAACCACCACCACCACCACTAAGAAATGTGCTTACCTTACCTTGCTCAAATGGAAAAAATATAATCTCTTTAGCTTTTGTTCGGTCACACTTCTTTCTTCAAACGTCTCTCTCTTCTTAGTCACTTTCCTCCTTCGGTGTCAGATCACTAAGCAATGAGAGAATTTAATTTTGGGATGAGACTACTTGAAAGGATTTTAGTAGGTGACAATCTCTTTCAATCAAAGGAGAGTTGTGGTAGAAGAAAAGAAAGTTGATAGCTATGGGAGGGGAATAAAATGATTCTCTCATCTAACAACATCGGGTCTTATGGAAAAGTGTAAGCAAGTGAAGACCAAAAGAGGCTAGGGGTTTGGAACTTTGTTATAGAAATGAGTAAAATATTCAAATGGATTTAGGGTGTGGAGCCTAGTTATTTGTGGTTGGTGGCAGTGATTTTGATAGTGGTGGTAAAATATGACTTAGCTAGAAATGAAGAGAGAAAAAGATTTTTTATAATTAAATAAAAATAAAAATATAGTTTTATAATAATATAAATACTAAAATAGGTCAAAGTGAATTAGCCTCAGATTTCACTTTGCACCCCGATCCAAATGACTAACATAGCCCTCATGTGACATGCACATGTCAAATTCCGTTACTATTTCTAACGCTCATAAGGTCAGGGGGGCTAATTGGGACAGATGGCAACAACGTGTATTAAAGTTGGACACTTCGTAGGTTAGGGTGCATAGTGGGATTTAGTTGATACATCAGGGTGAAAATCATATTTGACATTTTTATGGTTGAACGATATCTCTAACTTGGCAAATAATTAATACTCCCTCCATCCCTATGTATAATTTTTGTGCTTTCCTTTTTTGTCTGTCTCTAAATAATTGTTTTGTTTGAAAGCTTCTTTTTTAGGACAATACTTTTACTATTTTACCCTTACTTTTTCTTCCTACTTTAACTATGAGCCACATGCACATGTGCATTAAAGGAAACTACACACTATACCAATATTAATAATCAAGTCAATTATTTTTTCTTAATCCGTGTGCCGTGTCAAACAAGACAATAATTTAGGGACAGAGGAAGAACTATGGAGTTATTTCATTTTTCAAGGAAGATTGGGAAGAAAGTCATTGCTATGTTCTTCTCAAATGCCAGTTTTATATGATTGCTTAAGACAGTTCTCGTGCGTTAAAGATTTTGAGTTAACTTGTACGGTGCCTACAACTCGATAAACTAACTTGCAGTGAAAAATGCGTACTCTCATTGTTGTTGAAAACTTTGCTCATGTTGTTTTTAGAATTTGTGACTCAGTGTTAGGAAGTGAAAATAATGGTTTGATTGAGAGATTTTTGAATGCTTGTTTTCAATTGATATACCGATAAGAGTGAGCACATTCAAAATAAAAAGACATTGCTCATTAAATTTTAACTCTATTTCTTTTGGGATAATTTATTTTGCAATTTAGAAAAGTATGTAGATATTCATAGTAATGGTTAATTTGAATAAAATATTAATAACACATTTTTTATTTATTTTTAAAAGATTTTATTTCTATATTACAAAATAAAATTGCCAAAGATAGCATATATATTTACTTTAACGTTATTATGTAACATAAAATTGTCTATACATTTTTTAATGTAGGAGAGCCTATTCGAAATTTCTAGAACTTAATGAATAGTGAAAATCCTAAAAAAAAGTTACTTAGTTAACTGAATAGGGATTTGTTAATACGATCTATAACTTAGGGACCAATATGATAGTCTTTAAGGCTGCTTGTAGTAGTCCAAAAATTCAAAGGAGTAAACTATATATTTTGGCTTTCTTCTCTAACAAAACGTACAAATTTATCAACTGAGTTCTCCATTTTTGTTCATCTTCTTGAAATTATAACATATTTTCTTAACACATTTCTCTTAGCTTGTTCACTGGTAATTACAAAACATGTTGCCGATTTGATAAATATATCGACACTCATCAATAAATCTATTATTATACTTATTTTTATATACTTCTAATAATGTGTGCCCAAATTTAAAAAAATAAAATCATATTATTTTTTAGATTCTAATAAAACTTTAGTCCTTCAACTGACTAAGGGTATTTTTGTCACACTTAAAAATATTGGATAATATTTGTAAACGGTAATGACAGGAGGAGAGAATCTCACAAAAAAATTGACATATGAGACAAAATGAATAAAATTCAAAATATAGGAACTAACTTAAAGTTAGGTATAAGTGGAGGGACCAAATTATTATTTAACTCTTCATGATATTGATTAGCCCATTACAAATTTACTTGTTCGACCTTAATTAATGAGGAGTGATTTATTAATTTTAGGGCTATTTTTGTCCAAATATTATTTTCTATCATGATAAATTTACTTGTTTTGTCCTTAATTAAATGGTGGGTGGTTTATTAGGTATAGGGCTAATTTTGTCCATCTATTAATTTGTTAGAAACATCTCACACTTTTATAGTATAGGAGATGTGTCGAATATCAACGACAATTAGCATATGAGTCGGAAAATTAGGCGAAATTTTTTTATAAATGTCAGAACTTTACGATGCTTTACCTAAGTGTCGGAAATGTTTTTGACATTTTCTAATAAGAGTCGGTAACTATCCGACACATAGTGCATTTGTCGGTAAATATGCGACGAGTCTTACTAACTGTCGGAAGTTTCCCACACTTAATAAAGTGTCGTAAATTTAACGACATTTTGTAAATGGAAAATTTGACAATATTTTGTAAAGAAAAATGAAAATTACTTTGACATAGCAAATGCAAAAAACCTAGTCAATTCAGTAACAATCTAAAAACACCAACTAAATATACACCCTAAGGACCCGTTTGGTACAGCGTTTACAAAATATAGTGTTTTAAAAACGCAGTGTTTTAAAAACGGAGGTCTTTCTTTATAAATACGTTTGGGATATCACTTCAATACGCAGTTTTTTTTTTTCCTAAGAGCGTTTTAAAACCTGCCTTTTGGGAAAAAGCTGGGAATTCCAGCGTTTTAAAACGCAGCTGCGTTTTCTGCCGCAGTATTGAAACACATTTTTTGTAAATAAGCTGCGTTTTATCCCTGCGTTTTAGCCAAAACGCTCGACCAAACGGGCTCTAAATAACTTTGACATGTTGTAAAGAAAAGTCAGAAACCTAATCTATTTGGACCCTCTAACTACTGAGACATGTCCAACCGGTAAAAAGTAACAATCTAAAAAAAAATACCAAATATATATACACCCTTAATAACCAACAACAATAGCAATAACTGAACCAAAAAAATTACATCAATGCCTAGTAACAAAAAACTCCGAGCCAAACACCAAGCTCGTCCCAAACCCACAACAAGTTGGAGTCCCCAAATCAATTCCCAACTGACCACCTTTGCGTGCTAATTATACATCTAAAGCTAGATAAGTATGACCAATAGTTGACCAATTCACTAACACAATGTCCAAATCACGTGGTTGTCCATCGTTTATCAGCTTCATGCAACCAATAGTATAAGGCTGCCGAAAAGGTTAGTCGAAACGTTAGTCAAAGAACTATCGCCGCAACACCATTCTTGCAAGCATCATCTTCAATGATTAAGAAAATTTGAAATTTCCAAGTGATGTGAACCCCCTAATTGATGGTTTGAACCAATCGAAAGCACAACTTCAACCTCGAATTGACTTGTGGGGGGTTTAACTCATATTATAACTTCTCAGCTTATCTCTTAAATTTAAATAAATTTAATATTATATAACAAAATTTATATATATATATATTTGTTATTGTGTTAAATCATAATTGTTCGCCAATAATCGTAGTATGCTGGGCAACACAACGGAGATCGATTACAAATGTTGAAAAAGGGACCGGACTGTAATTCACCCTTTTATTTACCCCATCTATTACTAAAAAAGTGTATATTTGAGTCGGCACACGGATTAAAATAAAATAATTAACTATAATAAATATTGAAATGTTTTTAAAAAATCATGTGCAAATGAGACTCATTATTAATATATCAAGAAAAGTATAAGGGTAAAGTACTAAAAATAACTTCTTAAGAATTTTAAAAATGTATACTTTTTTGAAACGAATGAATTGAATATAAAAAAATGAACTATTTTCTAAGGAAAGGAGAGTTTTTTTTTTTTTAGTACTTATTTTTGGCCTTGGCCCTAAATTAAAAACCCTTTTCACAGTTTTCTTTTTTCACCGTCAAGATCTATTGGCGCCTTCTTTTCAGCCTAACACGATCTCTCTCCACGCCGCTCACTTTAGTGTTAGCAAGTTCTCCCAAAGCTCCAAAAACTTGCGTTGTAGTTCAAGGCCACGATCAGTTCAATTGAAAGGTAAGCCTATCCATAAAATCTCTCAGCGTCTCTCTGATTGTTTCTATTGTAACTTAGAAACTAGGACTTTCTTTCAATTCAGGTTATAGGGGGAATGTATAATTAATGGTGAATGGGGGAAGAGAACACCAAAAACAATTATATGCCCTAGTTTTTGTAATAAACAATTGCTTAATTTGTGAATTTTCTATTCCCTAATTTTTCTAATAAACAGTTGCTCAAAAGTTGTGGATGATAGTTATGTGACTTGCAATTAGTTTATTGGTCTTAATACAACCCTAATATTAATGTTGTTGTATGGATTTTTTGAGACATTGACTTGTACCCTTCCTCTATTCTCTTATTAATTCAACGTCCATCTTCTTTATATATGTTAATTACAAAACTTGAGTTGTGGGTCAATGCTTGTGTTTTCCATTTTCATCTTCTAATCAGAGGTGGATTTGTAGCTACATCCATTGCAGTTGCACCCCTCTTCATTTCTTTTGTGTTAAATCTTCTGATCTTGGTAGCTTGATTACTTGTTAACAGTTCCAGCTGTTCAGAGAGCCAAAGAGAGGCTTCTCTTCTACGTGGACAATTTGCTGCTGCTGATACAGACTGCAAGGTTGATAGAGAATTTTCCAGTTATTAAAGTGTGAATGTATTGTTGTTGATTAATTGTGGAGGAAAAACATTATGATTGTTTGTTCATCACTTAAGTGACATTTGTGTAGGTACATATAGCTCAAAGAGGTGTTGTAGGAGTCTGGCCCTGCCTCATATCAAACCCACTATACAGGTAATAAAATTATGTATAATGCACCATATCCCTTCCCAGTCTTCCCTTTCCCAACCACCCCACACACACAAGAATAAAAAAATTAAATTAAAAAATCAACCTGTTATCTTTGGTACTAAAAGAAAGAACAACTAACAAGGCAACTGGTCGTTCACATCACGAGAAGTTAGTTCTCACCAATAACATATATTGCATTATACAAACACAGTTCTGATGTTTTTACAAAGAGAATAATTTTTTCTATGTTGCTGAATGCAGCATTGTTGAGCCTCTGCTTGTGTTTGGTAACACGCTGGTGAAATTTGTGCTGGCAAGGGGTCAACTCTAATAGGGGATTTTTTTTAAGGTCAAAACTTCGATGGCAGAGAAATATAATATTGATTTTCTTATTCATTTTTCTTCTTTATATTTCAGTTTAGCAGGATTTCGTTCGTAATTTTTTGTGATTTTAGTCAAATTAAAGTTTCTATTGAAGGAGAAACAGGACTTGAAATCGTCATTAAATTTCTCATTAAGAACAATTTTGTACTTGGAGAACTTCGGTATAAGCCATGCATACTTCAGTTTTTGCTTCTTCTATCACTTTTTTATATTTTCAAAAAAAAAAAAAAACTTTTCTTCTAGTACTTATAAGGACTATATATAGCTTTACCAGTTAATCCAATCGATTAACATAATTATTTTAGTAATTAAATGTTAAAGGCTAAGGATTTTCTTCAGAATCCAAGATTCAAAAGCAATATATCGTTACTTCTCAAATTTTGGTAGTTAGTGTTATACATGTCTGGATGTTTTGTTTGACAGTCAATAGTCTTGCCAGCTAAATTTATTTTCTAGAATGTGATCTCGTATGAGTACTTGAGAGATGAAAGAATATCCAAGGCAATAAAAGGGGTTTCTTTTGCTTTAGTTAGAAAGAATTTGATATTTGCAGTGATTCATTTGTTGTAATGTACTATGAAATTCTTTAGATAGTTTATACCACAATGTGTTTCTCATCCTTTGTCATTTCAAATGCAATTTTGGTTGAATTTGTCGGAGGAAGCTAACTAACTGTCTCAGCTTTCACGCAAACTTTTTGAAGAAGAGAGAATAGAAGTTTTCCCAAGTTAAAATACATATTTGAACTTTGATACTGAGTTTCTCCATTCGACGATCACTATAGTTCAAAGCAAGCAGATGTATGTTCTTCAATATTTAAATATTATGTTATTCCCTTTCATGTCAATTCATGTAATTTTGCCTAACTCTTCTTAATAAAATGCATTTGTCGTGTTTTCAATTTTAGTCTTATATCAGTGAGCAAGCATCGATGGATAAAAGATGGATAAATATTAAGAATAGAGCAAACCCTTTGTATGAGAAAGGTGTAGAGGATTTTGTCAAGTGGGCCTCTGATAATAGACCTCATGCTTCCGAGATATTGTGTCCATGTAGGAAATATCGCAATATGAAATGGGTAAAGAAAAATCTTGTGGTCAACCGTCTAGTTGGAAATGGTTTTCTAAATAGTTATACGTCATGGATTTACCATGAAACAAACAGTTCCACTAGTGATAGTAGCAATGAACCAGTTTTGGGTGATGGAATGGCAGACATGATTCATGATGCTTTTGGAGTTCCTCCACCAAATTCGGTTGGTGGGATGGCTGGGATGAGTAACGGGGGGGAACACTAACATAATGAAGGCCTTGATGAAGAGACAAGCAAATTTTTCAAACTGCTAAATGAATCTAAAAAACCTTTGTACCCTAATTGTACAAAGCACTCGAATCTATCTTTTATTGTTCGATTACTGCATTTAAAGTGCCTTGGTGGAATGCCTGACAAGATTTTCACGAATTTGCTCTCAAGTTATTAAAAGAAGCATTCCCTGAGGGTGAGACATTACCAAAGTCATATTATGAAGCTCGTAAATTAATAGGGAACCTGGGGTTAGACTACAAAAAGGTACACGCATGTCCAAATGATTGCATGTTATACTGGGATGAGACAGAAGAAGACAGTGAGTGTAAACATTGCCATGCACCTCGGTATAAACAATTCAAAGATTTTCCAAATGAAGAGGAGGTTAAAGAAAGAAAAATTACAGTCAAGGTGGTTCGGTACTTTCCATTGATACCAAGGCTTAAAAGATTATACACATCGTCCAAAACAGCATCACACATGAGATGGCATGCTGAGGGTAGGCCTAAAGATGGACTTCAAAGACATCCTGCAGATTCGCTTGCTTGGAAAACATTTGACGAGCTTCATCCAGATTTTGCTGAGGATATATGTAATGTTAGACTTGTCTTATCATCTGATGGATTTAACCCATTTAGGAGCATGAGTATTTCCCATAGCACGTGGCCGGTGATTTTGATGCCAATAAACTTGCCACCATGGTTGTGTATGACACAACCATATAAGATCTTATCATTACTTATTGATGGGCCAAGTGGACCAGGAAACAACATTGATATTTATTTGCGTCTTGTAGTTGATGAATTAAAGGAATTATGGGTTAGTGTAGAAACTTATTGTTAGGTCCAAGGTTGCTCAAGATAGGCTAGAAGGGGGGGTTGAATAGCCTATCTCCAAATTTTAAAAAAATATTTACTTCACTTTAAGTTGAAAAGATTTGCAGGCGGAAGTCTTGTGAAGTATAGGACAATTTTAAGTATGGCTGATCTTTACAGGACAAGATCAGCAGTTTTCAATAGTTTGAAAATCTGGAAATTTACAGCAACACAAATAATTCACAATCACACACAGGTGAACAGAGTATTTAATATGGTTCACACTTATAAATAAGTGCTACGTCCACAACCAAAGTGGTCAACTTTGGATTTGAAAATCGTGTACTAAGTTTTTCCACTAGATATTTTACAAGCTAAATCTCTAATGGATTGTGTACAAAAATTTTGTTGACCAAGTGTTTGTGTGGGAGAATTGATATCTATAAGATACAATTCTCGTGAGCTATGAAAGCTAGGTGTTGCAATCAATGAAGAGCTTTTTAATGAACTAGACGTCTGAGTGTGAAGCTCTTCAATGACTAAGTACAGATAGGACGTTTAAGCTTTTAAGAACTTGAAGAAGATGAAGATGCAATAGTTGAGGTTGTTGAAGTCTATTGAATGCAGCAGTGAAGTCTCCTTTTATATGCAGGAGGAAGCTTGAAGCCGTTGGTGATCTTCTAATTTGAATTTAAGAGCAATTAATGCTCTAATCCAGTGTTCTAAAAATCGGGCTAGGCGCCCGCCTAGGCGCCGCCTAGTCGCTAGGCGCCCTCCAAACGCCACGATTTGGACCAAATCGGCCAAAAAAATCGCCACCACAAAAATCGCTACCTAGGCGCGACTAGTCCTCCTAGGCGCCGCTAACGCCTAGCCGATTAGGGCTCAAAAGTCAAAACGACGTCTGAGATCCCGTCGGAGAAAGAGGAGAACGCCCGCCGGTGTGTGTGTGAGAGAGAAACCGTAAGAGGAGAGAGAGTGAGAGAAACCATAAGAGGAGAGAGAAAGTGAGAAATTAAGAGAGAGAGAGAGATTTCCGTCGAGACGAGATCGCTTGCCGTCGTTTGAGAAGGGAGATCGTCGTCTTTTTGTTGAGAGAGAGAGAAGGACGTCTTCTTTTTTTGGTTTTCCTTTCCAGTGAGTCAGACTTTGTGAGAGAGAGAGAGTGTGTATGTTTAAGTTTTAACGTTTTGGTTTTATTTTTTAAAGTGACAACTTCCTCCCCTCAAGTTATTAAATTATTTCTTCTCTCCTTTTAAGTTATTATATTATTTTTCCTTCCCCTTAAGTTATGCAAATATTTTTCTTCTCCCCTCCACTTATGAATTTAATTTTAAATTTTAACTTTTAACTTTTAATCTTGTAATGTGATCATTACTTTTAATTTATTTGGCCATATTTAGTTATTTACTATTATTGCAACAGGTTTGTTATGTACCTATAGTGTAATTATGCCTCAATTTCTAGGCCCGCCTAGGCCCGACTAGATCCCGCCTAGGCCAGGCGCTAGGCCTACTCGCCTAGCGATTTTAGAACATTGCTCTAATCGGATAGGTGTCTTGCAACTTGGTCTCGACTTTTGCTAAAAATAGGCCGAGCTTGCGGAGAAATGTCCTTTTCGACTATTTGCCAAGAATGGAAACCTTCATTAAATAAGAAGTTAACGTTGTATCGCATTTAATGAGGTCTTCAAGCTAGGACATGTCTTTGGTAGATGTCTATCGGACGTTCTTGGGATCTTCAACATTGCTGATGAAACTTTGCCGTAATGAGCTTGTCCGATATTCAAAGGAAGAACTGCTGATTCAAACTTTTGCCTATTGTGCAGAGGACGTCCGATGTTCTATAGGCTATACTTCTTCAAGACTTATACAAAAGGCAACCCTAAGCTATCCAAGCTATGTCCAAGTACAAGTTGCCACACTAACAGACACGCAGGCCCATTAGTCACTTTGTCTTAGACTTAGGTTATGGATTCAAGCAAATCTAAACTAAATACAACAATCTCCTCCTATTTGCTTGAGTCCATGACCCTATGAATACAATATCAGCTGACCATATTCAAGTCTAGTAATAACATGCTTGTAAAATTGATATATTAAATAAGCATGCCCTAGATGAACTTACAAAGAGGTCATTGTATTCAAGAATTACAAAGTGTTTACAAGTAGTAAATTTAAGCATAAGACACTTGTGATAGAACTGAATTTAAAGACATGCAAATAGACAGATTAGGCAATAGAGATCATGTCTTTAAACCAGTGGTTTAAATTTCATGCATTCATATAATAAGCAGTTCATAATAAAGCATGTAAATTTTAAAACGAACATTGTTAGTTAAACAAGTTGTTTAATTTCAAAGCCCAAGAAAATATAAAGTTCATCGGCTAGTACGAGAGGATGACCTAGATGATGCACGACTTTTACCTTTGCCAGATGAAGATTGCCCATAGTTTCTTGATGCCCATTTAGAGTCAACAGCAGCCTTAAGTCTTGCAATTTCTTCTTTGGCTTCTGCTAATTCTTCTTTTGTGTCTGCCAATTCAGAGGAGAGATTGCTGTTCTTCTGCTTGAGCAGAGCATTATGCTCAATGAGTCTAGTCCGCTGATCATTGTTGAGTCTAGCTATCTCCTCCTTCATAGATGCAAGCGAGCTGAGGAATCAATGAAAGACAGGCGCTGGGTAGTAGTGTGGTGTTCCTGGCGATAGAAAGCCAGGTGCTTGGAGGTAAGGTTGCGCGTCGCCCGTACTGAGGAGTGAACAGAGCGATTGGCACGTTGTTGGGATTGAAGCACATGCTTGTAGCCAAGGTCAACCATATCGACGATCTTTAGTATACCGGTTGATAGATTGTCCCAATTTTCTTTGAATAGAGCAGCGTTGGCGGAGGAAGTTGCGGAGATACGGCTGGCTAAAGCAGTCTGGCAGGCAGAGACGGACTACCGGCAGGCATCAAATGCAGCCTTTGCACCCCTGGAAATATCCATGACTTGGGTCAGGCACTCAGCCTGAACATGTGTGATATGAGACTGATCGGCAGAAAGCTGGTGCAGGGCCTTTGTGAGGTCAGCCGAAATAACTTGAAAATCTCGCAAAAAATCCTCAACATCAGAGGCTCGATAGTGGCCCGGAGGAGGAGGAGGCTGGTCGGCTGGAGATGAGGATGGGCTAGAGGAGGTTGGAGGATGATCGGGAAAAGAGGGAGGTAGGCTGGAAGCTTGGTCAGGGAAGGGCGGAGGATGGCTGGTAGAAGGCTTGGATTGGCTGGAGGATGTCGTAGAATGGCTGTGGAGGAAACGCTAAGATGGCTAGGAGTAGGAGCAGGAACAGGAATAGGAGCAGGAACAGGAGCAGGCAGAAGGAGAAGTGGTGGCTGTTGAACGGGAAAGATGCGGGGGACAGGAAAGAGTCTCTCTATGTAGATGACATAGGAGGAAGAATAAATGAAGTAGGGAGGAGGAGAAAAGTAGATAGATAGGGAAGGATTACGGAAGAGAAGGGGAATGATAGGGTTATAGCCTAGATAGGAGGTGACTACATCGATGAAGTTGTAGACCATAGGCCGAAAGAGGACAGAAGGATAGCAGATGATGGTGAAGACTGGGGTTTTAGGCAGAGAGAGGAAGGGAGAGATGTCTGATTTGGTTGGAAGGGGAAGGCCAAGGTCCTTGTGAATGGCAACCCATTGGGTGAAGATCATGAGATCTTGAACCGCTGAGTTGTGTAAGAAGAATTGCTGGGACCAGGCAGGAGGAAGAGGATCATAATAGGTACCCCAGTTGAGAAGGAGGTCACTTGCAGACATGGGTTGGCAGGGAATCCTTTTAGGGTAGTCTAAGGTGGAGAGGAAGGGATCGGTATCAGCAGGATTGGGTCTAGGTCTGCTGTCTCTGAAGGAAAGCAGATCCTGTACTTCAGGGTGTAGGTGGCTGTATGGGTTGGTTTTGATTCTTTTGGGGGTAGGAGAAGTGGAGGAAGAAGGGAGAGACCGTTTGGAAGATGGTGTTTGAGAGATGGTTTCAGGTGTGGGAGATGGCGCTTGGGCAGGAGTTGTTTGAAGGGATTCAGGGTGAGAAAGGGAAGGAGTAGAGGAAGTGAAGGTATGTGTAGGCAGAGTTGGTGAAGGTGGGGGAGAATGAGTAGGTGAGGATTGAGGAGAAGGATCAACAGTTCCAGCAAAGTGCACCTTCTTTTTGGCGCTCTTTTTAATGCGACGGTTTTGTTGAGAAAGTGTATGAGTAGAAGAGACAGAAGTTGGTGAGGGTAAAGATGTGGTGGAAACTGTTGGTGGAGGAACAGCTGATGAAGGATCGGCTGGGTTTGAAACTGTTGGTGTGGAGGGAGCGACAGACGTAACTTTGGGTAGACCAAAGGATTCATCGGTAGGCTGGAGATTCTGTTTGTGTTTGGGTTTGGATAGGTCTGCGGGTTTGAATGTGGAGGTGTCCTTTTCAACTTCAGCTTTTGTTCGAGACTTGCGATGGTGTTTGAGTCTTGGAGTGAGAGAGGAAGAATGTTTGGACTTTTTGGAAGGGGACTCAGCTGGCTCATAGGGATCATGATCGAGCTTGCTGAGGTCAAAGTCCTCAGGAAGTTCAGCCCCTATAGGTTTAGGCTCCTCCTCAGCAGGTAGCCCGGTATCAGTATATGTGACCTTTCTCTTGCCCTTGCTGGCTTGGGTAGAGGGGCCACCGGTAGAAGAAGCAACAGCAGCAGCAACGATGGGTCGTCATTGATAACCTTTTCATCAATCTCCTCATATCTGCGAAGAATGACATTGATGACCCGTACGAAGGGTCGTCGCATAGAAGGATGAGCTTGAACATCCGCAACACTCTGAGATAACATAGAGAAAATAATTTTTGCCCAGTTGAGTTGCTTGCGGAGGACTACAGCTTTAGTCCACAGTAGTTGCTGAGAGGTAAAGATGTCCCTTGCGCCATTTTTGAACAGAATGCTCTTATCGAGCAGATGGCTGATGTGATAGGCGTTTTCTGGGAAAAGGTTCCTGGACATCTCAGAAACCTTTCAGGTTGGGCAGACCCCCTCATCATCTCCCAGGTGATAGCCGATTCTGCATCTGTCAAGTCAAGCTTGCCTTCAATAGGCAGTTCGAGGATTTCTCTTATATCCTTATAGGTCAACTTGATGTAGTGGCCTCTGATGAAGCCCTTGATGAACTTAGATTGACCAACTCATTTGCATTTGCAGGAGGAGGAGGTAGGATCATTCTGGTGTAAAATTCTTCGGCTAATGCATTGCTGTAGTGGGTGTCATTAAGTTGGAACAGAGGAAGAAGCCCACATTCTGTCAAATCCTTAAGCAGGGCATCGCCAGCAGTTGTACTTATGATAGAGTCTCGATCGATTGTCATCCCAGGGTGATAACTTGACCTGGGGAGGATTCTTAGTGAAAGCTCTGTAGCCTTTTTAGCCCTGGTTGGCTTAGCAGAGGTGGAGGATAAAGTAGTAGCAGTAGACTTGGAAGATTTAGATTTTGCCTAAACAATCGGTAGATGTGAGAACAGCATATAAATCGGAAGATATGCATAAAACAGCCGATAAACATGTAATCAGCAGATATTAACACAAACAGATACTGTTCAGATTTAAATCCAAAATATAACCATTTTATAAAAAGCGGCAAGAGCAGTTCATAAACTGGGTTTAGCAATGGCTACATATTTTGTCACTTTTAAGTAAATAGAATGACATAAGCTGAAGACATAATATCACAGAAACCTTAAAATCACAATTTTATACTACATAAACAAGATTCAAACACTAATTTCAAGATTTCGCAGTTCATCAATGGCGTACAGTTCGAAATTACACAAATTAGGTTAATACAAACCATAAAACTTGATTTAAATGAATTAAAAAGGTGTAGAAATCATTACCATTGATGATTTTAGCTTGAGAACAAGAGAAATTTGAGGATTTGAGAGGATTTGGGAAGATTGCAGATTGGCAGTCGAGAGGTTTTTGAAAGTTTGCAAATGGCGGTTTTTGAAAACTGTGAGGAGTCACTGTGCACGGCCGCTTTTTGTACTACTGTCAGGACATTAAATGGCATTTGATAATTTTTAAAGTTCGCATTTATGATTACACAGTGGCTGTTCACATTACGCGCTTAGATCTGCCTATTTTATAGAAGACTGCTGATATGAAGAATAGCATAGTAACTGACTGTTTTTAGAGACAATTTTATATAGACAGATTATAAAATCACTTAAAGAATTTGCAAGAAAGGTTAAGGATTGAGGTCAAGCATACCAAGCTCTCCTCTTAAATAAGCAAACCTGGTTGAATCAAGTGGTTTTGTGAAATTAATGTCTGCTACCTGATTCTCTGTAGGCACATATTCCATGCTAATGTTACCTTTTTCAACATGGTCTTTTAGAAAGTGATATCTCACATCAATGTGCTTTGTCTTGGAGTGCATGACAGGATTTTGAGATACTGAGATTGCTGATGTGTTGTCACACATTATAGGGCAATCAGCAGTCTTGATCTCATAGTCAACAAGTTGCTGTTTGATCCATAGCAACTGTGAACAGCAGCTACCAGCAGCTATGTATTCTGCTTCAGTTGTTGAAGTTGAGACAGAGGTTTGCTTCTTACTGGCCCATGAAACAAGTCTATTTCCTAATAATTGACATGTCCCACTTGTGCTTTTCCTGTCAACCTTACATGCAGCAAAGTCAGCATCAGAATAGCCTATAAGATTAAACGATGAATCTCTAGGATACCAGATTCCCAAATTTGGAGTATTTATCAAATATCTTATGATTCTCTTGACTGCTTGTAGGTGAGACTCCTTTGGATCGGCTTGAAATCTAGCACAGACACAAACAGCAAACATAATATCAGGCCTACTAGCAGTTAAGTATAAAAGTGAACCGATCATGCCTCTGTAAAGAGTCATGTCCACTTTCTTCCCCTTTTCATCTTTATCAAGATGGCAGTTAGTGGCCATAGGAGTGCTGAAGCTGTTTGCGTTCTCAAGACCAAACTTCTTGATAACATCTTTTGCATATTTGCCTTGACAGATTAAGATACCAGTTGAGCTTTGTTGAATTTGAAGACCAAGGAAAAAGTTGAGCTCTCCCATCATGCTCATTTCGAATTTACTCTGCATAAGCTTTTCAAATCTTTTGCAAAGATTTTCATTTGTAGAACCTAAGATGATATCATCAACATAAATTTGAACAAGTAAGGAATGACCTTTATGTTTCATAATGAAAAGAGTAGTGTCAATTTGACCTCTTACAAAGCCTTGAGATGTCAAGAACTTTGAAAGGGTCTCATACCAGGCTCTTGGAGCTTGTTTGAGTCCATAAAGTGATTTCCTCAACTTGTAGACATCTTCTCTTCTTGAGAAGTCAATGAATCCAGGTGGTTGCTCTACATAGACTTCTTCTTGAAGTTCTCCATTCAGAAATGCGCTCTTTACATCCATTTGATAAACTTTGAAGTCTTTATAAGAGGCATAGGCCAAGAATAGTCTGATAGCTTCTAATCTTGCAACAGGAGCAAATGTCTCATCATAGTCAATGCCCTCCTCCTGTCTATATCCTTGAGCTACCAGTCTTGCCTTATTTCTGGTGATGTTGCCATTTTCATCCATCTTGTTTCTGAAAACCCACTTTGTGCCAATAACAGCTTGTCCTTTAGGCCTAGGGACAAGTGACCAGACTTGGCATCTGTCAAATTGGTTTAGCTCTTCTTGCATAGCATCCACCCAGCTTGGATCTTCCAGAGCTTCATCAATCTTTTTGGGTTCAATATGAGATACAAATGCAGTAGAATACATGCATTCATTCCTTGAAGCTTGTCTAGTTTGAACACCAGCATTAAGATCTCCAATAATTTGAGTGATAGGATGATCTTTCATTTCTCTGACTTCTGCAGGTTGAACTTGTCCTATTGTTTCATCGGCAGAGTTTGGTTCTTGAGAAGTAGAAGTTTCTGTAGCTAGGTTTTCTAAAGGATAGGTTAATTCCAAGGTAGGTTGAAGAACTTCTGGTGTGGAAGGCAAAGTGGATTCAGGGTTTTCAGAGTTTTCATTTGTAGGCTCATTTGATGATTCTAACAAGTTGACTCTTGGTTGAACTTGTGAAGAAGGAGGATCAGCAGATCTGGGACTTGGCTGTTCTGTACCTGTCTCATACTCATCAGAATCATTAGTAACCTTAGGAGCCAAATGTGGCCCAATAAAATCAAATTCATCAAAAGAGACATGTACAGATTCAACAACTCTAAGTTAATTTTTGTTATAAACTCTATATGCTTTTGAAAACTTGGCATATCCCAGAAAAATTCCTTCATCACTTTTGGACTCAAATTTTCCTCTATGTTCTCTACCATTGTAAAGAACATAGCATTTACAACCAAATATTTTAAATAATCCAATGTTGGGAGCTCTGCCTCTCCATATTTCATATGGAGTTTTGTTATGAAATTTGTTTATTATAGACCTGTTTTGTGTGAAGCAGGCAGTGTTCACAGCTTCTGCCCAAAAGTACAAGGCAGCTTGGCTTCAGCAATCATTGTCTTTCCTGCTTCAATGAGAGTTCTGTTTTTCCTTTCGGCAACTCCATTTTGTTGAGGTGTGCCAACTGCAGAGAAGTTGTGACCAATTCCATGGTCATCACAATATTTGGCCACACCATTGTTTTTGAACTCTGTTCCATTGTCTGATCTGACATCAGAGATATCATCCAGCTTCTGAGTCTGTAGTCTTCTGAAGAGTTCAGTAATGATGTCATATGCTTCATCTTTGGAGGACATCATCTCCACCCAAGTAAATCTTGAGTAATCATCAACTACTACAAGTGTATACTTGCTGCCACCAAGACTTGTAGTAGTTACAGGTCCAAACAAATCCATGTTCAAGAGCTGTAGAGGTCTGGTTGTTGATAGGCAGGGTTTGCATTTGAATGAAGATTTATGTAGTTTGCCTAGTTGACATGCTTTGCAGAGACTGTGTGGTTCAGTCGATATTTTAGGCAGACCCACAACTAGATTGTCCTTTGATAGCTTCTCCAAGTATTTGAAGTTTAGATGGCTAAGTCTTTTATGCCACAACCAGCTGTTGTCAGTTGATGATCTTGCAACCAAGCATAGATTTGACTTTCTTCCAATAGCATTAAGATCAACAGCATAGACATTGCCTTTTCTGAATCCTGTCAGGATAGTTGAACATGTCTCATTATCCTTTATGAGACAATGACTAGAGGAGAACTGACAGATTAGTCCTTTATCACAAAATTGTGATATGCTTAGCAGATTATGCTTTAATCCTTCAACAAGAGAGACTTTGCTGATGGAGAGGTTGCCTCTGATTATGCTTCCATATCCAATGGCCTTTCCTTTTGAGTTATCTCCAAAAATAACTGAGGGACCCTTTGCTTCAACAATATTTGAGAGAAGATTAGGATCACCAGTCATATGCTTAGAGCACCCACTGTCTAGATACCATAGATCTTTTTCTTCTTCATTGATAGCCATGAAGCATTCCTGAAACATAGACATTTAAGAATATGGTCCCCTTTTATTTTTGGGTCCTCAAGGTTAGCAACCTTTTGGGACCCACACCTGTTTAACCTTTGGAGGAGTAAATCCTCTAGATTTAAGTGTGAATCTCAGAAGGCATTCATGAATCTCATAACCATGACCTTTGCAGAAAGAGCATTTGTGAAGACCTTCAACATGAGTAACGATTTCTTTTTGAGGCTTCTTATTTTCAGCAGTCTTTGGAATGATCTTTGTGCTGATAACCGGCCTATAGGACTTAGGCTGATAATGCCTTTTCTTTTTGATGTAAGGTTTATCATAGGTAGACTTTTTATCAAAATATTTAGCATTTATAGGCATATGTCCTTTAAGCTTTTTATCGGCAGAGTTCACTCCTCTGGCCTTTTTATTGGCAGTATTAGAATCAGCAGTCTTACCTTTGACAAATTTAATAGGCTTGAGCTGAGACTTCTTAAACTTGTTATCAGTCATCCCTGTTTTCTTAGGGTGACTAATGGCAAGTTTTAGTTGCTCAGACTTCCTATTAGCAAGGTCATTGCTGGCAGATTGCTTTCCTTTGGACTTGTCTTTTGTATTCTTGGGATAAACAAAAGAAACTTTGTTAAAGCCAAGTCCTTGCCTTGTTGAAGGCTGCTGGTCATAAGAAACTTCGACAGCCAATTCTTCAGCAATCACCTCAGCTGTCTCATCTTCTTGAGAACCAGAAGAACTTCCGTCATTGAACTTACTTTGGAAACCAATACCAGTTTTGTCATCAAGATATTTTTGATTTGAAAGAATGGTATCAAAGTTTCCTTTAGAGTTATTCCAAGTATTGACAACCTTTTGAAGATCATCTTTCTCAGAATTTATTTTATTGATATGTTCAAGTAGGAAGTCTACTTTTTCAGTCAAGATTTTGTTCTCTTTTTGCAGTTTGATACTTTCAGCTTGCTGTCTATCAAGATCTTTGATCTTAGACATCAAGGTAGATTTCTCAGAGACAACTAGCTCATGCTTCTTGGCTAGTTTCACATAGGCAGCTTTGAATTTTAAAAACTCTTCCAAAGATATCCTTGTTTGCTTTGATAAGCTCTCCCTTTGATGGGTCATTGAGCTCATCATCATCATCACTGTCATCTTGTTGAAATGGTAGTGACCTCACTGAATCATGTAGTGACTCCCTGGCCATAAGGCATATGTTTGCTTCTTCAGCGAAGTCACAGGAGTCCTCTTCATCAGTGTCAGTGTCACACCATGTAGGCAGATTGTTCTCATCAATGTCCTCAGCTACCATCCCTTTTTGTTTTTGAAATTTGGATTCGGGATGTTTCTTATAATGTTCATATTTTGGCTTTGGACATTGTGAGGCAAAATGGCCTGGTTTCCTACAATTGAAACAGACAAGCTCATTATCCTTTTGATAGTCTCCTGATTTATAAGGAGTAAAGCTTTTAGGTTGAGCAGCTGTTTTATGAGGAACCGCAGTCTTGTGAGAAGACTGTCTGTGTGAGGATGACTTATTGAACCTTTTGAAACGTTGATATTTCTTTACAAACATAGCAAATGCATCGTCAGAAAGAATATCATCACCATCACTGGATAATGTAGATGGGGCTTCACCAGGTGTTGAGCATGAAGGTTCAGTAGATATGGCTGGTAATGACAAGTTTTTGAAATTCTTTTCCATTTCTTGAGCTTGTTGAATTTCAAGCTCATAGACTGATAAACTAGCATAAAGGTTTCTAAGAGTCATTTTGTTTAAATCTTTTGACTCTTTCATGGCAGTAATTTTTACATGCCATAAACTGCCTAGTGCATTTAGAAATCTCATGTTTATTTCTTTCTTTTCATACTTCTTTCCTAAGGAGTAGCAAGAGTTGACTACCTCATAGAATCTGTCATAGGCACTTCGCAGGACTCTTTGGGATCCTTTTGAAGGAGTCAAACTTCGGATGCAGGTGTATAGTTTGTTGTTCTTTGTCTCACCATCACCTTCTAGATATTCAAGGATGGCTTCCCACATTTCCTTGGCTGTGTCCAGATTGATAATTTGCTGGTATGTGCTTATGTCCACACAGCTAGTAATAATGTTGATCGCCCTTCCATCTAGAGCATCATTCTTCCTGTCCTCATCATCTCACTCTTCTTCTGGCTTTGGAACTTCGGGTTCAGCAGTTGGATCTACCGTGGCCAGTGTATTTGGCTTCATTGGAATTCTGGGTCCATCTGTGACACATTTCCACAAACGTTTGTCAATTGAGTTCATATGTCTTTTGACTTTATCTTTCCAGATGTCAAAGTGAACTTCATCCAAGACTGGACAATGGTTCACGTTTGATGTTTCCAACATTTGGTGAGCAGCCATGATCTTTAATCTCTCAAGAGGTTAGTCTCGGAAAAACAAGTTTTCAAAGAGCAAGGCTCTGATACCAATTGTTAGGTCCAAGGTTGCTCAAGATAGGCTAGAAGGGGGGGTTGAATAGCCTATCTCCAAATTTTAAAAAAATATTTACTTCACTTTAAGTTGAAAAGATTTGCAGGCGGAAGTCTTGTGAAGTATAGGACAATGTTGAGTATGGCTGATCTTTACAGGACAAGATCAGCAGTTTTCAATAGTTTGAAAATCTGGAAATTTACAGCAACACAAATAATTCACAATCACACACAGGTGAACAGAGTATTTAATATGGTTCACACTTATAAATAAGTGCTACGTCCACAACCAAAGTGGTCAACTTTGGATTTGAAAATCGTGTACTAAGTTTTTCCACTAGATATTTTACAAGCTAAATCTCTAATGGATTGTGTACAAAAATTTTGTTGACCAAGTGTTTGTGTGGGAGAATTGATATCTATAAGATACAATTCTCGTGAGCTATGAAAGCTAGGTGTTGCAATCAATGAAGAGCTTTTTAATGAACTAGACGTCTGAGTGTGAAGCTCTTCAATGACTAAGTACAGATAGGACGTTTAAGCTTTTAAGAACTTGAAGAAGATGAAGATGCAGTAGTTGAGGTTGTTGAAGTCTATTGAATGCAGCAATGAAGTCTCCTTTTATATGCAGGAGGAAGCTTGGAGCCGTTGGTGATCTTCTAATTTGAATTTAAGAGCAATTAATGCTCTAATCTGGTTGTTGACTCCTGATAGGCTGTCTTGCAACTTGCAGTCTGTCTCCTGACTTTTTGCTAAAAATAGGCAGTCTGAGCTTGCAGGAGAAATGTCCTTTTCTGACTATTTGCAAAGAATGGAAACCTTCATTAAATAAGAGTTGCAGGTTAACGTTGTATCGCATTTAATGAGGTCTTCAAGCTAGGACATGTCTTTGGTAGATGTCTATCGGACGTTCTTGGGATCTTCAACATTGCTGATGAAACTTTGCCGTAATGAGCTTGTCCGATATTCAAAGGAAGAACTGCTGATTCAAACTTTTGCCTATTGTGCAGAGGACGTCCGATGTTCTATAGGCTATACTTCTTCAAGACTTATACAAAAGGCAACCCTAAGCTATCCAAGCTATGTCTAAGTACAAGTTGCCACACTAACAGACACGCAGGCCCATTAGTCACCTTGTCTTAGACTTAGGTTATGGATTCAAGCAAATCTAAACTAAATACAACACTTATGATGTTGTAACTAGTCATGTTTTTCGTTTGCGGGCATCTCTTCTTTGGACAATAAATGATTTTCCAGCCTATGCGAATCTCTCGGGATGGAGTACAAAAGGTAATCTAGCTTGTCCTTGTTTCCATGCTCACACTCGGTCCCACTATTTGTCCAATGGAAAAAAGCTTTGCTATATGGGTCATCGCCGATGGTTGCCCCAAGGACATAGGTTTCGAAAGGATAAGGTATCCTTTGATGGTACAGAGGAAAATGATCCAAAACCTATTCGATTATCGAGTAGAGAGATATATGAGCAAGTAAAAAACTTTCATAATGAGTTTGGGAAAGATAAAAACTCAGCTGGCAAGAAGAGGAAAAAGAATAATGATAAGGATCAATGTAACACCCTGACCTTACTTTCTTCCTAGTTAACTCATAATCACTTCATGTCGACCTTGAAACCCTTGGAGTGTGAGATGTCATGCTTATTAAGCGTGACTTGTTAATTTGTGACCCGTGTTTGGCACGTGTTTACCCTTTGATGAGTAGTATGTGGTTCCCGTACATGTGGTTCCCGTACTCATTTGAGACTTTTATCGACACCGATTATCATTTGTATACCTTTGTGTATTCCCCACATTTAAGTGATCTAGCCTTGGTTTAGATTTACCCTCGAGTAACGAGCATGTTATTCTTATCGTTAAACCGTAGGTTGAGTTGATTCGTGTGTCGTTTAGCGTATTTATCTTCGTGTGCGAGCGAGACTTGTGTTGTTCATCCTTCAAGTCTCATTGGGGAATGACTTGGTTGTGTTTTGCATATGTTTTTACCTTTGTTTGATGTTAAAATCAACCTAGGATCACTTCGGGACATCTCGGGATCCATCAAGGGCATTTTTGGACCGCATAGCGACGAACTCTATTCGTCCGATTTTCGTTCTTTCTCGATTTTTATCATCTTTAAGTGGTTTAAAATGCTCAAACAAGCCCGCGATTGGACCAAAAACTTATCCATGGTATTAATAACATAAACCAACCTTATTTACCCTCATTATTCTCCTCCTTACCTAGATTTTAGAGAGAGAAGGAAGAGAGAGAAGAGAGAGAGAGTAGAGAGAATTCGCGATATCTTGAGCGTTTGAAGTCAGATTTGTGATCCATCTTCGTCGTAGCGTAGAGGGCAATGAGGAGCACTTTTCTAATCAAAGGGATCATTCGATCTGTTGAGGAATCATCCCCTCACCTCTTCTGCCACATTTTTAGAGAGAGAAGGTTGATTTTGAGAGAGAGAAAGCTTGATTCGAGCTTGGATCGAGCTTCGGAGAGACGATTGGACTCCGTAGCAGTGTAGAGTTCATAAAGGAGTACATTTCCACCCGAAGCCCTTTGGATTTCGTGGAGGATTTGCGTTGTGTTGTAAGTTACTAATCTCCTTCTTAGATTTTGAGCATCGTAGTATAATATCGCGATGATTACATGTTATACATGTCGTATATAAACTCCCTACATACTATACTTGTCTAATGTGATATTCTAGCATGATTAAATGATGGGTATTAATGATTTATTGTTAATTTTGTGGTCTCCAAATATTAGAGACTTGTGGAGTTCATTGTGTACACGTTGTTGTTGTTTTTCGAGTTGTAGACTCGTGGGTTTATTTTATAATTGGGTTCCGGCAGTAAAGTCGCCGATGACTTGTTTTAGTTATATTGAGTATTTATAACTTGTTGAGATTTTAATCGTTAGTACACTCGTGAGATTTTTATGAGTAATAGACTTTCGGTATATTATGTCTCGTGATTGAGATGGGTATGTAGGGACGATGCTACGGCTTGTCCTGATGTTTTGAATATTTGTAAGACCCGAGTGTGGTCGTTGGGATATTGTGAATCGAATATTACACTGAATGGGCTAGACTCTAGTTGTGACCGACTTTAGCGGAGTCAAATAGGACGTTTAGAATATACGTTGTGTAATGAGTTGACAAGTAGTATTTTAGTTCCCTAAGAGGTGGGATGACGCATTGATGAGACTTTGATCGAGTAACTGAGTTAGGTTGACTTAGTCAACGTTGTTGAACACGTGACTACTTGAATTGGGTTGGATGATTATATATACAACCTACGTCCAAGCTTTGATTAATTATTAAAGGTACTTGTGACTTCATATAAGTTACTAATGAGTTATGTACGATCATGTGCGACGTACGTTGGGAACGAATTAATCGCTACACATAGAGCGACGTGTTTATGATGGGTTGGTTATATCCTAGGTAGTTAATGATACACCTTGGTTATCGGTCCCTTACGGGCTATGTGACTTGTTGGGAGTCGTGATATGTATAACACACGAAGGAAATGAGATGGAATAGAAATACATGAGATGGAGTGTATTATGATCATAGGATATCGTAGAGATCCTAAGTTGAGCGTGTTAGTGACGTATTGATTATGATAGTAAGTACGAGTAGGCTTACACATGTTGTGATTATTAAGTCTAACATTTGCGGACTTAAATGGTTTGGTGTATGCGTGGTTGTTCTTGTAAGCAATAGGACAATCATCCTACTTTGATGATTGATTGTGTGTTTAGTAATTACAAGCACATTATGTTGATTTGGTATGTGATTCAATAGAACACATCATGGTTTGGTTTGGTGGATTGTGATTCAATAGAACACATCATGGTTTGATTTCGTTAAGTTGTGATTCAATAGAACGCACTTTGATTAGTTTAGCATAAGTAAACATCTACTTGTTCATTGCATCGAGTCCAGCTGGCATATGTGCATTGGAGGTGTATTGACGCTCGGTTATTGCGGGAACAGGGGCTTCGTAATAGCCGAAGGCCAATACATTGGGCCTCGCCCTACCGTTGGCCACGGTAGGGGTTTCTCTAGCCCCACAGTCGAACGAAATAAACGGCGACTGTGCATTGTCGACATTGATTTGTATGCATTGGGATAACGGACACCGGTCCCTTGTGATACTTGTAAGTGGCTAGAGCAGTATTGTCTCGGGTCGTAGGGGATCGAGCAATACGTCGACGTGGATACAGAAAATGGTCCACAACGAGTACTTGTAGATCGTGCGTGACGCAATCGGGTACATATATTTGTTTTGGGATACGAGCACCGGTCCTTTTGTGATTTGTGTACGGCAGCAGCAGCACAATCATCTATTTTTGTTCGTTGTTCGATATTGGGAGATGTGTCCAGCATCAGCGGCACAGTTATTTATAATGGTTTTCTGGAGCAAAAGCACAGGAATCTATTGTTATTATTATCTTGTTGGATAGTAGCAGAGGCATCCTTTATAGTTCTGTGGAGCGGCAGTACGATCGTTTACTACGGCTTCATGGAGCGATAAGGTCAGAAGTGTTTCAAGGGATTTCGGAGGTGTACCTCGAATCCAACGTATCCACCTTTATATATATGTTTACTTTGAGCTTTATGTGCTTCATATATGGGATGTTGGTCGTGGTCTCCAACCAGTGCATAACAGTTGGCAGTTACTGAGCCTCTCGTGAATATAGGGTTGGTTGTATTATGTGCTACAACATGTTTATTATCCTGTATATTAATGTGCATAATGCCATGCCATATTGTTACATTAGTAACTTACTGGGTCATTCGACTCACCCCTTCCATATTTGTTTTTCCTTAGTTGTAGGACTCGTTCCAGCGCTGTGAGGCTTTGATTCGAAGTTGTACTTAGATTATTAGTTTATTTCTATCACATGTATTTGTGAGATCGTAGGTTAAACTAAGTTATGTAAACTTAGTATGTCGGGTAGAAATGTTGTATTTTATTTAGTTGTATTCTGGTGGCGACTCGTGGAGTCGGCCCGTTGTACTTTATTGTTTTAACCGTAATTCCATTTACTTCCATTGAGGCTTTGAGCCGTTTATCTTTAGTTATTTTTCCGAGCGTGTTGTCTCGTGGTGTTTTAGATGTTGTTGTTTTCTCCAGCGCTTGTTTAACCGTGGAGGTTTTTATTATGTTGTTGGAAATTTTGTTATTTGAGCTTTGAGGCTCATGTTCATTTGTTATTCCGCTGCCTTATTTTTTTGGGTTTCGAGCTTTTGTGACTCGCTTTATCTAGTTCTTTTTCCGTTTGGCGCTCCGAGTTGGGGTTCAACATCGAATCTCGGACTCGGGTCGTCACAATCAAGATGAAGATGATGCTCAGGATGATGTTCCCCAAAATAATTGGAGGAAGAGAAATATATTCTTTGAACTAGAATATTGGAAAGATAACCTCTTACCCCACAATCTAGATGTTATGCATATTGAAAAGAATGTATGTGATAACATCTTTTTTACCTTATTGACTGTGGATGACAAAGGAAAGGATAACTTAAATTCCCGCCAAGATCTAAAAAGTATGGGTATTCGTAGGGCACTACATCCTCAACAAAAGTCCAGTAGCAAAGTCTATTTGCCACCATCAAGCTTTACTTTGAATAATAAGCATAAGGATATAATGTGCAATGCGTTGAAAGAGGTGAAAGTCCCTGATGGTTACTCTTCAAACATATCAAGACTTGTTAATGTTAAGAAACGTACCATTTCAGGATTGAAGAGTGAGATAACCATATCCTATTGTAGGAACTACTACCACTTGCTCTTCGAAATGTCCTACCTAAAAATGTCCTCAAACCATTGATTGAGCTAAGTAGATTTTTTAGGAATATATGCTCTAAGGTGATGCATGTAGATGAGTTAGAGCATATTCAAGATCGTATTGCAGTTACACTTTGCCACCTTGAGAGAATATTTCCTCCCTCATTTTTTGACATCATGGAGCATTTGATTATCCACTTACCTGAAGAGGTAATGATTGGCGGACCACCACAATATAGATAGATGTATCCTATAGAGAGGTAATATTTCATGAACATAATTCTTTGAACTATTTCCCATGAAAAAAACTATTACTTTTAGTGCGGACTTGAAATATACCTTTCATTTATGATTGATCCATACAAATTCTTTTTATAGGTATTTATTCACACTAAAGAACTATGTGAGAACTCGAAGTCATCCAGAAGGATCTATTGCCCAGGGATATTGGGTCGAAGAATGCTTAACATTTTGTTCAAGATATTTAGACGATGTTGAGACAAAGTCCAATCGACCTCCAAAGAATGATAATGTTTTAGAATGTTCAGAAGATTCTGAAGGGGGACATCGATTAGGGAGCTCAGTAGGTATTGTGCTAGACGATATTACATCTGTACAAGCACATCATTATATTCTTTTCAACACAGATGTTGTTGCAGAATATCGAGAGTAAGTTATAATATATTTACTTATCAATGCTTCAAACAACACACATAATAACATCTTCTTTATTCATATAGTAAGCATCGTGCATGGGTTAGAAAGAATTATCCTCGTTTAAGGCCACATGATGTAGATCACAAGCATAATGATGAGTTTTACATATGGTTTCAAAAACATGTAAATTATATCAAATTGTGAGACATGAGACAATTATTCTTTCAAATAAATTTATATAAGTATACAGTGAATAACATCTGACTTGTTATTATACATTTAGGTTCAACAACTATATGAAACAGACCTAGGGAAAGTCACACAAGAAATACAAATGTTGGCTTTCTGACTTCCAAAGAAAGAGAAGAGATTCTCTCGATATATCATAAACGGTACTCGATATCACACCAAGGCCTGTGAGATGAGATGAACTACTCAGAATAGTGGAGTTATGCTTAAAGCAACAACCGACAGTTATACGAGTGCAAGAGATAGGAACCCAATATCTGGAGATATAAATTTCTATGGTGTTTTGACAGACATCATTGAATTGAATTACTCTAAGGAGATAAAGTTTGTGTTATTTAAGTGTGACTGGGTAGACCATAATCGAAGTGTCATTAATGAGGATGAGTTTGGCTTTACTCTTGTAAACTTCAACCATCAACTGTATCCTAGAAATCAAATGTCCGATGAACCTTTCATCTTAGCTAGTCAAGCACAACAAGTATTCTACATGCAAGACCCGGTTGGAAAAGACTGGCATATTGTTGTTAAGACAACACCAAAAGACTTTTTTGATTTGGTTCAACAGCACTCTATTATTGTGGGGGTGTAGTAATTGTTTATAGTCTATTTCCTCTACTAACTTATTTCACTACTTCCCTAATGTGTTTCAATATAGTAATTGTTTAAAATTTATTATTTTGCTTATAACATTATGCTATGTTTTACATTTAGGCTATAATGGCACGAGGTAGACCTCTTCATCGTTCAGGAGCTATGCCCAATCATGCTGAACAAGAAGAGGGGAATGATCATAGCATGCGTGAACCTCCTCCAGATTGGCCTGCAATTTCTATTTCTCGCAATTCATCATCTGCTGGTTCATTGCTTAGTGACAACCAACACGAGCAATATGGTTGTATGCATGTTTGTTGCTTGCATATTTTGTTGGTTTGTTGCTCTAGATTTCTTGTATCATTATCTATTTTTCACTTCAGATGAAGGCTCAAAGGAAGGAGACCATACTCAGACTCGGACTTGAGGTCCTACATGGATGAACACACAAGGTTGGGGTAAAGAAGGTGGAATTTTAGAGATTGAGACCAATAAATTTGGGCAACCAATTAAGGAAAAAGCTTCTAGACTTGCTTCAAATTTAGGTGTTCTAACTAGAAATGGGATATTGGCACCTCTTCATTATGTCGATTGGAGGCTCCTCCCTAAAGTAAATAAGGACAACCTTTGGAAGGCCATCAAGGTATAAAATATAAATTATCAAATTCAATGCATAGTTTATTTTTTTATATATGTTTAAGTGAACTCGTGTTATTTTATTACAGGACAATACAAATGCTACTGAGAACATGAGACAAGTGCTAATGATGTCTCTTGGGAGAAAGTGGAAGGAATGGAAGCATGAAGCAAAGAGTCAGGGATTTGACAAGTACCATACAATAGAGGAGTGTTTGGCACATCGTCCAGACAGGGTTGAGGAAAGTCAGTGGCGAAGACTTGTTTTTCATTGGAGTAGTGCTGAAGCAAAGGTATGTAAAATGCTCTCAACAACACTAATTCTTAAGTCATGAGATTAATTCTACTTTTACATTATATTAATTTGAAATTCATTGTAGCTTAGTTCCATTAAAATATTAGGCTGCCTCGTTGCGTTCCTTTCTATGATGGCCTGTTAGAATATAAGTTTGTTGATCGAAGGTCCAGCGTTTGCTATTTTGATGCTTTTGTTTGGGTATTTATATTGTTACGATAGAATAGCAGAATGCTAGTATTGGCAACTTGGTGGTGTGGACATAAACTCCGCACTTGAAAGTTTGGGCAAGAATGGATTAAAAGTCTAATTGAGCATAAACTGGATGTATTTTCTTTTCTGCTAATATAACTAATATCCTATTGACAAATATTTTTGTTTTTTTCTAAACCAGGAAAGGAGTGTAAAGAACCAAGCTAGTAGGACAAAGCTATCGGTGCCACACCACTTGGGAAGAAAGAGCAGCGCACAAGCTACAAATGAGGTATATTGATTTATGATAAATATTTTGGGAAGAAAGAGCAGCGCACAGCTTAGCATTTTATCTTATGATGTTTTGAGTATTTTGTCCTACATATGTTTTTTATTAACTCTATTTATAACATTAATAGCTAAAAAAAGAGAAGGGTGGAATGTCGCCAACTCAACGTGAGATATACAAGAAAATGTATTTGTCTAAGGGAGATAAACCGGTCAATGAAGAAGCAGCAAAAGCAATTGTATGTGTTACAGTTACTAATTAATTAAAGTTGATCAAGTCATGATTTGCTTAAATTTCATTCTACTTTTCTTGAATATTGTAATGATTGAAGTTTTAAATGTAGGATGAAATGGATCGTATTGCAGCAGAACACCCTGAATCTCCTGACATAAGTGTGAATGATATATTCTCTCAAGTCATGGGGCCTGAAAAACCTGGTCGTGTACGTCTTCTTGGCCTATGAGTAGCTCCAAGTAAGGTTTTTGGTTCAATGTCATCGAAGTATTACAACTATCAAGGCACGACAGACACAAACATTCAGTCAGAGTTAGAAAAGTTACGTGCTGAGATGGAACTTTCTTCGCAGCAAGGGTTGGAGAGGATGCGAGCTGAGATGGAAACTTCATCTCAGCAAGAGTTGGATCGACTACATACTGAGATAGAGGCTAAAAATCAACAAGAGTTGGCAAAGATCAAGGCTGAAATGGATGATAAGGTGAATGGTAAAGTGCAATCATTGATCAAGGATCAATTAGCTGCTATGGAGAAGGCATTTGAGGCTAAGATCAAAGCTATGAAGAGTCATTTGTCATCTGAGGGAGTACGTTCTAGCACTGGACATGTACTTTTTCCACAAATTCAATAATATTGTTCCTAATTCATTTCATTTCTTATTACACACTTTAAATATTGATAGGTTCCGGACAATTCAAGTGATAACCACGTAGCATCATCGTCATTGCGTGATTGACAAGTCCACGGGCTTTCTCAAAACCAAGAACAACGAAAACAACGATTTAAGTTGTTGAAGGAACTGACAACTAGCAATAATACATCACATGAGGTTAGTTCAAATTTCTTTTACTATGATATAGTTTGCATTGTGGGCTACCTTCAATTTAAAGATATGTTTCTAGTTGCAAATGAAGAAGAGCCAAAAGGCATCTTTTCTAGGTCTTCTATTTTCATTCCTCGAGATTAATATTTATTTTAGAAAATTTGTACACTTTTAGGTTCATGCATTAAAAAAGACAAAGAAATGATGACAATGCCAAGAAAGTATTTTTGTGGTAAGTTTCTAGAGGTTCTTGTTTAATCCTTTGAGAATAGTAACTTACTTTTTTTTGTTGATTTTTTCATCAAAGTAGTAATTTTCCTTGGACGGGTCATGTAGCAGATTGCCGTGAAGATGCAAGTTTTCATCAAGCCTAGACTTTCTTTTTTAGGTGTTTTGATTAAAAAATTGTTCACTTGGATAGTTACAATTTTAAATTTCCTAGTTAACTCTAGAAACAAGCTTTTGGTTGTTGATAATTCTGTTTATGGGTAGTTGTCGAGATATTACATTGTGTATTATCTTTTATCTAGCAATGAATTAATAGTTGTAATGTTGTTTCTCTTTTATAAATGAAGTTTTAACAAATAGTAGTTCAATTTTTGTAATATGCCGACAGTTCATATTTAGTAAATATCATACTGTATGATATTTACTAAACAAAGATTATATTTTCATATAGATGAAATGTCAAAAATTATTTATATCTAACGATTAAAAAATTTATTTCAGCGATCAAAAATAAATAAAAAAATGTCAGAAATAATCGACACTTACAAATAAGTGTCGGAAAATAATTTTTTTTTTAGTAAATATCATAGTGTAACCCAACATTTCCAAGTGTCGGTGGAAGTGTCGTGAAGTTAATATCCGACACCTCTCTAATGTGTTGGGAGTTACCGACTCTTCACTAAGTGTCGTAAATTTGCAACAGTTAACAAATTTGTGTCGGAAATCTATGACGTAAACAATATGTCGATGGGAAATGTCGCGAAGTTAATTTCCGACAGTTCAGCAAAGTGTCGGTGATTGCCGACACTTAATTAAGTGTGGTAAAATTGTGACTAGAGCATCGGCGACACTTAGCGCAAGTATCAAACAAGTGTCGGTAGCTTAAGTTCCGACACTTAATTAAGTGTCGTAAAATTGCAACTAGGGCATCGGCGACACTTAACACAAGTGTCAAACAAGTGTCGGTAGCTTAAGTTCCGACACTTTTTCATGTATTCCAGACACTTTATTAGTGTCGTCATAGGTCTCTTTTCTCGTAGTGTGTAATGCTTGCTATGAGTACATATGTTACTGTGCATATCGTGCAATACGAGTTGAGTCGTACTAAGAGTTAACTTTGAATTTACGTCAAAACTTCTGCGGCATAATTAATATGTTAAATCATTGATGTTGTTTATGAATTAACCAAAATACTCTCTAACATATTAATCTCTATTGCGCAATAGAGATTAATATGTTAAATCATTGATGTTGTTTATGAATTAATCATTTTAGTTTGGGAAGGAGGTTGAGGTCGAGGTTAAGGTTTAGGTCGTTTGAGTTTAAGATTGGAGTTTATCAGAAAAACTTTTTCGCCCAACTGACAAGTTTACCCCTGTAATTTTTTTAATTAACTTTAACATTATCCTTAATCAATAAAATCATTGTTTACCTATATTTTTTTTCTAATTACTTTTTTGACTTTAACCATATCCTAAATCAGTAAAATTATTTTTTACTTATATTATTTTTATAATTACTATTTTGGTTGGTTAAGGTCATAGGACGGGCATTAACTAGTTTTTAATAATTAAATTACATATATTAACTAATTAACATTCTCTCGTAATTCTTGAGAGAGAGAAAATGATATCTAATTGAAAACATGAGCATGTCTATGTTGTTGACCAGTTCTGTTGACTACCAAATTTTTTCTTTTTTTCTTTTTTGTATTGACGTTTTCTTTCTTATAGTATTAGATAGCAATTTATTTTAAGAATATAACCAATTATAAAATTATTATGGTAATAGACTATTTTTGTCACAAATATATAAAATTACTTAGAGTGAGGTTTTTGGTCTTGAAAATTAAAATATTTGATTTTATAGATACCTTAATGGTTCTTTGACTAATTTGGATACGAAGTTCTTTGAGGGAGTTTTTGGTAATCTCTCTCTAAATAATTGTAAGGTTCTAGGTTCTAACTTTGAAATAGATTCAATCAACCAAAAAACGTCCATTGCAGTATTTACAACCTACTCCTTCCAGAAGAAAAACTGACAATAAGCCCCAAAATTATATAATTATAAAAAATAAAAGGAAGAATCTGATTTTCATTTGCAAAAAACAAGAGTCAGCACTTGGCCTACCCAGCCCTTGCTATGTGCCAGATCCACCAGTGTTTCAAAGTCTTCAGACTTGGCTAATATAAATGTGACCCTGCTTGTGTTTCAATCTTGACTGGTATGAAATATGAATGTGACCCTCAAATTGGGCTAAAGAGAATATGACATTACCATTTCGGCGTCAAAATCACAGACCAAATAACCAACTCACTCTTACGGCTTGCACGGTATGGTGGAATCCGGCTTGAACGAAATGGGTAGTCGTGCTAGCCCATTTCATTAGTGTCTTTTTAGTATACATAAATCGTAATTCATTTTCATGTTATTTGAATTATCATGGAATAAAATTTGTATAAAATTGTAATTTTAATTTAATGCATTCTTACAAATTAAACATAGCCGTAGCTCTTGCTGGGCCATGTCTTTAACTTGGATAGTGTTAACCCAACTGAGTGTGGATCACTCAATTGTGAATTTCCTTTCAACCCAAAGATATTTCTTTGAAGGAAGAAAGTGGACCAAAAAAGATGGATTTTCCACACACCTAGTAAATGCGTGTTTACCCGGCCCAGAGAACCCACCCTTTGTTCGTTGGGCCCAGGCATTATTAAGATTTGAACTTGATTTAAGTCAATGTTGTACCACACGCAGCTTCTGTTTATACCATTTTCATTCAAAGTGGAACCCTATTTAGAAACAGCCGCATACATGCACACGCGACGCACAAAGGCAGAGAAAAATATTCACTTTCTACTCCCTTAGTCCAGGTGTCTCGGATAAATGTTCCTAGTTGATATAGCATCAAAATTAAAAAATATAATTAATAATGTGCTGTAAAATGTGTTTTAATGATAATACCCATGAACATTAATTGAGTTCAACTATTTTAATTAATTGAGTTTTTCTTGGATGTGCTATATTAAATGAAGATTTAAGAGTATATTGAGAAGAATGATAGAGAATAGGTAGATCAAAAGTCTTTAAAACATTAGTTGGGACATCCCAAAATAGATAGTAGTAACATTTATTGGGGATAGAGGGAGTACTATTTTCTTTTTAAAAAATTATTTTTATTATTTTACGCTTAATTTTCTTGCTACTTTAATGATAGGAAAAATTCAGGCCGATCCACTTTGTTAAATTTTCAACCGCTTTAATAACCTATAATATTATCAAATTACTTAAGTGTACTTTTCAAAGGTATGATGTATCACGGTTCCAAATCTATGCATCGCGATGACAAATACGTGCATCGTTTGATAACGAACAATGCATCGCCTTATTAATGATGCATCGCGATGCATCAATAGTTGACTTTAGCGATTTGATAATATTATTGTGGATTAAAGCAGTTGAAAATTCACCAAAGTAGGCCTGCAATTTCTCCTTTGATCATTGGTCTCACTTGGATATGAGCTTCAAAGGAAATATATAACAAACTAATATTTATAATAAATTAATCAATATATTTCTTAATCTGTGTGACCAGTTAAACTATGGTCGTTCCTATCATTTTATAGGCCCAAGACAAAGTTAAGGGAATGACTTATTTATTCACAAAATTTAATATTCATGCATAAATAACTCAAATCATAACATACTAAAAAAAAAAATTAATAAAAAATACTAAGTCTAAATTATCGTAATAATATCTAACAACATATTGCAAATGTTGACAACAACAAAATTACTGAAACAGTGGCCGGAACAGAATAATAGCAGCCACAAAACAACACTAATAGCAAGAAAACACCACAACATCATATAAATCAATAGCAACGTAATTGGATAAGAAAATGAACAAGTACGAAGTAACTAGGTTTCAAGAAAAAACAAAGGTCAACAACTCTTCAATTTTTTGTTCAAGCTCGTGTTCAATCATGTTGGCATTCAAACATAATCAAACAAATATTAACCCAAATATTAATTTCATGTAATTTTTTTCAATTTAATTTGTTAGAAAGACACAAATAAATATAAAAAATTTGTCTTAAAAAAGCCAGATTCTTGAGACATCATTTGAATATATTATATGGAACATATATATATATATATATATATATATATATATATAATAAATAATATTGTAGTCCTACCAATTAAATTATAAACGTT
The DNA here is from genome assembly GCA_016624345.1 of Platycodon grandiflorus. NCBI lineage: Eukaryota > Viridiplantae > Streptophyta > Magnoliopsida > Asterales > Campanulaceae > Platycodon > Platycodon grandiflorus. The sequence continues at coordinate 43,236,341 of CM028365.1, forward strand.
GATTATAATTTATAAGCTAAAAGTCTCTAAGTAAAAGAATAACCATTATCTTTTGTTCTTTTTTTAACTATACAAAATAACAACAACATGTTCGGGTTTGGGCCATAGTCCAAAATGTTTGGGTTCATCCAAAACTGTTAGATTTGAGTAGTTTTTTTGGGTGAATTACAGATCGGTCCCTTTTTAAACATTTGTAATAACTCTAGTTCACTCATCTTTTTTTAAAATTGAAAAAAGCTATTTTTGGGGGCGAAAAGACGATTATGCCATTAATGAAAGAAAAACATGCGCGCATCAGTAACCTAAGGCATCGGGATGAGTAATCCAAGGCATTGCGTAAAATCATCGTGATGAGCAGCCAAGACATCGCGATGAGCAACAAAGGCATCCCGATGAGTAACCAAGGTATCGATATGAGCAACCAAGATATCGCGATAAGCAACAAAGGCATCGCGATGAGTAACCAAGGCATCGCGATAAGCAACCAAGACATCACGATGAGCAATAAAGGCATCGCGATGAGTAATCAAGACATCGCGATGAGCAACCAAGACATTGCGATGAGCAACCAAGGCACCGTTTGAATTTAAACCGCTGGAGGGAACTTGATTTTCGTTACGTTGCCAGCATACTACGATTGGCGAATTTAAGGCATCCCGATGCCCAATTTAAGGCATCCCGATGCCCATTTTAATATAATATCAAAATTGATCAAAATGGTTATTTTTTGTTGGGAAATTTACATACAAACATGGTATTGACTTCCTATAAAAGTATGGTATTGATATTATACAAAATTCAAACTCAAATCGTTGATTAAAGTCTCAAAATCAGTCCAAGAACATCTCCCTCTATTTTCGGACAGCACACTGTCAAGCTCGATTTGGATCTCGAAAATAGTATTTTTTGGTAGAAAAATTATGCACAAATGTAGTACTAAATTAGGATAACAATATGGGATTGATTTTAAACAAATTTAAAGCTTAAAACGTAGATTAAAGTGGCCAAAACAGTCCAAGAACAAAGAAAAATGGGATGATCTCAAAAAATTCAAATTTGATCAAATTCGTGTTCTATGCATGAAAATTGATACCCAAACATGAGGAAAGACTATATTAACAACATAAAATTATTTATACATCAATTCGAATATCAAATCTAAAGCAACGATGTTGTTGAGGGCATTTTTGGAAAAAATTTCCCAAAGTGTCTTTTAGCGGTTAAAAAAAGGAGGTGGGCTGGAGAGAAAAAAAGTTTCAGAAAGTGGACCGGCCAGCAATTTCCTCTTTTTTTTTTTTTTTGGCAAAATTTGGGCCGGTCCCCTTTATAGAATTTTCAACCGCTTAAGGACATGATAATTGTTTTCAAACGAAAAAGGACACTTTGGTTTCAAAATATCATCTATGCTCTTAAAAAACAACGAACAGTGTACGTTGTGCATCGCAAAAGCAAAAAACGATGTATCACAACACAACACGATACACATAAACCAAAAAAGATGGATTTTCTTTGAAGGAAGAAAGTGGACCAAAAAAGATGGATTTTCAACACACCTACTAAATGCGTGTTTACCCGGCCCAGAGAACCCACTCTTTGTTCGTTGGGCCCACCCATTATTAAGATTTGAACTTGATTTAAGTCAATGTTGTACCACACGCAGCTTCTGTTTATACCATTTTCATTCAAAGTGGAACCCTATTTAGGAACAGCCGCATACATGCACACGCGACGCACAAAGGCAGAGAAAAATATTCACTTTCTACTCGCTCATTTTCAGTCAAGGTGTTTCGGATAAATGTTTTTAGTTGATATAGCATCAAAATTAAGAAATATAATTAATAATGTGCTGTAAAATGTGTTCTAATGATAATACCCATGAACATTAATTGAGTTTAACTATTTTAATTAATTGAGTTTTTCTTAGATGTGCTATATTAAATGAAGATTTAAGGGTATATTGAGAAGAATGATAGAGAATAGGTAGATCAAAAGTCTTTAGGAACATTAGTTGGGACATCCCAAAATAGATAGTAGTAACATTTATTAGGGACGGAGGGAGTACTATTTTCTTTTTAAAAAATTATATTTATTATTTTACGCTTAATTTTCTTGCTACTTTAATGATAGGAAAAATTCAGGCCGATCCACTTTGTTAAATTTTTAACTGCTTTAATAACCTATAATATTATCAAATCACTTAAGTGCACTTTTCAAAGGTATGATGTTTCGCGGTTCCAAATCTATGCATCGCGATGACAAATACGTCCATTGTTTGATAACGAACAATGCATCGCCTTATTAATGATGCATCGCGATGCATCAATAGTTGACTTTAGCGATTTGATAATATTATCATAGATTAAAGCAGTTGAAAATTCACCAAAGTAGGCTTGCAATTTCTCCTTTAATCATTGGTCTCACTTGGATATGAGCTTCAAAGGAAATATATAACAAACCAATATTTATAATAAATTAATCAATATATTTCTTAATCTGTGTGACCAGTTAAACCATGGTTGTTCCTATCATTTTATAGGCCCGAGACAAAGTTAAAGGAATGACTTATTTAATCACAAAATTTAATATTCATGCATAAATAACTCAAATCATAACATACTCAAAAAAAAAAATTTAATAAAAAATACTAAGTCTAAATTATCGTAATAATATCTAACAACATATTGCAAATGTTGACAACAACAAAATTACTGAAACAGTGACAGGAACATAATAATACCTACCACAAAGCAACACTAACAGCAAGAAAACACCACAACATCATATAAATCAATAACAACATAATTGGATATGAAAATGAACAAGTATGAAGTAACTAGGTTTCAAGAAAAAACAAAGGTCAACAACTCTTCAATTTTTTTGTTCAAGCTCGTGTTCAACCATGTTGGCATTCAAACATAATCAAACAAATATTAACCCAAATATTAATCTCATGTAATTTTTTTCAATTTAATTTGTTAGAAAGACAAATAAATATAAAAATTTGTCTTAAAAAAGCCTGATTCTTGAGACATCATTTGAATATATTATATGGAACATATATATATATATATATATATATATATATAATATTGTAGTCCTACCAATTAAATTATAAACGTTGATTATAATTTATAAGCTAAAAGTCTCTAAGTAAAAGAATAACCATTATGGAGATCGCTTTGGCCACCGTAGAAAATGGAAGTTTCGAAATTTTGGGTAAAAGTGAAAATGAATAGTGGCACTCTCACTTATAAAGGGGACCCGAGGATATCGGGTCGACCCACACAGAAACACGCGGATCCAGGCACGACGTTGTTTCAAGCAAAATGTCAACCGCCAAAATTTTAAAATTAAAAAGACGCGCCGACTGACAAGCCACGAACTCCGCGTCCATTAAATGCGCACGATTTCCAAGGAAAGTACAAAGTCGAGCTAAAACCATGTGACCTCGCGTGGAACCGATCAGCTCGACATAACGCATATTTACTTCACACCTCAAGGATAAATCCTCTCCTTAAGAAGTAGGGGGCTACTGACCGACCTCAGCCTTCAGCTGGACACGTGGCGGACATCGCGACTTCATAGGCTCTAACTGGACATATGCCAATATGGCACACCCTCCTGTCAACATGACGACCTAGCAATCACACCACGTTAGGTCGCTTACTTCACCAGTATACTCTCCCAGCGCGCTGACCACAGGGACCCACAGTGTGACCTGGGAATATCCCAGGCTGACCACATGATACGTATTCCTTACCAAAGATTGAATCTTGAAACCGTGGGTTATAAAAACACAATCTTGAATTGAAAAAGACACAATCTTGAATTAAGAAAAATACAATCTTGAATTAAAACAAACACAATCTCGAATCTGTGTGTTGAAAAGACTAGTCTTGATTCCGTGAGTTAGGGTATTTTGATTTGGAACAAAACCGTGAGCTATGATGGTTTGGTGTGGAAAACCGTGAGTTGTGGAGAAGAGAACGAGCAATGGAGTTTCAATGGTACGTTGGATAGATTACGGGTCACCGGTTAGGCTTCACTCACCTAATGCATGTAAAGATCCTGTTTGATTATACCTTCCTAAACCTAAGGAATTTAATAATCGAGTTAGACCAAAACTTTGTTCTTTGAAATACTTTTCATATAACACAAAATCTCAATGTTTACAAGCTTGAATTCTAGGCCTTTATATAGGTTTTACAAAAGAAATCCTAGTCTAAAAAGAATAACGAAAATCTAAATTCCTAGTCTAAAAAGAACAATAAAAAATCAGAAATCCTAGCCCTAAAAGAATAACAAATTCGGCCATTAACCTATTTCCTACAAGAAACTTTTAAATACTCTCCTAACCCAACTAGGAAACTATTACGTGAAGACTTTAGGAAATCTAATTACACTAGGACACTTAAATACCTCCTTAACTTAGGAAACTAAAGAGTTCTAATAAAACTAAACAACTTTGACCAAATTAGGAAACAATACAACTTGGTTTCACATGGGCACAACTCAGTTTCACATGGGCCTAAAAAAAACGTTTTTGCCTTCCAAACCTTGCACTTGCCACCCTTGCACATGCCTTGCACATGCCTTTTATCCATCTTCCCTTGTAGTACGTGACATCCGTGCACCTTCCAAATTCTTGTTTCCTCCCATTTTGCATTATTAAGGCTTCAAGTGACAATGTCAAATTAGTTTTACCCATTTGTATTACATCCCTAGCTTTGCTCAAAGTTTCCCATAGCGCACCCGCATCATTCTCCCTTCTTTGAAAAGAACTGTCCTCAATTCTTCAAGCATAATTTTGTTGCGACCAAAACTATCCCATGGCCTCCAAACTTGACGAATAATCCTCCCTACTTGTGCAAAAAAAATCTTGGGCCTTAGGATCACATCATTCCCCTTGCCTAGAAAAGACTTCGTCCTCGAATCTTTACGACCAACTCGATGATTCACCCTTGAAACGAGGCTCATCCAATCCGCCCATTAAGTTGCAAAAAAGTGATTGTCGATAAGTCGAGTAAGGAACCATGATGCAAAACGCGTAGGAATTTTGAAGTCAAACGGGTCCTCGTACGTATGTAACAATTTCAATTCCTCTCGAACCGTCTTGAACCTCCTCTCCTCTTCCTTTTTTTTATATTGCTCCCTCTCAACTCTCTCTTCTTCAATTTTCTTTCTTTCAATCATCTTTCTTTCTTGTCTTTCGATTCCTCGAGGTATGATAGGAATTGCTTGATCTTCATTAATGGCTTGTTCAGCTTCACATTCTCTAGCAAATAGGCTTGTCCTTTGTGAGGATTTCTTTATGGTTGTCATCTCGGATGGTGGCAAGGGTTTTAACTTGAACTTCTTGCTATCTTTCTTGACAATATATGCATTCTCCCTCCCATCATGAGTCACAAATCGATCAAATTGCCATGGACGTCCCAACAATATATGGCAAACATCCATTGGTACAACATCACACAATATCTCATCTTCATAATTACCCATGGAAAAAAAAATTAGAGCTTGGCGACTTACTTTAACTTCGGAGCCATCGTCGAGCCAATGTAACTTGTAAGGACGTGAATGTGTTGTGGTTGGTACTTTTAGCTTGTCAATGAGTATGGTGGAAACCGCGTTTGCACAACTCCCCCCATTAACTACTAGGTCGCACACCTTCCCTTGTACAAGACATCTCGCATGGAAAATCTGCTCTCTTTGTTCTTCCTCTATTTTTAAGGGCTTTGTATGTAGAGATCTCATCATTACTAATGCTTCCCCTTGGATGTCCTCGGAATTAAATTCTTCCACTTCTTCCTCTTCCTTTTCAGATTCACTTTTTTGTTCTTGAACCGAAAGGTTGTTTTCTATCCCTCGAATTTCATGCAAAGTTAACACTCTTTTGGTGGGGCATTCAGATTGATAGTGACCATACCCTTGACATTTAAAGCACTTGATGGTGTCCTTGTTCTTGATAGGTTTCTTTCCTTCGGCCTTTTCGTTGGTGATACCTTTGTTGGACTTCTCCGCTTGATCATTGGATTTTGCATTACTTGAAACCGAATTGTTCGAGAACCCCCTTGAGATTGTTGTTTCATTTCCCACCTTTTTTCTCTTCAATTGTCTTTAACACTTCATCCCAACTTTGCAAATTTCATCAAAGGTAAAACAAGGTTGTAGCTCCACCATGTTGGCTATTTTGAAGTCCAATCCTCCCAAGAACCTTGCAATTTTTTGTTCCTCATGTTCTTGCATGTCACAAATAATTGAAAGCCTCTCAAATTCTTCGATGTATTGGGCTACGGTAGAACTTCCTTGTTTCAATTGATTGAGTTTCGTAAAGTTATCTTGTCGGTAGGTACTTGGTAAAAACCTACGATCAAGATACTTCTTGAATTTATCCCAAGATTCAATTTTTGTCTTACCCTCGCGTCTCCTTTGAGTTTTCAAATTTTCATACCAAATCGAAGCATACTTTGTGAGTTTAAGGATGGCTACCTTAAATTTTTTTTCGGTCACTAAACTCCTTGTATTCAAAAATACGATCCGTTCTTCGAATCCAATCGAGATATCTATCTGGATCCATTGCACCATCGAATTCGGGGATATCGAGTTTCAAACCTCGATCATCTTCATCTCTTGGCTGCCCTTGGTGTTGTCTCGGTCTTGGATGTCTTGCTTCTTCCTCATCCGAATTGGAATCTTCAATTTCTTCACGACCTCGTGAGCGTTCTTCCAATAATTGCAAAACTCGATCCACTCGTTGACGTAGTTCTTGAATCTCGCGATCTCGTCGCAAATTTGCAGCTTGTTCTTGTTCCAATGTTAAACCGCGTGGGCATGTTGCTTCTTCCGCCATGATTGTTCACAAAGATGGAATTTGTGAAAGCCCTAAGCTTTGATACCAATTTGATGCGTATTCCTTACCAAAGATTGAATCTTGAAACCGTGGGTTATAAAAACACAATCTTGAATTGAAAAAGACACAATCTTGAATTAAGAAAAATATAATCTTGAATTAAAACAAATACAATCTCGAATCCTTGTGTTGAAAAGACTAGTCTTGATTCCGTGAGTTAGGGTATTTTGATTTGGAACAAAACCGTGAGCTATGATGGTTTGTTGTGGAAAACCGTGAGTTGTGGAGAAGGGAACGAGCAATGGAGTTACAATGGTATGTTGGATAGATTACGGGTCACCGGTTAGGCTTCACTCACCTAACGTAAAGATCCCGTTTGATTATAGCTTCCTAAACCTAAGGAATGTAATAATCGAGTTAGAACAAAACTTTGTTCATTGAAATACTTTTCATATAACACAAAATCTCAATTTTTACAAGCTTGAATTCTAGGCCTTTATATAGGCTTTACAAAAGAAATCCTAGTCTAAAAAGAATAACGAAAATCTGAATTCCTAGTCTAAAATGAACAATGAAAAATCAGAAATCCTAGCCCTAAAAGAATAACAAATTCGGCCATTAACCTATTTCCTACAAGAAACTTTTAAATACTCTCCTAACCCAACTAGGAAACTATTACATGAAGACTTTAGGAAATCTAATTACACTAGGACACTTAAATACCTCCTTAACTTAGGAAACTAAAGAGTTCTAATAAAACTAAACAACTTTGACCAAATTAGGAAACAATACAACTTGGTTTCACATGGACACAACTCGGTTTCACATAGGCCTAAAAAAAACGTTTTTGCCTTCCAAACCTTGCATTTGCCGCCCTTGCACATGCCATGCACATGCCTTTTATCCATCTTCCCTTGTAGTATGTGACATCCGTGCACCTTCCAAATTTTTGTTTTCTCCCATTTTGCATTATTAAGGCTTCAAGTGACAATGTCAAATTAGTTTTACCCATTTGTATTACATCCCTAGCTTTGCTCAACGTTTCCCATAGCGCACCCGCATCACCACATCAGCATCAGGCGACCTGGATACTTACCAGGCCGACCTCGACCACATTAACATCGAGTGAGTTGGATACATACCAGGCCGACCTCGATGTAACCCCTCTCAGCTCGGCAAAGCAGAGTCCTTTACGAAATCACCTCTCGCCTAGGAAGAGTCCTGCTACAATTCTAATATACATCAGTCCTAAGCAGACAAGGAAACGTAATCCGAAAGACATGGGAATTGATCATATCTCTCTCATTACGAAACCTTAAAGGATTATGACTTAACTCCTTATAAATAAGCACCCTCGCAGGCCTCATAAGGTACATGCAAATTATTTGCTTACATACTCTCTTAGCTTTATCTCTCCATCGAAGTATTGCTAATTCTCACACCTGAGGGTTATCGCTGGGACAACCCAGCCCCGGCCCCTTACGGTATTCTTTGTTGATCTCAGGTTTCAAGCTACGTACACTTCAGGGACAATCCCTGCAACGCACGCCGGAATCCTACTAGACTACACACGTGGATCAGACGGGGTCACCAATTCTTTTTTGCGTGGTCAAATATATAGACAGATACACATTTATGCAGCTAACTAACATTTAATAATAAAAATACAATTGTAATAAAATTTAATTAACAAAATAAAGATAAAATTAAAAAGGTAAATAAAATGATACAAATAAAATAAATAAGTATGCAGCTAGCATTTCACAAATTTATTACAAATGTAATAAAAAATATAACAAATAAACATCTACATAAAAAAATATAAATAAATTTCAAAACTAAATAACATGATACAAATAAAATAAATATTTATGTAGCTAACTAATATAAATTTCTTTAATACAAATGTAATAAAATTAATTTAACAAATAAGGGTATTTAATTAAAAATTAATAAGGGTATTCAATTAACTTAATACATACGTATGTAATAAACATTAATTAAAAATGTATTGACAAATAAGGGTATTTAGTTAGCCTAGTACAAGTGCAATTAAATTAACCTAATACAAATGCAATTAAATTAATTAAATCAATTAATCTCAAATTATGCCTAAGAAGTAGGGTAAAAGCTTAAAATATAACAATGCAAGGGGTAAAGTTGTTAGGCTTACATTTTAAGTCAACCTGTCTACAACTTACATATATCATCTTGATACTAACAACTTGAGTTCTCCTACTGCATCTTGACATTTTTTGCAGGTTGAATTACTGTTACGTTACAACCTATTTTTTAGGAAGTATGTCAACAGATAAAGGAGACTGAGTCAACAAACGTTCCTTCATCAAACAAAGCTAGCAAGGGATCCTTATCTCTTCAACCAACATTGTGGCGAGAATACCTCAACAACTTTAACCAATTTCCTATATTCTAGGCCTATTGTTTCTTTGTATTTGAGGTATAAAAAGGGAGGAACACATGTATTTTTCACACACACACTCTCACTAGTTTAAGCTCCCTAATATACGCTCTTAGTCTTGTATTCAACTTGATTAATAAATCATTTGGTCAAGGCAGGTTCCCTAAAACCTCCCGGGGTTTTGTGCCCGCGAACAAGTTGTTCAAGGGCTTTCCCTAGTTAACAAAACTCTTTGTGTTCATTTCTATAATATCTTGTAATCATTGTACCCAGATTCAACCCTTTTTTCATCTTTCTTATCACTAGTTTCCCTTGTTGAAATTTGACCAAAACAAAAGTGAGTATTAAAAAACCTATTTCTAAGTTGATATCCAATCAAATTGATATAAAAAATTTGTTGACCAAATTGGGGTTTGGGATTTTTAGTTGCGATGAATACTTATCGAAATAGGTATTATCATGCAGAGGCCAAACCAAGAGCTTGAAACAAGAATTTTCTCTAACGCCCATAGTTGCTGAATTTTCATTCAGACAAGATACTCTCTGTGTGTGTGTGTGTGTGTGACAAGTCAACCAGTTTGCTTGACTTTGGCTGTAAGAAAGATTTCTATGCAGGGGACAAGTAATGGCCAAACTAGAAAGGAACACTTAGGTCATAGACTCGTAGCTATTCTTGAAGCTATTGGAATTGGGCTTATTGGCTAAGTTCAACTCCAATCAGTCTGATATTAAGAATTCTCTCTTTTACTAGCTGATCGTGCGTTGGTGTAAATTCTTCCCGTGCGTTTGTGTATGTGCATGCGCGTGTGATGGAGAGGGAGAGAGAGAGAGAGAGAATCTGTCAAAGAAAAACGCGACTATGGAAAGATTTAGTTTTGTTTATGATAATGTCACTAACAAACGAGTGGAGGCCCCAATATAGCGACGGATTTTATGTTGGTGCCCTCATGTCCAGGTAAATGGAAAGGATTCATGCACCATGGTCTATGACAGCTCACGAAATAAGTAGCACAGTTCATATTTCCTATGCTAATAACATCATCTAGTACATGGCTTCCGTAGTTCGTTAACATTTAAGAAAAATAGTTAGAAGGAAAGCCACCAGTGAGAATATCGATCCACATGCAAATCGAGAGCCCTCTAACTTTAAACATTTATTTGGATCAATAAGCACCAAGTTAAATAACCTCATGTGAGGAGACTTCTAACTCTTGGACTGGCAATCTTCCTCAAAACATCTCTTTTCATTTGAACTCGATATCTTCCAAATAGCTAGGCTGACAAAAAATTGTAGAAGTAGGGAAGACGAAGACTCTTTTGACGTTTGCTTCACGACTCACGAGCATAATCTCTTCTCTTTCTTTTCCCAGACCCCACACGGCAGTGACTTGTGCATTCATCGGTCCTTTTCATTAAGTCTTCTATGAAAGCTTATCAATATTTCTGCAGGATCTTTGCCGTTGTATATTTCTGGTCGTGCAGTATTTGCTACTAAGTTTGAACATATTGGCTCTTGATCTCTCGGCTTTAAGTTGCTTCCACCAGCTAAAATAATGGCATGTATATACGGCATGCTTAAAATGTTAATGAATTGCATGCTGCATAGTATACCTATTGGGATTCCTGATGATCTGACTGGATTAGGACTGACCGAATTTACATGGTTTGTTCTTAGAGTTTCTAGCAGCCAGTCTAGACTGGACCTTCTATACAAGGTGATGGTAGGTATGCTTATTTACACAATCGTGAATCACCTAACTCCCAAAGAATTTCTCACACCTTCATTAGAAAATTCTATGATTTGGCAAACACATCAAATTATGTTAAATAGCCATTGTGTTGGACACAAGGAACTAGAATTTCTGGAAACACGGTAAGATTTTGCTTCCTGGAAGGCCAACTAATTTACGAAGAACATACTTGGAAAAGTGAATTACATAAAATTGCAGAGTAGAATACATGTACATATAAGCCTGAAGTACTTAACTACCTAGGCAATTTATTCTTCGGAGACACTGAAGCGGTTGATCAATCCATTTTAGCTTGAGGACATCTCGGTGAAGAAAACTATAGGCTCCTCCACGTTATCAACGAGTAATTTGAAGGAACGAGGGATTGGAGGCTTGTTCACATCGGAAATCCCTTCCAGAATCTGAAGCACCTGACTCATCGATGGCCTAATGTTTTCATCATCTTGGATACACCAACAAGCAATCCTACAAATTCTCATCACCTCTTCTTCATCCGCAACCCTGTCCAATCTCTCGTCCAAAAGCATAAGAACATCGCCTCCTTCTATTATCACGCTGGCAGCCCAAGAAGGGAAGAACTTAATTTTCCCGCCATCACATACCTCCGAGTTTCTCCTTCCTGATACTAATTCCAAAAGCATCATTCCATAGCTGTACACGTCTGCTTTGGCTGTGATGGCTACTCCTGATATCCATTCCGGTGCCAGATACCCTCTTGTGCCCCTCATGGTTGTCAGAACCCGACTGAAATCCCGTCCTACGAGCTTTGCCAAACCAAAATCTGCTACTTTGGGACAGAATTCATCGTCTAGAAGAATGTTTTCTGGCTTGATGTCACAGTGTATAATGCAATCCCTGCACTTCTCATGAAGATAAACCAAACCCCTGGCTATCCCTAAAGCAATTTGGTACCTTGTTTTCCAGTCCAACACCTTATCATACTTTTCTCGGAAAAGGTGTGCATCCAAGGACCCTTTCGGCATGTAATCGTACACTAACAACTTCTTAGAACCTTCAGCACAAAACCCACGAAGCCGTACAAGATTAACATGTTGAAGTGTCCCAATTGTGCTGACTTCTGTCCTGAATTGCTTCTCTGCGTGGCTTATGGTTTCAAGCTTCTTCACCGCTATGACCGTTTTATCCGGACACGTCCCCTTGAAAACTGAACCAAAACCTCCTGACCCCAACTTCTCCGAGAAATTCTTAGTCGCGATTTGCAAATCCACGAACCCAAATGCCACCAGCGAATCACCTATTGTCTTTATCGCTCCCACCAATCTCCTTTGCCTTCTCCACAGTAACACAACCATGACAAGGGCCAAAAAAATCAGTACAACAACAACTGATCCTACAATAGCATGCACCACAATCCCCTTAGAATGGCTATTGTGAGTAATACTCGAAAGGTCGGATGAAGCAAGCCTGATGTAAATTGTCCTCCCCGAACCATCATTTTCTAATAGTTGTTGGAGATTCAATAGATCGCCATTCCAAATCGAACACCCATTGCTATCATAAGCATAAGCAGTGCAAGAGCAGTTGCTCAAACATATGGACTCGCATTCGCTAGCATTTCTAACAGGCAAAATTTGAGAAGAATCAGGCATTCCCAAGTGAGACCTCATCAGAAACCCCTCTTTCTCCCTGTTAGCCCTACTTGTATTCCCACACTGCAAACTAGTTTTTCTCACACAGCCACCAGAGTGATCATCTAAATTCCAATCACTCTCCGATTTAAGCTTGAACCCAGGCAAGCAATCACAGAAGGGAAACGAATTCTGATTGCAAGTACCAAACGCGCCACAAAAGGAGTAGATTTGACATTGTTGCCTTGGTTGAGCCCAAAACAAATTCCATTGTTTGCTTTGTTCCAACCATGAAAGCTGCTTCACTTGCCCCGAAACATCAATGATAAGCCTTGAAATAATTGATGGATTATAGAGGGAATACGTGAAGTAACTCTCATTTTCATTGGTAACAAAACTGAAATTAAAAATATAATTCAATCTCATTTCAGGTATTAAGCTAAATCTCTCTCCATCCCAAGAACCGCTAGTCCAGTACTGTTTGGTCCCATTCCACATAATGAAATATTGAGTATCATTTGCCACGGGCTCAAGAGAAAAGAGCCCGGTTGCTGGGTCTTCTTGATTCTTCCATGATGTTATGCTTTGTTTTGTTTTCGTAAGGTTGTTGTACGCAATCTTTCCACCGGGAAGCCATGTATGAGTAGGATGATCAAAGCTTTGCCAGATGGGAAAAACTGAATTTAACCCATCTTTCAAGACCAAATTACCATCATCAAGGAGGACTGCTATTACCGAATTTGGAGTGGTGGAGGTGACATTTGTGGACCAGATTGGGATTTTGGACTGATCGAGAAGGACTAGATTACCGTCTAAGATTTTCAACTCAGAAGAGTATTTATCAGAAACGGGCGTCTCTCTATTTGCTACCCAAGCAATGGTTTTGAGTGAGACTTTTTTGTACCACATACCTATATAGTATCTGGAAGAGTTACCTGGTTTGAAGAAACCAAGCTCAAAGTTTCCACCTAAAGAGACAAGGGTCTCGTCTCCAGAGAGAGATTTGTTTATAGAAATGGTGTCAGCTCCAAATGAGAGAGAAATGGTGAGAAAGAAGTATAGAAAGAGCAGGAAAAATGCCATTAAACAGTTGTTCCCAATGGCCATTAGTAGAGGGGTGTGTGTACGTGTGAATATTAGTTAGATCTTGCGAGAGAAAGAGGGAAAATGGAGGTTAATTGAATTCAAGAAGTATAATAGTAGAAATTGAAACACATTTGAAGAAGAAGATGCAGAGGATATGTAAAGATGGTGGTAGACAAGTTAGGTGAGATGCATATTAATACTCCCTCCGTTTCAGGTAAAGTGTCCAGTTTTGATTTTTTTTTATTAATTTAGTTGAAGTTTGACCAATAAATAACATAAATTTAGTAATTTTTACAAAGATTTGAAAGTTGCAATCCATAGTATTTTTAAAATAGTTTTTAATTAATAAAATTTTATTTCCTAAAATATAAATAAAGTGTGTAAAATTTTAATTTGATTTAGTCACATGTTAACTTTAAAAAAAAAAATGGACTTTTTAACTAAAACGGAAGGAGTAATATTTTTGTACTACTTGCTCAAAACCAATTGACTTAACAAAGTTATACCTATTGCTCTGAGTAGATATGTAACTGTCAAACTGTAGATTATTAGACCATGAACAACGGAGGCGCTAAAGAATAGTAACACGGTAGCTTTAGATTCAACAAAGTCGCTACACGGGAGCCAAATTGAGAAAAGTGGGATTGAGTAGCTAAATAAGCTACCGTAGCTTATCTTGATTTTTTTAAAAAAAAATTCTCCAAAACGACATAGTTTAGTTTTAAATGAGATTAAAACTATGCCGTTTTGCTAAAGTTTTTAAAAAAAAAAAATTTTTTCCTGACACGCAACGTAGCATCACTGTAGCAAATTTGTTTTTAGCTGTTTTTGGTCATTTTCGACCATAAAAAATCATTTTTTTTATTTTTTATTTTTTGGTATTAAAGTACACATTTTTATCTATAAATAGAGACTTAGTTTATTTTATTTGGACATCAGATCAATTTTTATGAATTTAATATATAAATATATAAAGATATTAATTGAATGGAGATAAAGATGGTGGAGTATGTAAAAATATTAGAGTTTGTGCCACCATTGGAAGGAGGTTTTTGATTGAGTAGCTAATGGGTAACTTTAAGGATATTTTTGTAATAAAATTGATTAAAAATGATGAGAAGCTCCCCTTAAGCTCCCCACCCATTGTACATGCTCTTATGGGGATAGAGTATTTTTGGTCTTGAAAATTAAAATATTCGATTTTATAGATACCTTAATGGTTCTTTGACTAATTTGGATACAAAGTTCTATGAGGGAGTTTTTGGTAATCTCTCTAAATAAATTGTAAGGTTCTAGGTTCACACTGAAATAGATTCAATCAACCAAAAAACGTCCATTGTAGTATTTACAACCTACCCCTTCCAGAAGAAAAATTGACGATAAGCCCCAAAATTTTATAATTATAAAAAATAAAAGGAAGAATCTGATTTTCATTTGCAAAAAACAAGAGTCAGCACTTGGCCCTACCCAGCCTTTGCTATGTGCCAGATACACCAGTGTTTCAAAGTCCTCAGACTTGGCTAATATAAATGTAACCCTGCTTGTGTTTCAATCTTGACTGGTAATGAAATATGAATGTGACCCTCAAATTGGGCTAGAGAGAATATGACATTACCATTTTGACGTCAAAATCACAGACCAAATAACCAACTCACTCTTACGGCTTGCACGGTATGGTGGAATCCGGCTTGAACGAAATGGGTAGTCGTGCTAGCCCATTTCATTAGTGTTTTTTTAGTATACATAAATCGTACTCCCTCCGTCCCTAAATTATTGTTTGGGTTGATCTGGCACACAAATTAAGAAAACTCAATTAATTTAATTATTAATATTGGAATAGTATTGAAAAAGTGTGTTGTTTCCTTTAATGCCCATGTGTATGTGGCCCATAATTAAAGTAGGAAGAAAAAGTAAGGGTAAAATAGTAAAAGTGATGTTCTAAAAAGAAAAGTTTCAAAAAAAACAATTATTTTGAGAGGGACGAAAAAGGAAAGGAAGACAATAATTTAGGGACGGAGGGAGTAATTCATTTTCATGTTATTTGAATTATCATGGAATAAAATTTGTACAGAAAATTGTTGACGAGTCTACTTTGAAAAGTTTTTATTCTATCCAGTCCAACCTTTTTTTTAACTGCTAAAAAGTACTTTCATAAAATTGTTCCTAAAATGCCCCGCAATAACATATACAGTAGCTTCTTCCTAAAATTTCTCCGGTAAATCTTATTTTCTTCCTAAAATTTCTCCGGCCAATCTCTCAGATAACTTTTTTCCTAATATTTTCTCCAGTGAATATTCCCTTCTTCATAAAATTTCTTAACTTATTCATAATATTTTCCCCGGTGAATCTTACTTTATTCATAAAATTTCTCTGGTGAATCTCTCTTCCTAAAATTTCTCCGGTGAATCTCTGTTTCCATTCCAATAGGTTGTAGCAAAGAAAATTAATTTTTGTAAATAGCTTATGTTTCCATTCCAATAGAACACTAGTGAATCTTACTCCCTCCGTCCCTAAATTATTGTCTTCCTTCCATTTTTCGTTCGTCCATATATATTTGTCTTGTTTGAAACTTTCCTTTTTATAACATCACTTTTTTTATTTTATCCTTATTTTTCTTCCTACTTTAATTATGGGTCATATACACATGGGCATTAAAGGAAACAGCACACTATTTCAATACTATTCCAATATTAATAATCAAGTCAATTGCTTTTTCTTAATCCGTGTGCCGAGTCAATTCAGACAATAATTTAGGGACGGAGGGAGTACTTACTAAATTTTCTTCGGTAAATATTCCTTTAGCTGCATCGCGATGATGAAATTAGGCATTGCGATGATGGAATTAAGCATCGCGATGATAAAATTAGGCATCATGATGATGGAATTAGGCATCGCAATTTAACATCGAGTCTTAAAATTTCTCTAGTGAATCTTACTTACTAAAATTTCTTCAGTAAATCTTTCTTTGGCTGCATCGCGATAATGGAATTAGGCATCGTAAAAATCTTACTTACTAAAATTTCTCCGGTAAATCTTCATTTGGTTGCATCAGAATGATGAAATTAGGCATAGCGATGATGAAATTAGGCATCGGGATAATAGAATTAGGCATCATAATTGGGTATTAGGCATCGCGATGATGAAATTTCTTGGGTAATTCTTTCATTAATGACATAATCGTCTTTTTACCCCAAAAGTATTTTTTTAATTTTTAAAAAAACATGATGGACTGTAGCGATTATAAATGTCTAAAAAAATCGATATGTAATTCACCCAAATTTGTATTAATATGACATAGAATAGAATGACGAGTCCCACGTACCAAATGAGCATTTGGTATGATTGGGTTAGCCAAAGAATGGAAAGCCTACTTCACTTGAAATGCTCATTCAATTCCATTCTAACATCATTTCTATTCTGACATCATAAATATTTTTTTCTTTTATTTAATGCATTCTTACAAATCAAACATGGCCGTAGCTCTTGCTGGGCCATGTCTTTAACTTTGATGGTTGACCCAACTTGGTGTGGACAACTCAATTGTGAATTCCCTTCCCCACCCAAAGATATTTCTTCTTAAATTGCTGGCCGGTCCACTTTTTAAAAAAAATTTCTCTCCAATTCATTTTTTTTTAATCGCTAAAAGGTACTTTGAGAATTTTCTTTCTAAAATACCCTCAATAACATTGTTGCTTTAGATTTGAGATTCGAATTGATATATAAATGATTTCATGTTGTTAATATAGTCTTTCATCATATTTGAATATCAATTTACATGCATAAAACACGAATTTGATTAAATTCAATTTTTTTGAGTTCATCCCTTTTTTTTTATTATTGGGCTGTTTTGGCCACTTTAATCTCTGTTTTAAGCTTCGAATTTGTTTTAAATCAATCTCATATTGTTATCCTAATTTAGTACTACATTTGTACACAATTTTTCTACCAAAAAATACTATTTTCGAGATCAAAATCGAGCTTGACAGTGTGCTGTCCGAAAACAGAAGGAGATGTTCTTGGACTGATTTTGGGACTTTAATCAATGATTTGAGTTTGAATTTTGTATAATATCAATATCATACTGTTATAGAAGTCAATATCATATTTGTATGTAAATTTCTCAATCAAAAATAATCATTTTGATCGATTTTGATATTATATTAAATTGGGCATCGAGATGCTTTTAATTCGCTTATCGCATATGTTGGGCAACATAACGGGAATCGACCTGCCCGGTGAGGTCGCAGGGGTCGAGGACAGCGTCCCTTGTGGGGGTTCGGGGGCAACGCCCCCGAAAAGTAAACAAAAATCAAGTTCCCTCTAACGGTTGAAATTCAAACGGTGTCTTGGTTACTCATCGCGATGCCTTGGTTGCTCATCGCGATGTCTTTGTTACTCATCGCAATGCCTTGGTTGCTTATCGCGATGCCTTGGTTGCTCATCGCGATGCCTTTGTTGCTCATCGCGATACCTTTGTTGCTCATCGCAATGCCTTGGTTACATATCGCGATGCCTTTATTGCTCATCACGATGATTAACCCACGCGATGCCTTGGATTACTCATCGCGATGCCTTGAGTTACTGATGCGCACATGTTTTTCTTTCATTAATAGCATAATCGTCTTTTCGCCCCAAAAATACCTTTTTTCGATTTTAAAAAAAGATAACTGAATTGGAGCGATTACAAATGTTGAAAATGGGACCGGCCATAATTCACCCATATTTCTTTGAAGGAGGAAAGTGGACCAAAAAATTGGATTTTCCACACCCAGTCAATGGGTGTTTACCCGGCCCACAGAACCCACTCTTTGTTTAGTTGGGCCCAGGCATTATTAAGATTGGAACGTGAGTATTGGGTACTACACGCGGCTTCTATTTGTACCATTTTCATTCAAAGTGGTACCCTATCTATTTTGAAACAGGTGAATACATGCACATGCGAACCACATAGTAACCGATTAGAACAAAATATTCACTTTCTAATATATTTTTAAGAAATTATTTATATTTTTTACTCTTATTTTCTTTGTTACTTTAATGATTGGTTTCACTTGGACATGAGCTTCAAAAGAAATATATAACCTATCAATATGTATAATAAAATTAATTTATTTTCCTTAATCACTAGTCAAACTGACATGATATAATTTTGGGAGTAGAGCTGGCAATAGACTGGACTGGACTGATCCAGCTCAAATCCATCAGGCTATGCTTTAAAATCGAGTGTGCAGGCCCGAAGGGGTCTCCAAAATTAAAGCCCAGTCCTGCTTTATATCAAGTTGGGTTAGGCCAGGTTGGAAAGGTGGAAGGAGAAGTCTTAGTTGCTTTGAATGAAAACCCCGGTAAACGGCAGCTCGGTTTTCCTATGTTTTAACTAGTTGCGGACCGACGAATCGGGCTGGTCTAATTTTCACTAATTTTGCTATTTTCGTCAATCCATCAGGTTAAGTCTTAAAATTGGGTCGGCCCGATCAACCCAAATGTACATCGGGCTTTCAAAACTAAAGTCCAGGCTACCCTAATGTCGGGTTGACTAACCAGCCCATTGGACTGAGCTGATTTTGTCAACTCTGGTAGGGAGGGAGTATCATTTTAGTACCCTTGATCAAAAGTCAAAACTCCTCTTTCTTTCTCTCTTCAATTGGCAAAGCTCAAAAGTAATTAGTTGCTTGCAGTATAATTAATTTCGAGAATTCAGGAAAAAATTTAGTTTCATTTTCCTAGCTTGCTCTTGTAACTATAATTTTTTCATTGCTATAAATAAATAAACATGTTTAAGAAATGTTATTAACCATCAACATAATCATACAGATCTTGAGTAGAGCTGTCAAAACAGGCCAGCAGGTTGGGCTGACCCGTAACCCGCCACAACCCGCCACTAGGCGGGTTAGGTTGGGCTGACCCGCCAAATGAGTGGGCTAAAATATCTCAATCCAACCCAACCCGCCATGGGCTACAGGTACTCAATGTCTAATAAATTAAAGTAAAAATATATATATATATATCACAACTATTTTTAATTTTTAATTAATGAAATAAAAATTCAAATAAAAGGACAAGAAACTATCTAACAAATTAAAGCCAAAAAAGTTAAAGGAATATAATTACACATCTTAAAAATCAAAGAGTCAAACTAAATTTATATAGTCAAGAAATTTGGCGAGTTAGCCAACTCAACCCAACCCAACCCGCTGACCCGGCGGGTTCAACCCGTTTGACCCGCCTCCTAGGCGGGATCAAAATGTATCAATCCAACCCAACTCATTTTGGTGACGGGTTGGGCTGGTCCGACGACGGGTTCAACCCATATTAACAGCTCTAATCTTGAGAAAGAAAAAGATAGTCTAGACAGCTTGTATACAATGACATAAATTTGAGGTTTAATATACAATTTGGTCCCTAAACTTTAAACGTTTTTCTGATTAGATGTCAGAGATGTATGATATTTCCTATTGTCGCCCTTAAACTGAACATTTGAACTTACAATTAGTTCCTCATCCAACAACAGTTAACAGAAATGTTAAATTTTAACTCGAAAGACCAAAATGTCCTTATTCCGTGATGACTGGAAATCCACATAGAGAATAATGTTGATTGTTTTGGCAAGAAGGGAAGGGGAAATAACGGCCCTTATTTAGACTTTAATTGTAATAATTATATGAGTAAAAATATTGATGGAAGATTTTCTATTATGATAATAATTTATATAAAAAAAAAAGCATAATAATGAAATGTTTGTGAGAGAAACGAAATGTCCAACAACATTGGCAAGAAAGAAGAGGATCAAATAAGATAAAGCATTCCTTTCTCCAACAAAGAAAAAATATTAATAAAAGATATCTGAAATATATATACTAAATGCATGATACCCAAACTACTAAAAAAAAGAAAATTTTGTATTACAATAGATAAAATCCAAAAAGAAAAACTAAAACCCACCTCCTAGCAGTAAGAACAGATAAGGCGGTGGTCTAACCTCTCCCGCCACCGTCAAAAAAATCATAATTTGAGTGGGGTCACTATCCAAAAAATTACAATTTTGTAAGCTAAATTTTTTTTGAGTGGGGTCACTTGGCCCCCCCCCCACCCATGAGAGTGGATCCGCTCCGCCACCACCACTTGTATTAATAATATCATACCTACCACATTTTTCTCTGTGAGTCTCTTCGACAATTGATCTTTCTCCAGTATCATGCGTGGCAGAATCTCAAGGTCTTCCGCGAGTTTATACAAAAATGCCATCATTTGCTCCGGATGCCGCTTGATTGCCTCTAGCCGTCTGTTCATACCTTGAAGCTCCTCAATCTCTAAATTTGCTGCTTTTATTGTTCACAAGGTCAATTCCATCATCGGATTTGATTGAAGCTTCATCGATTTTGGAGTTTTAAAGGATTGGTTTGTGTTTTCCGATCAAATCGGCGACGAAGCTCTTCGGACAGAGGGATTGATGCCCGCAGAGAGTAGATTTTTGACTAAAGCTTAGTGAGCAGCCGAGAAATGATCAGGGGAAACTCTTACTTTACCGTAACTCTATCCGATTCTTTTTATAGCTGATGCTTCTATAATTGAATTGTGATCACGCAGAAATGGATTCGGGTGACCACGTTAGCTCCGTGTGTAGCAAGTTTCCTTGGTCAAGATGCCTCGGCTCTCTAAAGGCGTTCTTTGGAAAGGATTTGGATACGAGACTTTACACAACCTGTCAAGACAAAGACCGTTAGGGGTGTCGGGGGTTTGACCCGACTATGACCCTCCAGCGTAAGAATCAGTATATGGAGTAATGAGGGGTTGAGAGGCTTAAATGAGGCTCTCGTGGGTGCACTAGCAGTGTATTCAATGGAGGTTGTGTGGTAGTTGTGAGTAAATGAGCTATGAAGAGTTTTGTCTTGTAGAGAGTAAATGTTACCTTAGTCTTTAATGGAAGTTGCTCCTGGTATTTATAGCCAAAGGTGGCGTATGATGTGGGCACTGGGTATGCCACTTGTGCAGAGGAGAGGGAGTCCACGTTGGAGCATGTCCATGCTGGACATGTTGTTGTCAGGTTAGGTGAGTACGTGGAGATTTCCTTATTTTACGGGTATGGGGAGTGGATGATTATGGGCGCCGTCACACGCCAGAGGGTATGTCTTCATTAATGAGAATGCATGGGCTCTGTTGGATTAGGTACTAACATACTGTGGGCATTTAATGCTGTGAGGCCGACCTGCTCCAAAGTCGCATGTGGGTCCTTGTATTTGGTCGTCCTCGGTGACGACCTGGGTATCAGACCGTGCCGAGGTCTGGATTGACCGACGACCTCGACCCGGGGGTCCGAGCTTCTTACTGTCGACGTGGCCCCAGGGTCCACTTGGGGACGACGTGGAAGGCACATGTTGCATATATTTGGGAGGATCCCATCAAATTGAATTGAAAATTTTCCAACTAATTTCTCCTCTCTTAGTTAGCAAAACCAATGGAGAATTCCACGTCTTCTATTTTACTAATAATACTATTTATGTGGATGGCAACACTCACAATCACCACCGTCTCCGTCACCAGAATCGGCGACGCCGCCGCCTACCCCACGATTGAGTTCTCTTGCAATTCCGATGACGACGACCTTATCTCTATCCGTACAGAAATGTACGATGAAGGAATTGAAGAATCTTCGACATTTGTCATCGGTATCAGCCCAGTATGTCTTCTTGGGCTCCGATGATGGCTTGGATCAGTTCCTTTAGCTACGAAGAGCATGAAGAATGACTCGCTCGCTAATAGTTCCACGATGAAACTCCCTACTCACACTAACACCCATGGCACATTATCCCATTCATACACTCGAACCCAATTTTAAGAACCAAGATCTTTTACTCTCACAACCTTTATAGTAGACTCCGCCGACTTTGATCCATTCCCAAACCCAATTTTCAGAACCATCTACAGATATGAAGAGAGAGAGAGAGATGAAAAGAGAGATGAGAGAGAAGACTATTATATGAGAAATAAAAAAGAATTTTCTCTCAGTATTATTGTCCACGTGGATCCAGTTATCAAGGAATAAGGGCATTTTGGTCTGTTAAGTTAAAATTTACCATTTTTGTTAACTATCATTGGATGAGGGACTAATCGTAAGCCCAAATGTTTAGTTTAAGGGTCAGAATAGAAAATATCATACATCTGGCACTTAATTAAAAAAACATAAAAAGTTTAGGGACAAAATTGTATATTTCACCTAAATTTGACCCATGAATTTGAAGAAAACAAATTCGCTATACAATACAAGGTATTACTGATTACCTCGTGTGTATTCGTACCCTAAAGTGAGATGGAAGACTTTCGACTTGTGCTACAAACAGACAATCACCATGACCAAATAATCTGCAATTTTTCCTCATTGAATTGATATCACGTAAAACGAATATTGATCACTATTTCACACCGCAAATTACTATTCCACCACTTAAATCCATGTCTGATTAGACTTAGAGGGAATATTTAGAAATTCTGGTTAGACTTAGAGAGAGTATTTGGTGAGATACAATATTATAGAGAGAAGGGAAAAAACTATGTGTTTATGCGTGCAGTATTGTATGTGTTTTTCCCCTTTGTGGCCTACTCTATTTATATTATTCTCACAAGAAACGTATTATAAGGATTTTTCCCCTCTGTGGCCAACCCTATTTATATAAGATATTAGAGCGACCACAGTGATGTTCCAAAACCACTCTCTAAAACTTAGTTTAGAGATATTTAACCACCCTGGAGCCCACAGTGGTGTCCCAAAACCACCCTCTATCCCCAAAATCTTCTAAATCAATCTCTACCGGTAGAGAGTAATTTAGAAGAAATAGTAACTTTCATTTTGTCTTTCTCACTCCTCCAGTGGCTTCTTTTACCCTTTTACTCTTACTCTTTTCTCCCTATTTTAATTATGGGCCGCATACACATAGACATTAATAAAAAATTACACACATACCAAATTAATAATCAAGTCAATTATTTTTTTATTAATTCGTATGCCGCGTCAAACAAGACAATAATTTAAAGACGGAGAGAGTATTTTTTGTAGAATATATATTTAAAATATAAAATATTTTATTTCGATTGTGGTGGGAAAATAGAAATAAAATAGAGGAAAAATAGAATGATAATTAGGTATGTTAATTGAGATGATAGATATTTAATTCTTAGAGGGTTATATAGAGAGTGCTTGTTGGAGTGGATTTATTTTTAAAGTGTTGAAAAAGTAAAACTGGAAGGCGTTTAGAGTGTGATATAGGGAGTTATCACTCTGGTTGCTTTTGTAAACTTTAATTGAAATTCATGCTATTTTAATTTCATGAATTCATAATCTATAATGCCCTAGAATCTTGGAACATATAATAATCACTAAACATATAATTTAAGAACATGAATTTAAGTACTAACCTTGATCCATGCTTTGCTTGAAGTTGAAGACTTTGATGTATGAATTTTCTTCCTCCTTGCCTTTACTTTAATCTCTTCTTGATGGTGAGAAGAAAACCCTAACCCTAGGCCTTTTCTCTTTTCTCTCTCTTGACGACTTTTCTTAGAAGACGTGAAAAGAAAACCTAAAGTCTCTTTAGGGTTTGCAACTTTGGGTCTTTTTATAGGCAGATAAAGAGGGAATCTTTTTCCTTATATAATTTTCAAAAGCTTTAATAATATTTTATTCCCACTAAACCATCAAAGTGAGCCCGTAACATTAAAGCCCAATTAGATATTAAGTCATGTGGGACACTTTTATTTGAAATAATCTAATATTCTCCACTTGGCCCATATGACGACTTGAGAATTTAATAACAACTTTAAGTGCGCAATGTTATAATATCCTCCATAATGTCAATTTGGGATTTTCTTTAATTAAGTTAAAACTGATTGGATCATAGCGGTCATACATCATTCAATTGACATGATCCCTTCCATGTATCACATGATCAATTTAACTTAAACTTTAACCATAATGAGATGAACCATAAGCCTCAATCATACAGTCTTCCTAAGAAGACTAAACCATAATACATTAAAACAATACAATGTAAATAAGCAGAAAACATATCCATAAATGATATCAAAGTGTCATAAGATAAGGAGCAAATAACTGTTATGCATACGTATACACATACAAACTATCATGCTAACAAGGACTTATCCATGATACCCATCCTTTCGACATGTCCACGAAATGTCTT
Source organism: Platycodon grandiflorus (assembly GCA_016624345.1). Lineage (NCBI taxonomy): Eukaryota > Viridiplantae > Streptophyta > Magnoliopsida > Asterales > Campanulaceae > Platycodon > Platycodon grandiflorus. The sequence continues at coordinate 43,261,228 of CM028365.1, forward strand.
AGGTGGCAACCCTTTTGTTAACGGATCCACTACTATAAGATCGGTGCTGATATGCTCAATAGACACTCTATGTTTCTGTACTTCTTCTTTGACCGACAAGTACTTCAATTCCATATGTTTAGTACCCTTAGAATACTTGTCGTTCTTTGAGAAGAAGACTGCTGCAGAATTGTCACAATAAATTCTCAGCGGCTTGGCTATACTGTCACAATTCCAAGCCTTGAAATAAAGTTCCGCAACCACAATCCATGAACAGTGGCCTCAAAGCATGCCACAAATTCAGCCTCCATAGTAGAAGCAGCTATGACAGAATGCTTTCCACTTCTCCATGATATCGCTCCTCCAGCTAGAAGAAACAAATAACCGAATGTTAACTTTCTCGAGTCAACACATCCGGCATAATCTGAATCTGAATATCCTATAACCTCGAGGTGATTAGACCTCCTATTCATAAGCATGTGTTCCTTGGTGCCTTGTAAATTCCGAAGGACTTTCTTTGCAGCTTTCCAGTGGTCTATACCAGGATTACTTTGATACCGGCCTAGCATTCCAACAACAAAGCTGATATCAGGCCAAGTACAAGTTTATGCATACATTAAGCTCCCAACCACTGATGCATAGGGAATCAAATTCATTTCTGTTAAGAATGGGATGGCTCGATTACCCAGGCATGGAACACTGGAATTTTGGAAAGCATGCGGCCGCATAGGGCGTTCGCATGGAACACTGGAATTTATGCGGCCGCATAAGGCGTCCGCGTAAGGTTCTGGAAACCATGCAGCCGCATAGTACGTCTGCATGGAAGCTTTGCAAATCGTATGCGGCCGCATAGTGCGATCGCATAGCGGCGGGTTTTAGGTTTTTTCTATTGTATCCATATAAATAGTTGTATACCTAGAACGTTTGAAGGTGTGAGCCTCTAATAAAATTTCGACAATCCGTTGACCCCAATCTCTCTCTCTTCTTTGTGATTGATCCTATTATACTCTATTAATTTGTTTGCTAGTCTTCCGCTATGCACAACAATTTTATTTCGTTCCAAATCATTCTTTGGACATTGCATTTGACTGAACTTGTCCCCTTTCTGTATTGGAACAATTCCTGTTGAACACTTTTCCATTTTGAATCTCTCTAAGACCTTATTGATGTAAGCTTTCTGAGACAGTCCCAACATTCCATGTGACCTATCACGGAATATTTCTATTCCTATCACATAGGATGCCTCACCTAAATCTTTCATTTCAAAGTTCTTAGAGAGAAATTCCTTTACATTACGTAACATCCCAACATCATTAGCAGCAAGTAAAATATCATCAACATACAAGACCAATATTACGAACTTGCTCCCACTGACCTTCATATAGATACACTGATCAACGGTGTTTTCTGTGAAACCATAAGAAGTAATGGTATCATTAAACTTAATATACCATTGGCGGGAGGCTTGTTTTAGTCCATATATTGACTTCTTCAATTTACACACTAAACTTTCCTTATCTGTGGTCATGAATCCTTCAGGTTGATCCATATAAACCTCCTCTTCCAATTCACCATTTAGAAAAGCTGTTTTAACATCCATTTGGTGAAGCTCCAAATCATAATGAGCCACCAAAGTCATAACAATTCTTAAAGAGTCCTTCTTAGATACCGGGGAAAAGGTCTCTTTATAGTTAATGTCATCCTTTTGTGTATAACCCTTTGCAACGAGTCTAGCCTTATACCTTTCAATGTTTCCATTCGAGTCATGTTTAGTCTTAAAGACCCATTTACAACCGACTCTTTTGGAACCTTTAGGCAACTCTACTAAGTCTCAAACTTGATTGTCATACATTGATTTTATTTCTTCTTTCATAGCATCTAACCACTTTTCTGAATTGTTACCATTCACCGCTTGACTAAATGAGGTTGGATCATCATCAATGCTTAAGTCACATTCATGCTCAAGATTATAAACCACATAGTCATTAGAAATAGCAGGTCTCTTCTGCCTAATAGACCGTCTCAAAGCTATTTCCTCCCGTGGCTCAATAATCTCTTGCTCGACAGTAACCGGTTCATCTATTATATTTTCATTCAGTGAGGTTTTAACATTAACTTGTTGTTCTTGTATGTTACGAGACTGTGATACAACAATAGGAACAACAACTTCTGAAGGAATATCGGGTACAGGCATTTCAACCCGAATTTCCTTAATGTCAACTTTTCTTGGTTCCCCACTCCCACTGACAAAGCCATTCTCAATGAACCGAGCATTGTCTGACTCAACGATTCTCGTGCTATGGTTAGGACAGTAAAATATATACCCCTTTAACTTTTCAGGATAGCCAATGAAATAACCACTGACTGTCCTAGCATCAAGTTTCTTTTCTTGTAGATTATACAACCTTACCTCCGCTGGGCAACCCCAAACATGAAGATGTCTCAAACTCAGTTTCTTACCTGTCCACAATTCATAAGGTGTCTTAGGAACTGCCTTACTAGGAACCCGATTGAGAAGGTATTCAGCGATCTTTAATGCATACATCCACCAAGATAAGGGTAAAGAACAATTACTTAACATACTTCTAACCATATCCATTAATGTACGATTTTGTCTCTCAGCCACACCATTCTGCTGAGGTGTACCTGGCATTGTATACTGTGCACAAATGCCACGACTTTCGAGGAATTTTGCAAATAGACCTGGACATTGTCCCTTCTCAGTGAACCTTCCATAATATTCACCACCTCTATCTGATCTCACTATTTTTACTTTCTTATTTAACTGTCTTTCCACCTCATTTATGAACACCTCAAGGACGTTAACCGCATGAGACTTTTCATGCAGTAAATAAATATAACCATAACTTGAGTAATCATCAATAAAAGTGGACCACAAATATCAGTGTGTATCAATTCAAGAAGTTGAGTGCTTCTTGTGGCAGACTTTTTTAATGTGGTTTTGGTTTGCTTTCCCTTAATGCAATCCACACTCACAACCCAGTCACTAAAATCCAATTGAGTAAGGATATCACTTTTCACCAACCTTATTAACTTTTCTTTGGAAATATGACCTAATCTTTGATGCCACAGAAAAGCAGAATTTTCATCAGATGCACTACGTTTCATGCCTACGCTATAATCAACATGATACAAGAATTCGGCAAATTCGTTATTAAGATTAAAATGGTAAAGAGAATCACACAAAGTACCAGAACCATAATAGTACTTGTTTTTACATAATGAAAAAACACTGTTTCCAATCTTAAAATTAAAACCTAAAACATCCAGCTTCCCTACTGAAACAAGGTTTCTAGCACAATCAGGAACATAGAGACACCCTTCAAGATCTACATGACAGCCGGTGTCCAAGATCAATCTATACGTCCCAATTTCTTCTATCCGTGCTTTCATCCTGTTTCCCATAAACAAGTATTGCTCAGTTCCGTTTAGGGCTGGATCGTAAGGAATCCCTGTATAACATGAGACACATGAGTAGTTGCACCAGAATCTAACCACCAGGTATTATTAGGTACTTCTATAAAGTTTGATTCAAAACATACATAAATATTATGCATACCTTTCTTTTCGAACCATTCCTTCCTTTTAGGGCAATCTTTCTTTACGTGCCCTTCCTTATTGCAGAAGTAAAATTTAACCTTTTTCTGGATTCGACCCTCATTAACTTTCATCGGGGCCTTGTCCCTTTTCTTGTTCTTCATACCTGGTTTGGCCTTGCTGTTGTTATTTCCATCATAGACTGTGAGGTTGATGGAGTGATCCCTTATCTTCTTTAATCTCCCTTCCTCCTGCACTAACATGGCCTTAAGTTCATTTGAGTTCCATTTATCCTTAATGGTGTTATAGTTCACCTGGAACTGACCAAATTCAGCAGGAAGGGAGTTCATGATAAATTGTACAAGGAATGAGTCACTCTCATCCATCCCCAAAGTCTTCAGTTTTGCTGCTAAGTTGGACATTTCTGTTACGTGATCATGAATTGACTTAGACCAATCAAACTTCTTTGTAGTTAGCTCACCCATAAGACTACCCACACTAGATTTATCAACTAAGTCTGATTGAGAATATTCTTTGATTTTCAGCAGGAACTCCCTAGCATCATCTGTCTTTGGCATCGAAGGCTTGATATTTTCTGTCATGGTCATCCTCATAAGGTTCAAGCTCAGCCTGTTAGACCGCTCCCAAGCCATATAGATCGACTTGTCATCTTCCGAGCTAGTCTCAGTAATGGCTCCGGGCTTTTCATCTGTCATTATGGCTAGGTCCAAGTCCATAACACCCAGAGTAAACTGGATTTGTTCGGACCAATCAGCATAGTTCAGCCCGTTGAACTTGACAACCGAATTTTCTGATGCGAAGAGATTCATAGAAACTGCAAACATTCATACATGCTTATCTTTTAGTGCTTTGAGTTAACTTTAATAGATTCAGATATATTTATGTAAAATTTTAAGTATGTATTTAAGTTCACCTTTGGGCAATCGCTAAATACATAAACATAATTGATGCCAATATAAAATACTTTAATGGATAATCATTACATACATTAGTTAAACAAGCTTTCTATCTTTGGATATACGACTATCTAACCAAAGCAGTATGATTTATCCCTTTAATGTTATAGATTACGAGCAATGGTCCATCTTTGGATGACCTCATAGCTAAATAATCTATAATCTCAATTGTTCAATCTACCATTCTTGTCATTCTTTAATTAAGGGCATATCTTTACTCATGAACAATTGTAATTTTATTTATTTAATATGCTGATATCCCATTCAGCCCGACCACTTTGGTGACTAACAAGCTATTTAATATCATCACGTTCTATTTTATTTTTCATATTTTATGCCTCAAACAAATAAAATTTTATTTGGAAATTAAAAACATACTATCCAATTTATATAAACTTTTCTTAGGCATAAAACATGAAAAAACATCATGTGCCCAATTACTAGCACCATGTTATAGTACAGTGTTAATTGACGCACTAAAGTCTCCGCCCATTAGCCTGTTCTGGGATCTGATACCTTCTTCCATGATGGTTTCAATCACAAAAAGCCAAATAACATATTCAAAGCTTGCCTTAAATTGACAAAAACCAGACCCAACCACCGTTCCATAGGCATACTGTTGCAATACTAAGATGAAAAAACTACGGTTCTTTCAAAAACTTTTAAACAATTTCCATTAATACAAACTGTATCATGTGTAATTTAATCCAACGAAAATTTACGCGGAATATATTTTAATTCATCAAATTAAATTATCAATCATAATAGGAAAATTATGAGTTCCATAATCCTAGGCGCTCTGATACCACATGTAAACTTTAATTGAAATTCATGCTACTTTAATTTCATGAATCCATAATCTATAATGCCCTAGAATCTTGGAACACATAATAATCACTAAACATATAATTTTAAGAACATGAATTTAAGTACTAACCTTAATCCATGCTTTGCTTGAAGTTGAAGACTTTGATGTAGGAATTTTCTTCCTCCTTGTCTTTACTTTAATCTCTTCTTGATGGTGAGAAGAAAACCCTAACCCTAGGCCTTTTCTCTTTTCTCTCTTGACGACTTTTCTTAGAGATGTGAAAAGAAAACCTAAAGTCTCTTTAGGGTTTGCAACTTTGAGTCTTTTTATAGGCAGAGAAAGAGGGAATCATTTTCCTTATATAATTCTCAAAAGCTTTAATAATATTTTATTCCCACTAAACTATCAAAGTGGGCCCTTAATATTAAAGCCCAATTAGATATTAAGTCATGTGGGACACTTTTATTTGAAATAATCCAAGAGCTCTTACTTACCAACCTATAGGCAATAGGGATGTACTAATATGTATATATCTGAGTGTTGGAAGTACTGCCATGGCCGCCGATGAGAGGAGGGGATGCAAAGTTACAAGGATGGGAAGGAGGACAAGCAAGATCTTTGAAGAATTAATGAATTACTCGATAATCATTTGTGGAAATCATGAGTTATTGGCTACGTTAATAAATTATTTTGCAGGGCAATACAGTAATTTAATAGTTACACTTAAAGGTTAGTCTAGTGACAAAAATAATTTACTGACCAAAATCTAATTAGTCGTGCTTTGAGCCTTTGAGTCTAATTAATTTTTTCAACCTAATCAAAATTTAATTGCTTAGCATTTAACTGATTAAAAGCTGATAAACCCCAACATATACCAAATATTCCCTCTATTCCAATAAACAAAAAAAATAAATTGCATTTGACTAGTGAAACTTTTAATGTATTGCACCCTAACCTAAATACTCACAAGTCAGAAGGTAGCCATGGAAATGCAAGTTCTTTCAATCTTTAGATAATTAAGTTCTTAGAATTGCTCTTCCTTGTGATCAGGAATCAAATGAGGTTTAACAAATTCTAAATTTCACCGGCCGTTGAACCAAAAAACAAGGTTCTAATTTCACCCCTACTCTGTTGTAATGTTGTCATCACGTTCATGGTTGTCACGACCCAGTTAATTCATCCCCCCCTTTAATGGTTTTACAGGTCAAAATCTAGCTATTGCAATTAGTTGCGTCTTAATAACAAAATTAGACGGGGCTTCGTAGGTGTTTGTTCTAGAAGGGATGGATTATAACTGAAACTTAGCTCTATGAATCTTATGGTTCAGTTTTTGCCTAAGGCTTCTACTCGGAAGTGGTTAAGCAAGGATAAAGCAAGGAAAGCTACAATTTCAAACATCGGAGTAGGCCAGAAGGGTCTTAAAAACAACCTCAGTCATAGGCCCATCCCGATCCTAAACCTAGATCAGCACAAATGAGTTATAGAGAAAATAGATCATGTATTACCTAGAAATTCATATCATTTAATCAAATCCAAACATTTCAAGAGAGGAAACGATAACTTTGTGTTAGAATGGATGGCTCGATTCTAGGCAAGTAGGACTTGAGGGGTGCAGGGGGCCGTGGGTATAGGGCAAAGAAAATCACAACGGCCACACTGTCCCGTTTTTGGCAGTTCGAAATTTTTCTTATTTGTATCGGTTTAAGATTTGGTATTATATCCTATATATAAGTTGTAACCCTAAAACGTGATTAAGGTTATCATATCAATATACAACAGTCTTAAAACCCAAAATACTCTCTCTTCTTTCAATCCCTAAATGCTTGATCATTGATTATTGATTATTGTTCAATCTATTGTTTGTTCTCTTCCACTGTGGCACAACAACTAGTATCAAAGCATATGTTTCAATGGCTGGAATCGGTTCACCTTTTACGAAATTTGATTTTTAAAAATTCGATGAAACTGGGAATTTCGGATTGTGGTAGAGGCGTGTTAAGGATGTCTGGTTCAAAGCGGCTTGGGAAGACTCTTCGAAGGCTAAACCCGAAGGAATGAAGGATGATGATTGGAAGGATCTCGAGGAAAAAGAAGTATCTTCTATACGTCTATGTCTCTTGGATGATGTGATGTATCATGTTGCTGATATGGAAAAGCCTGTAGAGGTTTGGGCGAAATTGAAGAGTAGGTATATGTCTAAATCCTTGTCGAATAAGCTGCATCTTAAGCAAAAGTTGTATGGGCTTCAGATGGCAGAGGGTTCGGATCTCAATAGTCACTTCAATACTTTTAATCAACTCATTAGTGATTTGGTGAGGGTAGATGTGACGTTTAAGGAAGAGGACAAGGCCTTGATGATGTTGAACTCTTTGCTTACATCTTCTACGTATGAAAATCTTGTAACTACCTTGAGATGGGGGAAGGAGACTTTAGAGTTGGAGCATGTTATAGAGGCTCTTTTGGCGTTTCATCAATGAAAGGGAAAGGCAGCTAATGAATCTACAAGAGAGGGGCTGTTTGTGAAGGACAACAGGAACATGGCAAAAGTAAGTTTTAAGATGATCAACAACAAAGGCAGAATTTTTGGTCTAAGTCGAGGAAGAAGTACAAGGGTAACTGCTTCAAGTGTGGGAAGAAGGGGTACAAGAGGCAGGATTGTCCGGAGAAAGGGAATGGTTCAAAGTCGGCTAATGTGGTCGAAGATGGCTCAAAGGAGATAGATGGTGACATGCTCTCGACTTCATCAGTATTAGAGCATCCTCCAAATTTCTAGATTATGGACTTTGCATGTTTGTTTTATGTGACATCCAATTGTAATTGGTTTGACACCTACAAGTCAGTTAATTTTGGTTTAGTTACTATGGGTAATGTTGCTACATGTAAAATTGATAGCATAGGAACTATAAGAATTAAGATGTTTTATGGTGTGGTTAGAACGTTATATGATGTTAGACATGTACCGGATGTTTCTAAAAATTTGATTTCATTAGGCACCTTGGATTCTAACGGGTTCTCCTATAAGGCCCAAGGTGGAGTTTTGAATGTTGTTAAGGGTGCATTGGTTGTGATGAAGGGGGAAAAGGGGTCTAAAAACATCTATAGATTGCTAAGGTACCTATTGTAGATGGAGTCACTTTGTTGAATCTGAGGTAGATAAAGAAACAGTTCTATTTGGATTGTGTTGGGGCTTGTAGCGCATCATGATATGGTGTTGGAGCAAATGGATGTGAAGGCTGCGTTTCTACATGGTAAGTTAAAAGAGCAAATTTTCATGGAGCACCCACAAGGGTTCAGGCATCCTGGACAGGAGCATTTGGTATGTAAATTGAAAAAGTCAATTTATGGGCTAAAGTAATCTCCAAGGCAGTGGTACACCAAGTTTGACTCTTACATGATCAATATTGGCTATAGGCGGTGTAAGTATGAATGTTGCGTGTATGTGTGGAGCCTTGATGATGGTTCTATTATTTTTCTATTACTGTATGTGGATGATATGCTTATCGCTAGTAAGAGTACTAACAAGGTTAATAAATTGAAAACCTTGTTGAGTAAAGAGTTTTACGTGAAGGATTTGGGTGCGGCCAAGAAGATTCTTGAGATGGAGATTCATAGAGACAGGAAATCTAGGAGATTGTGGTTGTCTCAAGCTGGCTATATTAAAAAGGTGTTGGAGAGGTTTAACATGGGAGATGCAAAACCTATAAGAACACCATTGGCGAATCACTTTAGCTTATATACCTCAGATTCCCCAATGACCAATGAAGAGATTCAGAAGATGTCAAACGTTCCCTATGCAAGCGTAGTGAGATGTCTCATGTATGTTATAGTTCGCACTAGGCCTGATTTGGCGCAAGCAATTAATGCGGTGAGTAAGTATATGGCAAATCTGGGTAGACAACATTGGGAGGCATTCAAGTGGATTTTCAAATACTTGAAGAGCACTATGAATTATGGCATTATGTTTTAGAGGCAGAGTGTGGAGCTTTTAGTTGTAGGATATGTTGATTCAGATTATGCAGGTGACTTGGATAGTTGGGGTAGGGGTTCGACTATGGGTTATGCATTTACCCTTGCAGGAGGACCCATATGGTGGAGATCTATAATTCAGTCGATTATTGTATTGTCTACTACTGAGGCGGAGTACTGGCGATTTTTGAAGCTGTAAAGGAAGCCCTATGGCTTCGGGGCTTAGTCAGAGAATTGGGTATACAGCAAGGTGGAGTGTTGTTGCATTGTGACAGTCAGAGTGCAATCATCTTAACAAAGAATCATGTTTATCATTCACGAACTAAGCACATCGATGTGAGATTTCACAAGATTAAGGAGTTGATTGATATGAGAGATGTTTTGCTAGAGAAGATTCACACCACGGAGAATGCTGCAGACTTGTTGACGAAGCCAGATACTACTGACAAGTTCAAGCATTGCTTGGATTTCTTGGACATCTCTTCTTGTTAAGGATGTGGAAGTCAAGTCCTACAGAGATGCCAAGTTAAGGTTCGAGTTATTGGGTTCTTTTATCTTCTAAGGGGTGAATACTCGCCAAGGTGGAGATTGTTAAAATGGATGGCTTGATTCTAGGCATGTAGGACTTGGGAGGTGCGAAGGGCTACGCCCCCCGCGATATGGACTGTGGGTATAGGGCAAGCAAAATCGTGACGGCCACACTGTCCCGTTTTTGGCAGTTCGCAATTTTCCTTATTTGTATCGGTTTAAGGTTTGGTCTTGTATCCTATATGTAAGTTGTAACCCTAAATCGTGGTTAAAATTATCATATCAATATACGGCAGTCTTAAAAGCCCAAATACTCTCTCTTCTTCCAATCCCTAATTGTTTGATCATTGATTATTGCTCAATCTATTATTTGCTTGCTTCCCCTGTTGCACAACACTTTGATTTCAAGACTTTCATTATTCATTAGATAAAGAAAATGCTGAGCTCGAGAACCAACAAGACTGCAAACTCGCAACTAAATTGGTGATTTCATATCAGAATAAGAAGCATATGAATATGGATCATAATAAGGACATTTCCCATTGATATGAAAGTATATATCCTTTGTTCTGTGGACTACCATACAGTTACATGAACAGATACTTCAAGAGGAAGGCACCAATGAATATACAAATGATGAAATGAACATTTAAATAATCAAGTGATTTCTCATGCTTTTATGAGAAAAGATATAGTAAAAATAATTATATCAAGGTGAAGTGTACGACGACCTCCACTATTATTCAGGACCTTGAACTAGTGGAAGACATGGTGCTCTTGGACTGAGAAGACGTAGTCGAGGGATTGCTGTGTACTTGTGAACTCTGGCTTGAAGATGACTCGGTGAAGAAAACTATATGCTCTGGGTTATCAACAAATACTTGGAGCGATCGTGGGACTGGAGGCACATTCACATCCAAAACCCCTTCAAGTATCTGAACTACCTGGCTCATTGATGGCCTATTATCTTCATCATCTTGGATGCACCAACAAGCTACTCTACAAATTCTTGTTACCTCTTCAACATCGGCACTCCTATCCAGCCTGTGATCCAATAGGCTAAGGATATCTCCTCCATCTATGGTCACACTTGCAGCCCAGTGAGGGAAAAATTTGAGTCTCCCGTCTTCAGATTGCTCCGCGTTTCGACTTCCGGATACAAATTCAAAGAGCATCATGCCATAGCTGTAGACATCCGCCTTGGCTGTTACAGGTACTCCTGATATCCATTCTGGAGCTAGATAGCCTCTTGTCCCCCTCATCGTAGTCAAAACCCTGCTAAAGTCTCGCCCAACAAGCTTCGCCAGACCAAAATCTGCAACTTTTGGACAGAGTTCAGAATCCAGAAGAATGTTCTCTGGCTTTATGTCGCAGTGTATAATGCAGTCCCGACACTTTTCATGAAGATAAACCAATCCTCTTGCTGTTCCCAGCGCAATTTGGTACCTTGTTTTCCAGTCCAAGGCCTTGTCACTTTTTCACGGAAAAGATGGGAATCCAAGGAACCATTCGGCATGTACTCATACACTAACAACTTCTTATTACCATCAGAGCAAAACCCACGAAGACGTACAAGATTAACATGTTGGATTGTCCCAATTGTGCTAACTTCCGTCCGAAATTGCTTCTCTCCTTGGCTGATGCTTTCAAGCTTCTTCACTGCTACAATAGTTGAATCAGGAAGAGTTCCCTTGAATACAGAACCAAAACCTCCTCCACCTAATTTCTCTGAGAAATTTTTCGTCACATTTTGCAGATCTCTGTATCCAAATGCCACCAATGAACCCTCAACTGTCTTCATATTGACAACCGATCTCCTCCTTCGTCTCCAAACTGCAAATAAAATAATACCCAAGAGGACCACAACCACAACTGACCCCCAACAGCACCTATAATGAGTCCCTTGCTATCTTTCGAACTTGGAATATCAGATTTAGCAAGTTTGATGTAGATCACTCTTCCATTTTCATCATCACTTGTGAGTTGCTTGAGATTTAAGAGACCTCTGTTCCAAATTGAACATCCATTGTTGTCGTAGGCATATGCTGTGCAAGAGCAGTTGTTCAAGCAGGAGGACCTACATTCTGCAGCAGCCCCAACCGCCAGGGATTGAGAATGTGGAAGCGATCCCACCTGGGACATCTGCAGAAACCCTTGTTTTTCAACACCAACTCCACTAGTATTCCCACACTGCAAATTGGTTTTCCTCACGCACCCACCAGAATAATCACTTAGCTGCCAATCACTGTCAGATCTAGGCCTGAAACCAGTCAAACAATGGCAGAAGGGCATAGAAACATCATTGCAGGTACCAAACGTCCCACAAAATGCATAAACTTCACATTGTTGCCTTGGTTGAGTCCAAAACAAATTCCATTCCTGGCTCGCTGGCAGCCATGTCAGTTGCTTGACTTGGCCCGACACATCCATAATAAATCTAGATATAGTCGAAGGATTTTTGAGAGAATATGTGAAATAGCTCTCATTTTCAGTGATGTTGTAGCTAAAATCAAAGATATAATTCGCCCTCATTTCCGGTACTAAACTGAATATCTGCCCATTCCAAGGCCCACTAGTCCAGTACTGTTCAGACTGATTCCACTTAATTATATACTGCTTTTCATTTGGGTCTAGCTCAAGAGAGAAGAGTCCTGGTGCAGGATCTTCTGAATTCTTCCATGAGGTAAGGAGTTGCTTGGTTCCTGTTCTATTATTGTAAGCAATCTTACTACCAGGCAACCAGGTGTGGGCTGGATAATCAAAACTCTGCCACAGTGGTAATGATGTATTTGGCCCATCTGCCAAAACCAAATTACCATTATCATGAAGAACTGCTACTACAGAACTACTTGAAGTGGTTGAATTCACATTTGAGGACCAAATTGGGACTTTTGACTCGTTGTAAAGTACTAAATTACCATCTACCATTCTCAATTCAGAAGAAAACCTATCAGAGATGGGTATCTCTCTATTTGCTACCCAAGCTATAGTTGGAGGATTGGTGGGTACTTGTTTGTACCACATGCCTAAGTAATAGTTGGAAGAGTTACCTGCTTTGAAGAAACCCAGTTCAAAGTTTTCACCTGAAGAGACAAGAGTCTGATCTCCAGAGAGAGATTGGTTTGCAGATAAGGTGTCAGCTCCATGTGAGACATGAGTTTTTAGAGAGACGAAGTACAAAAAAATCAGGAAAGGAATCAAACAACTGTTTCTGAAGCCCATACTGGTGATAGAAAGATGAGCAGATGGAGAGAGAGAGAGAGAGAGAGAGAGAGAGAGAGAGAGAGAGAGAGAGAGAGAGATTGCTCAGGTCATTTAAGGATTCTAGGCTTGTATATATGCAACACATTTAATGACTGATGAAAGCTGGTGAAGAATTGTGTTTTTCAGTGATGGTCAAGAAGGCTACCAAAAAGACAAGTGTGTCCTTCAGCAGTTGGGTGCTTGGAAAACAAGAGGACTTGGCACCCATTCCAAATATACCATAGTCAATGGAGGAAGAAGCCACCACTATAAAATAGAGCTAATTACTTCCTTGAGGTATGATGAATTATCATATAGAGACCCCTCTTGTTTGGCAAATCTCTTTGTCATCCCATAGTAGTGACAGGGTCTAAACAGACCTTAAAGAACAAGTTAACAAGGATATAGTAGTGCAACACAGACACAAAATGCACCAAGGCTCGTTGCATTACCACGTCTCACCTAACAAAATTTACACGTATATTGAGTTGTAGTAGTGCCACAAACACATGCATACATATACTATATCGATAAATAATTTCTATATAAAACATAGATGCACAACACCTCAATCCATGACCTCCTATCTCACTCTCAAAAATCTATATATTGTCTAATTAATACTTGATTGCAATCTTCCAAGTGCAACAGTGAGAGTTCAGAAAACTACAAGGGGCCTATATGATATTCTCACAGGCTTCGAGGGAGGTGGATGGATAATGAGTTAATCTTGAAAATGTACAAGTTTTTTACGGGTCAAGATTTTTAATTAGGCCTGGGTATTATGGTCATATGAGAAAGTTGGAGTCTCTGTTGAAAGAGAAAAAACTCAAAGAAGGACCAAATCTGTCATAGAACCCATAAGAACCACAGAAGAATTCAAAACAGAAACATCACCTGAATGCTAATAAGGTCATGTGTAATTGTTTAGGCCTGGGTATTATCCTTTTGAACAAGTCGTAGGCATTAGGCAAACCCTTTTTCTTTTTTTTTATTTATTTAAATTTTTTTTTTTTTGGGGGTACAGTTAGGCATCCCTTTAACAACAAAAATGAATCTTCGTTGTGGGTCCAACTCCAGTTAGGATATCTTTTTTGTTTTTCTCTACTACGACTAAACACACAATCATAACTCTCTTTTCTTTTTTGGTTTAGGAGCACCAAAATTGCTTCATTGTCAAAGACGGTGGCAATTCCACGCTACACTAAAGGATTTATTAAAAATAAGTTCCTCGTCGAACTAACGAGCTCAAGAAAACTATACTAACTCTCAATATATAAGTGGTTGTAGGTGTGATATTGAGTTTAGGACGTTACAAAATTTATAGTTGTTAGTATCGTACGATACGCGATACGTTTCGTACGATACGATACGAAAATTACCTATTTCGATACGTATCGCATCACCGTATCGTAATGGGCTCTGTATCGTACGATACGCAATACGTATCGTACAATACGATATGAGAATCACCAATTCTTATTACCTCCCTTTTTAAACCCAATTCTAATTTGTCCATTATCCAATTCCCTAATCCTCCATTATAAGAAAACCCTTGTTGATAGTAATAATAGAGTTCATATATGCTAAAGAGTGAAGACAAAATTGAAGGAAGAAAATATTACATCTTGGAATTTATTTATTTTTTTCAAAAAAGTATGAATTTGATAGTTTTTTAAGCTTAAAAGTTTACTTAATTGTGAATATTTTATGTTCTCATCTATTTTTTTTTCTCCTAATCTTTTTTGGGTTAATATCAAGCTTTCAAAATATGAAAACACATATATGAAGTTTAACCTTAATCATTGGATAATATATTTTTATTAATTATTGCTTAATAGTCATTATATATATATATATACATATATATAGCGTATCTTACGATACGTGATACATATCCCAATACATATCATAGAGATAGAATTTCGATACTCGAGACATATCCCGTTTTGACAACTATCAAAATTCATAAAACGAAGCATAATAATAAAAAATGGAGTGGAAAAGAACAAGTCAAGAACGTGCAATTTTTAAGATAAAACGTGTGGGCTCCACCTTTTATAGTTTACATTAATTGCATTTGCAGAAGTTTCTTTCAATCATGAAAGATTAATGAATATCTTGATGGTATAAAGTTGGGGCCATTTATAATTAATTATTGGTGCGTGTAATTAACAAATCAAGTAAATGTGACTGTCAATTCCTGTCAATATTAAAGTCTAAACCAACCTCTTTTTTCTATCAGTTTTTCTCTACCGTTCATTCCGACTAATATTAATAATTATTATTTTTATCTTAAAATAATTGTCATTATAGTAAAAACAAAAAAATTTCAATAATTGTTGTTATAGAATTTTAAAAAATATTTGTCTATATTCTATCAAAACAGTCCTTATTAGAATTGTTAAGAGGAAAGAAAAAAAAATACTCATACAACTTGTCTGCAATAAATAAACTTAAATATGGATAAATTAGTCTTTATGTAATTTTTTTTTAATTTGTGTAAAAATTGATAAAATTATAATTATTTTTGAACGGAGATAATATTAAGAAAATTATATTAACACTAAATTCAAAACAATTAAATAAATAAACTATTCCAAACATTATTTTTCATATACTAGGAAAAGGTCTCACCTTGTGGCAGTGACGTCAATTACTCCAGTTTTTCATCGTTTCCAAGTATTTTAGATAGACAATGAGCTCAGCTAAAGCAGCAACGTCAACATGACACAAGATGTGTGTAATTTTAGAAGCTTCCAACTGGACCCCGTTGCAAATTTCATAATTTTTGTGCGGTGTTATTAGAACCACATTTTTTTATTAACACATTTCTTAAATTAAATTATAAAAATATTATTATATTGTTAGATATAAACATCATTTTTTTACTAAATACATCTACTCTTATATTAAGACATCTCATAAACCTCTAAATACACCACCTAACAATTTATCAATGCACCCTCCTCGAATTCTATACGCAATTGTCAGGAATTATACATCATTGCCAAAGGACAATCTCCTCACTTCATTCCTCTCCTCTACTCACTTCAATTCTTTCCTACGTTAACTTCATTATACTACAAATTTTTCACTTCACTTCGATTTTTTTCATGCATTTACGTATGTCTAGGTCGAAATTTATTCGACACTGGTCTGCAAAATACGACAATGGTGTTTGAGAAGCACCTGCAGAACATACCAGTGGTGTTCGGGAAGCACCTGCAAAACAGTTGGGATTGCAGAACATCACAGGGATGTTCGGTAAGCCCTTGTCGAACACCACTGTGGTGTTCCTCAAACTAGGCCCGAACCGAAAATGAGAAAAAACTCAATATATCTCATATACATTGCAACTAAAATGAAATTTAACACAAAAATTAAAACGATATTGCTATTTAAACATAAAAATAGAATACATTTCATACTTAGGGTCTTCCTCATTTCGAAATCAGAGTGCTCTTTTTCTTATTCTTCCTTTTCTTCTTCTTTCTTCTTCCTTGTCTGCTGGGGGGTTTGCAAATTGTTGAGTTTGAAATTTGGGGCTTTGCGAAGCAATGGAAGTTGAAGCGTTCTCGCAATGTTTCTGTTGGCCTGCGTTGTGTTTTGGTTGGTGTATTAAGAAATTGGGGTGGGTGTAATGATATAAGGTGGGTGTATTGGAAAAGAAATAATGAGTTAATTGAAAGGATAAAATAGAAAATGTTAGGTGGTACATTTAGAAATTATATTAGTATAAAATTAGTGGAGGGGGTGTATTAAGAAAAGCGGTGTATTAATAGGAAAAGGTGGTGCTAATAGCGCCACTCTAATTTTTTTCTCATTTATGGCAAATACTCCCTATGTTGCTAAATTATCGTTCTGTTTGGGTTTTTTTTTTTTTTGTCATATAAAATATTTTTAAATGCAAATTTAATTTATATTATTTTATTTTTTAAAAAATTATAAAACGCATAATTTGTAGTATTTTATATGTACTACAAATTATGTATTTTATAATTTTTTTTTAAAATAAACAAATATAAATCAAATTTGTATTTAAAAAATATCTTGTTTGAACAAGATACAGAGAGGAGTAACAAACATTTATATACGGACACTGAGATATGGAGCAAATTTCAAAGCATGCCAAAATCCTACCCAACAAGGTTCCACACCCCACTTGACAAGAAAGCTAGGTGTCTCCTCCCAAAAAATAAAATAAGAGAGAGAGAGAGAGGGGAAGCAAGATGACGACATGGCAAACAACCATTGGTGAGAAGAGGAAAGAGAGGCAATATATGGGGCATTCATTGCAAAGAAGTCTCCTTAGGGCAAGTCTTAGCTCCAACAAATAAGCAAAGAAACATTGATGTTTTAACTTGTGCTGAGCTATAATACTCCAAACAAGTAAGAAACACGGGCAAGCATAGACACCACACATACTACAAAGGTTATCCAAAAGATAGACGACCTTCCCTTTTTCATTTGACCCGAAAAGACGCTAATAGCGTCGTAAAGGAAACCAATTCTGCTATACTTGATAGGAGTTCTACTTAACACCTATAGGCTATAACAAGTTTGGACCTAAATACAAAGCAAAAAATGCTGCATTTAGAAGTAAAATTGCCAGTATTAAGGAGAAACTCACCTGAAGAAATCGTTGCTCTAGTGCCTGAAGGTCTTTGAGCACAATAGTTTCTGAAGCACTTCAGCAGTTACATCAAGCACAACTCTAAAGATGACATAATTCATGAGTTAGATGGATAAAAGAGAACCATGTTTGTTTTTAGTCTAAGAGCAGCCATGACTGTATGACATGTAATACCTTGATTGAGGTTTTCTCAGTGAAAATCTATTGCTAAAAATGCAAGCAAAACCAACGCCTTGTAACACTGCAAAAACTAAGAATAGCAATCAAAAACAAGGCAGAAAATATTAGTGATAACACTCTTACAACCTCCAGTATAGTTTAACTTGTTCTTCTATCTTTGTCTCTTCTTTTCTGTTGTTTTTTTTTCTTTTCTTCGTTCCATTTCTTCATTTTTGTGGAGGGAATTTTCGTACGTTTTATTTCTCCAGATAAAAAAACTGCATTTTAGTGCATGCAATGAGTTTTGCAGATCCAGTGAGTTCTCACTAACATCTGAGCAAATTAACTTCGGTATAGTTACTAGCATAGTCTAACTATAGAAGAAGAAAAAAAAAATGAGATTACCTAGACATAAGGAAGCTTGATAAGTAAGAACAAGAGCAGAACTATCCTTTATTTCCTCAAAGCCCAACTCTTTGCTGTGTTATCTGTCAGAATCAACAGCTGCTGGTGAAAAAAAAGAGAGTAATCTTCACCTAGTTAGTCTCTATCTTCACCAACATCAGTAGCCTAATAGTTGTAGAAAACCTCAAGCAGAAAGAACCATTCTGGAATTAGATATAATTTGCTTCAACTGCAATGTGTTGTCATGTAGTCTTGTGCGGTGAGACTGGAACAAAGAGAAATAGGAGTCCTAACAGCAGGGTCATTGCAAGAAAAGAGAAGTTCCTTGCTCATTCAGGACTGAATAAATTCCAGAATATACATTTTTATTAAGATCAAGGAAACACAATTGTTTACAGCAGTATTTTTCTTTTTTTCCTTTTCCTTTTCCTTGTCCTTCAACCAGGAACTAAACCCTATGTTTTCAAATTTGTACATGGCCAAAAGTTTGCTGATTAACCACTACTACAATCAAAATCCACTAGTTTTGCCCCATGCTTCTTTCTTCTCAATAAACTCACTCTACTTATACATACACCTAAAAAGTCAACTTGAGAGAGTCTTCTTTTCCTTTTCCCCTTAGTGAGAGCACCACAACCAAGAATAGAATTACGTTTTCTTTCCCCTTCCTCCTTACTTGAAAGTTTCTGATTTAGCCCTGATGATGGCTGATTTGCTCTACATAGGTGGCCAAGGTAGTAAAGAGGGTCAACGTAAGAAGATGACGAAGATACAATGCCCTTCATGTAGGTCGGCTGGAGAAGCTTGACAAACTCCTCTATTTCAGGAAAGCAGGAATGATCAGAATATTGAACTGTATAGATGTATGGATGATATCTTTCAACTATCTTCCTACTTTTGTGTCCCTTAATTTTATTGGGGCTTATGCTGAGATCTGTGTTCCCATTACTTCTGACTACACCTGTTTTCAGCGCCCATGGAAGACCAGATGGCATGATTCCTATAGTTGGACGCATAGTATTCAATCCTTCTAGAGTCTCAATACTAAAACTGTAACGAGGAACAGCTCGCACTCTTGTAAGAGAGGTTTTGGTTGTGAAGATGTCATTGAAACCCAGAAGATGCATTGTTTGTAAGCGCTCTGGCCATACCCATATCTGTTTCAAAACAATACATAATTGAATCATTAGTTTAATAGCACAAGAAATAATCCAAATAGTACCAACAAATTACTCGATAAATATTCCTTTATAATGATCTACATCTTGACAAAGAGAAATAAGTGAAAACATATTTTAAAATTCACTTAGAAGTTAAGGTTGAGACTGATAACCAGAACTTTCCCATACTTTTCTACCTTAAACATTACATAAAGACAATGGACATTAAACAAATAGCAATAAAGAATATAAACCCTATCATGTGTGAAACATAACATACGAAGCCATCAACCATAATCTTAGCTAGTAACCTTTGCAATTGCATTCTGGGTGAACATGCTATAATATAGTCAGTCAAATGTCAACTACATAGAAGACAAGAAAAGTTGTTTGATAAAGTATTCTTAATCTCACAAAATATATTGAAGGATGATAAACATGCAAATCAATTATTTCATCCTCTTCTCTCCAAAAGTCCACGAGAACATAACATACTATGATCAGGATCATATGGGAACTCTGCTAAGAAATTCTATAGGAAGTCATATGAGCATGGAAAGTTTGAAACATACAATAAAGACATGAGAATCAGAACCATCCTTTCAATATGGTGGCAAAGTACCTTTATCTTTAGCACACGAGAAATGTAGACTAAAAGATCTTCTTTGCCCAAGGAGTCAATACCAATGACGATATCATGTTCAGGATAGGAGGTAATGATATTAACAACCTGTAGTCAGCCATCAAAAAATTGCAACAAATAAGGCATAGCTTCTTCAGACTTACTATGTACATAAGAATACAACAATGTTCACTGTTCAGTACTGAACCAAGGGCAAGATCTGGATTACTATTCTAGGGGCACAAAACATCACGTGTACTTTCCAAAAGTTTAGAAGAGATGTTGCATAAGGTAAGAAGTTAAGAACCCAAATAAGGGTACAACTACATGCACACAACATAGATCCCGAAAATCATCCAAAAAGTACCCCCATTTCTGACAAGGTGGAAAAGTTTTAACGCCATGGATTGAAAGATCTGTCGTTTTCAAAACACCAAACTTTTCCACTAGAACTCCGGCATATTAACTGTGAACTCAATTCTAGTGGTAACAACTAAGACCCCTTAATCATCTTTTTCCGTTTTACCAAAAGGGGAAATTCTGCCTCTTTACGCAAAGAGGAGGACAATTCATATGCAAAAGAATGAATATGAACTTAGACTTCCAGAGAAATCTTACCAGAAAGAGCCCCTTCCTGTTGGGAGGAAATTTTCAAAGCAGCCAGTTTTTACTTAACAGCATAATTAATTATAAACTCAATTCCTGGAGAAAAAACGAAAACTAATTACTGGTGTTTTTCGCGTGTCAAACGAAAAGGGGGCCGTCTTACAAGGACTTGGGTGTAGTTGCCAGGAGCCATTATTTGTCTAGAAGTCTGATCTACAAAAACCATGAATTTTAAGGATGCGTGGACTAGGCTTAAAGAAATCTGAAGTATATCGTGCAGGTAATTGGACAAGGTCTATTCAGCTATGCCTGTATATTTATGATTCATGTACTATGCTTTAATTATACATGATGGATAGTTTATGGGAATTATTGAAGTACATTAAAGTATATTAAAGGTTTGGGAGTCTATATTGTGTCGAATGGACACTGGTATGGCGAGAGAGTCACTGTTACACAGACCAACCCTTTCCTCAAAAGTCGCTGCACCGACAAGTTCATCTAATCTCTTCAAAAAGCCCACAAAATATACATTTACCACCTCAAGCTGATTACATCCAACTCAGATATGAAAATCTTATCTAAAGATGGCATATCACTGAAACATCTAAAAGTGACATTCAAGTCAGAAGTTCACTAGTGCGTCCAAAAGTGGCATTTTACTCTATCCGGTCAATCTTCTTAGGTAGTCCCCAACCTTGATACTTGAAACATTGGGGAAAGTTTAACTCGTTGCTGCTCACTTCATTTTCATAGTTTCTTTCATATCTAAAACAGAATCAAAATAAAGTTTATACACAGCCACTTTTCTAGAATACATCTATATTACTTAACTCCGTCTGGCATTACACTAGTCATCATTCATCACTTTACACCAATGGAACAAACGCGGACAAGGGTTGCATTAGGTAGCATGATAGTCAGCAAAAAATTTTGTCAGGTCTCCAAGAACATCTATCACATATTTAGCTTACCCATTCAATGTACACTCAAACTGTTACCACTCTATTTCACCTCCCTCCCTCATGTATCCTTTTTTTTTCCAGAATACATCTATATCGTATTTAACTCCGTTTGCATCATGCTTAGAGTCATTGCTTTACGGAGGCAGTCCCAAACCCGGATAAAGAAGGATGGTTGTGTTTGGTGTTAAGTTACCAACTCATTTAAAAGCTTAAGCTGTTAGATAGGGGCCCAACAATGTATATCAAACTCAACACTGTCCCTCACGTGTGGCCCGTCCACACGTGGAGAGACAAACAAACATGCCTCACCAAGGCATCACAAACCAAACTGAGTGACAATATGCACTCCCAATACTACGGGTAACAAATGCAAGCTGGACGACTCGAACCCCCGACCTTGCCAAACCAGAGCTCTGATACCATGTTAAGTGTCCATATCAGAGTGGAACTTGGGTTCTTCCACGAAAAAGGTATGATTGATATGTCCCGGAAATAGATGTGCTAACGAAAATAGCGGCAAAAGCAAAACGTAGGCTTGTCAGTGAGTAAGACTGGTATACAGCACCTGCGCCGCCCAACTGCTGTAGGTCAGCCTGTCACACGAAAAAAGAAAAAGAAGGGCTTCCAAAGATAGAAGTGGAATGACTTCTCTGCCCCGCAGATATAAGTCAAGGGAGGAGGAAAGAAGATCTATGTTGTCACAAACGTAGCAGAATTTAGATTAATCAAAGGAGATTTTCTGGCATTTAGTATTGGTGGATAATGTCTTAAAAAGACGTCAATTGTGAGAAGAGGTCTTGCTGCGCGCTGACTTAGTTCTCGTGTCGAAGTCTAGTGTGGTGAGGCCTGGTTGGGTAAAAAGCCAAAACAGAACTAACTGAGATTGAAGTATACTCCGTGCTGCGAAAGGGTAACTAAATACGAAGAAGTGTACACTTTACTATATATGGCCCAGTAAAGGAAGTCTGCCTTTAGCTGCTCTTTCTTTATAGTAATCTATACTCAAGGTGATAGAGGAGAAAGGTTAGGATTGATCGAATCATGCTTTTAGGCCGTGATACTTGTTCGCGACTGCCTTCTTTACCGAGGTGATCTCTACTAGGTATTTCCTAGGCTTAAGGATTAGCTTGCTAGGAGTCCCCCTATCCCTGGCACTTCCTTCTCTCAGCCCTTGCTAAAAACCATTGTTAAGGAAGTTCTTTGCCTTTCAAATAAATAAGGGAAAAGGACGAGAAGGGAGAAAGGGCTCATCTAAAAGCTTAAGCTGTTAGATAGGGGCAACGATGTATATCAAACTCAACATTTGGCACCCTGACACCCAGTATAAATTTATTTTTTTTCAAATATCCATGAACATCTATAACATAGTTAGCTTTCCCATTCAACATAGATCAAAATGTTGACACTATTTAACTTCCCCCACTCATGTATCCCTTTGCACTATCACTTTTTCTAAGGCTTACTCCACGTTCAATCCAGCATACCTCAATTTGTAGTTTGGCAGGAAATGAGTATTGTGCCAATCCCTACTAATGCCTCCTCAGAACCATCATAAAGGCTTTGTTTATCTCCTTAAATAAAATGTAAGATAAATAGGAGCACAAATAGCAATATATTTTTCAACTCTCTTAAACTTGCTACTATCATTTTCTTACCAAAATTTCTCCAGAAAGTTCCTATCTCAGAACTTCTATACACTAAAAGCTTATCTGATTGCTGAAAGTTACAAAAGTGATGGCCTTGGTATTAATATTAACTGCTAATGTCTCACATGCTCCACAATTTCCACTAATGAACATATATCAACACGTAAAGCATATCATAAAACACAGTTTAGCTCCTGACCAAACACGAATAGATGGTGAGTTCAATAGGAAGCAAGCATTCTACTTCTACAGAAAAACTGCGTAATTTCTGTAACAATAGGAAGTTCTGCAGGAGAAGAATATGCACCTGCTGAGCAGCAATTTCCCGAGAAGGAAAAGAATATGATGGACTACAGTAAGTATTATCTAAGTGAAGGGTGTGGACTTTTTCATTCCTGAGCGCAGTAAGAAGCACGGTCCTTCCTATCTGTGCCCTCTCACTTCTCTTTTCCCAGCGAAAATCCCCAGTGCAAAGCATGTAGCCAAACTCACCACGGAATAGATACATAACAGCACCTGTCAGATTAAAAAATGAAAGATGGGGCTAAATGCAATTAATAAATTTAATGATGGCGACCTAAGCACTGAATGTTTAGCTAAGCAAATAAAAAGGAAAAAGTGATGCAGCAATGTCACTAGTAAAAAGATACTGTGTTCATTCTTGTTATCTTATCTTACAGCCACATTTGGTTCCCATCTCTGGGAATAGTGGGGTAAAATGCTTCTAAGTTATTAAATCTTTTGTGAATGATTAATGAGGAAAAGTCAGGTAAATAACTACGTGGTTCACAAGACAGGATTGGAGTTCTCTAAGCTACCGAGTATCTACAGACTACAACTATAGTTTTCCCAGATTCTGGAAAATCTAGATTCACACAGACATGCAAACTAAGATTGCAAATTTGACAACACTTAGTTTCTCCCCATAAACATGAATATATAATAAATCACATGGATCTACTGTAAAACAAACTGGCAAATTTCCTTCAACAGTAAACGATATCAGGTCTTAAAAGCACACAGTAAACCAATTCCATCATGTATAATATTCTAGTCAAAAGCAAAACTAAGAAAATATCAGATGTACAAACAAACTTATACCCTAAGCTAGAAAACGCAACTTCACAAAAGCATTGTATTTGGTAAAAAGATGCCAAACGGTACAGTCTGATCATCTGGAACACTAAACTTAGCAACCTGGACGATATTTCTAACATTCTTTCAGTAGCACACAAATACTAACGGACTCAATTGGTGTAGGATGGTCAAAGTTTAACATTTTCTACATAATTGTAATAAAAGTAACAAGCTTGAACAAGTAACCATTTACTTTCGTATGCAAAGAGCTCTTTTACAAGTTGATAAGATGACACGTCCTAAAATAGCATCTATATAAGGTTACTCCTACAGTTCTTCGTTACTACCATATAGCATACTCCAAAACAACCCGCAGTCCAGCTATTAGTTCTTATACATTCTCCATCCCTACTTTAGTTCAAGCTTTTGTCCCTTAAAAGGTCCAACTTTGACTTTTCAAGACCAAGTTGACTACCATAAAATGAAGATTGCATATGATTTTACTAGCAGTTCATTAATGACAAAATAATTTTGGGAATTTGCTAAGTAGTGCCCCATGGCTCTTGTCAAATTAAGAGCCTATTTTTAAAGCAATTGGAAACGCTAATGCATTGGAAACGTTCACCAATTTCTAGTGAGCATTTCCATTGTAAAAAGTTTCGGTTAGTAGATTTTTAGACCTATAATTTTCAATGTAATTTCAAGAGAATTATAATTCTATTATCTATGAAGGGTTAGGGTTAAACAAGCCCATGTCAATCGATTCAAAAATAGTCAAATCCAAATTTTGAAAAGTCAAACGACACCTTTTCATTTAAATAAAAATATATATAGAACAATGAGCAACCGCTCATGTAATAAACAATAATTATTTTACCAGGACAGTGATGAGCATCAATCGCTAGGGCTTCAACCGTAGTTTGCAATCCAGATGAAGGCGAAACCAAAGAGAGAGTATGCCAATGACCGATTTCGAGAATTCGAAGTAACGAGAGGTTGAAACCGGGGAATTTGAAGGGGAAGAGCTTGGCGGTGATCCGAGAACAGAAGAGTGGTGCGTGCTTCCAGGCTGGAGATAGGCCGTTGGTATGGTCGGCGTGAAGATGAGTTAGGAAGTATGCCTGACTGCCTTGAACCCATCGGTCAATTGATATCATTCCTTTCTCCATCAATCTCCGATTTCAAAATTGGAATTCAAATATGTACTGTTCCGCTCATTAATTGAGTGAGGGTATATCTGTTGTTTTTGTGTGTGCGTGTGATTGGGGCGAAGCTAGGGTTTGAAGGTTGTGGAAATCATGAGTGACAAAAGAAGAAGAAGAAGAAGGGGAAATGTTTTTGGCGCGAGTTTTTGTTTTGAATTTGGAGGGATTTGGAGCTTTATGGAAAGATTTTGGAGTTACGGAGGAGGAGGAGGAGGAGGAGGAGGAATTCAGATCCTCGGTGCCACAACTATGTAACCCTTAGTTGTGACCCTGTGCCACAAAGAAAATTTAATATTGGATTTTTGTTGAATTTTTAAATTTAATATTGGATTTTTTTTGTGGCACAGAGGGACACATACTTGTGGCACAGAGAATCTGAACTCAATAAATGTTTTAGTGTATTAGATTTGTATGTAATTTATTAGGTAGGGATGTTTAGTGTCTTACCATATCATAAGAAAATAAAATGATCAAATAAGTGCGTATGCA
The DNA here is from genome assembly GCA_016624345.1 of Platycodon grandiflorus. Taxonomy (NCBI): domain Eukaryota; kingdom Viridiplantae; phylum Streptophyta; class Magnoliopsida; order Asterales; family Campanulaceae; genus Platycodon; species Platycodon grandiflorus. Next base: position 43,287,257 of record CM028365.1, read on the forward strand.
AACAAAATAGTTCTAAGCACTTGAATTTGTGAATAAACAAGACTAACACTACTAGGTTATTTCAATTATTTATGGAATTAATCATTAGTTACATAGTGATCAAGATTGTTAGTTTGAATTAGCAAATCCTAAACCCTAAACAAAATGTAACTCTATCTAAACCCTAATTAACTCTAAATCATAACCCTAATTAACTCTAAACCATAACCCTAATTATCTCTAAAGCATAACCCTAACTAACTCTAAACCCTAACCCTAAACAAATCTTAACTAATACCCTATACCCTAAACCTTAATTAATCCTAAACCTAAACTCATACCCTAAAACCCTAAACTCATACTTTAAATCCTAAATTTAAACCCTAAACTTAAACCCTATACACTAAAGCCTAAAAGTTTTGGATTCACAACCTAAGGCATTCTCACAAACTTTATATATATATATATTGAGGTGTCACTTAGACAACAGATATTTTGTGAATGGATATGTCTTTCATACTAATACTTACGGGGAGACAAAGATATCGTGAAATAGTAGTGTTAAACTGAAAGGAAATCTCGAGTATTATGGTGTCCTCAAAGAAGTCATCGAGTTAAGATATATATTTAGGAGGAAACAATGTAGTCCTATTTTATTGTGACTGGCGAGATGCTGAACGAGGTATTAAAATGCATGAAGTATTTGACCTCGTTGATATAAAGAAGACGTCTAGACATTCGGGTAATGACATTTTCATCTTAGCATCACAAGCTCAACAGGTATACATGACACCTTACCCTCGTCGGCATGCCGAGTCTAGAAGCACGATTGACATACCATACCAGGTGGATAACATTACTCAGTCGTCACTGGATGGATGTTACCAAGAGAATGAAATGTCTATCCCTCCGAATGTTTCATCAGTTGATCATGTCTTGGATGATACTACATATCTGGCTAGAGATGGAGACAAAAAGGATGAAATTTTACCAGTTGATTTGCCACCTCCTCCCCCTCGACCAGGTCAACTCGCATTATTTGAAGTTGATTCATCAGATGATAATGAGATTTCCTCGGCGTCTGAGGACGAGAATGAAGAAAAGCTTGAGTTTTGTAGTAGTGACTCAAAGTCTAATGATGAAGAGGAAGAAAAAGACGAAACTAGTGGCGAGGAAGATTGATAGTCATTTAAATTACTTTAAAATAATAATGTACTTTATTTTAGACATCTTTGTATTATTTCAATTCATGTAATACGATTGTATACTTTATGTGCGGGGTGATTAGTTCATTAATTTATTATTGTTCATGTATGTTATCTTGGTTTAAGTTCATTTATTAATATTATTGTATTTATACATGTCTTTTGGTCGAGGATCTGGTAGTAGGAGTAGACTAGGGAAGGTATGCTCCCTAGCTACTTCCATTACTGGCACACAGCCAGCCCCATCCACATCGACACCTCTACAAGATGTGGATTTCATGCAAGGCTCCTCTGCCACACCCATATCATCGGTAGCAACCACTACCGACGAGCCTTCCCCTTTAGACTCGGAGGGAAGGATTATTACGTCCATTGATCTAGCCTTTAAACAGTAAGTTTCTACTTATTTACACTTTTTCCTTATTTCATAGTCAATTTGTAGTATTTACCATATATAAGAACCAAAAATTGAATTTTTATCTGATTTGTAAGAGCCAGCCTCATCGTTCACGTTGGTTTAGAGATCTTCTCCATTCCTCACAGGACACAGAGTTCTGGCCATAATATAGAAGTGTCTCAGCGGCGAAAAAAGATGAATGGTGTGGTGAATTTAAGATACAACAGTAATATAATTACTTTATTTGAAATGCTTATTTATTGTATAGTATTTAATCACGCAATTTTTTCTAGGCGAGGTATTCTTGACCCATGCATTCTGTTGGCGAGGCCTTTCCGGTGTTCAAGGACATGGCTACCGGTCGATACAAGGACTTCATCTACAAGATGAAGTCAAAGTTCTTTGTCGACCTGAGGAGACAGCCCCCCCAACTTTACCGATGAGGTTTGGGCTCAGTACGAAACCTACTGGTCTGGGTCTGTCGCCAAGGAGGCTTCCGAAAGGGCAAAGAAGAATTGGACTAGCGGGTCGGGGACTGGAATGAAGCACACGATGGGGTCTATCAGCGTCGCTGAGCACCAGGCGCGTATGGTAAGTAGTTTAGTTTAAATAAAGATTAACTTAATGAGCCTGTTTATTCAATTTATTGCTCTATATATGTTAAAATTAGTTGGAAAGTCATGTTGATGTTATTAAATCCATGGTAGTAGTTTAAAATTATTGTTTATTCAATTTATTATTCTATGTATGTTAAAAGTAATTAGGAAGCCATGATGATAATAGGGGGTGGGGGGTTTAAGTGTAAACACTTATAATCTATAGGGGTTGTTAGTGTATATTTTTAATATTTATTCGGTTTATTGTTCTATATATGTTAAAAGTAGTTGGGTAGCCATATTTAAACTACATAAATCAATGGTAGTACTTTAATTCAAAGTTTAATATATTCGATTTGGGTTAAGTAAGATAATGGGGGGAGGTTAAGTGTAAACACTTATTATCTATAGGGGGTGTTAGTGTATATTTTTAATATTTATTCAGTTTATTGCTCAATATATGTTAAAAGTAGTTAGGAAGCCACGTTGATGCTATGAAATCAATGGTAGTACTTTAATTCAAAGTATAAAAAACTATGGGAGGGAGGGGGTTAAATGTAAACACTTAAAATCTATACTTCTATTTCATTCCTTATTTCTTAGAAATATAAAAAACTAATAGTAATACATACTGATTGTAGGTGGCTACACATGGTGATCATGTGCGATTCCTTTATGTGTTTGGGAATACGCACATCAGGCAGGATGGATCCAGTCAGTGGGTTGATCCTCGGGCAGAGGCCGCATATGTAAGTATTAAAATTATCGTTTATAATTAAATTGATATGACGGTGTTTTAATATTTATCTTTTTTTTTATGACAGGTTGAATATGAGAGACGTATGAGGAACGAACCTAACAGGAATGAGTGGAACCAAGCATTATGGGAGGAGATCACCTCCCAAGGACGAGCGAAGAGGGGTGATAGGGTCTACGGGATGGGCGCACATGGGGGATCCTTGCACGTGCCAACCATGACTTCACGTGCTTCTAGATCGACAACACGAAGTTCGGCCCAGCCAAACGTTGACCAGGCGCACATTTTAAGGTTGGAGACCGAACTCGCTGAAACCCGGCAAACCGTGGCCCAGATGCAGGCCGCCATGGAACAATTTTTTCAAAGTTAACCCCGTCCGTCTGGTCAACCATCTCCTGATCATATCCAACCCCGAAATTTACTTCATGACAATTAGTTTGAACAGTTTTAATTTATGTAGTTTAAACTGTTTTAATTTATGTAAATAATTTTGTAATTAAATTGTTGTAATTTTGTAATTAATTTGTGGTAAGTTTTAATTTTTGTAGATTTTTTATTAATATTATCTGTTGAAATCAGGTACCAAAAAAAATTACATTTTTTGAATTTTTTTATTAGCGACGGAAGATTCTATCACTAAAATTTCTGTCGCTAATTAGAGACAGAATATTTTGTCGCTGATTAGAGATGGAATTTAGATATAGAATATACCGTCGCTAATTAGCGATGAACTGTAGTTAGCGACGGAACGTAACCGTTGTTAAATTTCATCAAATGGTAACCGTCGATAATTTTCGACGGAATAGCCTTTGTCTAAAAATTTTGACCGCTTTTTTTCAATAGAGTTCTGTCGCTAATATGGATTTAGCGACAGAAACCTTGATTTAGTGACAAAAATTTCCGTCGCTAATACACGCTTTTCCAGTAGTGTATCACCAAAAGAAGGAAGAATTCATTGCAAGTCAAAACCAAAGATCTTCCTAGATAGTCTTTCTCTCAGAAATTCATAAAAAGACTATTGACCTATAGCCTGAAAAGTGTATGTAGCTACACCCTACATATTTACTTCAATGGTCAAGAATCTTCAATACCTCCCACGACTACCTATTTCCTTTAGCCTATATAAATCTTCCTTTACAGGAACAAAAAAGAGAGATGGTACACAAGAGAAGAGAGCACTACAACGAAAAACTCATATTAAAGTTCTTGTACATAGAAGAGATCTAAAAATCCAAAAAGCAGAAGATATGCACTTGGTCAAGAACTCACTTCTTGACTTAAGTCTTTCAACTCTTCGAAAGACTTAGTCTATATGCCTCAAGCAACATCTGTTGAACAAGAGATCAAGGACAAGGAGTCTTCGATTGGAGTGTGACCAGAAGAGAAAAGATGTCAAAGGATGAGCATAGAAATAGTTTCCACATCTTACTCATAATGGAAGGCTTGTTTCTTGTTGCAATGTCTGCAGTGAGTTCGATGAAATTATGTCATGGATGGTGGGTGAGTTATCCTCTCGTTATTCAGACTTTTATAGTTTGAATAACCTGGAAATAACACTACTCGCATTCTCACCCTAGAGCACATTGCTGAAGTGCAAGCTGTCTAAGATCCTCCTCTTCTATAACTGTAAATGAGGTTATCGAATGGCTCTTGTTCTTAAGCCACGTCTTGTGTACCGTGAAACCCAATTCATTGTTTAGGATATACTATCTCACAAGGTGAATATCTGTTGTCAACATATTGGGAGTGTAGTACCTTTAAGACAGTAGTTTCATTGGTTATCTTAAATTTCATTGTCTTTTCGCGATTTGCTAGTTTGCTAGGATTAGAGTGTCATAGGTTGATGTACTAAGCATATCTATTGTTTTGGTTGACCTCTGCTAAATTGAATATAAGAAATACTTCGTCTATTCAACCTGTAGCATTCTATTCTTTATATTTTTCGTTCTATCAGCAAACTTGTAGACTGTACTTTAACATCTCTTGAATATAATTGATGGTTCCATTTACTTCGTGTTTATTGTTTCAACAATCTTGTTCATAAGTTATATATATTTGCTGATGTATTACTTGCTTATATATATATATATATATATATATATATATATATATATATATTCTGTAAGACTTCCGCTTCACATAAACTGTTGTTGATTTACTTAGTGTTCATCAGCAAAGTTTATTTTTATTATGGAATACACACCTGTTAATTAAAGTTTAGAAATTTTAATTTAAGTATGATAGGCTATTCACCCCCCCCCCTCTAACCTATCTGCCAAGCTAATGTACTATAAGTTAAGGAACCAAGGGACCTAACAATTGATATCAGAGCATACTCTGTTCAAATTTCTAGATTTGCAGGACTAACATCCTGGGAGTTGATCCATAGCTCAGCGTCGAGATGCTTGTCTAAAATGTTTACTGCTCCAAACATTTTTTTAAAGTACAAAAGAGAATTTTTTTGAGAACTTGTTCGTGTAACTATTCTCATAAAGGCAGTGTGTGAGAAAGTATCATGACTTTGTTATCTTGCTTTAAAGAAATCCTCTCTACAATGCAGAATGACTCATTCAATTATTATTAGAAAGAAAGTATTTTAATACATGTGCTTATTTTTCATAAATACTGATAGAAAGGATAGTTGTACAAAATTCTCTATGTGTATGGACTATCTGGACTCACATTTTTACTTATAATATTTTATTTTCCTCCGTTCTTTTCGAATAAGCACATTTCAACGAAATTGGTTGATATAGTTCTCTAAGTTTCATTGGGCAACTTTCCCCTATTAATTTGCCTATACTTAGTTGAAGATAAAAAGGACACCAATTTATACTTTGCAAGACTATGGAAATTTCCTTGTGTTCATCCTGACTCTTCATATCAAATCCTCCAAAGACTCTAGCACAATATCGGAGATGTCTCTATCCTTCATTCGAAACAATCTTCAATGACAAAGGTATATTGTATCAAAGATACATGTGAAGGTATAAATGATCTTAAATGTTTACAGAGATTAGACTATATATTTTTGTAATATCTGCTCTATGATTTTCTTGAGCTACATCTAGCTTGTAAGGCCCCAACCCTACTTTTTTCCCATTCCACTCGTTTTGACTTCACACTGGCCTAGAAGCCCTTGGAATACTAGATGAAACCCTTAGCATTTAGTGTTGAAGAGTGATGTCATGCTTGTTAAGCGTGACGTGTTAAGTTGTAACCATGTTCGGCACGTGATTAACCTATGTTGAGTTGTGCACTATTTTCGTATTCGTTCAAGACTATTCTCGACATCGATTAGCATTTGTATACTCTATATATTCCCCACGTTTAGGTGTCCTAGCCTTGGTTTAGATCCCTCATGATTGACGAGCATGTTAGTCTTGTTGTTAACTCGTAAGTTAAGATGATTCGGGTTTCATTTCGTGTGGTTACCCTCGTATGCGATCAAGACTTGTGTTATTCATCATTCGTACATCAATACGAGGTGATTTGGTTGAGTTTTGGGTGTGTCTTGACTTGATTGGAGGTTGGGATCATCTTAGGGTCACTTCAAATCACTTCGGAGACATTTTTGGGAACTTTTGAGGCCTAGAAGTTGCGCCCTAGCGCCCTAGAGTCGCGCCCTAGCAAGTAACTTGCTGAAGTTTTCAAAAAATCAGACTTTTGAAAAATTTTGGGAGCTTGGCGGCTTGCCCTAGCTCGCGCCGGCACACTCGCGCCAATAAACCCCAAGCGGGCGCACCGCTACCTGAAAGTCAATTTGTGATTTTTCTAATTATTGACCCTTTGACCCATTTACTTGGCTATTGTTGCGCCACGTCCCAAGCCTTGGAGACCAGATTAGTTCTCTCCATTAGACACCAAAGGAGACTCAAAACACTCCTCATTTCATCTTCTCCATCCAAGAACTTTAGAGAGAGAAACCTTCATATCTTGGGCATCCGACGTCGGATTGACGATCTGTCTTCATCGTAGCGTAGAGGGAGACGAGAAAAGCATTTCTAGATGAAGAAATCTTCTGATTTGTTGGTGATTCATGAACACATCTCCTTCTCCCACGTTTTAGAGAGAGAAAATTGATTTTGGGAGAGAGAAAGCTTAATTCGAGCTTGCAATGAGCGTGGATTCGACGATCGGACTCTGTAGCAGCGTAGAGCTCATCAAGGCATACATTTCCACCATAATAATTTGCATCTCCTTGGTGTATTTGCGATAGATGTAAGTTACCATTCTTTCTCCTAGTTTTTAAGAATCGTAGTGTAAAATCATGATGTTCGCATGCGGTACTTGTTTTAGATGAATTATTAGCTTGATATTTGTTGGGTATCGATGATTTATCATTAATTTCATAGTCTTTGAGTATTAGAGACTTGTTGAGGTTGTGGTTGTGAGTATTGTTGTTAATGTTGTCGTTATTGTTGTCTTCGAGTATTAGAGACTCGTCAAGGACGTTGTGGTATATGTTGTTATTATTATGTATCTGAATATTAGAGACTCATCGAGATCATTATTGTGAATGTTGTTGTTATTATGGTTGTTCCGAGTGTATAAACTCGTCGTGGGAAAAATGGTTATTTAGTGATGATACTACAGTTCGTCCCGATATTTTGAATAGGGGTAAGGACTTTAGCGGAGTCAATAGGATATAATGAATTTATGTTGAATGTTATACGAACTATACTCTAGTCGTGACTCTGGCGAAGTTGAATAGGATGCAATGAACACACTTCGAATAAGGTAATGAAATTATTAATGGGTATAATCAACTTTTAGTTTAGAGTGAATAGATGGTCTGTGTGTCGGGCAGTCCATAGCAACTCTAGGTTAGGACTCAGGATATACTTTATCATGCCATGCTCAATGACATTTGAAAACTACTCATAAGTAATAATGGTCAGACAATCTTCAGCAATGTTCCATATGTGCTGATCGAAGAACTGCTAATCAAGGAACTGCTGATACAACGTCTATACTATTAAAGATTGCTGATCAAGAAACCCAGAAGTCAGGTACACCATTACTTCATATAAAGAAGATGTCCTACAAAGATCTTTGCAAATATTCTGAAAAGACATATTGACTACTTCAAGACGTCACTATCTCGGTATATGTGTGAGCGCCCCGATCCGCAGATCGTTCCCGGGGCTTTTCGCTCTTGTCTAGTGGTTTCCCTCTATTTGATTTTATGATTTGATAAACATGAAAAACACATTTATCTTTGAAAACAGAGTCGCCACTCACGTTTATAAGTAAACGAGAGAAAAACTTTAGATTATGGGTTAGGGGGCCAAGTAACGATTTGGGAAGTTTTACGCACCCAATTCGCCTTTTTGGTCTCTACACATTTACATGCTCATATTTAATTATTGCAAGTTTGTTTATTTACATAATATATATATATATATATATTGCATGTATTTACAATGTATTTGAAATAATTACATACCTTTATTACATCTATTTACATATCTAAACTAACGAACGGAAGGGATTACCTTCCGTCGTTTTACAGAAATCAGGCCAAGTTCTAGGCCATTGTATTATACTGGATCAAGCTAGCTCGTAGCCTGACCGTTGTGCTCACACTGCTACCAATCGAGGAAAGGAAGACTTACGTTTTGTGTGTGTTGAGATAGAGTCAATACTCTTTTCTCTTTTCTTTCTCTCTTTTCTTCCTCAAAAAGAGGCTTGATAGAGAGAGAGAGATTTGTGTGTGTATGTGCGAGCTCTTTTAAGGGAGTTCAATCTTGTTTGTTTTTTTCCTCTAAAGGAATCTCTTGGTGTTTGAGGGAGAGCTGAGAGCTCTATTTATAGGGGAGGAAGGGAGAGTTTACTCTCTGGCCCAAGTTTGGACGAAGTTTCCTTTCTGCCTTCAAAGTCTTCAGCAGCCGGCAGCTTAGCTTTGAGGACAAAATGCAGGTTTGGTGCGCGGCGCACCGGCATGGTGCCCACTGGCCACGCACCAAACCATGTTTGGTGGTATCAGCGCACTCAGCAAGGCTTCAGCGCACCAAACCATGTTTTTGGCTTTTTTCAGACTTTGTGTCTTGCACTTTGGCCCTTCTAAGCTGTGTATCTTCAGGCTAGACCTTTGATGTTGATCTAACGGAAGGTTGTTTGTGTGTTGGACGTTGTTAGTCCTGTTGTATCTTCGAGTTTAACCCTTGATGTTGATCTAACCGAAGCTTGTTGTATTTGTTGGACGTTGACAGTCCGTTGTATATGTCGTTTCCTGAAATAATCATAGAAACATGTGTTAGTCCATTTGTAAATAAATAATTGTTTATTGGACAATTCGTATAATGTAGGTGTACGAATTCTGGCTGTCTACAACTACCTATTTCCTTTAGCCTATATAAACTTTCCTTTGCAAGAACAAAAAAGAGAGATGGAAGACAAGAGAAGAGAGCACTACAACGAAATACTCATATTAAAGTTCTTGTACACAGAAGAGATCTGAAAAACCAAAAAGCAGAAGATATGTACTTGGTCAAGAACTCACTTTTTGACTTAAGTATTTCACCTTTTTGAAAGACTTAGTCTATATGGCTCAAGCAACATCTGCTGAACAAGAGATCAAGGACAAGGAGTCTTTGATTGGAGTTAGACATGCCCAAACGGTTCGGAACCGGCGGTTCGAACCGGAACCGAACCGTCCAGAAAACCGCATAAACCAGAACCGTGAGGAACCGGAACCGTCCCTGAACCGGAACCACCGGTTACACGGTTCGGTTTCGGTTTCCAATTTTTCAAAACCGTGAACCGGGAACCGGAACCGCCGGTTCCAAACCGTGAAAAATCGCCAAAATTTAAATTTTTAATTTTGAAATTGCCTTGTTTACTCTATAATTTCAAAAATTAAAAGTTTACAAAGCTTCAAAAATTCAAAAAATGCTTTGTACAAAGTTTTAAGATGAAATCTTTTTTAAAAAAAATTATAAGAAAATATTAAAAAAATAATTAAAAATTACGGTTTGGAACCGGAACCATAACCGTGATTTGTCGGTTCGGTTACGGTTTGTTGTCTGGCGATTTTTGGAACCGGCGGTTCGAACCGTTTGGGCATGTCTAAAATTTGGAGTGTGTTCAGAAGAGAGAATATGTTAAAGGATGAGCATAGAACTAGTTTCTATATCTGACTCATAATGGAAGACTTGTTTCTTGTTACAATGTCTGCCATGAGTTTGATGAAATTATGTCATGGCTGGTTGGTAAGTTATCCTCTCGTTATTTAGACTTTTATAGTTTGAATAACCTGAAAATAACACTACTCACATTCTCACCCCGGAGCACATTGTTAAAGAACAAGTTGTACATGATCCTCCTCTTCCATAACTGGAAATGAGGTTATCAAATGGCTCTTGTTCTTAAGCCATGTCTCCAGTACCGTGAAACCCAATTCGTTGTTTCGGATATACAATCTCAGAAGGTGTATTTGTTGTCAAAAAATTGGGAGTGCGGTACCTTTAAGACAGTGGTTTCATTGGGTGTCTTAAATTTCATTGCCTTTTTACGATTTGCTAGTCTGCTAGAATTAGAGTGTCATAGGTTGATGTACTAAGCATGTCTACTATTTTGGTAGACATCTACTGAATTGAATATAAAAAATACTTCATCTATTGATCTATTCAACCAGTTGCATTCTTTTATTTATATTGTTTATTCTATCAGCAAAGTTGTAGACTGTACTTTAGCATCTTTTGAATATAATTGCTGGTTCCATTTACTTCGTGTTTATTGTTTTCAGCAATCTCGTTCTTAAGTTATATATATATATATATATATATATGTTGATGTATTACTTGCTTATTTCTTTCTACCAGAAATATATTCATCAGTCATAAGTTATCAGCTATAAGTTATCAGTCATAAGTCATAAGTCATTTTCTCATCAACTAAATTAAACAAGCTATATGTATAACTACATTTTTCGTAAGACTTCCACTTCGCATAAACTGCTGCTGATTTACTTAGTGTTCATCAACAAAGTTTATTTTTATTATGGCATACACACCTGTTAATTAAAGTTTCAATAGAAATTTTAATTTGAGTATGATAGACTATTCAAATCCCCCCCTAGCCTATGTGCTGAGCTTATGTACTATAACTTAAGGACCCAAGGGACCTAATATATAAACATCTTGGTTGTGTTTAAATATTTTTATAATTGTGACTAACACTAATATTACTTATATATTTCTTAATTATAAGATTAATCATACTTGGACTATTTGGGTGGAACGGAGGTAGAATTCATTTAAAAGTGGTTAAAAAGACTCTTAAAATTCCTCAATGCATGGTTGGTAGTACTAGTAGCACAACTGCAAGGGTGGGTTGGTAGTGGGGTAGCGGCGACGGATGGAGTTGGTGGTGGTGGATTTTCCATACTAAGAGGGGGGGAGTAGAGCCAGAAGGATGAAGGAAGAACGGTGCTGTAATGAGAGCCTCGGCCGGAGAATGAGATGTTACAATATAGTGATAGATCCTAGTATTACTTAATTTTTTTATTTTTTATTTTTAAGAAAAGTTAGGTGGAGAAGCTTAATCTTTCGAATCGGGAGGTTCCCAAGTGCGATAAAGCTCTCTACCAAGTTTTAACGTAATAACGTAATTGCATTTCCATAATTCAAACCTGAAACTTATAGTTAACCTAGAACAGCCGGCCCCTAATAGCTGATACTTTATGTGATACTCCCTCCGTTTCAAAAAGATTGACGTTTTAGAGTTGTGCACACATATTAAGAAATTTTATAAGTTGACAAATATACCCTTATTAAATATCTTTAATTTTTGTGCTAGGAGTAGTTGAAAAGATAAATTAGAAGAAGATAGCCATTGAGAGAAGATAAAGTATTTAATGAAGAGATGATCAATTATTGGAACTTGTGAGAATACAAGGGTAAATTAGGCAAAACATGCATTGGAAACCTAAAACGACAATCTTTTTGAAACAAATTTTTAGAGCTAAAACGACAAATATTTTGAAACAGAGGGAGTATCAATCAATATCAGTTTCGTTGGCATGAATTTATGACAACAGAGACAGCTTACAATCTTTAAGGAGTAGTATTTCTTGTTCTTTTGTGTGAGTTGTTGGCATGAAATTCAAGCTTCAAGATTGCCTGCTTTTTATGAAACATTGAAACCACTTTAGAAGAAGACACCTGCTGTGGGATTCAGCATTTATTGTGTTGTGACTCTCCAAGTTCGATGTACTGAGATGGACATGAACGGCATTTGTTGATGCCCACTACGAGTTGGTGTCATAAATTATCAATAATATCGACTCATGACACAAACATTACGGCAGTTAACGTGTAGATGGTATTAAAATTAAGATTTTGTTAACTTGTGTCCTGATGCACAAGGAGCATTAATTATGGTAGTTAGTGGTGAAATTTTGTGAAAGTGGCATGAATTAAGGTAGTTGATACTAAAAATTAAGGTGATTAATATGAAATTAGGGTAATTAATGTAAAAATAAACACTATAACTACAGTAATTAATGTTCTGTAACATGCGTCTTAGAGCACAAATTAACGAGACCCTTAAAATTATTTAAAAGTCAACTTTCTTATATTTATATCGAGTCATCACAGCACAGACATTACTTTAACTTATTGGTCGCATTCTTATACGTGCATCATTGAAAAATGTAAAAACATCTACTACCTCCGTCCTAAAATAATTATCACTTTAGCAATGTGCACACAGATTGAGGAATTTTTTAAAAAGATGGATCTACTCTTCTTTAAGTTCAATTATTGTCGACAAGTTGTAAGAGTATTTTTTTCTTTTTTATCTTACCAACTCTCTTTAATGAAACTAATAAATAAGGGCACTATTGGCAGAACATGGACAAATGTTTTTGAAAATTCTATAACGATAATTATTTTGGGATAAAAACTTTGCTAAAACGACAATTATTTTCTGGAACGAAGATATTATTAATAATAACTAAACCAAAAGTCACTGTTCCCTCCCACCGTGCATGTAGCCGTTTTACGTAAAAACATTTCACGTCAGCAGCCAGTTTTAGCTCTGTAATTTTTTAAGTTAACTTTAACATTATCCTAAATCGGTAAAAAAAAAATTTACCTGTAATTTTTTTATAATTACTGTTTTGACTTTAAAGGTATCCTAAATTTGTAAAATCTTTTTTTTTATTTATAATTTTTTTCTAATTATTGTTTTGACTAATATCGTAAATCTGTGAAATCATTTTTATTTATATGAATTTATGCGATTATGTTAAAATATGAAATGAATCATTTTAAAAAAAAATTTGTCTGTAGGACACCGAGGTGGATCCACTCTTATGGGTGGGGGAGGGGGGCAAGTGACCCCATTCAAAAAAAAAAAAAATTAGCTTACAAAACTATGATTTTTTGGATAGTGACCTCACTCAAATTGTGATTTTTTGGATAGTGACCCCACTCAAATTTATTTTTTCCTTTTTAAGTCACGCGCAATAGCAACAATGAGGTAGATACTAGTTGTGAACTGTGATTTCTAAGTTTTTTATGTAATAGTTAAATTTTGTGACCCCACTAAAAATTTTTTCTGAATTCGCCATTGGTAGGACACTAATATTTATAACCAATCACTTAATTTTCTTAATATGTGAACTGTAACACAAGACACTCTAAACAGTCACTTAATTTTCTTAATATGTGAAGTGTAACACAAGACACTCCTTTGGAATCAAAGAAAGACCTCACAGGATTGATATCAGCTTTGTCTCTAAATGCAAACAATCTTCCCTTATTGATATCTATCTTGTTGATAAGGCTTGATATAGGCATGTCGATGATAATTATATGAAAATCATTCCGATATTTAAAAGTCGGTGAAGCGACTTCTGATGTTGACAATTTTATTACGTATTTTTTAACTTAATTCTTAGGATGCCAATCAAACATAATTTTTTGGTTTTCGGTGAGTTGACAGAAAGCGGATAAAATAAAATAAAAAATAAAAGAAGTAAGATAGATAGAATTAAAAAAAATTGGGGCCAACAAAAAAATTTTAATAAATTGGAAAATCAAAATATGTATCTTTGTTTTATATATATAAAAAAAGGTTTAATAAATAATTTTGTCCATGAACATAACACCTTTTCCTGATTTGGTACCTAGAGCCGGTAAAATCATTCCAGTTCAATAGACCGCCTCAGCCAACCCGATGTTTGCATGGGCTAAGGTTCACTTTTTTGAGGCGGGCATTTTTTTGGCCCGGTCCGATAGACCTGACGGGCTGGTGGGCTTGGGTAAAAAAAATGGTGAATTACAGGTCGGTTCCTTTTTCAACATTTGTAATCGCTCTAATCCAACCATCTTTTTTTAAAATCGGAAAAATGCATTTTTGTGGCAAAAAGACGATTATGTCATTAATGAAAAAAAAAATATGCGCGCATCAATAACCCAAGGCATCGCAATGCCAAATTTAAGTATTTATTTTTGTGCATCGCAGTGCAGCACTTTTGCATCGCGATGCACAAATCAAGGGGATAAAACAAAAATTTGAGGCTGCCGCACCTCACCTTAGCGAACAGGGTAAAAAATGAAACTTTTTGATTGACGCACCTCACTAAAGCGAGGGTGCTGCACCTCGCTATGGCGAGCTCTGAAAAAACAAGTTCTCTTGCTGGTGCTTTTGATGAATTTGAGCTCTTTCTTCATTCACACATGGCCAAGGCAATATGTCACTATCATTCTTGGGATGACTTCTTGTAGGTTTGGCTTACTAAGAGCAGGAATAACGGAAGTTCTTCCAAAGGATTATGATAAATCTTCGCCTACAATGGAGGATCAAAAACAAATCATCACAAGCCTTGAGAGAAAAAAACGCAAGAGATGAAACTCAATCAAAAAAAAAAAAAAATCAAACACACTGGACAAACAGAGAAGGAGACAAAACGGTTGTGTTTAAGCCTTTAAACCCTCAAAACGACGTCATTTTGAGGGGCAAAATTTAAAAAAAAAAAATTCAATAAGTGGCCGACAATGGGGCTGACAGCGCTTTACACGTGTCAGCGCCGGGGCAGTTGGGCAGTTTTTTTAATTATCTTCGGTTGAGGGCAGTTTTGGTATTCAAAAAATATTTTTTAAAAAAATATATAAAAAAATAGTACACATTTTTATCTATAAATAGAGCCTTGGTTTGCATCATTTGGACACCAAACAAATTTTTCGCAAATTATTGATATTTTGGACAATTTCTCACTCTTCTCTCTCTCTCTCTCTCTCTCTCTCTCTCTCTCTCTCTCTCTCTCTCTCTCTCTCTCTCTCTCTCTCTCTCTCTCTCTCTCTCTCCAAATTTCATATTTTTAATTAATCCATTTTAAGTTATTTATTTAGCTATATGTATTACTAAATATTATTATTTACTACTTAAATATTTTAATTATTAATATTGAAGATTATTAAATATAATTGCCATTATTGTTATTAGTATATTATTACCATTATTATTGTTAAAATTTGTATTATTATTGTTATTAGTTGTTATTATTATATAATTTCGAATTTAATAATTTATGCAATAAATAATATTTAATAATGACTATTTATATAATTTTGAATTTAATAATTTATGCAATATCAAATTTATTTGTAAATATAAGTTGAAAGAAGATATTAAATTAATAGAGATAAAGATGGTGGGATATGTAAAGTTGTTGGAGATAAAGATGGTGGGGTTGTGTAAAAGTGTTGGAGTTTGTGCCACCATTGGAGTAGTTTTTTTTATTTGAATAAAATGAGTATCAAATGGATTACTTTATTGGTTTTTGGTTTGATTGAATCAAACCATTGATCCTGCTCTAATTCTTCTAACAAAAAGAAGTTTGACCTTTCTTTAGCTGCTACAGTTATCTTTGTCTCTTGGGTGGAAAAGTAGGCGATGCTCCACTTTGTGCACGTGATGTTTCACTTTGTATATCGCGATGCTCCACTTTATAAATTGCGATGCTCTATTTTGTGCATCCCGATGCCCAATTTAAGAATGGGCAATTTAAGGCATCCCGATACCCAATTTAAGGTATTCCGATGCCCAATTTAATATAATATCAAAATCGATCAAAATAATTATTTTTAGTTGAAAAATTTACATACAAACATGGTATTGACTTCCTATAACAGTATGGTATTGATATTTTATAAAATTCAAACTCAAATCATTGATTAAAGTCTCAAAATCAGTCCAAGAACATCTCCCTCTGTTTTCGGACAGCACACTGCCAAGCTCGATTTGGATCTCAAAAATAGTATTTTTTTTGGTAGAAAAATTGTGCACAAATGTAGTACTAAGTTAGGATAACAATATGAGATTGATTTTAAACAAATTCGAAGCTTAAAACATAGATTAAAGTGGCAAAAACAGCCCAAGAACAAAAAAAAGGGATGAACTCAGAAAATTTGAATTTGATCAAATCATTGATTCGTGTTTGCATGGGCTAAGGTTCACTTTTTGGAGGCCCAAAAAAATGCGGGTCTTTTTTAGCCCGATTCAATAGACCCGACGGACTGGTCGGGCTTGGGTAAAAGAAACCCTACTTTTTTGGGCTAGCTAGCCCATCATTATTTTATTATGAAGGAAGATGATAACAGAGAAAGAGAGGATATAATTTAATTTTGGGGTGCTTCTGTGGGTCAAGTTGGGAGCAAATGTAGGTGAATGAGGTAATTCTACGAGTAATTTAGAGATGTTAAACGGGCTAGCCCTAGCGGTTTCGGGCTAGCCCTACTGGGTTGTGGCCTTAACGGGCCGCGGGCTAAATGGTCCAATTTTTTTGGGCCACTAATATTGCAGACCTAACTCTAACCCTAGCGGGTTTCGGGCTAAACGGGCCACTATTGGGCTACGATTAAATATATAATATAACAATATTTTAAAATAGTGAATCGATAAACCATTCATAACTTTGATAGTTTCTTATGTTTTTCAAAAGAAATATAAACTAGACATTTTTTTACATCGACGTGTTATAATTTTCAACTTGTTTTTCTCAAAATAAATAATGTAATAGCTCTACTTAGCAGTTCTTTCCAAAAATTTTATTTATATTTCAGTATTTATTTACAAGTACACAAAGAAGACATGTAGTGCAAAGGATAAATATGTTTGACTTTGGATTAAAATGTTGTTGGTTTTATTCTCATGGTGGTTGTTTTACGTATCTTCTAAACTTTTTACGACCTAATTAATATTATGCGGGCTAGCGGGCCAACCCTGAAACCTGGCGGACCAGCCCTAACGGGCCGCGGGTTAAACGGGCCAGCCCTAAAAAGCCCTGATTTTAAACGGACCCAAATTATTGAGCCCTAATCCTATTTTTTTCGGTTTAGACGGGCCAACCCTACGGGCCATGGCTCTTTTAACATCTCTAACGAGTATAATAGGACAATAATCAACGAGTCAGAGAAAATGGTTCAAATGGGCAGCAAAAGCATTATGGGAGACAAGCCATACCTAGTCTAAAACATCATCGCCACTAATACACGTTCTTACAAAAAAATTACACCATGAATCACCTATGTAGCCCTGAAATAGGTAGAATGAGGCGAAAAAAAATACATATATGCTCAGGGAATGATTACTACTTTTATTCCTTAACGCAAACAAAAAAAAAAAACCCACAAAAATTATCCAAACTGCCAAAACTTTGGGGTTCTTAGATGTTAAAGAAATTTCACAATCAACATATTTAAAAATAGAAAAGAAAGTCCCAGATTAATAAAGTGTAATTGAATCATTCTCGTATAATTTATGTTAACAGTCAAAGAGAAACAAATGATAATTTATGTTAGAGTGAATTACAGGCCGGTCCCTTTTGAACAATTTGAATTCGCTACAGTACCCTATATTTTTTTTAATTGGAAAAAGGCATTTTGGGGCGAAAAGACGATTATGCCATTAATGAAAGAAAAATACGCGCACATTAGTAACCTAAAGGCATCCTGATGCCCAATTTAAGGCATCCCGGTGCCCAAATTAAGGCATCCTAATATCCAATTTAAGGCATCCCGATGCTCAATTTAAGGATGTTCAATTTAAGGCATCCCGATGCCCAAAATTATGCATCCCGATGCCTAAAATTTTTGCCCTTAAATACTCAGGCATCTCGATGCCCAAATTATGCATCCCGATGCCCAAAATTATGTATTCCGATGCCCATTTACTAAATAATTATAACTCGAAATACTAACATGAACCTAGAAAATTTTGGCAAGATCAAAATCGATCAAAATTGTTGTTTTTGATTGAAAAATTTACATACAAACATGGTATTGACTTCCTATAACAGTATGGTATTGATATTATACAAAATTCAAACTCAAATAATTGATTAAAGTCCCAAAATCAGTCCAAGAACATCTCCCTCTGTTTTCGGACAGCACACTGCCAAGCTCGATTTGGAGCTCGAAAATAGTGTGTTTTGGTAGAAAAATTGTGCACAAATGTAGTACTAAGTTAGGATAACAATATGAGATTGATTTTAAACAAATTCGAAGTTTAAAACTTAGATTAAAGTGGTCAAAACAGCCCAAGAACAAGAAAAAATGGGATGAACTCAGACAATTTAATTTTGATCAAATCGTGATCAAATTCGTGTTCTCCATGAATTGATCCCCAAACATGAGGGAAAACTATATTAACAACATGAAATCATTTATACATAAATTCGAACCTCAAGTCTAAAGCAACGATGTTCTGTGGGCATTTTAGGAAGAAAACTATCAAAGTGTACTTTAGCGGTTTACAAAAAAAATGGTGGACTTTAGAGAACAAACAATTATGAAAGCGGACTTGGGCACAATTTTTCGTTTATGTTATGTAGGACTTTTTATTTTTAAAATATTTTTTTTGTTTTTACTATCTAGGGCTTTTTGGCCCAAAGGCCCGATGGGTTGTGGTGGGCTAGGCTGGGCTAGACTTTTTTTAGGCCCTAAAGAAATTAGGACTGGTCCAACCCAGCCCAGACCAATTTAAGTGATAGTGTAAGACCTCGACAACCCGGCCTGCTTCGTATCGCCACATTCATTCCCTCGTGCACTC
Organism: Platycodon grandiflorus; assembly: GCA_016624345.1. NCBI lineage: Eukaryota > Viridiplantae > Streptophyta > Magnoliopsida > Asterales > Campanulaceae > Platycodon > Platycodon grandiflorus. Next base: position 43,306,253 of record CM028365.1, read on the forward strand.
ATCTTCGATTGAGAACCCCTTGCATGTTCATAATTCATCCCTAAAACCTAGTCGTGAGCCTAACTAGTTGAGCTATGTTGTAGTGTAAGGCCTCGTTCCTATTTCCTTCCCATGTCGCTCGTAGTTACTTCGTATCGGCTTAGTATACCTTGTATTGTGATGCGCGGACTTCTATGATTAGATCGAGAGATTCGCCATACTTACTAAGCGTAACATGATAAGACGTCACTCACATTTGGCTCGTGGTTGACTCACGATGAGCTGTACAGTAGTTTCGTAGTTGTGCGAGACTATTCTCGACTTCGACTCTTATTTGTATACATCGTATAACCCTCACATTTGTTTGACCTTGTCTTGGTTTATAATCACTCACAAATGACGAGCATGTTGCGCTTGTCGTTAAACCGTAAGTGGAATTGATTCGAGGGTCGTTCACGCGTGTTTATCTTCGTGTATAATTGAGACTTATGTTCTTCATCATTCAAGTCTCAATGGATGTTGTTCGGTTGGGTTTTATGAGTGTTACAACCTTGTTTGAGTGTTAGAATCAACCTAGATTGGTTTAAGAGTCTTAGGGTCAATTTTGAGTGAGTTTGAAAGTTAAAAACCTCCCATGACTGTGCGCGCTCGCGCCCAAAGGCCAGATCGACCGTGCCAAGCATGAAATTAAGCCTTGGTCAGTAATCGGCGCGCCCGCGCCTTAGCCCTTGCTTCTCCAGCTTTCGCGAATTTGACTTATTTTAACTGAAAATTGAGATATTTCCCTCCTTTGTTGACCTTTGACCAAATGAAGACCACATAAAGTCCTTAGCTGGCATTAGAGACTCCAAAGGAGTCTCATTTTCATCTTTACTCCCAAAAAAATGTGAGCTATAGAGAAGAGAGAGAATAGAGAGAGAAATTGTGATATCTTGAGCTTCGGATGTTGAATCGACGATCCGTCTTTGCCGTAGCGTAGAGGGCGATAAGGAGAACATTTTTAACCAAAGAAATCCCATAATTTGTTGGTGATTCATGAGTCCCTTTCCTTCTCCCACGTTTTAGAGAGAGAAAGTGGGTTTTGAGAGAGAAAAGAGTTGGATTGGGCGAGTTCGAGTATGGGTTCGACATTGGGGCTCCGTAGCAGCGTAGAGATCGTCAAGGAGAGTATTTCCACACGAGCCAACTTGGTTTCCTTGGTGAATTCACTATGATTTATAAATTACTACTTTTACTTCTTGTCCGTAGTAGCTAATCATACTGTATAACGTGTATTTCATGTAGTTACGGTGGAATTCGATGTTATTTGTGATATTAATGATTATATTGAAATGATATTGTGAAAGTGTGCTAAGTGGTTTTAGTGCATTTCGTTTACATGTTCAATGGTTGAAAATGTTGAGATATGTGCTATACATGTGAATTATGTGATAAACAACTAAATTGCGAAATGTGATGATGAACTCTACGGAGTCCGTGAATTGACATGGGATATGTGTTTGTAATGTGTGAATTAGCAAACGGCACCTAAACACATTGGAAAATACGGGTAATTAAGTTAGTGACTTAACTTGAGAAATTGTGGAATCGGACTCTACGGAGACCGAAATTGATATCGATAGCCCATATTGAATTGGATTCCCGAAATAAAATGTGTGAACTATTAGTTGAATTAGTGATCTACAAATGTGATATGAACACTACGAAATCTGATATTGATGCGAAATAGGTGAAAGTGTTACTCATCTCCCCTACTTGTTTAGTAGCTATAATTGATGAGATATATGTTATTATATGCTTTGGTTCTGTGAATACGAATATGTTGGTAGAGTAATCTCCACATGAAATCAAATATGATGTGATCAAGTAATAAGAATAATGAATAAAGAACCAAACACCAGCGGGTCATAACGTCACTGGTGTTTCATGAGGGCGGAGTGCTAGTGAAATGTTGTTGTTGAGCTACAATCTAGCATATTCCCCCGTTACTGGCCCTAGCGAGGCTTGGCACAACTTTTGCTAGCTGAGATGGTGACCGGACCGAGTGACTTCCCCAGGTTGTAAGGGACTGGGCTCACGAAGGTCTAGTGCGCGCGCTTCAATAATTTGTGAAATGAGGAGATAAGGTTGGAAGTGGTTGGAGGTGTACCTCAACCCCCATATCCTTTTACATGTGTTTATATTACAGTTCCTTATGTGCTCCCTATACGACCGAGTTGGTTGCGGTTTCCAACCGGTATAAGACGGTTGGCGGCAGCTGAGCCTCTCGTGGAGTATAGGATTGACTTGTTATAACTAGACATGTTCATCCGATTCCGGTTCCAAAACTAGTGTTCCACAAACCGGGCAAAGGTAAACCGAAACCGGGTCGTGGATGGCCGATTCCGGTTTTTGGGGTTTTTTTTATTTTATTTTTTTTAAATGTTATAATTTTTTATTTTTATTTTTGCAAAACTAATAAATTGTAAAAAATTTAGTTATCAAAAATTATAAATTGTAAAAACTTTAAGAAATTTAGTTATCAAAAGTTATAAATTATAAATTGTAAAAATTTAGTTATCAAAAGTTATAAATTGTAAAAACTTTTTGCAAAATAAAGAGTATGTTTTATATTTAAGGAAATTAAATAAAATTTTTAGAATAACTAAATAAATAAAATATAAAAATATAAATTATAAATGTAAGTATATTTTGTAGTAAGTACACTAGTTATTGAGCATGTGCTCCGTACGAGTTTAATTTGATTTTGAGATTAATTGATATATTTTAAAAATATTTTTGAAAGAATTATCATTATTCAATATCGGCGTTTGTTGACTTAATGTCTGACAAAAGTTAAGTATTGTCAATATGTGCAAATTAGTGATCGTTTATTATAATATTTTTATTTTAGAATAAGTATTTTTTATTGGTGGTCAATATATGTATTTTCATTTCTAATCATTTTTGTATTTTTAAGTATCCTTTAATGATATCAAATTATTGGGTTTCTTTTTTCTTTTTTTTTTCCATCTTGCACTTAATAAGGATATTTTAGACATATAATTGAACGTTTTTAATAAAATTTAAAATAATTTAATTACTTTGGGACATATTGAAGAAAGATAACTTTTTTTTTTGAGCAAATGAGAACTGTTTAAGGATTGAATAAAATTATATTTTTAAAATAATTTTTGAAGATCATTCAATGATTAGAAAATGTTTAGTTGGATACAATATTTACATGTTTTTTTATTCAATGTCAGTTTTGAAAAAGAAACTTACACAAATATCAACAACAAAAAAAACATCAAAGACATTATTTTAGGACTTATTAAATAAGAATATGAGACCCATAATTTGACATGGAGAGAGCAACATTTATAAAAATAAAAACTAGTTGGTTTAAATTATAAAATGATTTATATAATATTTTCTTAAAATTATTACATATAGTATAATTGGTTGATTTGGTTTAAGGTGTATATTTTTAATTAAAAGAATGTGAGTTCAAATCACATTGACAACATTATTTTGTTTTCTTTTAGGAGAATGTATTACCTAATAGTAATACCTATTGTTATACATATATTTATTATGTAATGACTTAGAAATAAAAAGTCATCTCACTCCAAAAGTCAAGCTTGCTTGGAAACTTGAGAATCGAGAGAAATTTAAAGGATGGTGAGATGTCACTATCTAAGACATCCTCACCAACTTTAATATATATATATATATGGAGAGAGAGAGAGAGAGAGAGAGAGATTTTATAGCAAGTAAGTAGTATGTAAAATATAAATATATTTACTAATATAAATTATAAATGTAAGTATAATTTATATTTTAGAATTGTAGTAGGTCGTTCATTTTTTGATCAACTAGGCCGTTGGATCATTTCAAATTCAAATTAAAGGCGGTAAACTACCGATTTACACGATTTGGGACCGCCGATTTACAAATGCGGTGTGATCCAGTTTGGAACCGTCGGTTAACAGTTTGAAAAATGGGTGGACCGGAACCAAACCGTGCTAAGCCAGTTTCGGTTTGGTCCAGTTCCGATTTACGACAGTTTAACACAATTCCAGTTCCGATTCGGTTCCAATTTCCGGAACCGTTTGAGCATGTCTAGTTATAACATGTTACTTGTTATGTGTTGTTATCATGAGAAACCGTTATATGCTGATATTGTTGATATATGAATTGTGTTGCATGACAGTATGCTATGTAGCTGCATAGTAGTAACTTACTGAATTTTTGACTCACCCATTCCATATTTTTTTTTCTTAGCTTGCAGGAGCCCGAGTAATAGCAGTTTGTGATGTTGGAAGGTATACCTAGGCTATGAGTTGTACCCTTTTACTCTTGGATGTTGGTGTATTTGGGAACGAAGATATTGTGTAATTATGTAACTTCTATTTGGGTTGTATCTTATTGACAATTGTAGTTTATGTTTCGACCAGTGATGTCGAGGTGTACTAGGATGGTTAACTTTATGATGTTGTATATCTATGTTACATGGACTTGTGATTTTTCTTAATTAAGTTTATAGATTTCGAGCAGTGTAGCTCGATGTTGTAGTGATTGTGATATTTGGCTCCAAGCGTTAGCTTATGGAGGTGTGTGGTTGTATTGTTGTTCTTTGGCATTTGTTATAGCCGTCGAGGTGGTTTAGTATTGTTGTTGTTGTCGATTTTTGAGATTATGATTTTTATGAGTTGGTTAGGCTTGCGTGATACAGGGTTATATATGAGATAAGTTGGGTTCATATCCTGATTCGGGGCTCCACGTATGGGGTCCGGGTTGGGGTGTGATAGATGGGCCGGTGGGCTTGCACTCGGCCGGCCTAATCCAGCCCATTGCCAGCTCTATTGGTACCTGATATTTGACATTTACTATTTTAGTTCCTAAATTGCACTTTTGACTTTATAATTCCTCCCACAAGTGACAGCTTTGAACCGAAATGTTAAAAATTAATTAAAAAGACCATAATACCCTTACAGATTGGGATTCCACGGTGGACTAAATGTGGACTCTCTCTCTCTCTCTCTTAGTAATTATTTTTCTCTCCTCTGTCTCTCTTTCTCTATTCTCTCCCCTGAACACAAGTATTCATGCTAAGATTCCATGGTGGACTAAATGTGGACTCTCTCTCTCTCTTAGTAATTATTTCTCTCTCTTCATATCTATTGAACAAGAAGCAGTCTTCTCATCTACCATTGAAGAACGAACAACAATTTTCCTATCTTCTGCTGAATTCTTGAGGTTAGTAGCTTCTTTAAATTCCCCCATTTTTTATTTTTAATCATTAATTTTTCTCACAATCATAACCCATACATTTCTGAACGGGCTCTGCCCAAATCGAGCCACGTGGCTATTCCACCTCAGCCCGAGAAAGCCAAGTATGCAGTATCAAAGCCACCCGTGACGAGCAGAGACTAATTGCCTGCGAGCTCGACATCTCGACGAGCTTATCACCCGGCTTCAAACGCGACCTGACCGCCAGGGCCAACTCGGCGCTAAGCATCCTTGGCGTGCATTTCCCTTGCTCGTCCCCTATGCGTGGCTGGCACCTATTGGGTATTAAGGGGCACAGTTCCAACGCAGCAGAAGTCTGGTCCACTCTCCCACTTCCTGACAGGAAAGTACAAGGACCACTGTACGGGCAAGAGACCACGATCTCCTGAGCCTGCCACCGCCGTCTGCAGAAACTAAGAGACAAAAGAGCTGTACAGGTTGGGCTCCCGGTGGTCTCCTCAAAATGACCATTTTCACCCTCCGCCAACCTATAAATACTAAGGTATAAACTCCCTTAAACCATCATGCAACACAAACACTAGCACACACCAGTACCCTCTTTGCACTTGTTCAAAGCTTGAGAGGAAAAACTATGGCTTCATTCACAGACCAAGCTCTGTGAATCAAGTCTCATCATAAGTGTCTTCACAGGAGGGTTTTAGCTGGGACAACCCCAGCTCCCCTAACGGTGCTTTCTTGCTGTCCACAGGTCACTGTTTCATCCATTTTCTCAGGAATATCAAGGTCAACCCCAACAACGCATAGCCGGTATCCAACTAGACTACATACGTGGCCTTTACGTGGAACTGACGTGGTTACCATTCTCATTTGACGTGATCAATTTCTTTTTTTCAAATAGATTCTGGGCAATGTACCTGTTTTTTTTTTTAATTGTTATTTATTTTGGTTTCTATTGATGGAAATATGGAATGAATCCCAATTCAAACCCATTTCTTTTCTCCCTGCACCTTTTTTGTTCCCATTTATTTTCAGTTTCTACTGTTGAATGCTAATTTATCTAATTGTTTAAAGCATAAAAGCACAATGACAGCTCATATTCATCAATGTTCTATCCACAAGCTACCCACGTCGCCGGAGTCCAGCAGCCGAAAACCTCCAGTACTACACCACATCCAGCTATTTATTGGACGCAATCGCTGGCAGATCTAAGGGAAACATCGATGGACTCCGAGCAGCTGAGGCTGGCGACACGCTCAAACTCCGGTTCAACTGGGTTCTCAATTCGAGCAGCAAACGGGTCGGAGGTTCAGGAACTTGCTGGGCGTTATGGGTTTGATTTTTGGTAGACTTTTATTTAAGAAAGATCTCGCCGACGAGTTGTTCTATTACACTTGAAAAGTTTTCTGATTAGTAAACCATTATCAAGCACTCGGAATTATTCTCCATTCCTTTAAGGATGATTTCTAAAGCAACTATTTTTATTAATAAAAAAATCAACAAATGCAGCACTTGTTAGCAAAATCTATTTAAGAATTATAAAAATTTCCTATTTAAGAATTGAGAATTTTGCTTCAAAAATTGTACTTGGTCACAGTTTGAGAATTGGTATATGAAAAAAGATTGAGATATGATATCGTTATATATAAAATACCGAGTTTGACCTCGCTAACTCGAGGCAAGTAGGTCTCGAGCCAACCCCTGATTTCCGTTAGTCGAACACTTCTTAAGCTCGGTTTGACTCGCGGAAACATATGAGCCAAACAGTGGAGCTCAATTCAACTGAGTTAATGATCACGGGTTAAGTCGATCCTAACTCGTTGGGGTTGAGATTGACTCTCCTACATTCATTCTAAAAAAGGAGTACATTATCAAAAAGGCAAATTACATAAAGGAAGAGGCTAATTTCACTACAATTTTTGCTAATGCATTACATTATTAGTTAAAATATTAAATAAATACATATTTAGACAAAACTACTCCTTTAATTAATTACGTAATTACTTGCCATTTGAAGTGGATTGATATATTTTTATTTTTAAATTACCTTTTAATTCCTAACATATATCAACAAACGAGGTAGTTTTATTTTTTATTTATATTTATTTTTAATAAATATATTTTCTCAATTATGCTTATGACTCGTTTCATGTTTCATTATTAAATTTTTTTTAAAAAAAATTTATCGATCAAAATTTTAGAAAAAAATGTGATATTTTATTAAAATAAAAAAAAATTAATTTAATTTAAAAATAAATTCAATAATAGCACTATGTTAGGTATTGAATTGATTGTCGATTAAAAACAGTTGGACTTAAAAATATACTTTTCCGTCCCTAAATTATTGTCTTCCTTTTCTTTTTTCTTTTCCTAAATAATTGTCTTGTTTGAATCTTTTCTTTTTAAGGCATTACTTTTACCATTTTACCCTTAATTTTCTTCCTACTTTAATTATGAACCACATACACATAGACATTAAAGAAAACAACACACTATACCAATATTAATAATTAAGTCAATTTTTTTTCTTAACTCATGTGCCGAGTCAAACAAGACAATAATTTAGGGACGAGTAATGCTATGAGTACCTAAAGTGTACTAAATTTTTTTTACACTAAATGATGTGTTACCTGATATGGTACAATAAACAAAATTAAAAATCAAAATTAACGCATCACATCAACTGCCACATAGGTGACACATTATTTAGTATAAAAAATTTAGGGTTAATGACACCACTAGTCCCTCGTGTGACGCCTCGGGTTCGGGATTCGGTATTAAACCCCAACTCGGTGCGCCAAACTAAATGAAACAACTAAAGTCCACCGAAGTGAACGAGCTACACGAGCTCGAAACCAACACTATGCAGCGGAAACCCACAATTAGTAAAAACCTGAGTCTTTAAAACTCAAATAATAAGATAATAATTATAAAATCTCCACGGCCAAAAACAAGCCGAAGAACAAAACTACTAGAAACCTCAACAATAGACCTCAACGGCTAACTGCTGAACCGGAGAAACAACAACATTAAATACTCGCGAGCTAACATGCTCGAGGAAAACTACAATGATAAACGGCTCGACAACGAGTGTCGGCTCCAAAATAGTATAACATTAAAGGAGTTACAGAACAATGCTACCCATAAGTAAAGTTTACATAACTTTACATCAACCAACGTTCACCGAACTAAGAAACTAAGAAACAAAATTGTACACAAGCCCGGAGAACAACTACCCAAAGATCAATCTGCGCAAGTCTCACCGATCGCGTGTCGTCCCTCGATTGCAATCTAAAAGAGTTAACACAATAAGAGTGAGTCTAAAAGACCCCGTAAGCCACTATAATGCATTGTATGCTATGAGTATGAATGCAACAAGAAACCAAACTCTACATGTAGCTAGTCTAAGTAGCACCCGCTTACCTAACATTTCGTTACAAACCGACAAGTCAAGGGACTATTCTAACTTGACCAACAATCGACAACTATCACATGCAACTAGATGACATGGCATGATGCTCAACACTAGGAATAACATGGTAATAACATTTATATACCATAACGATCATGTATCATATTGAAAATATACAAGTCACATGATTCACTTAGCACTTTGGTGTTCACATAAGTGCAACTTAATTAAACCACATCATGAAGGATATTATTTCTCTTTCTTCCAACTTCGCGTTGCTCGCAATACACGAGAAAACATATGTGCCTCGATACCCGTGTACGTAGTATCGACGTCCCCGAATAACACATCGAGTTCTAACTAGCAAACCAAAGTCGCGCGTATTGCTACAACATGGGGCTACATCCCACTGCGGCACAATGAGGGTGTGCAACCGGTGCGACTTATAGCGATTACAAAACAAATTCAAGACTATAGGTCGTCCCACCTTGATTAGTCAAACAATGCCACTGGACTCAATGCAATGCACAAGTAGATATTTACTCGTCATTCTCAACAAATCATCATGTGTTCTTTGAATCACATATTAAATCAACTCAATGTGTTAGTACATACTATACACACAATCAATCATCAAAGTAGAATGATTGTCCTACGATCAATCATCAAAGTAGGATGATTGTCCTATCTCATACTAGAACAATCACAACATGTCCGTAATCATAGAACATATAGACAAAACAAGACAATAGGCAAGGTAGGCCAATTGTACAACTCAACCACCAAACAATGTCCGTGATAGCTAGACACATACACAAACCCCAATGTAAGGCATTTATACCTCATAATCAATTAAACAAGGTCCATAATGTGGAACCTATATAATGCCAGGATAGGTTATTCATCCTAATCCCAAAATAAGGTAACATGTTTCTCACATGTACGCAAACTCATAACCCCACGTAGGTAAGTCTACTCGTACTTACAACCATTAATTAAGGCGCAGTAGCTACGCTAAACTAAGGATCTCTAAGTATCCTATCGTCACACAATATCTTTCATCTTATGCGCATCATAATATATTACATATTCTTATCGTCGCATACTTCAACTTTATTCGATTTAACTCGTAGTCGCCTAATGTTTGACTAAGACAACCAAAGTCAATATTTCACTAAGCCATGAACCCGACAATTCATCATCCCACATGGTAGGGAATTAATATATGTCATGTAGGCATTACCACTACCCATTTCTTAACTCCGTAGAGTCAACTACACATTAATGAGATTACCACAATAATCGACGTTTAATTATTACGTCCTATTCGACTCCGCGAGTCACCACGACTAGTACATAGTTCGTACAGTATTTAAGTACAATTATACCATCTCATATTGACTTCGCTAGAGTCGTTACCAATATTTAAAACGTTGGGACAAGTCATAGTATTGTCCTTACCAACTCATATCAATTGCAATACTCAATGCACAAAGAGTCTACTACTCGTAATGATTTCATAAGGTTTCCGCTAGTGCGTAAACGACAAAACTTCAATGATTCGATATAGTCAAACTTAAGAATAACATAGTGAGGAACAATTAAATTAAACAAGTCTTCGGCGACATTATGGCCGGAATCCAACTAATATCACACAAGTATGCTTTAACCTCAATGAGTTTCTATTACTCGACATAATGATTATCGGGATAACCGCAACAACACGACAACTACAACAATGATAGCAACAACATCTAGCTCTACGAGTCTCTATTATTCAAAGTCTACGAACTCAACGATAATTCATCAATTCTTTCTTTATTCCAAAATTCTTAAATCAAGCAAGCAACGAAATATAACCTAACATCATTCGTAGGGACAATTATATATATATCTCCCAACAAAAGTCACGAATATCATTGCTAACGCATCCTACATGCTTTACTCTTCCAATTCAACTCGTAAACACACAAAGCATTATAGTTACTTACCTTCACCGCAAATCCACCACGAAATCAAGGGCTTATGGTGGAAGTACTCTTCTCGACGAGCTCTACGCTTTTACGGAGTCCAATCGTCGAACTCACACTCGATCCAAGCCCGAATCAAGCTTTCTTTCTCAAAACTTTACTTCTCTCTAAAACGTGGGAGAAGAGATTGGGTGATGATTCCTCAATAGATCGGATGATCCTTCTGGTTATAATCGCTCTCCTCGTCGCCCTCTACGCTATGGCGAAGACGGATCGTCAATCCGACTTCAACGCCCAAGATATCGCGATTTCTTTCTCTCTCTCTCCTCTCTCTCTTCTTTCTCTCTCTAAAACTGGCTTGGGAGAGAATAATGAGGGAGAAAAGGGTTGGGTTTTATTATTAATACCATGGGTAAGTATTTGGTCCAATCCCGGCTTGTTTGAGCATTTTAAACCACTTAAAGATGTTAAAACCGAGAAAACGAAAACCGACGAACAGAGTGTCCATCCTTGCACGGCCGTGTCAAGGAAATGTGCACGGCCGTGTCACTCTTGCACGGCCGTGTCAAGGGAAGGCGGCCGTGCAAAACGTTCGGAATCTCTGTCCTCTATACGCACGGCCGTGCCAGGAAAGGCGCACGGCCGTGCAACACCAAGGTCCGATTCCGCATCTTTTCACTCCATTTCCTAGGTTTGATCACTTGGCCACTCTTAGGTGTGATTATACAACACTTATAACGCATCTTAACGATGTCGTGTATCGCATATTAAGGCATAATCAGTCTAACGATTCTTATAAGTATGAAACGGAATCATGAACTAAACATAATTCAACTAACGTGCTACTACAACGAGTCTAACGTGTAAATCACGCATAACATAAACAAATCACACGTGTGAGGATTCGTGGTGTTACATCCTCTCCTCCTTAAAAGAATTCGTCCGCGAATTCGGGATTGTATATTCATGGGGCATACATACATCACCACAAGGCGTACCATAGCCTACTTAATCGAACCAATGTCGATAGTGAGTGAAGGCTTAACAAAAAAAAAAAGGCGAGTTGGTCCACTTAGAGGTCATCAACCTCAAGTAACATTCACACGCGAGGTGCTCAACGGTTAGGTATAATTTCGAGACATAATCGTTCTCGAGGTTCCATTGAGAGACTAATTACCGTCCCCAATCAAGGTCACAATTAAAACACATCTTATAGAGTCATACTAACTCATCTCATATACATCTCAACGTCACGCTTCCAAGGCAAAACTCATTTTCAATTATCCGTGGTACATTTTCAACAAATAGCCACGGAGAATTCGCGATAAACTAGGTTCGGGTTTATACGACCCTTAAGTCCACAAGGGTTCCACAATAAAAGAACAATTTCAAACCAATGGTTCCACAACAAAGTCACGCGAGTCCTACGGACTTTACTATGAAAAACAACGTCAGGCTATAACACAAGCCGATGAAATAATGAGGTCAATGAACCCACAAGCTAACATGCACGTGTTATAGACTCGAGTTCGGCGTATCCCAAAGTCAACATAAACAGTAGTAAGAGTTCAAAAATCTAAACGCGTTGGCAAGATGGATCGGTATTATTGCATACTAAAGTTGGATATCATACAAAGTTACACAAAATATGAGGGTATTGTATCTCGGTGATTACCAATCCAAGGCATCTACACAAAATAATATTTTAACGAACGAGTTCTTAATCGGAGTACCCGTGGTAGTCCAATAACCAGAAACAAATAAACAATGCAATAAGTCACGATAGTCGCAACTCTTACGGGATTCATTCACAAAACCTCATATTCTAACCTTGACTCGCTCCATTGGAGTCTTGAGTCGATGCGAGAGGATTTGGTAGGGCCACGTGTTCGACCCGGGTGCCTCGGCGAGGGCTACATTCAATTGGTCCTCAAGTTCTCTCGCCTCGTAATGAGTGTCGAGTTGAAATACGATCGGGTGCATGATCGACATCCTTGCAGCCTTCCTAGTTCGTGTCATCCTGTTATGGTATACAATAGAGACATTAGATCCCTAAAGGAAAGTGGAACACATTAGGCAATTCGACTAAAGGCATGTTTGCCAATGGAGATTTCTCATTCTCAACCCAGCGTTTAACACGCACGTAGGGTTCTAACATAAACCATCTCACTGCCAATCGACACACACATAAGGTTACACAACTGCTCATATGTACACCAAATAAACTTCGATCGAATTATCATACCAAACTCGCCTATAACGCATCATACAAGGTAAACATTTCATGCTCACCCCCGGCTAACTCAAACTCAAAACTTCCAAATTCAAACTTACATACTACGCACGTGACAAACTACTAGTCGTAAACAAAGAAATCACAAGCTTACAACAATTCATGTTCAACCGAGCACGATGACTCATACAACATCAATACATATCTAACCGTTACATAATGAACGATACCCAATCCACACAAGATGCGCAAACATATTCAAGCACATCAATTCCATTTACTTGTCCATTCCATTTGTTATAGGGTTAGGCAATTTCTATCTAACATGCTATCAACTTAGTCTCGACGAATATCTCTTGACAACCAAATCAGGGGCCCTTCTGAAGTGGCTTCAAAAGCTTCCGTCGTAGGGCGTTAGGGACAGGTGATACAAATATGCCCTTTTGGAATCGGTCTCATGCACATAAGTGTCAAATACAAGCAAATGTACTTAAATTGTAACATATATTTCTAGTATGTACAAGTTTCGCATTCCATGATGTGATATGCAAGAACAGTCTAAGTGAGCACGGACTCATATTCTCGCACTATTATAACTCAACGGTTAACATTAATCGCTAGTGGACTTGTGACCCAAAATCTTAGGTCTTCCACATGTATCCCTCTAATGATTACTACTCACGAGCCTAAGACGTTTCCTTGAAGCGTCCCGACTGTACATCTACACGATGAACAAGACCACCTAAGATGGTCAAATCACAATACTACACCTTCCAAGCGAGTCATACAAGGCGTCAACCTTCTAACGAGGTCTCAAAACACAGTCACAAATCTCCTTAAGAGAAATTGACGGACTACAAATCATTTGCCCCCGCTCTCGTGAGCGTAAGAACTCAACCATCCCAGTCCTATATGGACTAACTCCAAAAATTTACCAACGTCAACCCAACACTTATACTCAAACACTCGACGTTAATTACTCAACCCAATGCCCAAACCACCTAAGCCGAGGATCCTATCCGGCGAATAGCTAACTTAAGCTCGATACCAAGCGTGACGCCCGGGTTCGGGATTCGGTATTAAACCCCAACTCGGTGCGCCAAACTAAATGAAACAACTAAAGTCCACCGAAGTGAACGAGCTACACGAGCTCAAAACCAACACTATGCAGCGAAAACCCACAATTAGTAAAAACCTGAGTCTTTAAAACTCAAATAATAAGATAATAATTATAAAATCTCCACGGCCAAAAACAAGCCGAAGAACAAAACTACTAGAAACCTCAACAATAGACCTCAACGGCTAACTGCTGAACCGGAGAAACAACAACATTAAATACTCGCGAGCTAACATGCTCGAGGAAAACTACAATGATAAACGGCTCGACAACGAGTGTCGGCTCCAAAATAGTATAACATTAAAGGAGTTACAGAACAATGCTACCCATAAGTAAAGTTTACATAACTTTACATCAACCAACGTTCTCACTGAACTAAGAAACTAAGAAACAAAATTGTACACAAGCCCTGGAGAACAACTACCCAAAGATCAATCTGCAGGGCCCGCAAGTCTCACCGATCGCACTGTGTCGTCCCTCGATTGCAATCTAAAAGAGTTAACACAATAAGAGTGAGTCTAAAAGACCCCGTAAGCCACTATAATGCATTGTATGCTATGAGTATGAATGCAACAGTAAACCAAACTCTACATGTAGCTAGTCTAAGTAGCACTTCCTTACCTAACATTTCGATTACAAACCAACAAGTCAAGGGACTATTCTAACTTGACCAACAATCGACAACTATCACATGCAACTAGATGACATGGCATGATGCTCAACACTAGGAATAACATGGTAATAACATTTATATACCATAACGATCATGTATCATATTGAAAATATACAAGTCACATGATTCACTTAGCACTTTGGTGTTCACATAAGTGCAACTTAATTAAACCACATCATGAAGGATATTATTTCTCTTTCTTCCAACTTCGCGTTGCTCTGCAATACACGAGAAAACATATGTGCCTCGATACCCGTGTACGTAGTATCGACGTCCCCGAATAACACATCGAGTTCTAACTAGCAAACCAAAGTCGCGCGTATTGCTACAAGGGCTACATCCCACCGCGCCAACAGTGAGGGTGTGTGCAACCGTACGGCGACTTATAGCGATTACAAAACAAATTCGTAAGACTATAGGTCGTCCCACCTTGATTAGTCAAACAATGCCACTGGACTCAATGCAATGCACAAGTAGATATTTACTCGTCATTCTCAACAAATCATCATGTGTTCTTTGAATCACATATTAAATCAACTCAATGTGTTAGTACATACTATACACACAATCAATCATCAAAGTAGGATGATTGTCCTACGATCAATCATCAAAGTAGGATGATTGTCCTATCTCATACTAGAACAATCACAACATGTCCGTAATCATAGAACATATAGACAAAACAAGACAATAGGCAAGGTAGGCCAATTGTACAACTCAACCACCAAACAATGTCCGTGATAGCTAGACACATACACAAACCCCAATGTAAGGCATTTATACCTCATAATTAATCGTCAAACAAGGTCCATAATGTGGAACCTATATAACAGGATAGGTTATTCATCCTAATCCTAAAATAAGGTAACATGTTTCTCACATGTACGCAAACTCATAACCCCACGTAGGTAAGTCTACTCGTACTTACAACCATTAATTAAAGTAGCTACGCTAAACTAAGGATCTCTAAGTATCCTATCGTCACACAATATCTTTCATCTTACGCATCATAATATATTACATATTCTTATCGTCGCATACTTCAACTTTATTCGATTTAACTCGTAGTCGCTAATGTTTGACTAAGTCAACCAAAGTCAATATTTCACTAAGTCATGAACCCGACAATTCATCATCCCACATGGTAGGGAATTAATATATGTCATGTAGGCATTACCACTACCCATTTCTTAACTCCGTAGAGTCAACTACACATTAATGAGATTACCACAATAATCGACGTTTAATTATTACGTCCTATTCGACTCCGCGAGTCGGTCCACGACTAGTACATAGTTCGTAGTACTTAAGTACAATTATACCATCTCATATTGACTCCGCTGAGTCGTTACCAATATTTAAAACGTCGGGACAAGTCATAGTATCGTCCTTACCAACTCATATCAATTGCAATACTCAATGCACGAAGAGTCTACTACTCGTAATGATTTCATAAGGTTTCCGCTAGTGCATAAACGACAAAACTTCAATGATTCAATATAGTCAAACTTAAGAATAACATAGTGAGGAACAATTAAATTAAACAAGTCTTCGCGACATTATGGCGGAATCCAACTAATATCACACAAGTATGCTTTAACCTCAATGAGTTTCTATTACTCGACATAATGATTATCGGGATAACCGCAACAACACGACAACTACAACAATGATAGCAACAACATCTAGCTCTACGAGTCTCTATTATTCAAAGTCTACGAACTCAACGATAATTCGTCAATTCTTTCTTTATTCGAAATTCTTAAATCAAGCAAGCAACGAAATATAACCTAACATCATTCGTAGGGACAATTATATATATATCTCCCAACAAAAGTCACGAATATCATTGCTAACGCATCCTACATGCTTTACTCTTCCAATTCAACTCGTAAAACGCACAAAGCATTATAGTTACTTACCTTCACCGCAAATCCACCACGAAATAAAGGGCTTATGGTGGAAGTACTCTTCTCAACGAGCTCTACGCTTTTACGGAGTCCAATCGTCGAACTCACACTCGATCCAAGCCCGAATCAAGCTTTCTCTTTCTCAAAACTTCACTTTCTCTCTCTAAAACGTGGGAGAAGAGATTGGGTGACGATTCCTCAATAGATCGGACGATCCTTCGGTTAGAATCGCTCTCCTCGTTGCCTACGCTATATGGCGAAGACGGATCGTCGATCCGACTTCAAACGCCCAAGATATTGCGATTTCTTTCTCTACTCTCTCTCCTCTCTCTCTTCTTTCTCTCTCTCTAAAAACTGGCTTGGGGAGAGAATAATGAGGGAGAAAAGGGTTGGGTTTTATTATTAATACCATGGGTAAGTATTTGGTCCAATCCCGGGCTTGTTTGAGCATTTTAAACCACTTAAAGATGTTAAAAACCGAGAAATAAAACCGGACGAACAGTGTCCGTCCTTGCCGTGTCAAGGAAATGTGCACGGCCGTGTCACTCTTGCACGGCCGTGTCAAGGGAAGGAGCGGCCGTGCAAAACGTTGGAATCTCTGTCCTCTATACGCACGGCCGTGCCAAGAAAGCGCACGGCCGTGCAACACCAGCACGGTCCAGTTCCGCATCTTTTCACTCCATTTCCTAGGTTTGATCACTTGGCCACTCTTAGGTGTGATTATACAACACTTATAACGCATCTTAACGATGTCGTGTATCGCATATTAAGGCATAATCAGTCTAACGATTCTTATAAGTATGAAACGGAATCATGAACTAAACATAATTCAACTAACGTGCTACTACAACGAGTCTAACGTGTAAATCACGCATAACATAAACAAATCACACGTGTGAGGATTCAGGGTGTTACACCTCGACTATTAGCTTTTCCACGAATAGTCCCTTAACAATATTTTTTCAAATTTAAGTCATTAGAGTATCAAAAAGTCACGTGACTAGTCCTTTTGATGGATGCCGTTAGTATTTTTCTGTTAAGTCACCCATGTGTATTGCACATGCTATTTTTCAAGGGTATTATGGAAAATTCATACTAAATAATTAAACAATAAAAAAATTAATACCTTTATCTCTATCTCTCTCTCTAACTTCATCTTCAACATTCCAAACCCAAACCCGGAAGATTTAAAATCAAACCCAATCACAAATAACGACGGTAATCATGTTGTCGTGATCATCGGTGGAGGGCCTTGAAGTCCTCGAAGCGAAGGCCCTGATTGCCAGGCTGGATGTAGGAGTTAACCATGGAATCTAACTCGGAGATATCGATGTCGAGGCCGAGGCTGGCAAGTGCTCTGCTGAGCTCGTCGACGGTGATCATGCTGTCGTGATTTTGATCATGCTCGTCGGCGCTTTGCTTCTGGTGCCTTTCCCGGGGTCGGGGGAATCTTTCTCTACCTTTGGTCCCCCGCACACAAAGAAGGCGGTCGTCGCGTACGCCATCTAGCATTTTTGGCCAAAGCGATTGCATCCAGAACTTCTACTCTTGTGGCTTGACGTGAGGCCCTCATATGCATCGTTAACCCACCAGGTGGTGCGTTACTGAGCTGGGTTCAGAATCTTGGGCTCTGCAGTCTGCTGCTTCACACACACACACACACATAGAAAGTTGATAGATCTAGTATCCCTGTTAACCTCTCTTTTTCCTGGCCCGACTGCTACACAGAAATTAGCAATTATTTAATGGCGTCATCGAAGACGAGTAAGTCAAATCGACCGGGTGTTCTCTCTCCCAACTTATTTCGTGCTCTAACCCATCTCCACCCGAGAGAGAGAGAGAGAGAGAGAGAGAGAGAGAGAGAGAGAGAGAGAGAGAGAGAGAGAGAGAGAGAGAGAGAGATTTGAGATGTTGTGGGTGGGGGTGGGGAGAGAGAAAATAATATATTGTTTTAAGTATTAGAAAATATCTTTGCACATGAAATTTCATAAATACCCTTAACCAAAGGCACACGATGGGTACATGGCAGACTTAACGAAAAAATACTAATGACATCCAATAAAAGGACCAACCGTGTCTAATTTTTATAATTAAGGGACTAAAATTTAAAAAAAAAATTTGTTAAAGGACTAATGATAAAATAACCCATAATCAAAGGACTAGTGGTATCATTAACTCAAAATTTTAATATTTTTTAAGTAATCATAACATTACTTTTTGGACCGCGGAGTACGATAATAATCTAAACCCCACTAATTCACTTGATTAATTAGATTACTTCATTGAGCTGCCTACCCCATGAACCGAGCAAAGTTGGACACATAGGTTGCCCACAGTTGTGTTGTTTCTGTATTAATCCATTTGCCAATTAAACCTGTGATGTTAGCCTTGGGTCTGTCCATATCGAAGATGAGAGCGTCCACAGTGGTCACCTTGATCCAACACTCTAAAACTTAGTTTGGAGGAATTTAGAGGCCCGGAGCTCACAGTGGCCTCCCAAGCGAGCTCTCTATCTCCAAAAGCCGGCAAATCACTCTCTACCGATAGAGAGTAATTTAGCTGGAATAGTAAATTTTTTGGGCGGGAAATTGTCTACCCTTCTCTCATTTTGTGCAGTCTTCTTCCCCTTCTCCTCCATTTCATCCTCGCAATGAGTCTTCTTCCTCTTCTCCTCCATTTCATCGCCCAATTTTGTGAGAGTGAAAGTCTGAAAACAGGGAGATATCGCGCCTTAGCGAGGCTGCCGGAGCTCGCCCTAGCGAGAGGGTGCAACCGAAAATAAACAAGGCTGTTGCGCTTTAGCGAAGTCGACGCACGCCCTAGCAGAAGGGTTCAATTGAAAATACATAGGCGCCGCGCCTTAGCGGGAAGGGAGAAGCGCCCTAGCGAGAAAAAACGAAAAAACGAGAAAAAGGAAAAACAAAAACAAAAAACTTGTGGAAATAGCCGGTGCTCGCCCTAGCGCCTCTTCCAACTTCCTCTTCCAAGCTGCTATCTCTCTCTCATCCAAATCTCACTACTCTATCTCTCCCCAAATACAACACCTTCCATAATACTCCCTCTTATTCCATTTCACAAACTCAACCGAGCAAAGAAAAGGGAGGAATTTCGCCATTGCGCAAGTGGGAGCAATTTTGGGGTTTGTGATTTCCAAATTCAAGGTGTTATCTCAAAAGAACTCCGGTGAGTCCTTCATATACAGATTTTGTAATTCATTATTTGTAGTTGCGACAAATTACGCTTCATGATCCCTTTTGAGTTTGAACATATGGAAGATAAAATCTTCATATTGTTTGGAAATGCTTAATTACTTATAGTTCTACATAGAATCACTATTTATAGAATGACAAAGAACAAACCTGGTTTTAAATGTTTTACTTCAAGTAAACACAAGGTCAAAGCTACACAGATAAGGCCATATGGGAATAGTTCTTGGTTGACTTGTGTTGTAAAGGTCAAGCTTTGGATTATTATTATTCTTATGACTGCAAAGAAACGAATGGATTGTGTAGTATATATTCGTGTCAGTTGACATAGAGGATGAATTTCAAGTCTGGAAATTATGGATGAAAACACCATGCGGTTGATATAATAAACTGACATGGAGAATCAAGTTTAGTGATTTTTGAGAAACACATATTGAAAATCTCTGTATGAGATGCCACAATTCTATAGTATCTTGGTACATATGTACCTTTTCTTCATCTCAGCCCTTAACAATTACAGTTTGGTTTGGTTAGTAGTTAGTGAGGTCAGGATTCCATTATTATGTTACTGGTAGAATTCAATTGAGAAAAAAATATGAATGTGAATGAGGTGATTTTGCACTCCACTTGAAATTGATGTGTATAAAGTGGGAGTGTTGTGACACTGTGTTATGTCAGATTTTTGCACTCTTTTTACACTCTTATAAATGTGTCGCACACAATTTACCCAAGCTCAATATTAACGTTTTAGTTGTGGACATTTGGCTGACACTCCTTTCACACAACTTATAAGAAGCTTATGTATCCTCTTTGAATTTTGAATGAACAAAGTGCAAGTGCAGAAATTCTTATGTGATGTGCTTCTCTTTTGAGTATGGAAACAATATCATTTAGTTGCTAAGACAAATTACATTAAGGGAGTGGCTAAACAATCTCTGAACAGAAAAGGGAAGGGAACATGGTAAAATATACTACACATGTATAACAAAATAACAAGCATAAGAGTTGTTTATTTTCAGTTGATCATCCTTTTCAATAATCAGATTTTATACTTCCAAATGAAGTAGTCTTAATTCTTATACTATACGGATCATACAACATAATACATCCCACTTACGATTGTATAAAACAATTGCCTTGAACCTTAAATCATTCCGAAAATTAGTGCTTTTCTTTTACTTTAATCATTACATTAGTAAGACTAATACTTTTACGGGGTTGGGTGTAGATATTTTGAATAGATGTCTTCTTATCTTTGTCCTATGGACCCATCCCACTTATAGACATCCTAACTCTATCCTGTTTGGGGCAGGGGTGGGGTGAATCAGGTTTGTATCTAGTTAAGGTGGTAGAATATAGGATGATTTGGAAGTGCCAGTGAAAATTTGTAAACATGTTTTTGGACTTGCTTATCCTTTGTTTAGGAGCATACCATCCGTTTGATTAGAAGTAGGGACCGTAAAGGAGTGAGGTAAATTGGAAACCCTTAATTGGATGTTGATGAAGTTGTGGTTGGATGGGGATACATACTTGGTCTCATTTATAGGCTGATTGTGAGAACCCAAACCCATTACATGTATAACATCATTATAACATGCTTAACGTATGCCTTAACATGTTAGAGAGTTCATATTGTTCATATCATGCTTGCATTGGGTTGGTTACGATCATAGTCGTTTGAATGCCTTCTATGCTTTGCATGCTTTGTCGTTAATGCTTTGAGTGTTCATCTTAGCATGTTTACACGTAACTAAGTCCCATTGGAGTCTTGGTACCTTGCATATATGACTTATAACATTCATCTTGATCATAGTATGCTTGGTTGAAAGATTAGAAGCTTTGTTGCTTCGTTTGAGTCTTGGTGTTTGCCTTCGTTGCTTGTGTTGCTTGTGTTTCATCTTGCGAGATGTTCATTTGAGTTCTAGACCATGTGTACTAGTATTTCTCATGCTTGCACAATCATTATTCATAGACTTGTTGCATTTGGAAATAAGATGACCAACTTATTACTTCTCAGATTCAGTCCTTTTTGGGCGAACTTCGGAAAATTCTGGTACCAATCTACTTAAGTGATGGAGATTCCCTTTGGTTGTGTTTTACCTACATATGTTAGGATACTCCCTGAAAATTTTGGTAATTTTCCAAGGTGTCTAAGTACCTCATTTAGGTCTTGACTTACGGCTGTGCCAGAATTCTGTTTTCAGGAAATCAGCTTCTGTACTTGATTTTGTAGTAACCTTATTTTGATGAATATAAGTCCAAATGGAGTAATTTAAAAGCTAAAATATAGTTTAATGAGTCTAGTTTCAGAAAAATCAATAATCACCTCATTTGGAGTTGTGAGCTATTTATAGTCGATTTTACAAGATCGACTGTCCAGTAACAACAAAATGGAATTTTTGTCATTTTTGGTTGTTGTCTTCAATACCCTTGCCCTTGGCCGACCTTAGTGACTTAGTACACCATTGTTGACTTTAGTCTAAGCCCTCTAAGCCCTTGGATGAGTTGTCTATCAAAGGCTTTCAAGCCTTGACCAATAGGAAGCCATTTAACACCATTTCACTTGGATTATGGTTTAGTTCTGCGGATGCATAAATACCTTTAGTGTCCAGTGTCCACACTAGAATTGCAAGTGCATGTTGGGACATGATAGATAGCAAGGGTGAATTTAGTAATTTTATGGAAAAAAGTAAAACTCATTTTGTGAATTTTTATTTTTATTTTTAAAAAGGACACTCATTTTGGGATGCACGGCATCCTGCCATTAGCAGGGTCTGGAAGGTAATAAATGCAATTATGTCCTTTCAAGTAGAAAGATTGTTTCCATAGTTTGAAGCCGGGACTCTAGTTTGCACTAGTCTATTCTTATTGTTACGCCACATCAGGCCCTTTACCTCTACAATTCAGCAAGTTGCCCTAGACATATCCTATGGACTGAAAGGAACTTGCATCTATCTTCTTGGTAAGCATTAGTACTTGAGATGGCTATGTATCGAACCTGTTATCAAATTGTGCATTTGGTACCTCAATTTGCATCTCTAGTTTGATTATTCTCAAAAAAAATTAAGGGATAAACTGCTCCATGAAAACCAGCGTGGGGAAGCTTCTCGCAGAGGCATTCCGCTATTACTTCTTTGACAGGTGCACTGTTCTCAACTTGGCAAAATACAACCCAACTCAACCTTTGTCCCAATTACACTTGGGGGTCACCTGAATGTCAAATTTGCAAAATACTTTCTGAAAAAATTGATTTTAAAGATATTGCTACCCAAATGCAGCGATTCTTTGGTTGTGGAAGTTGCTGGAGGTGAAGCTGCTGCAAAATTATATAAAGAGACAGATATAAATGGATTTCGTGAAACAGAGGTGACTTCTGCCAACCTTGTTTAGTTCTTTGTTTTAAATGCTTTATGCAGTCTGTCATTACACTCTAATAAGGCGTCCTACTGCCTGCACACCCAATTCTGAGCAAGTAGTCTTTGAAAAATATGAGACACTGATAGTTCAAAGTAGTTTCTTTAGTTATATTAACTGGCTTAGTGTTGGTAACCTACAATTGCAGACTGAGGTATTGAAGCAGTTATCATCAATGGGTCGCCTAGTTGTTGCTGCAGGAGATGGTGCTGTTCAGAGCCCGACTAATTTGTAAGAATTGCATCTTTTCTCCACACTAATAGCTTATCATATCTGAAATCTACTTCGTCTCTGCATTACATCTGAAATCAGATTCTCTCTAGACATAAGGCTCTATCAGTCTGAAATCAATTTCTTTGTTTTCATTTGTTCCTTTTCACTGACAATAACTTTTTGAAAATCTTGCAGGGGACTTATGAAATATGGGATTTCATTATGGATAGATGTCCCTTTGGACATGATTGCCAAGGAAGTAGTTGAAGATGGAAATCGACTTCCTTTATCAGATATATCAATTTCTGGAACCCATCCTGAGGTCTATCCACCCCATCCAAATGTTATGTATACTATCATTCAGTACTTAATAAAACTATGATCGAATCTGTTACCACAAGAAAAAGGTAGGTATTTCTGTCCTCCTCATTAATATAATTCATCTTTCTTGAATGGCAAACAGGTGTTAAGTCAGTTACGAGAGCTGTATAAGACAATGCAAGCCAAATATGCTACAGCAGATGCAACTGTGTCACTGCAGGGTATATGTCGATGACTACTACTGTCTAATTGTAAGCTTTCATTTCTCCTTAGTTCTAACTATTCCATTGTCTTAATAGGAGTTGCGGGCAGACTGGGTTATGATGATGTCAATGCTATCACAACAGAAGACATGGGATTGCAGGTGAAACTAATAAACTACTACTATCTGTTATGTGACTGATTCTTTGGCAGTGAACAAATGGACTAATTTTATGAATATCTTTGGCATTGCTGATATTTTTTCGCAAAATGATTGGCCCCTTATATTTTTTCGCTCCATCTCGATGTTATGCTTCTTTCTTCGTGGTTTAAAGAACCCGTAAAGAATGAAATGTGAGTTCTTTGATGGAACAATCTCTTATTTTGTATACATGCATGCAGCTATACGTGGAAGATTTATGCGACTAAGGTGTTGAATATGGGCAACACTTACAGCTTTTGGAAGCAAATAAACAAGGATCAGAAGCTAGCAAAGCAAAGATACATTGAATTGTTCTATAATCTCCATTATAAGAACTTGGTATGTTACTAATTTCAAACTTAAGAATATCCTTAATTAATAAGAAAAGGGTTTGTTCAATGTTTCTTGTGCTACTATTACAGGTAAAGACTGTGCCCGTTTTTCTTCCAACGACAGAAGCTCAACCAGTACAACTGCCAAGGGAAAAACTCAAAACACAACCCTCACAAAGGCATGTTTTTCCTAACCTTTTCTAATTAAACTCATATTGTTCTTTGTGGCTTGTAAATTTTATGTATATAACTGATCGATGATGGCCTTTGTTCCGATTACGTGCGTGCGCACGTCGATTAGAGGTGATCAACAACTGATTCCAATTACTGGTTATTGTCATTCTGATTTTTTCTTTTAGATGCCTGATCATTATAATAACTATTAATTTCAGGTTGTTTGGAGCTTAAAGGTTTCATAACAAGGCAGCTCAGTTCAGATTGCATCCCGGGCCAAGCTTACATTGTTGCATTTTCTTTTTCTTCTTTGCACAAAATTTGCATGTGTACAGAAAAAAATACTATTAGACAGAGAAGATGGTTTTGATCTGAGGCAGATCATTCAATTCTTTCATTTACTTTTAGCTATGTATGTAAAAATTAAGCTTTGATTTATAGCTTCTTTGGGCTAGAACAGAAGCTTATAATTTGTGTAATTGATCTTTTTTCTATGTATTTAATAGAAGGGAATAAAATAAATTCTGATTGTGATTTACGCCAATTTTTTTTTTCTTCGAAAACCCCACTTTCATTTTCCTCAAGGAAGGGAGTATAGTGGAAAGGGTTGTGGGTGCTAGGAAAGAAGAACTCCAAATGGCTATGGCGAAGCATGCTCCTGCACCTTCTACTGCTACTACATCAACTTAATGGGAAAGATTATTGATGCCAACAATTTCTTTCTTTTACATTTGTTTATGATCATGTAGTTACAATAAACATGGATATGTGAGCTATTTGATGTTTATCTTATGGTTTCAATTGTTGACTTTGTGGGAGTTCTTTGGGATAATATATAAGTTGAAGAAGTTGTACATTTAAGTTTTGTTTTTGTGCTTGCCCAGTGTCCTTTTCTTGCCAATCATCAAGGTTTTATTCTTGTGTTACTGAATTGGCTGCCCTATATGGCTTGGGTAGGAGCAGTCGAGAACGCCATAACATACGTAGTGGAAAATTAGGATCATCGGCAAAATAATTTTTGACAAGGTTGTTGTGTGCTTTCACGCGATCTCAGCTTATGAATATACCTCAGTATAACTAAGGTTGCTCGCGCTCGGGTTTTTCAACCAATTAAACATAAATTGTCTTTTAGATTGACATATATTTTTAAATAAAAGTAATTGACATTATTAAAAAATACTACATATTTTTTCATAGAATATAAATTTAAGATATAAAATATTTCGTATCACTTGTAGTGGAAAAATATAAATCAAAAAAAGGGAAAATAGAATGATAGTTAGGTTTGTTAGTTGATGAGATAAAAAAAATTTAATTTTTAGAGGGTTATATAGAGAGTTATTGTTGGAGTGAATTTATTTTTAGAGTATTGAAAAAGTGAAATTTGAACGGAAAACGAGGTATTTAGAGAGTGGTATAGGGAGTATTGTTGTGGTTGCTCTGACGACTCCAAGTTCTCTCTCTCTCTCTCTCTCTCTCTCACCTTCCTTCATCCTCGGTATCATTTATTTTGGGCCCCCTCCGGTCAAACCCATTACTCCTTTATTTACTCAACAAACTTAACTTAGCTCAATTAAGCCTCTCCGGCGATCAACCTCGTACAACACCGATTTTCTCAAACAATTAGTAACTCTTTCATGGACCCCCCACAATCAAAACCCCAACCGGAATCCAAACGTCCGGTTCCCGTTATTCCGCCCCTCTCTCCAATCCACGCCCACTCCACCTCGTCATCCCCACGCTTCCCACCACCCGTCGCCACCCCCACTTCCAATGCCCAACGCCGCATCGCCATAGCCGTCGACCTCTCCGACGAGAGCGCCCACGCCGTCAAATGGGCCGTCCAGAACTATCTCCGTCCCGGAGACGCCGTCATCCTCCTTCACGTCCGTCCCACCTCCGTCCTTTACGGCGCCGATTGGGGTGCCATGGACCCCACCGCCGTCGCCCAAGTAACCGACGCGGCGTCTACCGAAGAACAAACGCAACAAAAATTAGAAGACGAGTTCGACAATTTCACAACTAACAAAGCGACTAAAGTGGCGCAACCGTTGGTGGAGGGGAATATTCCGTTTAAGATTCATATTGTGAAGGATCATGACATGAAGGAGAGGCTTTGTTTGGAGGTGGAGAGATTGGGATTGAGCGCGGTGATTATGGGGAGCCGTGGGTTTGGCGCGTTGAAAAGGAAGGGGAAGGGGAGGCTCGGGAGTGTTAGTGATTATTGTGTGCATCATTGTGTTTGTCCGGTGGTGGTTGTTAGATATCCCGATGAGAACGACGGTGATGGCGGTGGCAGTGGCGTTGTTCGCTGTGGTAAGTCGAAGGTGGTGGCGGGAGATGAGGTGGAACTTCACCCTGTGCCTGAGGAGGAGCAGGAGTATCATGATGCAGATGATGATAGTAAATAAGGTACATGTTTTGTTAATAATTACGCATATGCCATTGTTAGGCATTCCCATTGAAATAAGACCCGTTTATTTGAGCTCGACTCGTTTAAAAATGAATAAACAAACAATTCGGCTCGATTAAGCTTGCATAAGCTCGTAATCACAGAATACCTTTAAAATTAGCTATATTTTACTATATTATTATAGTTATGTTTTACTCTTATTTTGTACTCAAATTTCTTATTGATTTAGTATAGTGTGTGCTGTATTTGTGAAGTGACTGAATGAATTGATGCCACAAGGGAGGCCTCTCCAAAATTTTATTTGGTAGGAAGCAAACTCATTGGCTAAAATTAGTCTGTCAAAATTATAAATATGAATAAATGGGTATTTGTGAAAAGTAATTAAATGTTGAAAATTCCGTTGATGAACTAGTAATTGATTGAATTTTGTATACTTTGTTTTCTAAGTTACTTAGTTTAATTTTTCTGAATGAATTTAGTGTTTGATTAGGTTGAAATCAGGATGGAGGATTGTTTAAATTGTTTATTGGCGTCTTTATAATTGGGATACTCGCATTATGCATGTTTAGTTTATAGTTCTTAAAACTAGAATGTAAACATACATAGAACTGCGTAAACATATATGGTCTAGTTGTGACAGGGGGAGTACTTTCTTCTAGCGAATTTGCTACTGGGACTCCTAGCTCTGTTTTGCTTCCTTATTGGGCTTATTTATTTGTATATGCTGCTTTGAGTGCATAATGTTAGAATTACCTTTTATTAGTATAGCTATTACGAAAAGAAGAGTTTGTGCAATTTTGCTTGTTTATCCCTCTAATTATCCAAGAGATGGCTTTCACTGAGGAAAGAATATCTTGAACCAGTATTAGGGAGGATGAAACATTTCCATTGTCTCTTGTGGCTCGTACATACCCTTTTTTGGGTTTTATTGAGTATACACTATACAGAAGCAAGTTGATTTGTACCATATGCTCTCCGGTTTGAGGGAAATTATTCAACAGGTAAGGTTTCCATGGATAACATGGTTGAAATTGTTAGGGATTATATCTCAAATTCGGTGGTCTATTAGAGATTGAAGAAGAGTTGAAGTTCACATATGCTCGAGAACTTCAAAGAAACTGGACATGTTAAGACAAGGTGGAAGACCATTGAGGCTAAAGGAAGGATCTCAAAAGATTAGAGATGAAGAGGATGCGATTGGAAGTTCACTCAAGATATTGGTAGCGTTAGTTGCACAGCAACACAATGTTGGTGGATGCTGAAGTCTTTGTCTCCTGCAGGATAGCAATTAGGAGGTGGTTTTGTGCAATTTCTACAATAAGCTATCTTAAACAAAGTGGGCATGGGAATCAGCTATTCACGGCATGGGGACTTGACTTAAAAGTATCCAAAAATCAAATGTGTACCCACATTGGCAAGATGCATAATACACAGGTTTGCTTGATTATTAGTAAAATGTTAAATATATGAAATGAAAAAATAATTTTTTTTTGTTGAGTTAAGTCAAAGGTTTTCATGTTTTGGCATACTCGATGGGTTTGATAGAAAAGAGATAGATCAATGTTGCCTTTGGATTCCATCTTTCATGGAAGCCTCTATAACTTCTAGTTTAGATCTGTTAGAGGAAAATGGGGGATCAGTTCCTTCCAAGCCACCATGCTTTGATCTATTGTAGGCTTTGTTGCAATTCAAATATTTGAGCTTCATCTGCTGTTGGGAGATTAATGGACGCATTAAAACATCTTTGATCTCAGAATTTCTACGAAACCAAATACAGCCAAAGAAGAAGAGAAGTATCTGTCTTTAAAGGTGAATCTGATACGTGTCCCGTACCCATACCCATCTTAGGTAGCGTCAGAACTGTTGTTCAGACAAAAAAAAAAAAATTAATAAAATAATGAAGATTCCGGTTGGTCTAGCACATTGGTCTTTCCTTGGTGTAGTTCGGGCAAAGCTATTGAGATGCACCACTTAATTGGTGGATTCCTTCCATTTTTGCAACAGAGTTAACAGAAGGGACTGTTGTTCTGACAAAAAAATGAAGATTCTGGGTAGTATGGTCTTTCCTTGGTGTCGTTAGGGTAAAGCTATTGAGATGCACCACTCAATTGGTGGATGTCACCAGACCCAATCGTAGAATAAGTGTGTTTTCACTAAAATACTTTAATTTGAGTGAAGAAGTTATCGATTTGTGAAACTTTGTGGACCCAAAATTTTAAAGAGGTGGATAATAGCATAAATTTCGTTATCAAAACTTGAAATACGAAATATTTCTTAATTGTTGCCATATACCTAATTATAAGTGGGTTACTGAGTACTTCGGAAAGTTTGAGTGGACAAGAGAGAACCCAATTGGTAAATATACACAAAGCCCGAGGAATAACAGCAACCTAAAGCCACTGATCCATTCATGCCACTACTGCCTAACAATTTCCTTCCATTTGTGCAACAGAGTTAACAGAAGCGAGTATGTTTCACCACTTTGCTGTCATTAAGTTCTGTTGTAATACTTGGAGATTTTATAATTTTTCTCTTAATATTTTTATTTTTGGATGAATGGGTGTCTGAGAAGAGCTTATGATATGCAAAGTTTGTCTTCAATTCAGGTGCGGAATTGATGCACTATGAACTAATTTGTATCTTTGGTGCTTTGCTCATATCAATTTACCATTACATTGACCACTCCAAGATTTGATTTGGGAGAAGTTACATGGTAGATCATGTGGCAACTTGGCCGGCAATCTGTTTGCCGTTGTTTATGATTTGTTTATCCCTTGGGCTTGCAAATTACCCAGAGTCTGCTGGGTTAGGCTTAAAGGTAACACATGCTCAACGCAAACTCCTAGCAAGAACATCCCAAGCCCATCCTAGTTTGTCCTTGAACCATATTTAAAAATTGTTTCCTCCACTATGTGTTTGAACTTAGTATACATGTTTTATTCACAATAAAGACGGATAAAGAGCAGCAGATTTATTTAAAGCAACATCACTCGCGTAGACTCATATGCTACACACCTGATGATGAAGCTTTCTAATGAATAATAATTACAGACAACACAATAATAATAAATCTGTTTTTAGTAGACTAACAGATTGGGCTTGTTGTGTTCCTTGTGGAAGGCTATGCCCAGACCCAAATGAAGTTTAGTTTGCATTCATGTTTTGGAGTTAAAACCAACCAGTCATTCCGTGGAAGGTGGTGCAAGCCCTAATAGTTTTTAGGCTATGGCTTTCAGGCTTTGTTGATTAGGTTGTGCAGCACACGTTGAATCACTTCAGTTGTAAGGGTAGCGCCTTTTGTTTTGGGCTAATTGCACTCTACATTTTATAAGGATCGTCTTGATGGATTTTATGTTGAACTGCAACAATTACCCTTGCTGGAGTCTAGAGGGTAACCAAATCTCGTGAAATTACACTGTTTTTAGGGAAAATATAGTATCAAGTGGTATTTGGTTTATGTTTGCAGATACTGACAGAGGCAACCAGAACCATTGAAAATTGAGAGTGCAAAGAAGCTGTTGAATTGTGGTAATACCTTGTCACTTGAATTTCTGGCTGGTTCAAGTCAAGAGAGAAAATGTCAACAACAGAGAGAGGAGGTTTGGTTAGAGTCTTTCTTTCTTACCCTAATTTTCTATTTGGTATATTGAGAATCAATGACATGTAAAAGTTGACGACGTTACTGTCTCTGTCCAACTGCTGTTTTGCATATACTAGCCAAGTTTCGTCGATGAAGCATCTTTTCATTTGTATGGTTATTTTCATGCAAATATTGCTCAGTACATTTGACTGCTCTCCATTCAAACGTCTCTCCGTGGAAAAATAAAAAATCTTTTGGTTGGGTACTTGTTCACATATGTGCATTGTGCATTAGCAATAAGATACACTTGTCGTTGGCTTATA
Organism: Platycodon grandiflorus; assembly: GCA_016624345.1. Taxonomy (NCBI): domain Eukaryota; kingdom Viridiplantae; phylum Streptophyta; class Magnoliopsida; order Asterales; family Campanulaceae; genus Platycodon; species Platycodon grandiflorus. The sequence goes on from CM028365.1 coordinate 43,337,158, forward strand.
AGTCGTGCATTTAATTCGGAGAGACTATATCGAAAAGTCCATAGTATCACAACATGGAATGGTAATTCGGCTAAGCCTGTCATTCCTTGTTGGAATTCAGCGATCATCATCTTACCATGCGTACATCGGTACATGGAATGGTAATTAAGCTAGATTGTACCTGCCATCATCCCTTGGACCAGGTGTCTTGCAGGCTGCTTGAAGCTCACTAGATGGGTTCGGCCCGCTAGGATTAGGCCTATTCAAAGCGTTAGGAGAGGGATGCCCCTAGGCCCAAAGGGGCTAAGGACTTTGGACCTAAGCCCAGCCCAGCCCCAAACTTGGTCTGCTAGCCTGATTTTCTGAATCACACCAAGTTGTGAATTTTCCAAGAACGCTCCAAATGCTTGCCTCGTTTGAAATAAAGTAAATACTACTTCCGTTTCAGGCAAAGAGGCCACTATATTATTTTGGGACGTTTCACTTAAAGAGTTTATTTTAAAAAATTATATTTATAATTTTTATAATCTTTCATCTTTACCCTCTACTTGGGTTGTAATCATTTTGGTTGCACTTAAGTATTTTTGTAATTATAATTAACTCCAATGATACTAATATATCTCTTAATAATTAGACTTTTTAAACATGGACTTTTTGGGTGGAACAGAGGGATTAATACTAAATATGAGAGAAAGTGTCGGTAAGGCTAAACTGGTATTTATTTGATCTATACAACAAATAATTATAATGTCTATAATATAATCTCCCTATTTATAAACGGATGAGTTGTTTTTTACAAATTAATGTATTCTCAAAAGTAACCCTTTCATGTATAACTAGATGATGGTTAGTTTCTTAAATAACTCTATGTACAACTGCACAAGGCAGGGCAAACAAGTAAATTGACATGAGATATTCATTCAATTCAATACATTCATGTTTGGGCAAAAATAACCCTTCATGTACAACTATAAGATGTGTGATTTTTTAAATAACCTTTCATGTACAACTACAAGGCAAGGTCAAACAAGTAAATTGACATGATATATTCATTCAATTCAATTTATTCATGTTTAGGCAAAAATAACCTTTCATGTACAACTATAGGAAGAGTGGTTTTATAAATAACATTCATGTACAACTAGAGGCAAGGCCAAACAAGTAAATTGATAAGAAATATTTATTTAATTCAATTCATTCATGAATAGGCTAAAATAACCATGCAAGGATGGGTAATTTTTTAAATAGCCCTTCAACTACAAATGAGGCCAAATAAGTAAATTGACATGAGATATTTAATTTCTAAAAAATAACTGATAGGGAGAAACAACCCAATAGCATAAGTTCTCTTTTTAAAAATTATTCTATAGGCAAAAATAGTCCTACATCTAATAAACCACTCACCATGAATCCATGTCAAACAAGTAAATTTGTTATGTGTTAATCAATTGCATGAATATAGACCAAACAATTTTTATTACTTGCATTCCATAGACTCGCTTTTGCCCTCCCCTTTTTCATTTTGAAGATTTCACCATTACATGAAAAACTTAATCGACAACTTCAACTTTTTCCCTTGCGTTAATTCATGCATCTGCATCTACTACTAAAATTCGTCATTTAATCACCAGTTACATTTTCGTCGCACAATTGGGGGAGATACACCAGCCTGACCACAATTTCATCATATTTTTTAGAGGTCTTCGATTACCAGGCATAATTTTCAAGTCATTCTTTTGATATCCTGTCAAATTTAATTGTTGTCCAATATTTTGGAGGTGCACTCATAAACTTAATTTAAGATAATTTTATATGATTATTTAAGATGATTTTCTCGTGCGTTGACATTTAAAGTTAGCTTGTACAATGTCAACAACTGAATAAACTAACTTGCAATTAATATTGCGTAATCACATTGTTGTTGGATACTTTGCTTATACCATTTTTGAATTTTGTATCTCAGAGTGTTAGGAAGTGAAAAAACATGGTTTGATTGGATTAATGTGAATGCTTGTTTTCAATTCATAAACTGATTAGAGCGAATGAATTCAGGTTTGTCATAAACTTGTTTAATTAATGAATAAATTTGACGATTAAAATATAAGAAATAATTTTATAGTAATTGAAACGAAACATTTTTAATAAAATAATAATTAATGATAGTCTTCCATTTTCTATATCTCTTTTGGCTATTTTATTTCGTAATATGAAAATAAAACATTTTAAAAATAAATATAAAATGTATTATTAATCCATTATCTTCAAATTAACCATTACATTGAATATCTACATATTCTTTTGTCTCCTTTTTTATAGCTTACTACTAAATATAATATATTCTATCGAGGAAGTTTACTATTATTGTTTTTATATAAGATCACTTAATTTGAAAATGGAATTTTTGAAGTCTTGAATTAAAATTAGGGCATATTAAAATTTTGGCTTAATTCTCTATTTCATCACTCTACTATTTCAAAAAGTCTGATATGCTCACTCTACAAATATGTTTTAAACTAATAACTATACTTTAGCAAAAGTGTCAATATGGTCACCACCCAAAGTGAATGCCGTTAATTTTATTGGACGGAAATTATTTGGAAAGACTGAAATGCCCCTTACCTTTGAAACGTAAGTAAGAAAAAGACTTAAATGTCCTTTAACAATTATGAGACTGAAATTAAATTTTCTCTCTCCCAAAATTTTTCATCTTCATCCCTTTCCCAATTTTTCTCACCCCAAACAATAATCACAATCCCAAAAATCTTTCATTTTCACCTGTTATTGCTAAGAAGAGAGAGAGAGAGAGAGAGAGAGAGAGATGGCGGGATGAACAAGGAGAAAGAAAATTGAGATAAAGAAGAAAGAGAAAACTTCCTATACAGAATGGTGGCATTATCAAAGAGCCAAAAGGGACTTTTCAAGAAAGTCACCTAACTTTACTCCAAGACATCTGCAAAAGCTGCCATCGACGTCTTCTCTTCTGCCGACTGTCTTTACACCCACGGCAAACCCTCATTTGACACCGTCATTGACCACCTAGAGAGGGATGCGGGGGGTCGGATCCCCAAAAACTTGTCAATCGAATCTTAATGTTCAACCACGTTGAAGTTACCTCGAAGTCATCATTGTTCTCTATCTAATTTTGATAATGAAGAGAAGCCAATTTTCGTGCATACGACTAGCAGGGACAGATTTTGGGGAAAGAAATATGTGGTAACAGTTGGGGCTTGGATGAAAAAAGTGGTGGAGAAAGTTAAAGGCGGCGACCTAATTTTGCCGATACAATCAATTGAAACCTTTGTGTCTTATTGAATAATCAAAAACAGCCACGAGGCAGACTTCACAATTGACAATGGCGGGTTCCTGACATTTGCGAGTTACGGTGAGCTATACATATATGACATGCTAGCGCTGAACTTCCTGGGTTTGATAAATATTATCGTGCATGGTGGCAGACAATTAATTGATCCAGACAAGAGAAAATAGTGGTCGAGTCATTGAGGGAATAGGTCAAAGGTAGATTTGCGATACAATCAACTTGATGGTCCCGGTGATGACTCAATTATGTTTGTACTCGATGACCCCAATGAGGATTTTGTTGATTGATTTCCCGGGAGGTGAGTTTGGAGAGGATGTGGTGATTGCTGGCGAGTTTTCCGCACATGTGTTCAAGATGGCGCTTTTGGTGGGGAGACTACTGGCTAGCCTGATGCTTGTTGGGGAGGCGAAAGGCTGCTACGGTGGAGTGGTGCTGGATATTAGACACTTCCGTATTGAAATTTTTTTTAATAAGTTTGTTGTTGCCAAAATTTACCCAAGAGTGGCGCCCGAATGTGAAATCACGGGTGCACTGGTGTAATCACGCAATGGAATTATGCTTGCCGAAAAAAATAAAGGCCGGAGGTGGAGCAGCTTGGCCAGAGATAGAAAAAGTGTATTGGGAGCTAGAGCTTTAGCACCAAGGAAACGAGATACGGGCAGGCATTGTGGTTTCCGACTCTAAGGAATATGGACGGAGATTGGGGACGGCGACTACTTTGCCGGATTAGAGCAAGAGAGCTCCTGGTGATTAGATTGAAATCCATTTTCTTCTTAAGATGGCACACATGTCGGACTTAAGGAAGATGTTAGCTTGTTGCGGCATCAGCTTGTTTGGATAAGTATTTTTTAATGGTGGCCGGAAGTGATGGAGGGGACGGCTGGAGACGAGAGAGATCAGAGATGGCAGGCTAAGGCTAGACAATCTCGCGTGGGGGCAAGGGTCGTGTCGCGCTGGAGAGAGTAACCAAAGCTAAGCAGGAAGAAGTATCGGCAAGGGTTCGCCGGCGTTGAGCTTTACCGGCATGATGGCGAGCTCGACTAGGGATTGTGCAGGCTGGGGTTCGCCAGAGCTCAGTGGAATTTGAGAGAGAGAGAGAGAGAGAGAGAGAGAGAGAGAGAGAGAGAGAGAGAGAGTGTGTGTGTGTGTGTGTGTGTGTGTGTACGATGTGGGAGAGAATGAATGAATTATATGGATTTCTATTGAATGATTCGACCAACATTTATTAAAGTATGAACGTGACTAGCACATGGTAATAGTAAGGGTAAGTTTGGGTTTTCAAAAAATTAAGCTTTCCATCCGGAAAATCGATTGAGTTATTAACGTGACATTTTTCGTAAAGTATATTTATTAAAGTGTGAGAAAAACTATAGGATAAGCTTAACAGACCTTTTGCAATAGTAGGTTAATGAAATATAGAATTAAGCCTAAAACTTTTGTAGGATTACAAGGTAAAGAGACGTTGTTTATTAAATTTTAGCTCCATTTCTTTTGCAATAATTGATTTTGTAATTTAGAAATATTACTTTTTCTTTTCTAAGTAAAAATGTTTTGTTAATCTATTCTCTTCAAAATAAATATTATTTCGAATATCTACAGATTCTTTGGTCTCTCTTTGTAGGGCTTTCTTAAATCCTAATAGTTCAAGTTTAGCATTTCTTTATAAGATGCTTAAGTATTGTCAATCAGCCAGATCAAATTCATCATTAGGTAAAGTTGATTATTTATAAAGGTTTAAATGCACAAGTAGTCCTTGTTTTATGAACTTGTACACGAGCAGTCCCCGTACCAAGGATTTGCACGTCACAGACCAAAGTAGGCCATTTTGGCAAATCGATAGTCCTTGTTTTCGACGTCATTAGCCCACAAGTACTGTTAAGTGAGCATGTGCTCACTCACGTGCTTTGAAGTGAGGTGAAAAAGTTGTCTTTTTTTCATTTCCTAGGTTGTTTAGGCTAAGTTGACTCTATTGAGTTGCCGACTTGTTTAGGCCGGCATAAACAGACCCAATATGAATCAACACTTTTATATTCTCCCCTGCCAAGAAAAGATATTGCCAGTGCTCTTCATTCCATGAGGTCTTTTGTCTTAAGTAGTCCATAAGATCTCTCTGAAAAAAGCCATGGCATTTTGACTATCTAGAAGCCGAATCCATCTCATTTGAGCAAGGCGTGCATATGTCTTGTCTACAAAGCAGTCACTATTAGAATAGATATATGAGTAGCTTTCTCTGCAAATCTTAAACCTGTTTGGGTTGTCAAATCAATAGCAAAATGAGGGAAATTTATTTATTTTTGAAGGGGAAGATTTCTATGAAAAAGAAAATAATAATAAAAAATGCTAAAGTGCTTCTCTCCTACTGGTGTTGTGTTGTTGCTAGGGAAAGAAAAAAAAAGGGGGGGGGGGAGAGGGATGCGTCAAGAAGAAGAGGAAAAAAAGGAATAAAAACTAATGGGGTGTTTTGTTTTGTGGGTGGGGATGTGTGAGTAGAATAAAACAAAGTGTAATGCTAGAGCAACATTCTAATGCATCAACTTTCCAATGCATCGATAGTTTTACTGTACAATACTAAACTACTGCTTGATGTAAACCAAATTTATTGTTCTATAATTTATCGAAAAGAAAAGGGGGAAACGAACAAGGAAGTGGAGAGAGAGCGTGAGTTGTTGGAAAGAAAAAAAAAACGTAAAAGAGCACTGTTGCGGTTGGTGGGGGAGAATGGTGAATTGTACAGTTTCATCACTTCGTACTTTGGGCTTTTGTTAGTAATTCTTCAAATTGAATTTGGTGATTTGGGTAAGTAATTCTTCAAATTCTTTTGTTTGTAATTTTACAAATTGACTTCGGTCGATTATAGCGGTGGGATGTTGGTGTTGGCGTTGGCATTCGTGGTGGTCAGAAGGGGGAGGGAGAGGGATTATTTAGATGGTGTGTTTGGGAAATGGGATTTGCGGCTAAGAACGGTGGGTGATGATGGCGGACATGGGTGGAGGGGCTACAGTGTGATATTGAGGTTGAAGATGAAGGAAAAATAATTCTCCTATATGGAAATGACTTCTTTGCCCTTGGAAAAACTCGCATGGTGCGCACATGCTCACTTTATAGAAGACCAGATAATCGAGGGACTACCGGTGTGCTAAAATGACCTACTTTTGTCTATGGCATAGTACAAGGACTACTGGTGCATTTAACTTATTTATAAATGAGTAATGCTATGGGTACCTAAAGAGTACCAAATTTTTTGCACCAAATGATGTGTCAGCTGATGTGGCAGCTGATGTGATGCATTATTTATGATTTTTAATTTTGTTTTTTGTACCACATTAGCTGCCACATCATTTGGTGCAAAAAATTTGGTATTCTTTAAGTACCCATAGCATTAATCTTTATAAATTTATATCTTACATTTAGAGAGATTAATCACTATTAGTGTTAAATGTATCATTAGTCCCTGAACTTTGAAAAAAATTGAGTCGTCCTTGTACTAAGCAAATGCACATCACACACCAGAGTATGTACTTTTATATGTCAGCAGTCCCTGTGTTTTACGTCGTTTGTGCAAGGACCGTTAAGTAAACATGTGCTCATTCACATGCTTTAAATTGAGGGAAAAATAGTCTTTTCCATTTCCAAGAAGAAGGTCATGTACTTTCTTTATTATGTTTGTGTAAAATCATTAAAAATAGGGACCCATGTGAAAAAATTTCTACCCTTCTCTTCTTCTGCTCCGGCAATGCCCTCTCTTCTTCTTCTTTTTTGGCAACAACCCCTTTCGTGTACCCTTCTTACCGAGTCGACCACGGGCATGATTAGATGTTTGAACAAAGAAGAGACATAAAAATACACAACTTTTTTTATTTGATCTCTCTTCCTAAACTTGACGATGGCCACCAAATTTTTTTTCTGCCTTGAAGATTACTGTATAGATCTAATTAAGCTGACCCAAGCCTAAACTTAATCTCTACATTTTAGGCGATGAAACAGCTCCAAGGCATTATTAGCAGGAAAAAATTTAGTCCTCTCTGTACCGGGTTTTAGTTTGATTCGCCACTGGATCAAAGCTCATTATCGGGTTATTTTTGATTTGCTGCCGAATCGGAGCTATGTTACTGTGATTAGTTCGATTCCCGCTTGATAAAGTGACACTTTTGGATTATAAACTGTGGATACGTGGATTGATTATATTTTTTAGGGATTAATCAATTTTGTTTTCTTTGATAAATCAACCAAGTTGAGTTGGTTGAACTCTTTTTGAATGAAAAATCATAATGCGTGCACGAAATTCTCGTGGTGGCCATTGGTAAGGTCCCAAGTATGGAGAATCTATGAAGGTTAGTTCTGGATGTTGGCTTTAACATTGGTGGAGAGATGTCACATTGCTAGGTGTGTTTATGTGAAGAAGCCAAACACGCAACAACACATTTAGAAATTTAAAAACTTTGTAAATATGAAAACACAAAAAAGAAAACAACAGTTAAAAGTAAACAAAATATGAGCGAAATTAAGCAAAACACTTTTAAATAAATCATGAACAACACGTGCAATGCATGTGCACCTCACTAGTAAACCCAAAAGGATCTTCATTTGTATTTAGTAGGAGACGTTTTTTCTTTACTAATTTGTATACCAATTTATGTTAGTTTTTCTTATGGCAACATAATCCTAGTATATCATATTTTCCACAATAACTTACAAATTGAGCCTTTACTAGTATAAATTAAGTATTGGGGCCTCACAGATGAATTAGAAACAAAGCCTAGCAATTTCAGAGTTGCCTTAGCACTAAACAACGAACATGATTGAGATTGAGAATTGAGATCGAGAGCGAAGAAGAAGGTCCCTCGGAGGCAGGGAAAATCGTCGGAACAGCCAAACTTTCAAGAGTAATAGCCCGTTTGGTAGAGCGTTTTGGCCAAAACGCAGGGATAAAACGCAGCTTATTTGCAAAAAATGTGTTTCAATACTGCGGCAGAAAACGTAGCGTTTTCAAAACGCAGCTGCGTTTTAAAACGCTGGAATTCCCAGCTTTTTCCCAAAACACAGGTTTTACAACACTCATAGAAAAAAAAGTTGCGTATTGAAGTGATATTCCAAACGTATTTATAAGGAAAGATCTCTGTTTTTAAAACACTGCGTTTTTTAAAACGCTGCGTTTTTAAAACACTGCGTTTTATAAACGCTGTACCAAACGGGCTCTAAATGAGGACAAGGCTGGACATGGTGAACGGAGGACAAGAAAGTAAATACAGGTGTGGGGAAAGGAAGTACATAAAGAAAAGAGAACGGGTGGGAGCAGAAGAAAGAAGAGAAAATTACATGTCAGGTGAATTTTCAACTATTTTAAGACCATACATTTTTAAATCAGAAAAAAACATTTTTGTGCATTGCGATACTTCAAATTAGTTTAATGCGAGCATGAAAGTGCATTTTTCCGGTTTTAAAAAAGATATAAAGAACTAAAGCAATTGAAAATCGAGCAAAAGGGACCGACCCTAATTTATTAAGAAAGAAACTTTGCCTATACCGCCAGAGAGTGGCATTGTCTCGCCCCCTAAGGACTTTTTGTGAGTTAAATTCAGTTCATTTTTGAGTTATAACTTGATGCAAATCCACATGAACTAAGACCCGTCCTCCATAGCCAGCTTATCTACGTTTCAAAGTAACCATTTAAGATGAAATTTTAACTTATGATCCTATGTAGATGTAGAAATAAAACTCTATCAACTTGGTCAAATCATTAATGTCCTTGTAACTCCAACAGCTAAATTTAAATGACCGATTTATTTGTGAGATTCCAAACTCACTGTGATTAATGATTATTGGGGAATGTACAGATTGATTATGGAAGCTTCACTGTTTCTTTTTGGGTTAATGACACCACTAGTCCCTTGACTATGATCGATTTCACCATTAGTCCCTTAACAAATGTTTTTCAAATTTTAGTCCCTTGACTATGAAAATTAGACACGGTTGGTCCTTTTGTTGGATGCCGTTAGTATTTTTCTGTTAAGTTCGTCATGTGCCCATCATGTGCCTTTGGTTAAGGACATTTTTGAAATTTCATGTACAAAGATATTTTGTAATACTTAAACAATTTTTTTTTTTTCTCTCTCTCTCCTCCCCACCCCACCCACCCCACATCTTCATCCCCTTTAACCAAATCAACGCAGCAGCAAACTCTTTCTCTCTCTCTCTCTCTCTCACACACACACACACCTTCTTTCTCTAAGCTCTCCATAGCCACTGTGTGTGATTTTGTTGCCACAATGTGTGATTTTGTGTGTTTGAATCAAAATTCACGTTAAACCCACTACGATCCACCTTTGTGGGTCTTGGATCTCATCAAAGACTTGCAATTATCTCTTTAATTTGGCTTGCTTTGGGGCTTTACTTTGATTCATACCGTCGCCATGAGTATGTACGGAGAGATCCATGGGGGGCCGGAAATCAACACGGCGGACTCGGCCACCGACGATGACCGCAGTCGCAACTTACAGGACTTTGATCGGGTGGCGCTATCGCGGCCATTAGGTCCTGCTGAGTAGAAGAAGAAGAAGAAGTATGTAGATTTGGGTTGTATTATTGTGAGCCGCAAGATCTTTGTTTGGACTATTGGAATTCTACTGGCAGCTGGGTTTATTGCTGGGTTTGTCGTGCTTCTTGTCAAGACTATTCCCAGTCATCACGACGCGCATCCGCCGTCGGATAATTACATGGTTGCTCTTGGTAGCAATCACTGCCATCAGTTATTCTATGAAGATTTCCACAAAGCAGTTCTTGATTTCATCACTTTATATTGAAAAAAAAAAATTAGAATCCATCAAGTTCTCACTCATCCCTTCTTCTGTTGGGTTTGGTCTTCAAATTAGGTTTTGATTAATGCTTTTTTTAATGGGTTAAAGATGGGTTCAATATTCAAGTTGGAATTGGGGCTGTTGAATCAATTGAGGAGGAGGCATCATTTACAGGGTTTGGGTTTTTGAGGACAGTGATAAATCTCTACGACAGAGAAAATAGAGGATGGGGGCCGATGATGTGGGGTGGGGGGGGAGGAGAGATTTTTTTTCAAATTGAGTAATTTTTTGAGTTTGGTGGTGGTGGTGGACCAGCAGTGGTGGTTTCTTAAATTATTAGCCGGAGAAGATGGGTTTGGTGGTGGTGGTTGACTGAAATTTAGCCGGAGAAGATGGATTTCTTAAAGTCTTGCACATGAAATTATATAAATACCCTTAACCAAAGTCACGTGTTTAGCACATGACGGATTTAACGGAAAAATACTAACGACATCCAACAAAAAGACCAACCGTGTCTAATTTTAATAGTAAAGGGATTAAAATTTTAAAAAAATTTGTTAAGGGACTACTGATGGAATCCGCCATAGTCGAGGGACTAGTAGTGTCATTAACCGTTTCTTTTTAGAACCAAATTCCAAGTTTCGATAGCGTCAATGTATGAACGAGACTCATCTAAATGTGCACAAAAACTCACACAAAGAAGGAGCACATTTTACTATGAAAAATAAATATGTTCCCTGTAAAGAGTAAATATTTCGCTATTAAAAATAGAAATCTTACTATGAGAAGTACTTCCTCCGTTTTGGACAAATAGTCCACTTTCTATTTTGGAATGTTCCACTAAAAGAATTTATTTTAAATTTTTTTTGCCTACAATCTCTATAAACCTATTGATCAACAAGGTCCTGGGAGTCCAAGTCAATCATCATCAAGTTCATCAAGGCAGAAATTAACAAACGAGTGCAGTCTTAGAAGTACAAGGGTGGCGTGTATAAATTTGAAAAGTTACATAAGGCTTCTAAAGCTGGAAGGGTAGCGGGGGTAATTTCTTAAATACTCAAGGGTAGCGAGTGTTTTATGTTAGCAGTTAATTAGTTAATTGTCTCTTTATATTTAATATGTAGCTGTAATGTTAGTTATAATCAAGAAAACAGATACATATTGATTTTTCTCACTCTTGGATTTTTCTCCAAGATTGTAAATCTTCAATTTTCTAATTTATCAATGAGAAAATTCTTCTTCTCGTCCAAATATTCACAAAACCTTTCAACTATATCCTCTACCTATGATATAAGCATATTAATTATATTTAAATATTTTTATAATTATAATTAATTTTAATATTACTTACATATATATTTTTTAATTAATAAAAGTTTTAAACGTGAACTCTTTGAATAGAATAATTAACTAAAAATTTGGTTATGAAAAAATAACAATTTTATTATTGTTTGTTCTGCATTTTTTTTTTTAACCTGTTCCATCAGCAATATTGGACGAGACATCAATACTGTGTTGTCAGTTACATTACCAACTAAGAGCGTCACAGTGGTAAGGGCATCCATAGTGGGACACTCCCACCGCCTCTAATACATCTTTATTTTACACTTTAAATACTTCATTTTTTTGTTTAAATTTTACTTTTTTAACACTCTAAAAATAAATTTACTCTAACAAGCACTCTCTATATAACCCTCTAAAAATTAATTATCTCACATCTCAACTAACAAACCATTATATTTTTTCTCTTTTATTTATATTTTTCCACCACAATTAAAATAAAATATTTTAAATTTTAAATTTTATATACTATGAAAAATATATTGTACTCTCTCCGTCCCTAAATTATTGTCTTGTTTGACTCGACACACGGATTAACAAAAAATAATTGACTTGATTATTAATATTGGTATAATGTGTAGTTTCTTTTAATGCCCATGTGTATATGGTGCATAATTAAAGTAGAGAGAAAAATAAGGGTAAAATGGTAAAACTAATCTCCTAAAAAAGAAAGTTTTAAATATAACAATTATTTAGGAACGGACAAAAAAACAATAATTTAGGGACGGAGAGAGTATATTTTAATCATTTTTATTCTAAAATATTAAACAAAAGTATATTGTGCTCAAATAAAGCGAAGAAAATGTGGATGATTTAAGTCACTATTCATGTTAAAACTTTCTCTATATTTAGAGAGTGATTTAATTGATTTTAGAGATAGATGGTGGATTAAAGGGACCACTATAGGATCGATTAAGGGAAAAAAATCTCTAAAATTATTTTTAGGGGACGGTGAGAGTGTCCCACTGTGGATGCCCTAACCGGAGTACTCGAAGGACTGAACAGGTTCCTAGTCGTTTATAAATTTATAATTAAAGAGTTTTTTATGAATCAAAAAAATTTATCAAAATAAATAATTAAAGAGTTTGAACACAGTTTACCTCAAACTAGTTACCAGAGTATTGGCGTTTTACCTTCTATGTCACGTCCAATCAAAACAAATTCTACAAAGAAGGAATCCAAAAGAAAACAAACATAAAAGAAAAAATAATAATAAATAAAACTAAAAAACAAATGAGATAGATGTTGCAACTTGGCAAGCATTCCATGGACCAAAAGCAATTGGTATACTGACCTCATATGTTAAGTATTTGTTTAGCTGGCATTACTACTGGGCATGAATTATACACAATCCAACATATTATCCAACTAGATTGGTAGGATCCATAACTCCAAATTTTGCAAATCTTCAAGCTTTATTCGACCAATCAAAACCCAGATATAGATATCCCATAGATAAGCTAGCAATTCCACACCCAATTATCTCCCTCACCACACTATTTATACCAACCCCAAACCTCAGTTACACTCACCATTACAAACCATTTCAATACATCTCTCTCTCTCTCTCTCTCTCTCATCACATAGACATACAATGGCTGCTTCCTCAATGGCTCTCTCCTCTGCTTTTGCCGGAAAGGCAGTCAAGGTCGCTCCCACAACCTCCGAGATCTTCGGCCAACCAAAAATCACCACCAAAATCACCATGCGCAAAACCGCTTCCAAGGCCAAGACTGTTTCATCCGGCAGTCCATGGTACGGTCCAGACCGTGTCAAGTACTTGGGCCCATTCTCCGGTGAGGCCCCATCTTACCTCACCGGCGAGTTCCCTGGTGACTACGGTTGGGATACCGCTGGGCTCTCCGCCGATCCCGAGACATTTGCCAAGAACCGCGAGCTCGAGGTGATCCACTCTAGGTGGGCCATGCTTGGTGCTCTTGGGTGCGTTTTCCCCGAGCTCCTAGCTCGCAACGGTGTTAAGTTTGGAGAGGCAGTTTGGTTCAAGGCTGGAGCCCAGATCTTTAGCGAGGGCGGTTTGGACTACTTGGGTAACCCCAGCTTAGTCCACGCACAAAGCATTTTGGCAATCTGGGCTACCCAAGTTATCTTGATGGGCGCTGTCGAGGGATACAGAATTGCTGGTGGGCCACTTGGTGAGGTTGTTGACCCATTGTACCCAGGTGGAAGCTTTGACCCATTGGGCTTGGCTGATGATCCAGAGGCATTTGCTGAGTTGAAGGTGAAGGAGCTCAAGAACGGAAGATTGGCCATGTTTTCAATGTTCGGATTCTTTGTTCAGGCCATAGTTACAGGAAAGGGACCATTGGAGAACCTTGCCGACCACCTTGCCGATCCTGTTAACAACAATGCTTGGGCTTTTGCTACCAACTTTGTTCCCGGAAAGTGAGGAATTTATTTGTCACGAAATGTTTGTAACATTGTATTATGATTAAGGTGGACACGAGGTTGTCGACCATGTAAATTGACTGTATTGATTGAATGAAGAGTGATTTTGGGTTTTTGGATTAATTGGCAAATTTACCTGTGTTTCTCGATGGCTAGCACTCCTTGATTTCAATGTTGAAATTGGCAACTCAATGAAATTTCACTCCTATTAAAGTGATTTATTTTGGTTGTAGGCTTCAATAGACTTCTTCCTTACGGTAGTATGTGTTTCTTCAATTTAAAATCATCCATTTTATAGTTATGGTCATAACTAGGAATTACTGTAAATCATGAAAAAGTACTAAGCTTGGGAGTCGGGAGCATTTGGAATGCAGAAATTTCATTGATTATCTGTTATTTGGAGTCAAAAGGGCAAATTCATAAAGGGTCCGTTCGAATTTCAATAAACATTCAAATTCTGTGAAATTTAAATAACCTGTAATTTGTTTTAAGATCATAACAATTCCGTTGTTTGGCTAATGGGTGGATTTCATTTGTAATTTCAACTGTTTCAAACTCATAAACCCACTTGTTGACTATTTATCACATTTTACCCCTCTCAAATGCTTGGCTTACACCCTGAAGAAGTCTTTGGATTTACAGTTTGTTACTAGAAGTTAGGGGTTTATCTGCAATTTGTTTTCAATAAGTCATAGTCTCTAGGAATCTTTTGTTTTGAATTATTCAATTTGTTGTGAATCATGTAGGTGTACGTGAGCTATTTTTCTGCATTCAGTTAAGCTTTGTAAAGGTTATTTAACAGCCTATTTGAATTCAATCAAGTAGCGTTTTGGCAAGCATCAGAGTATTGCGACTTCCTACTCTCTACAAATTGGTATCAGAGCCCCCACTGGGCCTGATAAATACAATTAAGTAGCAACTTACTAAGAGAAGAAAAGAGAAACACGAAGATGAGTGACGTAAAGATTTCAAAAAAAATCCCTCACTTTGATGGTTTACATTATGATCATTGGAGTGAATTGATGGAGAATCTTTCTTCGTGCCAAGGGTCTATGGAGCTTTGTCGAAACAAGTTTCGAGGAGCCTCGTGTAGGGACTGTGTTGACCGACACACAACTGGAGGAGTTGGAGAACGCCAGAACAAAGGATCACAAGGTCAAGCATTATCTTTTCATGACCATTGATAGATCAATCTTCGAACAAGTCTTGGACAGGCGCACATCCAAGATTGTTTGGAATTCCCGGAAAAGAAAATTTGGAGGCAATAATCGTGTGAAGAAGTCACTTCCAATTTATTGAGAAGAGATTTTAAGGTACTTGAAATGAAACACACAGAAACCATTACTGAATACTTTGTGAGAGCAATGGCAGTAGCTAACAAAATGAGGAGCAATTGAGAGGATATGCCTAACTTAAAGGTGGTGGAGAAAATCATTCGAACTTTGACAAAAAAATTTATCTTTGTAGTGGTTTTGATGGAGGAGTCCAAGGACACAATAACAATGTCAGTTGATCTACAAAGCTCTCTGGTGGTTCATGAACAGAAATTCAAAAGAATCGGAAGAGATGATCAGCAAGCTCTCGAGGTGGAAAGCAGCAGAGGAAGGGGCAGAGGAACACCCTGAGGCAGTGGAAGTGGAAGAAGGAGACAGTCTTTCACAAGGGCCACCGTGGAGTGCTATAAGTACCACAATTTGAGGCATTTTCAATATGAATGTCCCAAATGGAACAAAAAAGTAAATTACGTAGAACTGGATGAAGAAGAAGGACTTCTAGATGGCGTACGTAGAAGAAAATGAAGCAAAAAAGGAATGATGCATGGTTCTTGGACTCATGGTGTTCTAATCATATGTGTGGAGATAAAGGTATGTTCTCAAACTTGGTTGAAGGACAGAAGCACTCTGTTAAGTGTGGAAATAACTCTCGCATGAATGTTGCTAGAAAAAAAAAGTGTTAGATTGATGTTTAATGGCATTACATTTCTTGTTCGAGATGTATATTATGTCCCAGATCTTCGAAACAATAATCTGTTGAGTGTGGGGCAGTTGCAGAAGAATGGCCTTGCCATCCTTATAAAAAATGGGGTATGCAATATCTATCATCCTTACAAGGGCTTCATTGCACACACAAACATGAATGCCAATATATTGTATGTTTATCCTTTTGAACAAAAGCTCCAATATTGCTGCTCCTATTGAATAATTTCTACATACTTCCTCTAATCTCACTTACCTTTGGCATCAAAGGTATGGTGATCACTTAAGCTAGAAAGGTTTGAAGACACTGCAGACAAAGAAAATGGTGTGTGGACTACCTCAACTGGAAGCCTCAAGTATCACTTTTGCCGACTATTTCATTGGAAAGAAACACCGAAATGCAAATTTCAAATGGAGTGAATGGCATGCTACCAAGGTCTTGGAACTCATACACGTAGATATTTTCGGACCAATATAGCCAATATCAAATAGTGTAAAAATATATTTGTTATGTTTCATTGATGATTATAGTCATAAAGGTTGGGTTTATTTACTCTTTGAAAAATCAGAAGCTTTAGAGAGTATTTCAAGAAATATAAGAAAATGGTGGAAAAGGAAGCAGGAGCACCCATCAAGTGTTTGCGAACGGACAGAGGAGGAGGCTTTAACTCTCTCAATTTTAAATCATTTTGTGAAGTGGAAGGAATAAAGAGGCAACTTACCATAACATACCTACCACACCAAAACAGAGTAGCAGAACACAATAAGATAACAGTTATGAACATGGTGCGCTGCATGCTCTATGTGAAAAAGGTTCCCAAACCTTTTTCGGCAGAAGCTATAAATTGGACCTTTTACTTGCTGAATCGGTGTCCAACTCTAGCTGTAAAGAACATCACTCCTCAAGAAGCCGGGAGCGGAATCAAGCCTTCAGTTGAACACCTTTGAGTCTGGGGCTTTGTGGCACATAAACATATCCTAGAGTTAAAACGAGGTAATATTGATGATAAGAGCTTTCCTTTTATATATTTTGTTAGGTGTGAGTGAAAAGTCAAAGGGTTATCATTTGGTTGACCCTAAGACTAAGAGAATTATAATTTGTAAAAATGTGGTGTTTGAGGAAGAAAAGAGTTATGATTGGGGTGCAAATTATAAAGAACAAATAGAAGCAGAATTGGTTTAGGGTGATGATGATTTTAGTTGTTATGATATTGACGGGGAGCATAGAGGTGAGGTTGATGGTGATGAGCTAGACATAGAGTTTGATAGTGATGAGCTAGACATAGAGTTTGATAGTGATGGGCTAGACATAGAGTTTGATAGTGATGATGATCAAAATAATGGGATTAACAAAACGGATAATGGAGCTAGGAATGCATCACGAAGTTCACAATAAATTATGATTCGAGGGAGAGAGAGGAGAATGCTAGTTTGGATGGCTAGACATAGAGTTTGATAGTGATGATGATCAAAATAATGGGATTAACAAAACGGATAATGGAGCTAGGAATGCAGCACGGAGTTCACAATAAATTATGATTCGAGGGAGAGAGAGGAGAATGCTAGTTTGGATGGGAGATTATGTGAGCCGTGAGGAATTGTGTGAAGAAGAAGAAGTAGAAGCCTACATGGTACAAGACGTCATAGGCGATGATCCAATGTTGTTTGAGGAAGCTGTGAAACATGAGAAATAGAGGAAGGTTATGGATAGTGAAATAAGCTCGATTGAAAAGAATCAGACATGAGAACTCATGGACCTGCCAACTGGAGCAAAAAGAATTAGAATGAAATGGATCTTAAAAATAAAATTGAACGAGCTTGGTGAAGTTGATAAATATAAAGCTCGATTGGTGGCGAAGGGGTATTCTCAATAGCAAGGAATCGATTTTACTAAAGTCTTTGCCCCTGTTGTACGCATGGATATAGTAAGGATGATCGTGGCACTTGCTACATTGCAGAGGATATGACATCTTTCAATTGGATGTCAAATTTGCGTTCTTTCATGGAGAATTGAGCGATGACGTTTACATTGAGGAACCAAAGGGGTTTGTGAAGAAAGGGAAAGAGCACAAGGTTTACAAACTACATAAAGCCTTGTATGACCTAAGGCAAACACCAAAAGCTTTCAGCTGCATTGAGTCTTATTTCTTGAATGATGGCTTTAAAAAATGTCCAAATAAACAAACCTTGTTCATCAAAAGAAGCATTGGAGGTAATATATTAATTATTAGCATTTACGTTGATGATTTGATTTAAACCGGTGATGACAAGGGCATAATGATCGTTTTCAAGAAGTCCATGATGCAAGGTTTTGACATGACTAACCTAGGGAAGATGAGATTCTTTCTTGGCATTGAAGGGTTGCAAAAACCAAAAGGGATTTTCGTCTGTCAAAAGAAATATACTATTGATATATTGAAGAAGTTTGTAATGTTCGAGTTCAAACCTGTGAATAGCCCAATTGTTCCAGGTTTTCTGATTAATAGAGATGTTGATGGAGTAGCTGTTGATGACACTTATTTCAAAAAAATTGTTGGAAGTTTAATGTATCTTACAACAACAAAGTCGGATATAATGTTCAGTGTGAGCTTAATTAACAGGTATATATCAAAATTCATTGAGTTGCATTTACAATCTGCTAAAAGAATATTAAGGTATTTGAAGGGGACTGCTAGCTATGGGATTTTCTACAAGAAGGGAGGGGAAGAAGACTTGCTTGCTTTCACGGATTCTGATTTTTCAGAAGATGAAGAAGATTCTTAAAGTACATTAGGTTATGTTTTCTTGTTGAGTTCAGGAGCAGTAATGATGTCCAAGAAGCAGCCAATCGTTACTCTCTCAACTACTGAAGCAAAGTTTGTTGTTGATGTTGTCAGTGCTTGTCAAGCTATGTGGATGAGAAGGGTTTTGAAAAATTTAAGCCATATTGAAGAAGGTAGAGCTGTCATTATGTGTGATAATACCTCAACAATTAAACTCTCTAAAAATCCGGTAATGCATGAAAGGAGCGAGCATATATTAGAGTGCGTTTCCATTTCTTAAGAGATCTCGCAAAAGACGAAGAAGCCGAGTTGGTGCCCTGTGGAACTCAGGAGTAGGGTGCAGACTTGATGACTAAAGCCTTAAAACTTGAAGTCTTCTAGAAGCTCAGAAGGAAGATGGGAATGTTTGATCTCATGGAAGTAAACGAACTGCATTCTGCAGCTAGTTTAAGGGAAGGAATGAAGAGGTCTTTGGATGTTATAGTTTTTTGCTAGAAGTTAGGGGTTTATTTACTGGTTGTTTTTAATAAGTCTTAGTCTCTAGGAATCTGTTGTTTTGAATTATTCAATTTATTGTGAATCACGTAGGTGTATGTGAGCTATTTTTTTGCATTCAGTTAAGCTTTGTAAAGGCTATTTAACAGCCTCTTTGAATTCAATAATCAATTAGTGTTTTGGTAAGCATAGAGTAATTGCAATTCAATTCGAATTTAGGATTTTTATTTAGTTCCCAAACAGTAGAATTGGTTTTGGAGGCTGTAGACCCCTAGAATTCGTACCCCACATTATACGAATTATCCTATAAATAATTATTTATTTATAAATTGACTAACACTTGTTTATATGATTATTTCAGAAACAAAATATCAAACAGGACTAACAATGTTCGACAAATACAAACGACTTCAGTTAGATCAACATCAAGGGTCAAATCTGAAGATACAAAGCTTACAGGGTGCAAAACATAAAAGAAGATGATTCCAAGGTTGAAAAGCAAAAGGAACAACTTCAAGGCACAAAGATTAAATAAAATTGACGAGGGACCTGAAGGATAAAGAATGAAAGATGAAGATTTTAAGTGTAAATTCAGGCTTTTGGTGCGCTGAAACACCGAAACACGCTTTGGTGCGCGGATGCCCATCCTGGTGCGCCGCGCACTAACTAGCACTGCCTCACAAGTCAAGCCGCATGGCTGCTGAAGATTTTGAAGGCACAAATGAAACTTCCTCCTTGTTTGGCCCCGAGAGTAACATCAAAATATCTCTCTCTTAGCCTCCTATATAAGAGCTCTCAGCTCTCTCTCTCTCAGGACACCAACACACTCAACAGATCAGAAAACAACACACACACACACACACACACAACACTCCTTGCTCTCTATCTTGCTTTCCCTTAGCTCGAGAAAATAAACCGTTCTCTCCCTGGACAAATTTCACACACACACACACACAAACACACATTGTTTTTTGAACACACCCAATATCAAAACGTAATTCTTTCTTTCTTCGTATCGGTAGCAGTGGAAGCACAACGGTCAGGCTACGAGCTAGCTTGATCCAATATAACACAACGACCTAAAACTTGACCCGAATTCTGTAAAACGACAGAAGGTAACCCCTTCCGTTCATTACTTTATTTATCCATTTCAATATGTAAATAAATACATTTAATTTGTAAATGTGCATATATTTATTTCAGTACATTTGATATGTAAATACATATATAATACTTATTAAATTTTAAGTTTAAGTATATATTATAGTCATTTTATTTTGTAATAAATAAAGCATGCATACACTTTATAACATAAACGGAGATATGAATCTCCGTGATCCGTTTTCTTCCGTCACATAGTATAATGAAACCGTAGCATATAAACTCGAGCATGTAATCATAAAAGACCGAAAGGGCGAGTTGGGTGCGTAAAACCTTCCCAACTCGTAACTTAGCCTCTAAACCCATAATCTTAGTTTTTCTCTCGTTTTCTATATAAACGAGGGTGGCGACTCTGTATTTTTATATAAATGTGTCATTCACATTTATTACATTTTTATTCAGGAGTCCAAACCGAAAGGCTCAGGAACGATCTGCGTACTGGGGTGCTCACAGAGGCCCCAATTCTAATTCTAAGCCATGAAATTAGGATTCCCAAATAGACCCGATTTTGAAACATGAATTCTGAACTCTACAAACCCAGTTCACGAATCTGCTCTGAAAACACTTATCCGAGCTTGGAGCGCCCTAGCAGCAATCCTATGGGACGAACTGTGTGATCCAGGTTATTAGTACTTCAATTTTGAACTAAGATACGTGCGAGTACCTTGGTAGAAAATTGGTGTACCAATATTCTAGCCCAATGTGGTAAAACTAAGAATAGGCTTAAATTAAACCAAGATAAATTGATTAATAAATTTAGGGAGAGTTTATTTTCACTACAAAATTTACTCTTTCACTACGTGTATCTAAATTAAAGCTTGTACAAACAAATTTAATACCCTTTATTCTATCCAAATACAAAAGTAGGTAGCGAATATAGAAGTCTTAATTATAATTTGTTTGTATTAATCATAAATTTTATTTTAGGAATAATTCATACTTGGAAAATGTCTTCTTCAGATCTTGTAAACAATGTCACGTCTTTTAAATTTTTTTTTATGAGTGTTAATAATTAAGTATGATGATTCAATGTAGTAGGAAAGAAAGAAAAATGCATTTTTCGTTTGTATGCAAAATAAAAACAATAAAAAATTATGCTGAGTTGTAACTTGATATATATTAATAACATTCAAATACATATAAAAAGAAAATTTTTAGGCATATCTTATTACGTTATAAAAAATCAGATTTAATGATGCATAATTTTACATGAAATTATGAAATAAAAAAATAACTATGTTCGTTAAAAACAGAGAGAGAGGTATATAATTTCTCTGGCAAATCTTTTCGATATCTTCTTCCTAAAATTTCTCCGATAAATCTCTGTTTCCATTCCAATAGCTTGTAGCGAAGAAAGTTGATTTTCATTTTTCGTGAATATAGGAGGTGATCAATTGCCGGGAGTCAAGGCTGTCTAATTTGGGAGATAAATGTGAAGAAACAGAGTGAGAAAAAAAATCAAAGACGATGCATTCCGATGCGCAAACTGATGTATTATGATGCACAAAATGATACATCGTGATGCATGATTTTGAATTATGTTTCCATTACGATGCATGATTTTTGAATTGCGATGCATGAAGCTTCTTTCTAAAATTTCTCCGGTGAATCTCTGTATGATTTTGAATTATGTTTACATCACGATGCATGATTTTTTCTAAAATTTCTCCGGTGAATCTTCCTTTTTTCCTAAAATTTATTCGGTGAATTTCTGTATAATTTTGAATTATGTTTACATCGCGATGCATGATTTTTGAATTGCGATGAATGAATTTTTAATTGCGATGCATGAACTATGATGCATCCTGATGCACGAATAGACCGGCCTGAAGTTTACCCAAGTAAATGGATGCATCTCAATGTAGAAAGTGATGTATCCCGATGCATCGACTTTGAATCGCGATGCAGCGTGTGTCTGATCAAATTTTATTAATGACATTTCCGTCAATTTGCCACAAAATTATTTTTTTTCAATTTTTAAAAAAATATGATGAACTGAAGTGATTATAAATATTTAAAATAGAATCCACTTATAATTCATCCTAATAAAAAGGGTCTAAAATATCCACATAAACCGAAGACAATATCGTAAATAAATAAATAAATAAACTGAAGGCAATATGACCAAATTCAATTAATGTCTTGACCACGGGAGAAAACATTTTCTACACACCACATTTGTTATTGGCTTGTGAGTCATGACACGTGACGTGATGTTGTAAACTAAAGGTTGTGAAATCGAAATCATCCAAATAAATTGTAGATTATATAGTTCCAAACGCGAAAAATCTTAAAAACTATGTTCGGCCAATGGAAACGCAGATACAGATTTAACAGGATACCTATATTATCTCTTTAGGCAACCTATAAATACAGTCCCAAAGTCAAAGTTATTTCCACCAACACCTTCAATCTCAATTCTTTTCTTTGCTCAGGAAAAGCTTTTTCCTCCATCATACATATCCATGGCTGCTTCAACAATGTCTCTCTCCTCTCCTTTTGCCGGAAAGGCAGTCAAGGTCGCTCCCACAACCTCCAAGATCTTCGGCCAACCAAAAATTACCTCAAATATCACCATGCGCAAAACCGCTGCCAAGGCCAAGACTGTTTCATCCGGCAGTCCATGGTACGGTCCAGACCGTGTCAAGTACTTGGGCCCATTCTCCGGTGAGGCCCCATCTTACCTCACCGGAGAATTCCCCGGTGACTACGGTTGGGATACCGCTGGGCTCTCCGCTGATCCCGAGACATTTGCCAAGAACCGTGAGCTCGAGGTGATCCACTCTAGGTGGGCCATGCTTGGTGCTCTTGGGTGCGTTTTCCCCGAGCTTCTAGCTCGCAATGGTGTTAAGTTCGGAGAGGCAGTTTGGTTCAAGGCTGGAGCCCAGATCTTTAGCGAGGGTGGGCTAGACTATTTGGGTAACCCCAGCTTGGTTCACGCACAAAGCATTTTGGCAATCTGGGCAACCCAAGTTATCTTGATGGGCGCTGTCGAGGGATACAGAATTGCTGGTGGGCCACTTGGTGAGGTTGTTGATCCATTGTACCCAGGTGGAAGCTTTGACCCATTGGGTTTGGCAGATGACCCAGAGGCTTTTGCCGAGTTGAAGGTGAAGGAGCTCAAGAACGGAAGATTGGCCATGTTTTCAATGTTCGGATTCTTTGTTCAGGCCATAGTTACCGGAAAGGGTCCGTTGGAGAACCTTGCCGACCACCTTGCCGATCCCGTTAACAACAATGCTTGGGCTTTTGCTACCAACTTTGTTCCCGGGAAGTAAGGAATTTCTTTTTCACGAAATGTTTGTAACATTAATGTATCATGATTAAGGTGGACAAGAGGTTGTTCACCATGTAAATTGACTGTATTGATTGAACGAAGCGTGATTTTTGGATTAATTGGGGCAGGTTTACCTGTGGTTTCTCTTGTCAAGCACTACTTTATTGGTAATGAAATTTTTGAAAACATAATTAAACAGCAAAATATAATGAAAATATGTTATTCACACAGGTTGTAAGCAAGAGCCAGAGCGGAAGTAGGAGATTTTTAAGTGTGAAAGCGCCGAATTTTAGAATTTGCACTAATCAGATCTTATATTAGTAGTATACTAAATTTGCAATAATCAGAATTCCCTTACAATATCCACCTCCACCTTCACTCTCCCGCCTGTCTCTCAGTTCAAATAAGAAGAATAATCCTTCTCTACCAGTTGATATCCTCCTTGATTTCAATATTGAAAGTTGCAACAAAGTGAAATATCACACCTATTGAAGTGATTTATTTTGGTTGTAGGCTTCAATAAACTTCTTCTATACGATAGTATGTGTTTCTTCAATTTATGATCATCCATTTTCATATATATGGTCATAACTAGGAATTAAATCGTGAAAAAGTAAGCTTGGGAGTTGAGAGGATAAACTGCTATTTGGAATGCTGAAATTTCATTGATAATCTGTTATTTGGAGTCAAACGGGCAAATTCACGAATTTGAAAAATGAATTCCAAACTCTACAAACCCAGTTTGCAAATTTGCTCTGAAATCGCCGATCGAGCTCGGAGCGTCCGAGCGGCAGCCCTATAAGACGAATTGTGTGATCCAGGTTATTAGTAATTCAATTTTGAACTAAGATACTCTTTACGATGTAGTGCAAGTACCTTGGTAGAAAATTGGAGTACCAATATTCTAGCTCAATGTTGTCAAACTAAGAATAGGGTTAAATTAAACAAAGATAAATTAATAAATAAACTTATTGTTGAGTTCCTTATTGTGGATTGTTGTTGGAGGTATAGGAGTTAAACGTATGGTTGATTGAAAATGGATAATCTCCGACACTTGCGTTATCCCACCAACTTGGCGCAAAACCCACCTCTAACGCCTGCGCTATTCTTGCTCCAAAATAACACATCCTCCTCATGTGTGCCAAATTTAGCACAAGCCTTCTCCTGCGCTATCCATTTTTTCTTCTTTTTTCTTTTTGTTATTTTTTAAATAGAATAATAAGAAATATTATTAGAAAATTTTTTTCTATAAAGTTTGAAGTTAGTGAAAGATATTTGATGCAGAAATTCACATTTGTATT
The DNA here is from genome assembly GCA_016624345.1 of Platycodon grandiflorus. Classification (NCBI taxonomy): domain Eukaryota; kingdom Viridiplantae; phylum Streptophyta; class Magnoliopsida; order Asterales; family Campanulaceae; genus Platycodon; species Platycodon grandiflorus. Next base: position 43,361,969 of record CM028365.1, read on the forward strand.
GGTGATGGGTGGGATAGTGCAATTTCTGCACCAAGTAGTTGGAGATGGCCTAACATCATGTGATATTCCACATCGGGTAGATATGGAATTTGTGTGCCTTATAAGTGGCCATCCACTACCACCAGACCAACCTATCCATGGACTTGTGATTGTGGTTGACCCAGTGCTTAGTGGGCAGTGCGTGGCGGACCGGGCTTCGGGCTCGGGTCGTTACACATCACCAATGCAAATGTGAATGTGAAAAAAATTGAGTGTCAATTAGAATTTACACATTTTTCAAAGAAAAAAACAAAATCTTCAATGCAATTGTTGGTGAGGGTCGTGGATACGATGTATCAACTAAATTATTTTATATTGGTCATGAGACTTTTGATTTTTTGACATTCAATATAATTGTGTAGAAATGATGTAAATACAAGAGAATACACAATTGTCGTTACACATCACCAATGCAAATGTGAATGTGGAAAAAATTAAGTGTCAATTAGAATTTACACATTTTTCAAAGAAAAAAGCAAAGTCTTCAATGCAATTGTTGGTGACGGTCGTAGATACGACGTATCAACTAAATTATTTTATATTGGTCATGAGACTTTTGATTTTTTGATATTCAATATAATTGTGTAGAAATGATGTAAATACAAGAGAATACACAATTGCATTAAATGTCAAAAATTTGTCCTTAAATGATAACCCGGTGGTATAATTGAGGCTTCACAAATATGAGGTCTCAGATTTGATATCTTCTCACACCCCCTTAGGACACACACACACACACACACACACACAAAAGTCAAAAAATTCAACAATCTCATAACCAATGTGAAACAATTTAGTTGACACATCGTATCTACGATTCTCTTCCACAGTTGCATTGAAAACTTTTTTTTTTCTAAAAAAATGTGTAAATCATAGGTGACGCTTGTTATAAAAACAAGGATATTCTTGAATTAAGAATTTCAAGTTTCTATCATCTATACGGAAGCGAATTGGTCGAAAATAATAGTACCATGTATTTGGAGAAATAATGGCAAGAAAAATAGAAAATATAACGGAATCAAACAAAAAAGAACATAAGATTTAGGTGATTTAATCCACTCCAAGAAAAGCAACAAATCCACTGAACTACCCAAAAATTATCCCGAGGATAATAACGACAAATAGTAAAATATTGCAAATGACGACATTGGACGAGCTGCCTCAAAGGACGAGCTGCTTTGAGGGTTGCTTTGTGACGGGTTGCCAGGCTGCATTTGGACGGGTTGCTCATTGGAGCAGCTACTCTTTGGGCGAGCTGCTTATTGCTAGCCGTCATATAACATACAGAATTATCTCCAGATTATCTTCAATCACATCACGGAACTATCTCCTAATATATCACGGAACTATCTCTGATTTAACGATAAAGTCCAGAATGGATACACCACTTCTACCCGTAAACTGCGGGATTCGATCGTATCAGTTACTGCCCGAAATTATCTAGGGCACCACGATTCTCTTATAAATACTACTATGAGACATAGTACAAGGTACGCGCAATTATACCCTTTTGCTCCCTGAATTAGCTTTATTCTTTATCAGATACACATTGCTAATTCTCACACCGGAGGAGCTTTGCAGGGATCCCCTGCGTAGTAACTCTGTTCTACTTTTCAGGCCAGTTACCAGTCACTTCACCGGATCAAATTCCCATCAGGACCACGGTGCAAAATTCGGCATCATCAGTGGTTCCATTGCCGGGAAAGTTTGAAAGCCCAGATATCCAAACAAACAGTTCAAAACTTCAAACCCTAATCCGGTGATTATGGCAGGTAATGCGACAACTACTGGCACTGGCAATGATCTCGTTCACCCAATGGTTGAGCAAATGGGAGTGACCAACATAGTACTAAATCCTGTCGCAGCTGCACCGCCACAAGGTTGCGTACAGTAAGAAAAAACTTTGCACGCCCTGAGGAATCGCAAAGAGCCTGTAAATAAAAAACCCGCTAAGGGCAAGGGTGTCCGGACTAGTAAGAAAGCAGTAGAGCTACAAGCGGGGGCTAGTGACCTGCGCGATCTGTTAGATACGCATCGGGCGACCACTGGTACATCCATGCCCCTCGAGGTCTATCCGACCATTCAGGCAGAGGCACTTAAGGCGCAGACGGCCGCGTTGGTCCAGATAATGCTGAACAACCAGCTCTTGCGGTCCATGGGTCAAGCTGAAGTACCCATTCTGCCCGCACTGTTGGGTTCCCAGACACCAGCACCCCAACCTGCTAAGGTGGTACCAATTACCATAAGTGGGTCGCGGGACCCTAGCAGGAAACCTGAGGGAGAACGCTCAGGTATGGGGACTGGTCGTTCTGAGCGAAAAATAGTAGAAGGAAGCAAGCCTAGACAGATCTGGTATGACGAGCGTATGGCCAGGCATTATCTGTACAAATTCCAACAAATTTACATACCCCATTATCTTTACCTCTATTAATTTAATATCTTTATATATTAAATAATAAAAAATTGATCTTGTGTCAAAATGAAATAAACAAAGTCTCTATTTATAGATAAAAATGTGTACTTTAATACAAAAAAAAAATGCTTTTTTGTGGTCGAAAATGGCCAAAAACAGCAAAAAAAACCAAAGCTACAGTAACGTGTCAGTGTTACAGTACTGGGTTATGAAAAAAAAAAAAATTTCTTCGTAAAAAAGAAAGAAAAACGGCACAGTTTTAGGGGTTTTTTTTTTATTACCTAAACTACGTCGTTTTTGTTGTTTTTGTTTGTTTAAATTGTGCTAAGCGACGGGAGCTTAATAAGCTCCCCCAATCCCGGCCAAGCTACCAAGCGACCCATTAGAGACTCGTTTGATACCCCATTGGAAGTTTTGATCCCCGCTAAATACTCATTTGTACGTGGTCTTAGGATTAAACAAACCCTAATCCAAGTGCAATTAGGATACATGCTTCCAAGCATATTGCGGCATGATCAAGGCACGGAAGAGATTTGTTGGGTTTGCTATATCGCGGGCTAATCGCAGCGGAATTTAAAATTTTTATAAAACGTGTATACAATATACGTTAAACATTAGCCCCCGATTCACGTAACGATTTAACGATCGCGCATGTTGTGCAAGTAATAAAGAAGAGTTTTAGGCTCTTACCGAAAACGCTTCCTTAAAGCTTCCTTTTGATGAAAATGTGGAGGCAATCAATTGCCGGCAAAATCTCCAATCCTTAACTCGTAGAGGTCCACACGTCCCTCCTCTAAAGATAGTCCACACGAATGAACGGAATCACCGAATTAAAATTTCGCTAGCAATTTTAATCCGTTTTGTTCAATAATATAAAACCAAAAAGTAAGTTTTTGGTTTTCTTGCTAGAGAAGAATAATCAAAGAAGAAAAGTTGGATTATTTCTTGAAGGGGGGAGGCGGCCGTCATTATCTTCAAAAAGGTAACCACCTTTTTTTTTTTTTTTCTTATTGTATTCTAATATAACTCCTTCTAATTAAAAATCAAAACCCTAATGTGTACTACAACTAATGTATACACAATTGTGTCTAGATTCATTAGAAGGAAGATATGGTAATATAATTATTACCATATATTAAAATAACATTTATTTAATATTAGCAATACAACCCCTCCTTTTTTATTTTCTTTCAAATTAACAAGATGGGCTTTTCCAACGGGCTTAATTAAATATTGGGCTTAGACTTTCAATAAAATTCCATCAATTAATCTAAATTAATTGACCAAGCCAAAATTTAATTAAATTGATCGAATCAATTCCATCCATCAATTAATCTCTACTAATCAACTGTGTCCAACGATTTGGAATAATCCTTGATTGAACAAATGAATTCTTCTATTCTTAGTGTGTGACCCTTTAGGTTCACAACTAATGCTAGTTGTAGGCTTATAACAATTTTGTAACTTATGAATAACAATTAATTCTATTAAATAATCCGATTAGTTAATATACTTGAAATTAACTCCTTAATTTCAAGAACCTACAAATCGTGGGAACACCTAGAAAGTAGCACGAATGTCTAGCAGTAGGTGAAATAGCGAGCAAACCTATTTCAATTGCGAGTGCATACATGTATGGTCCTTTCGACATCTAATTTCGCGATTAAATCTAGGACATGGATTATAAGTCAAAATCCAATTGATTTAATAACTGTGATTCCATTTCAAGTACCAGTGATTCATTTATGAATCAAATTCATCATGCCTTGGCCAAGGTCTTCGAATCATGAACTATGAAAAACACAGGAAATCTTCTTATCATCTGACAAGTGTCGAATTCTATGTTGGCTACTGATTAACCTCCATGCACACCAGTACAATACCCAAAATACCCCTTTGCGATTGTCAAACAATTAGTAAGTAAATTAAAGTGTTACAGGATGTACACAAGGCTACTATCGTACCTCAAGTCCGAGGACTAATTATGTACTATCACAATGTGAAAATTCTTAATTTGACAATTGAAATTTCCATTTAAGAATTTCTAACGGGTCATGTTCAGTGAACTTATTCTCTAACAAGCACCTGCGTATACGCACTTGCGTCACAACGCTGATGTTAATGGAATGCAACATCCTCGTCATACGAACATGCATCATACGCATAAGTCTCACAAGGCTTTTCAATGTCCTTGTTTTGAAAAGCTAACCGACTTAGAACCAATTTTAAGACCAAAGCCTTAGAAGCATTTTTCATGATTACCATCAAATGCGTAACCATGCCCCATAGCTAAAAATGGTCTAAGGACTTTATCAAATATTTATAAACATTTAATATGAAAATATAGGATAAAGAAATGCCTTCATATATAAAAATAAATTCCAATAAAAGTATTTTACACGTAGAATAAAATTCAATCAAATTGGAACTCTGGGCTATCTACTCTAACAAGATTTCCTTCTCCAACTGTTGCAAGGATTATTTAATGCAATCGTAGTGTAATTAGGAATCCAAAACTTAATTTGAAACACTATTTTAACAACGCCTCCAATTTTTTTTATATTTACATTTGCATTGGTGATGCTCTTATGTTTAAATGAAATTGGATACATCTCTAACTCTCATACCCATTAACCTTTGATTTTATTGTCAACATATGACTCTATTCGTTCTAAGTTCTAACTTTGATTTTATTGTCAACATAGAGAGAAATAAGAGAATCGCTATTAACACTCTATTTGTCAAATGTAGTAATTTACAATACGGTATGTAAAAATTTGGTACAAGTAAAATAAACCTTCGATAAAGTGCTACACTTAAAATTTGAAGAATTAGTAAAAATTTCCAACTATAAATTCAGTAAACATGTTAGATTTTGAATGTGTTCAAACATTCTTCTGAAGTCTTTAACTATTGGAGAAGACCACTTTTCAACACCCACACTTGTGCAAACGTGCTCATGGAATGCAATTATGAATAGGTAATTAAAAAAAATATTGCTCATCATAATTTATTACTCCCTCCGTCCATAAATTATTGTCTGGGTTGACCCGGCACACGGATTAAGAAAATTCATTTGACTTGATTATTAATATTAGAATAGTATTGAAAAAGTGTGTTGTTTCCTTTAATGTCTATGTGTATGTGGCCCATAATTAAAGTAGGAAGAAAAAGTAAGGGTAAAATAGTAAAAGTGATGTTCTAAAAAGGAAAGTTTCAAACAAGACAATTATTTTGGGACGGACGAAAAAAGAAAGGAAGACAATAATTTAGGGACGGAGGGAGTTTTTTTTTTTGAAAAATACGTCGACTATATTTGGATACTTAATTCCAGAGTTTGTAATTGGAATTAGAAGAATAATTTGAAATTGGTGGAGCTCAAATTATTCATCTAATTTCAATTTTAAAACTTGGCATTGAGTACTCTCACTCATCTTCGACATTAAGTAGTCAAACATAAAAATAATTATATGTACATTTATATATATATATTTCTCATGAAAATATCCAAAGTCGTAGAATCTGTGTAGATTGATGGAAATAACTGCAGGCAGTATGTGGACAAAATTTAGTTCATACAGTATATCCTTAGTGATAGGATCCTCCATTTTAAAATCAAAGGTGCTAAATACCACCCGCCTCCATGGAAAAATGACCATATTGCCCTTCATAATGGGTAATATTTTTTTGGGGGGAGGATGGGATTCTATTTTTTTTTTTTTTTTGTGGCTAAATTATAGGGGTGGACATGGCGCCAACCCAACTACCTGTTGGGAAGGGGGAAGAGACGCCAACCCTAGCTACGTGTGTGGGGGAGGGGAAAGCACCAACCTTGGCTACCTATGTGGGGTGGACAAACGCCAACTTTAAATGCCTGTTTGTTTGTTTGTTTTTTTTTCCTTGCTTTCTAAATTAGTTAGGGGCAATATAGTCATTTTACTAGAGAGGGGGGGGTGTCATTTAGCACCACTCTTCTAAAATGTTGTTTTATGTCCTATTTTAACCATTAGATCCTTGATTTTAAAATCAAAGGTGCTAAATACCACCTCTCCCTCCGTGGTGAAATGACCATATTGCCCTTCATAAGTTATGTGTAGCGTGGGGTTGGTATTTTTGTTTTGCTAAATTATAGGGGGTGGCGCCAATCTTAGCTACTTGTTGGAGGAGAGGCGCCAACCCTAACTACATGTTTGGGGGAACAGGCACCAACCTTGGCTTCCTGTGTGGGGTGGACAGGCGCCAACTTTGGCAGGCTGTTTTTCTTTTCTTTTTTTTCCTTTCTCTAAATTAGTTAGGGGCAATATAGTCATTTTACTAGCGAGGGGGTGTCATTTAGCACCACTCTTCTAAAATGATATTTCATCTCCTATTTTAACCGTCAGATCCTCGCCTTATGCGCATCAAAAATCAAAGAATAATTAATGATATTTATTATCATGTACATATAGCGAAAATTCGACAGTTGAAATAGAAAATGTAAGTAAGTTTTACAAATAGAAATAGTATTAGATACAGCTACAACAAAGATACAAAGTGTTCTGGATTGTTCACACCATTATTGTTTTGAACTAGACTCGTAATCTCTATCTTGAAAACAGTCTAGTTCTACTTTCTGGGCTCTTTTTTTTTTTTTTTAAAAAAAGGTCCATCTTTATAAAAACAAACCAATTTTTATGGTATTTTTGCTATTTTATTATTTGTTTAAATTTAATTAATTCTGCAAATGGTACCCACACCTCATCGCTAAAAATCATATTCTTCTAACTTTCGAATAAACTTCAAAGATAAAGATAAAAATTAATATAATAATCAAGTAAGTGAACTCTTTTTTATGAATGGAGAAAGTATAATTTACATAATCCCATTCCCAAGAGGCCAAAAAAAATAATAATAATAAAAAAAAAAATAAAAAAAAAGAAAGCAATAGGCATCTGGTTCTTAAAAGAAAATTCTGCACATGAAACAAATATCTACTTACCAAAACAATAATAATAATAAAATGGGTCTAAAATAAGTGAACCAAATTCAAATAATGTCCTGACCACATGAGAAATATTTTCTGCACACACCACATTTGTTATTGGCTCGTGAGTCCTGACATGTGATGTTGTAAACTAAAGGTTGTGAATTGAAATCATCCAAATAAATTGTAGATTATATAGTTCCAGACGCGAAAAATCTTGAAAACTATGTTCGGCCAATGGAAACGCAGATGCAGATTTAACAAGATACCTATATTATCTCTTTAGGCACCTATAAATACAGTCCCAAAATCAGTTATTACCACCAACACCTTCAATCGATCCCAACTCTTTCCTTTGCTCAGGAAAAGCTTCCTCCATCATACATATCCATGGCTGCTTCAACAATGTCTCTCTCATCTCCTTTTACTGGAAAGGCAGTCAAGGTCGCTTCCACGACCTCCGAGATCTTCGGCCAACCAAAAATCACCACAAAAATCAACATGCGCAAAACCGCTGCCAAGGCCAAGACTGTTTCATCCGGCAGTCCATGGTACGGTCCAGATCGTGTCAAGTACTTGGGCCCATTCTCCGGTGAGGCCCCATCTTACCTCACCGGTGAGTTCCCCGGTGACTACGGTTGGGATACGGCTGGGCTCTCTGCTGATCCCGAGACATTTGCCAAGAACCGTGAGCTTGAGGTCATCCACTCTAGGTGGGCAATGCTTGGTGCTCTTGGGTGCGTTTTCCCCGAGCTCCTATCTCGCAACGGTGTTAAGTTTGGAGAGGCAGTTTGGTTCAAGGCTGGAGGCCAGATCTTTAGCGAGGGCGGGCTAGACTATTTGGGAAACCCCAGCTTGGTTCACGCACAAAGCATTTTGGCAATCTGGGCAACCCAAGTTATCTTGATGGGCGCTGTCGAGGGATACAGAATTGCTGGTGGGCCACTTGGTGAGGTTGTTGATCCATTGTACCCAGGTGGAAGCTTTGACCCATTGGGTTTGGCAGATGACCCAGAGGCTTTTGCCGAGTTGAAGGTGAAGGAGCTCAAGAACGGAAGATTGGCCATGTTTTCAATGTTCGGATTCTTTGTTCAGGCCATAGTTACCGGAAAGGGCCCGTTGGAGAACCTTGCCGACCACCTTGCTGATCCAGTTAACAACAATGCTTGGGCTTTTGCCACCAACTTTGTTCCCGGAAAGTGAGTGATGAGAAATGGAGATTTCTCATACAAACTGTTTATGTAATTTAATTGAGATGACTCAAAGATGAATTATTTTTTGGCTATGTAACCTTTTTTTTTTTTTTTTGAAGCGTAACAGCAATTCTTTTCCTTGCATTTCCAGTTGTGATATTCTCTTCTATAATTTGTGAGTACTTTATCCGTTTCACCCGAACAATCGACGTTTGAAAATTTTAACATTAAGGGACATATTAATAGTATTGAAGTCGGTCATAATTACCAAAATATTTAAGTATAACCAAGATATTGTATCATAGATAAAAGATTATAGAGATTGCAGATGTAACTTTTGAAAGTGAATTCTTAAAATTGAACGTCCTAAAATAAAATTGTGGACTATGACACAGATTTTAATCTCTTCATTTTATTTAATAATTATTTATTAAATATCTTTTGTCTTTCTTGGATAACAATCAAAGATTTATTTACTTGTTATCTTTATTGATTTATCAAAGCATGATTTATAAATATCTTTTTGTATATATGGTAAATATTAATGTAGATTTGATTTATTAACCTATTAACAATTTCCTAGAAATTTTTTTCCTTATTGTGTTAGGTCTTTATAAGACAAGTCTTCAAGGTTGTCTATAAAAGAGAGGATTCCTCTTTATTATTTTAAATGGCTTTTAAATACATTCTCACGCCATACACAAGCCTTGGAGAGATATATATTTCGGATTTTGAGTGCTGCAATTTTTAGAGATTTAGACACCTCAAAATATTGATTTATTGTTTAATTAGTATTTGGTACTCTTTGTTTAAAAGAGTGTTTTTGTTTTAGTATTTGTTTTCATCTTTCACTAAGTCCTTTTTGATTGTAATCGTGTTACACCTTTTAATTAGTGAAGCTTTTTATCATAAGACACATCTACAAGTATTGTTTACTTGTAGAAAATTGCCAAACAAATTGTGTTATTTAAATTCCGCTGCTGCTTATTTTCGGATGTCACTTTGAATGTTGCAACATTTTTAGTCCAGAAATCAGTTTACATTTTCTAGCTACCAAACCTTTCAATTGGTATCAGAGCATTCACTTGATTATACTAAGTGTTGATCCTCAAAGGTAGCCATCATGGAAAGTATTATTGCTTCAGTTTATAAGCCTCCCACTTTAGATGGAACGAACTATTCTGTTTGGAAGGTCAAAATGCGTAACTACATCAAATCAATTGATGAAAGGGCATGGAGAGCTGTTCTTCTTAGATGGAAAACACCAAGTTTAATTGATGATGGTGGTGAATACTTTCCTAAAGATGAACTTGAATGAACTAATGATGAACTCATTGTGGCTAATTATATATAACTCTAAAGCTTTGCATGCAATTACGTCTGCAGTTGATATTACTATGTTTAAATTAATTTAAAATTTTACTGCTGCTAAAGATGCATGGGACGCTTTACGAAGTCACCGTGAGGGTAATATAGTACTAGTGTTAAACAAACTAAGCTTAGATTGTTAATTACAACACGTTTTGAGAACCTAAGGATGGGAGAAGATGAGACCATTAAGTCTTATAAATCTAAGCTAGTAGAAATAGCAAACGAAGCGCAATCTTTGGGTGAAGCTATTCCTAATATTAGGCTTGTTAGCAAAATGATGCGAACTCTCCCAGAAAGGTTCAATATAAAAATATTTGTTGTGGAAGAACCACGTGACACAACTAAACTTAGTCTTGAAGATCTCACTGGTATTCTTGAAACATTTGAGTTAAATCTTGCACAATAGAATATCGATAAAGGTAAAAATATTGCTCTTCTGTTATGCCTGGAATTTCTAAAGATCTTCTTGACTTATCTCAAGAAATTAAGAATTCTGATTTTGGTGATGAATCCCTAGCCCTATTGATCAAGAAATTTACTAAGTATGTGATATCTAAGAATCAAAATCATTTTTCTTCAAATAGCAAAACACCTTTTAAAATTGACTCTTCTAGGTTTGGTCAAAGGGATAATTCTGAAACAACTCAAGAGAAGTACAATTCTAAGTCCTCTACTCAATTTAATACAAAGAATCTTGACTCTGTTAAATGTAGGGCTTGTTTTGGATATGGACATTATGCTTCTCAATGTGCTAATACTTTTCAGAAAAGAGGGATGGACCTTAGTGCTACTTTAACTTGTAGTAAGGATGACGAATCTTAAAACCAGACTTTTTTTTATTATCTGTAAGCAGCCTGAATGCTTTGAAAGAAAATCCTCATGATGTGTCATTAGATGTTGCAACATCCTATGCAACATCTGAGACAACAGACCCGAGGGACAATGATATTGTTTCTTTGTGTTTTAATTCTGTCATTGATGAAACTAAGAATCTGTCTGAAGGTGAAATTGGTGAGCAGGAATTACTTGAGACTTACAAAGAGTTGTACAATGATTGGCTCAAAAGGATTGATCAAATCAAAGTTCTTGTTAAAACAAATGAACGTCCCACTAAGGAGAATGAATCCCAAAAGGAATCTATTGTTCACTTAGAAGTTTTGCTCACAAAGAAGGATATTGAACATGACAAAATAAAAGAAAATTTTGAGCATGCTAGTGAGACTTTTTAAAAACTAAACTCGGGTAAGGCCAAACTTGATGAAGTTTTAACCTTAACTCAAGAAGATACAAAGGGTCTGGGTTTCAAACGTATGATGTTTGTGAAAGAAGGTGAGGGAACTTAAACAAACCCTTACCAAAAGAAGATATGTCCGTCACTACCTTTTTGCTCCTGGACACATTAGTCTTTTTTGTTTTAAAATGAAAAATAATTTGAAAAAGAACTGTTCTGAAAACTGTTCAGAATCTCCGATGTCGGACAAGATGTTGCAACATCCTGGCAAAAACCAGAACAGGGGCAGAACAGTTTGGGTTCGAAAAGAGGATATAAAGTGTTGTGTTACTATATATATACCTCTTTGAAATCACAGGTTGCTTGATCTTGGTACTTTGATAGTAGTTGTTCTCGCCACATGACAGGAACTGTGTCATTCTTGACAGGGTATTCTTCGTTTGAAGGAGGTAATGTAACATATGGAGGAGGTGCTAAGGGTAAGATAGTTGGTAAGGGAACCCTTGATGTTGAAGGGTTACCTAAATTTCAAAATATTTTGCATGTTGATGGCTTAAAAGCCAATTTGATTAACATAAGTCAACTATGTGATGATGACTTGCATGTTAGGTTTAACAAGAATGCATGCGAAGTTTATGATGAGTCGAATGTTTGTATTCTAGCAGGTTCCCGATCCTCCGATAATTGTTATCTGTATTTCTTGTCATAATAGTTCCATTAGTGAAAATACTTTATGGCACCAAAAGCTAGGACATGCTAGTTTTAAAAAAATAGAGGAACTATTAAGACATGATTTTGTAAAAGGCATGCCGAAGATTAATACAAAATCAATTGACATCTATAGGGCATGTCAAAAGGGAAAACAAACTCGTACACCTCACCCGAAAACTCAACAATGTGTTTCAACACGTTGTCTAGAGTTTATCTACACCGACCTTATGGGTCCGATTGAGGTGGAGAGTCTAGGTAGGAAAAAGTATTCCTTTGTGTGTGTGGATGACTTTTCTAGATATACCTGGGTCATTTGTCTAAGAGAAAAGTCTGACACTTTTGAAGCCATTAAGATTTGGTATAGAAAGGTCCGAAATTTGTATGGTTTAAAAGTGATTAAAATTCGATTGGACCATGGCACTGAATATGAAACTTCTCATTTTTCCACGTTTTGTTATTCGAAGGGGATTACTCATGAGTACTTCGCTCCCAAAACTCCACAACAAAATGGAGTAACGGAGAGAAAGAATCGCACATTGCAAGAAATGGCTTGTGTAATGTTAAGGTCAAAAAATTTATCTAAACAGTTTTGGGCTGAAGCATTGAATACTGCTTGTCACATTAGAAATCGTGTATTTTTTAGATCGGGTTGTTGCATGACTCTTTATGAAATCCTTTTAGGAAAGAAACCCAATCTCAAATATTTTCATGTTTTTGGTTGTGTGTGCTATCTTGAATGATAGGGATTACCTATCTAAATTTGACTCTAAAAGTGATAAGTGTGTGTTTATGGGGTATTCCACTAATACTCGAGCATATCGTGTGTTTAACCTTAGAACCAAGACTATTATGGAATCCATTAATATTGTTTTTGATGATTTTTCTGATCTTAAACAGAAAACTGAAGATGCTGATGTTTTAGAGATGATAGAAGTGGTTACTTCTCGTGGAACTGAACTGGGGGTCACTCCAGCAGTGAACTCTGAAACCCCTACAGTTCCTATTGATCCTAAATCGTCCACAGCTCCTGCAGTTTCTACAACCCCTGATGTGTTTGAACTGAATGTTACAAAAGATGTTGCAACATCCTCTACAACATCTGAAAATTCTGGGGCAGTCCCCAATTCTGACCAAACTGCTTCAATAGAACAGGAAGCATGTCTGGACCAAAGCAAAGATATCCCCAACAAGGTTCAGAAAAACCATCCTGTTACCCAGGTAATTGGAGAGGTGCACGATGGTGTGAAAACTAGGAGAAAAGAAAGGGTTGATTACAAGAAAATAGTAAGCCATGCATATTTTTCCTTGGATTGTCAAAATATCCGTGCATGTTGTTTTGTGTCTAATATTGAACCAAAGAATGTGAAAGAGGCTTTAAAAGATAAATTTTGGATAAAGGCCATGCAAGAAGAACTTGACCAAGTTACAAAAAATTATGTTTGGTACTTAGTTCCTAGACCTAGCAATGTTAATGTCATTGGGACTCAGTGGATTTTAAAAAATAAAACCGATGAGTTAGGCAAAATTGTGAGGAATAAAGCTAGGTTGGTTTTGCTTAAGGGTATACCTAAGTAGAGGGAGTCGATTTTGATGAAACATTTGCTCCCGTTACCCGTATTGAGTCTATCCGTCTTATGCTAGCCATTGCCTGTTATCTTGGTATCACTCTTCAACAAATGGATGTTAAGAGTGCTTTTTTAAATGACGTTTTAAATGAAGAAGCTTATGTTGAATAGCCTAAAGGTTTTGAAGATCCTTATAATCTGGATCATATTTATAAACTCAAAAAGGCTCTGTATGGTCTAAAACAAGCCCCTCGTGCTTGGTATGTTAGACTTACAGATCACTTTCTTGAGATTGGTTTTAAAAGAGGAAAGGTTGATAAAACTTTGTTTATTCAAAAAACTAGCAAAGATATTCTAATTGCTCAAATCTATGTCGATGACATAATTTTTGGTTCCTCATCTAAAAGGCTGTTGCAACATTTTGTATCTTGTATGACTTCAACTTTTGAAATGAGCATGGTTGGGGATTTGAACTATTTTTTGGGTTTCCAAATTAAACAAAACAAAGATGTTTTTTTCATTTCTCAAACCAAATATGCTCAAATTTGGTTAAAAATTTTGGTATAGAAAAGTCTTCCCATATGAGAACTCCTACGGGATCATCCCAAAAATAATGTAGGGATGATGATAGGGAAGGTGTGGACCCTACTTTGTTTAGAAGTATGATTGGTAGCTTGTTGTACCTTACTACGAGTCGTCCTGATATCATGTACATTGTGTGTGTATGTTCGATATATCAAGCTAATCCTGAGGCCTCGCATTTACAAGCCCTTAAGCGTATTATTCGCTATGTTAGTGGTACTACAAATCTTGGTTTATGGTATACCCAAGACACTAATAACAATTTGGTTCGTTTTAGTGATTCAGATTGGACTGGTAATGCTGATGATAGAAAAAGTACAACATGAGGTTGTTTCTACCTTGGAAACAACTTGCTGGTCTCATGGTATAGTAAGAAACAAAACTGTGTATCTTTGTCAACCGCGGAATCTGATCAATATGTAGCAGTGGACAGTTGTTGTTCTCAACTTTTATGGATGAATCAAATGATAGAAGACTATGGTCTTCAAAGTGATGTCTTAAACGTCTATTGTGATAATTCTAGTGCAATTGATATATCAAAAATCCAGTCCAACACTCTCGTACAAAGCACATAGACATTCGACACTATTTCATTAGGGATTTAGTTGAGCAAAACATTATCTGCATTGAATATATTGGAACTGAGAATTAACTTGCGGATATTTTTACTAAGGCACTTGATTTGGAGAGATTTTCCACTCTTCGGAAATCTCTTGGTTTGTGTGTCATATGATTGAGTCACACCTGTATGTATTGTATCAAAAAAGAAAAACAAAAAACAAAACAAAACAAAACAAAAAAAATCTTGCATTTTATTTTAAGCACGATTAATTTAGTACATATTATAATTGTGGATGTTGCATCTTTTGTTAGAACATTCTTTGAGGCACTTGATATGAGCCCCTCTTATACTCAACATTGATATTTCTACCAGTGGAATTGTGCTTAAACAAGGAGCCTTTGAGGGAAAGAGCTACCTTGTCCTTGTATACAAAAGCCACCCTTCTTATGACCATGTTTTTCACTCAAGCAAGAAAAATATGGAATGAAAAGTAAAAAAATCGAGAAAAAATGGAAATATCTCATGGTATGATCAAGTTAGGAAATGACTGTTCTTTGACCTGAGTGAATGCTACCTACTGGATAATCGATGTTATCTCACATATTTATTATGGAAGATCAAGTTGGGCTCATTGAATCGGTGTTCTCGAAATTTTCTAAAAGATTCTTTTCAACACGTACTGAATTGCATCCTCTCACCTGTGTGTGCATAAAAGTTTTTTTTATCATGGTTTTAGATATAATTTTAGGACATGCACGCCTGGTATATCTATCCTCTTGTTGATCATCTATTCTGGGTACAATTTGTCAAAAGATGTGTTCTTTTTATCCTAAATTGCGATGGTATTTTAAGAGATGTGGAGCTGAAAATTGAGGTATGGTTGGTAAGGAAATTTGTGCTAAAATCTTGTAAAAGATTTATCACTTTGGTAGGTTGTGTTTAATTCACTTTGTTTTCCATAATTTTTCTTGCAATTATTTTGGAATCCTTGACAAGTTTGGAATTTAAAGGATCTAAAATCCTTTATAGTTTTTGATACTTACCTTTCTTCTCATCCAAAGATTTTTAGTCTATTTTGGTATGTTTATTTTTTGGTCAAATCGAGTAGGAGTCATATTTCAAAATGGAAAAGGATTTTTTTATTTGGTGTCCTAATTAGTCTTAACAACCTTTCAAAAGTTGGCCAAAATCTTTTCACATTCCTATTTCTATTTGGACACTAACACTTGCAGGTGTGCATCCTTGGAAGATTGAAAGCTATTTATTTGAGGCTTAATCATTGCTTGAAAAACCCTTTTTTTTTTCTTTCTTTCTCTCTTCACGGCTGAATCTTGCCTCCTGCAAATTCCTCTTCAAAACCCTAAAACTTCCTGTTGTTCATCCATGGGATCCTCTGTTTCTGGTATGTCCGATGTTGGTTCACCTACGTTATTTCCAATAGAGAATGTTACTCCAAATGTTGCACAAAATGTCGCAACATCTTCCAACTTCCCTGCTTTAGAAATTTCCATTCCTCAAGATGCTTCTGTTTCTACTCCTGCTATGATGGTTCCTTTGATTGAAAAAACATAAATGAGTTGGTTCTTCAGGCTCAATTACTTGATGCCGTTCAGAAAGGTGAACAAGTTTTGGAGGACTTTATAGCGTCTTTATCATCCCATCTGCGGATGACATTGCTATGTTTGATAATTTGTGCAAATTTATTAAGCGATTGGTAGCCATGCCCTCACATGGACAGGTGACTTTAAAAGGTTATTTTCTGGTTCTCCTAACTTCTTTTGTATTGTCCTTCAAAAAACTTATTACTATTGGAAGGAAACTACTGAAAGGGAAAAACAATGTAAACTTGTCACTGAAAGAGTCTTCCCCTGAGACTACTGCTGCTACAAAGGATTCATCTCCATCTCCTCCTCGAGTTCTTGAAACTGCTCCAGTTTTTTTTGATAATGTTGCTCCAAATGTTGCAACATTTGTTGTAATATCCCTGTTTCCAGCTGCACGAGTTTTGTCACATGTTGTTCCTAACGTCGAATTCTACCAAGCTCAGATTCCACTCATGGATCAACAGATTTCCTTTGATGAACAACAAGTGTTATATCTCAAAAATTTGCATCAAGCATTTGTGGACAACTCTTCTGGCCAACAATGGGGAGAGCCCCCTATTGCAAGTGCTATAACTATTGCTGAGGGAGAGACTTCAAATGCAGGGGGAGCTGATGATGTTTGATACTTTTTAAGTATCAAGGTTTAAAACCTTTTAATTTGGGTTGTTTATTTAGTTTTTTGGTGATGTTTAAACTATTGGTTTGAACCTTGATGTTTTTGGATATTTTTGAACTGCATTTGTTTTGATTAATGGTTATGATATTCTCTTTAGCTCTGATTTTTCCTTTTATCATTAATCATATGGTTGTTGCAGTTAGGGGGAGTTTGTGTAGTGACCAGAAAGACAAAAAGGGGGAGATTGAAAGAGATTTTAATCTCTTCATTTTATTTAATAATTATTTATAAAATTATTTTTAATAACTTTTGTCTTTCTTGGATAACACTCAAAGATTTATTTACTTGTTATCTTTATTGATTTATCAAAGCATGATTTATAAATATCTTTTTGTATATATGGTAAATATTAATGTAGATTTGATTTACTAACCTATTAATAATTTTCTAGAAGTTTCTTATTTTCTTATTGTGTTAGGTCTCTACAAGGCAAGTATTCAAGGTTGTCTATAAAAGAGAGGATTCCTCCTCATTATTTTAAACAAATTCTAAATACATTCTCATGCCATACACAAGCCTTGGAGAGATATATATTTCATATTTTGAGTGCTGCAATTCTCAGAGATTTATACACCTCAAAATCTTAATTTATTGTTTAGTATTTGGCACTCTTTGTTTAAAAGAGTGTTTTTGTTTTAGTATATATTTGTTTTCATCTTTCACTAAGTTTTTTTTCATTGTAACCGTGTTACACCTTTTGATTAGTGAAGCTTTTTTCCATAAGGCACCTCTACAAGTATTGTTGACTTGTAGAAAATTTTCAAACAAATTGTATTATTTAAATTTCGTTACTGCTTATTTTCATATGTCACTGTGAATGTTGCAACATCTTTAGTCTATCCAGAAATCAGTTTACGTTTCTTAGCTACCAAACCTTTCAGACTATTTATATGGAAGAGAGGGAGTACAATATAAATCTCTTCTTATTCCTTCTGGTCATACCAAAGACAGTAGTTCTACCCCCTAATTTTCTTTGAGCTGCAATTCGCTCGACCCAATCCTCAGCTTAGACAGTATAGTAGAGGATTTGAACTGCAACCTTACTTCAAGAATTGATTTCGTATACATTGATAACGCAAAACCTTAGATGAGAAAAGTGAAAGACAATAGTGAATCAACATGGCATAAGTTAGGTATAAGTAGTATTCTTGCATTTAGCTCCTATTTTTATATTTTTTACTTTGACCCTTATAGTTTATGTTGTGCGATAGCAGAAGCGAGCAAACAATGAATAGAGTAATAATCAATGAACAAGCAATTGGGAATTGGAAGAAAATAGAGTATTTGGGGTTCTTAAGATTACCGTATAATGATATCACAACCTTATACACATTTTAGTGTTACAACATATATATATATATATATATATATATATATATACAAGGTCTAACCCTAAACCAATACAAAAAAATGAAAGTAAAAAATACAGAAATTGGGACTGGGCGACCGCCCATTTTACAGAAACTCTACCGCTCTTTTGTGCGGCCGCCTTGAGCGACCACCCTTCTTGAGTCCATGCTGCTGCTTTTTGAGCAACTGCATTGAACGAGCGCCCTATTTCCCACTCCCGTCCGCGACTTATTTGCACGATACCCATGGTATGTACCGCTCCACAAGCTCGCTACGCTCGCTTGTTACGCGTCGGGAACTGACCCACAATCTGGAATTTAGCCATCTAATCTAATAGTTTATAACCTACGTTCATCCCGTGAGTCCTAAATGCAATTGTATTGAACTAGGACATAGATGGAGGATGAGTAAGAGACAAAAAAAAAAAAGGAAATATGAGTAAAACGATGGGCTGTCCACACTTGTGGTACAAACAGATCATGTATTTTAGGAAGTTAATAGTTACACAACATTTTTCTTAACGACATTTCAAAAGTGTAACTTTTCAATTAGGACAAATGTGCTCCTTCTACTTCCCAACGAAATGATCGAGGAAGTGATGAGGCCAATGAAGATTGTAATCAGTCTAATTTACAGTGTGGAAAGACCCCAGAATATGTGGATGAGTCTGAGCCAAAAGAATTGAGTGGTGGGCAACTTGGTCCGATTGATCAAGAGAAAATACGATTGATACATCCATCCCTATTCACATGGATAACACGCTTTATTCAGATATGTCCCCCAATAAATTTACAGTTCTGAAAGTATTCAAATAGAAAGAGCTTGAAGCTTACATCAATTCCACCATGTCTGACTTTGATAAGTATGAACATATTTCAAAAAGTCTAAATGTGGATAGCTTTATTCCACTCCATAGAGGTAATCGCAAAAAGAAGCATGTCTTTCGTCTCAATTATTAACTTTTTTCATATATAGATTAGCATAAGATGTTTTTTTTTTCTTTGTTCGAATAAATTTTATGTCTCTCTTGTTGTAGCATAAAGACACTTGAAATGGTCAGGTTTTAAGTCCTCACTTTTATTGATTTTCTTCATTAATAAATGTAGAGGTTGTTCCCCTCCTTTAATAAATAAATAAATAGGACAAATGTAATAATTGACATTACTCTCTTTCCCCCACATCCCCCCAAAAAAAAAAAAAACTAAAAAAAACAAAGAATCATTTTTATATATAAACATATATACTTCCTTTTTTTTTTCTTTCACTTTTATCCCTTTCTATTCAAAAACATGATACTCGTCCAAGGTGTCATACAACAACAATGTTACTCCCTCCGTCCCTATATTATTATCCTGTTTGATTTTTATTGGTCAAACAAGATATTTTTCAAACACAAATTTGACGTATATTTTTATACTTTTTCAAAAAATTATAAAACACGTAATTCATAATACTTTTTTATTTTTGCACAAATTTTAGAAAGTATATAAAAGTAAAAGTACAATAATAATAAGTTTAGATTTTCAAATGGGCTATTTTTTAAGATGGGGATTGTTGGGGGAGTAAAGTAATTACAAGTTTGTCCAAATTTAACTATTCACATAATCAGATTGGAATATTTAATTAAATAAATTTTTTTTATGTTATAGACTTTTCATTGTTGATCTTGTGGGAACGTAGCTATCAAAAATTAATCAAAGATAAAATGATAAAGTTAATATTCAAAAAAATTATCAAATACTTCTTCTATCTCGAAATGAGTATTGTTTTTTATTTTTGATTAAAATTAAGGAAATTGACTTTTATGTTATTTTAGTTGCACATACATATAGATAGTATACTATTCTCTTTATCCCTTAATTATTGTTTTATTTTACCCGCCACACGAATTAAAAAAAATAATTGACTTGATTATTAATATTGGTATAATGTGTAATTTCTTTAATGCCCATATGTATGTGGTACATAATTAAAGTAGGGGAAAAAGTAAGGGTAAAATGGTAAAAGTGATGTCCTAAAAAGAAAAATTTTAAATAAAATAATTATTCTGGAACGGATACAAAAGAAAATGAAGACAATAATTTAGGGACGGATGGAGTATAACATTGCAATTGAGCTATAGGATATGATAGTTATAAAAATAAATTTATTAAAATTACAAAATAAAACAGACATTCATTTTAGGAATTAGCAAGTTCATACTCCCTCTGATCCTAAATTACGTATTTTATGATTTTGAAAAAAATACAAAAAAATATATATTTTTAAATTTGTGTTTGAAAAATGTTTTATTTAACAAAAAAATAATAATAATAAACAGAACAATAATTTAATGAATGAGTATTATTTTGGAGCAATTAAAAGGAATATGGACTTTTTTTTCTTGGGATAAGAGGAAGGAAAGGGGGAGTGTATGCTACTGTGCTAGTGCACTGGTGAGCAAAGCATAACCAAAGAAAAGGAATACTTGCAGGAAATATGTGAACCTAATTCAATTGATATCCTGGCTTTTATTTATTTATTTATTTTTATAAATCTTGAAACTCCAAAGAGTAGATACTGCCAAAAAAGAAAATCCTGAAACTAAGTCTGGCCAATGGAAGAGAAGTTAGAGATTTAGCAAATACCGGTTTATCTCTATGGCACCTATATATACCAAGCCAAACTAGCAGTTGTCTCGCCATCACTAGCTACCAATCCCAACTCTTCCAACTCATTTTTCTTCCTTACTCATATCTCATGGCTGCTTCATCAATGGCTCTCTCCTCTGCTTTTGCCGGAAAGGCGGTCAAGGTCGTTCCCACGACCTCCGAGCTCTTCGGCCAACCAAAAATCACCACAAAAATCACCATGCGCAAAACCGCTGCCAAGCCCAAGACTGTTTCATCCGGCAGTCCATGGTACGGTCCAGACCGTGTCAAGTACTTGGGCCCATTCTCCGGTGAGGCCCCATCTTACCTCACCGGGGAATTCCCCGGTGACTACGGTTGGGATACCGCTGGGCTCTCCGCTGATCCCGAGACATTTGCCAAGAACCGTGAGCTCGAGGTGATCCACTCTAGGTGGGCCATGCTTGGTGCTCTTGGGTGCGTTTTCCCCGAGCTCCTATCTCGCAACGGTGTTAAGTTCGGAGAGGCAGTTTGGTTCAAGGCTGGAGCCCAAATCTTTAGCGAGGGTGGGCTAGACTATTTGGGTAACCCCAGCTTGGTTCACGCGCAAAGCATTTTGGCAATCTGGGCTACCCAAGTTATCTTGATGGGCGCTGTCGAGGGTTACAGAATTGCCGGTGGGCCACTTGGTGAGGTTGTTGATCCATTGTATCCAGGTGGAAGCTTTGACCCATTGGGTTTGGCAGATGACCCAGAGGCTTTTGCCGAGTTGAAGGTGAAGGAGCTCAAGAATGGAAGATTGGCCATGTTTTCAATGTTCGGATTCTTTGTTCAGGCCATAGTTACCGGAAAGGGCCCGTTGGAGAACCTTGCTGACCACCTTGCAGACCCAGTTAACAACAATGCCTGGGCTTTTGCCACTAACTTTGTTCCCGGAAAGTGAGATATAGGCCTGATATTGAGAGTATTTTGCAATATGTTTGTATTATTGGTGGAAATTAAATGAGATTAATATCCACAATGTAAATTAGTTAGAAGGATCTATCTAATGAAACATTATATGCAAGATTTCCTATTCAAATGCCTTGTTTGAATACCTGATTTTTTTTTTTAAAGTTCTTTAGTGATAGAGGGTTACTATTAACACCACCAATTCCTATTAATACACCCCTCAATTAAATTACAAAAATGTCATTATATTGTTAGACATAAATACCCTTCTTTTACTAAATACACCAACCCAAATATTCAAACACCACCTAAATCTCTAAATACACCATTTACCCTTTTTTTTTTTTCTCCTTTCTTCTTCCCCACCCCTCCCCTTTCTCTCTCCAGTAAACCTCCTCCGGCAACCCCCTTCCGGCAACCCATTAAACCCCCCCTTTCCTTCTTTCAAACTGATCCGTTCTTTCCCCCATTTTTTTTCCCTTTCTTTCCTTCTTCCCCTCCCCTCTCCCTTCTTTCCTTCTTTCCCTCTACCCGCCCCTTGAAAAATTCCGGCCGGCGATTTTTTGTTCGGATGAACTACGAACAATCGGGGTTGTTCGGTGGCATTTTCCGAACAATCGGAAAATGCCACCGAACAACCCCAATTGTTCGGTAGTTCAGTCCCGAACAAAAATTCCGGCCGACGATTTTTCAAGGACTTCAAAGAGGAGGGTGGAGAAGAAAAAAAGAGGGAAGAAGGGAGAATGAGGGAGATGGGGGTGTTCCAGCCATGCCATGTGTGTGTGGGGGTTAGGTTTAGAATGAAGAAAAAAAAAAAAAAGAGGGAATGAGGGAAAGAATGGAGGTTGCTGGAAGGAGGAGGGAAGAAGAAGAAGAAGGAAGGAAGGAAGGAAGGAAGGAAAGAAGGAAGGAGAAAGGGGCGGGCTGTCAGTTGGGGGTTGGATAGGTTAGGTTTAGAGAAATGAATATTTGGGAAAGGGTAAAATAGAAAATATTGGGTGGTGTATTTAGAAATTAGGTTAGTTTGAAATTAGTGGAGAGGGTGTATTGAGAAAATGGGTGTATTGAGAGGAAAAAGTGGTGTTAATAGTAAACCTCTTAGTGATATTGTAATATTATATTAAATATTAAGAAAGAGATAGAGAGAAAAACGGTGTTACCAATAAGAAAATAAAAATAAAAACCATAATACAAACCAAAAAATGAAACGGCAATGAGAAAACGGCTAATGTTACTCAAATCATATTCTTCATTTCCATTATCCTTCATAATGCATGTTTGTCTCCGTGAGGCCTCACCTCTATAACTGTCGTAATATATATATATATATAAGAGCAAACTACAAGACCAATTCTGAAGTAAAAGTATTGATACGTGCATATTTTTAGCCGTTAAGTATTGATGATACGTGCATCTCACGTGATTTCAGCTAAAGATAGAATAGTCATTTTGAAATAAAAGTACAGGACCAATTCTGAAAATATCTAGGCGCGGTGGAATTCCAAGTGAGATTAGCAGATGAACAACTCCTCTCAAGGCAAGGAAAGAGAGAAGTGGATCGGTGCAAACCCAAATGTTTTGCTTTTACCACTGCAACTTGAGCACCGGTGGCGGAGTGAAGTTCTGTGATGATTGTGAACCAGGGGCGGATGCACCTTGAAGGGTGGGGGGCACATGGCCCCACTGAAAAGAAAAAAATATTACCTCATCAAACGACGTCACTTTACGTAGTGACCCCAATGGATTTCTGTTTCATCCTTTGGACACCGCACGGCTAGAAGTGGAAGCCTGGAAGCAAGTAGCAACAAAACAAAAAACAAAAAGAAAAGAAGAAGAACTTGCGGGTTAGTGGTTACATCGGCACTCAGCAGCAACAACCAACAACAAGCCAGCAAGGAGAAAGAGTGAAGGAGGACCAGACTGGAGGAGCGACTCAATCTCAGACAAGTACGATACGACCAGGAGTCGACGAGGAGTCAACAATGAAGGAGGAGATGAGATGACGACGACGACGATGTGGAGTCAACAACAAGGCTGCCTTCTTCCTCCACTCAAGTCTCCCAATTTTCATAGATTTCAGTAACAAACACTCATTCTCCTCCCTCTTTATTTTATCCGAAATTAAGACCTTTTATTTGGGGTTAAAATTAAGACTTTTTATTTGGGATTAAAATTAGGACTTTTTATTTGGGGTTAAAATTGTGACCCCACTTAAAAAAAATTCTGAATCCACCACTGTTGAGAACAGTCAAACCAAGAGACAAATATATATATATATATATATATATATATATATATATATATATATAAGTAAATCCACCATTTTAAGAAGAGTGATAGAATTCAAAAGCTGAGAGGGAAAATTATCATCAACATTGGCAGCAACAGCGGCAAAAGAGTTCGTTTCATCCAATCGCATCAAGAAATAGATAGATCTGACAAGAAATCGAACACAGCTGGCAAGAATCGAACAGATTTGGCAAGATTTGAAGGGATGAAATTGAAAATAGTAAGGTATCCAAAGATGAATCTGGAAGAAAAGCTGTCGTTGAGAGTCTCTTAATCGTGGATATGATGCTTCAATTATAAAATCGCGTTGGGAGAAATCTCCTTCGATCCTTCCCATAAACTTTCAATTGAAAGTCCGATTTATATTGGCTTGAACCTGCTCTGGGTTATACTATATAAGAGCAATGATTTTGTTGTTTTAAATTTGGTGGTTTTGTAGGAACAGGGGAATACAAGTACGTTGATGTGGGTCTCGTGGTGGTCAGGCTAGGGCTCAAATTGGGGGTAAGGTTAGGCTTAGGTTTTGATTTTTGTTTTGTTTCATGTTTTGATTTTGGTTTTATTCCAGGTTAGGCTTAGGTTTTGATTTAGTTTTGGCTTTATTTCAAATTGGTGGGGTTTTTTATGTGTGCGTATTCCAGATTTTAAAAATAAAAAAGATGTTATTATGTCGTTAATTTTAAATTTTGTGTTTGTTCTGAAATGGTGGTGGTGGTGGTGGCAGCCATGGTTGAATTTTGTGTGTGTCGGCAACGGTGGTGGTGGTGATGGTGGTGGTGGTGACAGCCATGGTGGAAACGTGTGGGAAGGAAATTGGGAAGGAAGAAGAAAGGGTGTAAAACTTATAATTTATCTAATTACATCAATGTTTAAAAAAGGGTTAACTTCACCAGCACTCACTGAAGTTTTGAACTTTATACTAGTAGTCCTGATTTGGAACTTGTATATTACTGGTCCATAATCTTTTAATTTTGCATGCTACAAGTCCCTCCCACTGGATGTCATTATAACCTGCCGTTAGTTTCTCATGTGCCTTCCACATGACGGTTTTTCAAGGGCATGAAGGTCATTTATCGTCAAAGCTTTTACACTTAACCCCCTTCTCAATAAATTATGTGAACACATATTTGTTTAAGGAAAAAATCTTGTCTTCCACTCACCCAACGCACTAGTATAGGGAAAAATCTTAACCTCCACTCCGCCTTCCTCTTCCAGAAGTTTCCGAACACCGCCCTCGCCTTTACCCCTCCTCCTACCACCGCAACCACCACCACCTCCGCCGCCACAACAAACTCATTAACCGCTATAGATCTTAAGAGATTGGAAGTCCTCGGGCACGACAACGGCGGCACGGTATATAAAGTGCGCCAAAAGCGCACCTCCACAATCTACGCTCTCAAAATGGTTCACGGCGACAGTGATCCGATGATGCGCCATCAAATTTTTTGTGAAATGGAGATCCTTCGCTGCACCGACTCCCCATTCGTCGTCCCCTGCCACGGAATATTCGAGAAGCTCGATGGTGACATCGCTATAATGATGGAGTGCAAGGATGCCGGCACCCTTGATTCCTTCCTGAAATCCAACGACACGTTTTTCGAACACTCACTGGCCAACATCGTGATTTACAAAAGATATGTCGGTGATATTTGGAGGATATTGGAATTGTATATGGGTCATTTCTCGTTCTTGTCGAAGGGACAGAGGCCTGTTTGCGCTATCTGTTTCGGAGAACGGCCGGTGTTGCCGGAGGCCCGATTGGGCAACGCTGACGATATTGGAATTGTATATATACACTTTACCTGACTTGTTTGAATTATAATTTATAAGATAAATTATTATTCAAACAAGCCAAGCGGTAAAGTGTAAACTGCCCTAGCTGGGAATGACCTTCATGCCCTTGGAAAACCGTCGTGTGGAAGGCACATGAGAAACTAACGGTAGGTTTTAATGGCATCCGGTGGAAGGGACTTGTAGCATGCAAAATTAAAAGATTACGGATCAGTAATGTACAAGTTTCAAATCAGGGACTACTAGTAGAAAGTCCAAAACTTCAGGGACTGCTGGTGAAGTTAACCCTTTAAAAAATAAACATATTATGGGTATTTTTGTTTATTCAAAAGAAAAATGCATGGACAATTATACCCCTGGTTTAAAGCACATTCAAGCCACGTGAGCAGATTTAACGAAAAAAAATTAACGGACTTGGACGGAAGGACCAATAGGGAAAATTAAATGAGATTATTTTGCAATATGTTTGTATTATTGGTGGAAATTAAATGAGTTTAATATCCACAATGTAAATTAGTTAGAAGGATCTAATAAAACATTATATGCAAGATTTCCTATTCAAATGCCTTGTTTGAATACCTGATTTTTTTTTTTTTAGTTCTTTAGTGATATTGTAATATTATATCAAAAATTAAGAAAGAGATAGAGAGAAAAACGGTGTTACCAATAAGAAAAAAAAAATTATAAATACAAACCAAAAAAAGAAACGGCAATGAGAAAACAGCTAAGGTCACTCAAATCATATTCTTCATTTCCATTATCCTTCATAATGTTTGTCTCCGCCTCACCTCTATAACGGTCGTAATATATATATATATATATATATATATATGTATATATGTATATATATAAGAGCAAACTACACAAATCGTCTCTGTACTATATCACTTTTTGGGATTGGTCCTTATTACTCGCTATTGATCCCTCACCATTGATCCTTCCGTTAATTTTTAGCCGTTAAGTGTTGAGACCGTTAAGTTTTAGCCGTTATGTGTTGATACGCGCATCACATGATTTCAGCTAAGGGTAGAATAGTCATTTTGTAATAAAAGTACATGACCGATTCTGAAAATATCTGGGCGCCGTTTCCATGTGAGATTAGGAGATGGGCAACTCCTCTCAAGGCAGGGAAAGAAAGAAGTGGATCAGTGCAAACCCAAATGTTTTGCTTTTACCACTTCAACTTGAGCGCCGGTGACGGAGTGAAGTTCTGTGATGATTGAGAACAGTCAAACCAAGAGACAGAAAGATATATATATATATATATATATATAAGTTAATCCACCATTTTAAGAAGAGTGAGAGAATTCTAAAGCTGAGAGAGAAAATTATCATCAGCATTAGCGGCAACATAGACGCGAAAGAGTTCGTTTCATCCAATCGCATCAAGAAAAGAACAAATCTGGCAAGAAATAGAACACATCTGGCAAGAATAGAACAGATTTTTGCAAGATTTGAGGGGATGAAACTGAAAATTGTAATGCATCCAAAGATGAATCTGGAAGAAATGCTCTCATTGAGAGTCTCTTAATCGTGGATATGATGCTTCAATTTGCAAATCGCGTTGGGAGAAATCTCCTTCGATCCTGCTCGTAAAATTTCTATTGAAAGTCCAATTTATATTGGCTTGAACCTACTCCAGGTTATACTATATAACAGCTATGATTTTGTTGTTTTAAATTTGGTGATTTTGTATAGGAACAGGGGAATACAAGTACATTGATGTGGGTCTGGTGGTGGTCGAGCTAGGGCTCAAATTGGGGGTAAGGTTAGGCTTAGGTTTTGATTATTTCTTTTTTTTGTTTCATGTTTTGATTTTGTTTTTATTCCAGGTTAGGCTTAGGTTTTGATTTTGGTTTTGGTTTTGTTTCAAATTGGTGGGTTTTTTTATGTGTGCGTATTCAAGATTTTAAAAATGGAAAAAATGTTATTATGTCGTTAATTTCAAATTTTGTGTTTGTTTTGCAATGGTGGTGGTGGTGGCTGGTTCAATTTTTTGTGTGCTGGCAATGGTGGTGGTGGTGGCAGCCACGGTAGAAACGCATGGGAAGGAAATTGGGAAGGAAGAAGAAAGGGTATAAAACTTATAATTTATCTAATTACATCAATGTCCTCGTATTAAGTTTTAAAAAATAAAGATAATATGGATACTTTTGTCTATACAAAAGAAAAAATGCATGGACAATTATACCCCTGGTCAAAAGCACGTTCAAGGCACGTGAGCAGACTTAACGAAAAAAAATTAACGGACTTGGACGGAAAGACTAATTGCGTAAAAATTTACAATACAAGGATTTATTTTTTTCGAATTTCAGTTTAAGGACCAATCTAAAAAAAAGACCTACAACACAGGGACGATTTGTGCAGTTTGTTTTAGATATAACCATTTTTATTAGTTGCACTTATTAGTTTACATAGTGAAATCAATATAATCTATTTGAACCAATTTATCGTCATTAGATATATGTTTGTTCGAAATTATAACATTTCTTTACTAAGCATGGATGTTAACATTCTTGAAATTATTCCGAAAAAATACTAAATATATTATAATTAAGTGGGGTCACGTGAGCCCATACCTATACACATGGATCCGACTCAGACCACGAATCTATTAATGTTTCCAAACAAGTTTGTTGTTCTTGAAGATTTCAAAGAGGACGAAGAAAAACTTGAAGTTTACACCAAATCCACTAAATCTGATTCCGACAAGTACGAGCACATATCTGAAAGTCTAAATGTGGATAGCTCTATACTGCCCCGCCAAGGTAGTCGAAAAAAAGATTCTATGTTTCGTTTCAACCATTAATATTTTCATATAGATTGATTAAAAAAAATTTATGATGTCCACATACCGGCTTGTCCAAGTACACGGGCCTTATTTAAGTAAGTGGGCTCTCAATGAATAATGGCCCGGCCCGAGCACGACCAAGCATTGTGCGAGCATGCCTCATACCGGGTAAGATTGAACATCAAGCGAGCAAGATAAGGCAGTCGTGATATGTACAATTGCCTTTGATCGTGCCCCAGATTTAAGGCTAAGATCAAGGGATTAGCATTGATCTCTTCATCAATTACTCCCACGCGATTAATGGGATAAATATCATTGATTTAAGCTCGACAGTTACTCCACAACCACTATAAAAGTTAGGTCAGGGCATGGCCAAAAGGTACGTTGACTATTCATAAGTTAAAACTTTGTCAAATGGCAAGCAAGTTCTTACTCTCACGCTGGAGTGTTTTAGCACGACAAGCCCCTACATTCACCCTAGTGTGCTTTCTTTGTTATTTCAGGTTCTTACAGAAGCCCAGATATCCACATATTCAACTTAGTTCATACCCGCAACATTCTGTATAACATTAGTTAATTCCGTTGCTGGGAACGATTTTCAACTCTCCTATGGCAACATGTGAAGTCATCGCTAGAGGATTCACCACTCAAAAAAGCCACAGCTCGTACATTGTTATTAGCGCGACCATAGAACTCCTTCAATTCCCAGAATTTTTCTTAGTACGTGGTGTCTTCAGTTGCCCCATCACGTTATATCACACCATGGGATGCCCTCCATATATCCAAATTGCAACCAAACAGTATACAAATTTAATTTGTGTCGCTCGCTGCCAAGCAAAATGAACATGTGAAGATGCCTGGTGTAATGACACAATCGTCTCCCAGGCCGAATCTCTTCCCCAAGAAAACTCAGTGGGGGTATAAATGCCAACAATGGTGCCACCACACTTTCGGAGGGGCTGCGTGTTTTGGACAATTAAGGTGAGCCCAGGATAGAAAATGAGCACAACAGGGTGCTTCATCTAACCAAGGCGACCACAGCTACGCAAAAATTATCGCCAACGGAGCCTACATGCGCTTCCACGCGCTGTCACAAACTGTTGCTTAACGCCTCGTCACTCTCCAGGAATGCGCCGGAGAAGACGAACTGATTGCACCAGACTTTTAGCCCACTAAATGTGTCAGTTACAAACTGGACCCTTAATTATTGGGCAATGATGGAATGGCCTCTCTATTATTAGGAAATGACAGAATGGCCTCTCCTGTACTGGGAAATGATAAAATGATCCTCTAGTACTGGGCAGTTACAAACTGGCTCCTTCAATACTGGGAAGTTAGAAATGGGCCTCTCAGCTACGCGCCATTTACAAATTAAAGTGTGGCCTCCGTTGCGTTATCAGGTGGCTTCTTTCCATTTTTGCCCTCCATATTTACAAATTTCATTTGTATGACCTCAATTTTCGTGTGGCAATTATATGCTTAATAAACTTAAGTCAAACTAAAATGACAAATCACTTGTATGCTAATTTGATTGCTCAAAATTAGTATAATTTATTAGTAAATCATGTGCTATGTCAATAAAAAGAGCAAAAATGCATGTTTGAGTACTTTTAAATCCCTAGGCTAAATCAAAATGAATTCACAAAAATCTTTGTGCCATTCATAACTTGATCAAAGTGAATTCACAAATAGCTTGTGATTATGGTATTTGTTAAAATACATCTAGCACGTGATTTCATGATTTGATTGCTTCGTGACACTATAGCATGCCACGTAGAGAGTTGTTTATAGTTCAATATCGCAAAATTCATGCGTATTAATGTGAGTTTACTTTATGCGATTGCCTTATTCGGACTGAGATAATTATTGTGACCGAATGAATACAAAGCCACGCGATCTTTTTGCTCTTGCAATAATTATTTAAATCTATAGTTGTTCATGCGAGGCAAAAACGTGATTACTTTCTTACTCACATAAAATAAATGTATAACATTCATTTGAGTTACATTTAAAAAATATACGCTTGATTTGCAAATGAATGCCCTCTATATTTTGTAGGCATGTTATAGATTATTGCAAGGGTCGGTTTGCGTCTAGCGAGCCAAGATAAACCCTCACAGAATAACGATCAAGCCGAGTAATAATCCTTGCCGAAACGAGCAGATCGAGCAATTAAAAGAACCTCACAGGTCGAGGTCAACAATTAAAAAAACCTCGCAAATTGAGGTCAACATGGGAACAACGGATTGAGCAATCAAAGGAACCTCCAAGTCGAGGTCAAGATTAAATGCACCTCTAAGTCAAGGTCAAGATCAAATGCACCTCTAAGTCGAGGTCGTCAAAATCAAACACACCTCTCAGTCGAGGTCAGATTAAACAACCTTTCAAGTCAAGGTCAAAATCAAATACACCTCCAAGTCGAGGTTGAATCAAATGCACATCCAAGTTGAGGTCAAATCAAATGCACCTCTAAGTTGAGGTCAATTCAAATGCACCTTCTCGGTCTAGGTCAAAAATAATGCCTCGGTAAGACCGAGGAACTAAGCTAGCATTGCCCACCAAAGTTGAAGCGAGCAAGCGTCGATTAGCTCAAGCACTCAAAATGAATCATGCTCGGCAAGTTCAAAATCAAACAAGCCTCTTAAGCATCAAGAGGAAAATATATAAACACCTAGTGTAACAAGAAAGAATTACAGGAAAATAGTACTTCTCACCCGCGAGATGAACCTCGAGGACTAAGGAGTGAGGGGGGCCACTGATGTGCATATTTTGGACCGACTTATCCAAGTATACGGGTCTCATTTAAGTAAGTGGGCTTTTAATGAATAATGTCCCGACCCGAGCACGACCAAGCGTTGTGCGAGCATGCCTCATACCAGGTAAGATTGAACATCAAGCGAGCAAGATAAGGCACTTACAGTTGCTAGTCGTGAATATGTGCAATTGCCTTTGATCATGCCCTAGATTTAAGGCTAAGATCAAGGGATTAGCATTGATCTCTCCATCAATTACTCCCAAACGATTAATGGGATAAACATCCTTGATTTATGTCCGACAGTTACTCCAAAACCACTACAAAAGATAGGCCAGGTCATGGCTAAAAGGTACGTTGACTATTCATAAGTTAAAACTCTATCAAATAGCAAATAAGTTCTTACTCTCACGCCGGAGTGTTTTAGCAAGGCAAGCCCCTGCATTCACCCTAGTGTGCTTTCTTTGCTATTTCAGGTTCTTACAAAAGCCCAGTTGATGAATTAAATTTTACCTCGCAAGTGCACGAGAATACCGGAGTATAGGTGTGCAGAGACAAGGATCGAACCACAGAGACAAGAGAATGATTGATTTCGTTAACTAGCAACTTAAATAGCAAAAATAAAAGACAAAGGGATTTGTGTTTGTTTCTTTAAATCTACTAACAATAATTAAACTAATTTATCAACTAAATTATCAAAGCAAATAAATAAAAAGTTTACTAAATGTGGAGAGAATCTAGGAATTGGATT
The DNA here is from genome assembly GCA_016624345.1 of Platycodon grandiflorus. Lineage (NCBI taxonomy): Eukaryota > Viridiplantae > Streptophyta > Magnoliopsida > Asterales > Campanulaceae > Platycodon > Platycodon grandiflorus. The sequence continues at coordinate 43,394,163 of CM028365.1, forward strand.
TCAATTGTATCGCCTTCTTATGCTCATGCAAATAAATTATCAAACAACATCAAGGGTAATCACATAAATAAAGATTGGGACGCTTGGGTCACGATTTGCAATCTTAGTATCCTCAAATTGTTATACTTTCTTGGTCCGTCCATATAACAATTCAAGAATCTTTTAAGAACACGCAGATTATAACACCTAAATTCTATCTTAGCATGGTCATGAATCAATACAATTCAAGTAACAATGGAGATGACACACATATAACTTATGTATTCTGGTAGTACAATTCACTATATCCAAATAATCAAAACGGTAGAATATACATTCACGCATAAACACCTGAAGAGATTCTATTTTAATGCTCCATTGAAACACAAGATGTTGAATGAATAATAAATAAATTAGAGCATAAGAATTTGATACAATTTACCTCCAATCTCTAGAAAGATGAATTTAGCTCATAATAATTGATAGTACAAAATCTTGAATCATTTTTTAATTAACTTTCTTCATAGACAAAGAAAAATTATACAAGACGACTCCCCACAATTTTAACCTAAAAGGAATTTATTTATAACCTAATAATGTACAACAACTAAAGAAAAATGGGTACAATACACTAAAACTATCCAAAAGAGCCCAAGGCTGCCGCACGCCAACCAAGGAAAGACATTGCGGCTGCCCTAAGTTGAGAAAATAAGCAGATTTTAAGATTCTGCCTTCAGCTTTCTGAAAATTGCACTTTACACCCTGAAATTGGCATTTTTGGCTTTTTCTTTACTTTCTTCAATATGAGTTGACTTGAATTAACTTCATTGGACTTGGGATGTCTTGGGTTGACTTTCATCCTCATTAATTCATCTAGAAACTTGAGTCATCCATCAAAAGTACATTCCGTTAACTTTTCTTTTGCAAAACAGTCCTTTTCCACTATAGTTCCTAACGGAGTGTAACGAAATCTTCTGAAATCACTTCAAAAGCCATCCAACTTTGCAAGTTTGATCCCTTAAACCCCTGAAACTATAAAATAACACTAAAACACAATATTAGATAACAAAAACCTCGAGAATTAGCTAAATCTAAGCCGGATAAATACCCAATAAATGAGTAAAATACTCATTCATCACCGGTTATCCACATATTTAACTTAGTTCCTGCCCGCAATATTCTATGTAACATCAAATTCTTTGTTGGGATAAATTTTATGTCTCTCTCGTTGTAACCTAAAGACACTCTAAGTGGTCAGATTTTAAACCCCCACTTTTATTTTTTTATTCATTAATAAATTTAGAGAGCATTGCCCTCTTAAAAAAAGGGTAAATTAATCTTCTTTCGGTCATTAAAATTATATAAAATTGACAACTATTTGAATAAAATATCCTTCACCCTAGATTACATGTCATGAATCATGCATGTAGCAAGTACTTCATGCAACAATTAATTTTTTTTTATTAGTCCATTTAACTAATCAAAGGTTCTTAAAATGTACCAAATGTTAGAGTTGAAACTTAATAAAGTATAAGGTATCAGGTTTTATCTTTTTGCACGCTTTCTTAGGACAAAAAAAAAAAACTAATCAAATCACTGCTAATATTTCATTTAATTATAAGAAGGCATCTAAAAAGTAAAATTGCATATTGCTTTTAGAAAATGGTCCAAACAAGTAACAACTGAACATGGTCACTAGACATGGAAAAGTAGTAACCACTAACCAAGAAAATACAATAATAATTGATGCAAATATGTGACCCATATTCAGTAAGTATATATCCTGGACCACATTTTTCATTGCATTACTGTCTTCAAAAATTCAATTTATATTGTTTTATAATCTTATAAAGATTGTCAAAAATTCAATTTATAATCTTTGAAACTACGTCTGGCCAATGGAAGAGGTGATATAGATATTACAACATCAATCTTATCTATCTCTTCAATACCCTCTAATATTCACATTTCCTCACACCCCCACCTGCAATTCTTACATTTCCCCATTTCCTATATATCCGTGGCTGCTTCAACAATGTCTCTCTCCTCTCCCTTTGTCGGAAAGGCAATCAAGACTGCTCCCTCGGCCTTGGAATCTTTGGTGAACCAAAAATTACAATGCATAAAACCCCTGCCAAGGTCGAGGCCAAGATTGTTTCATCTGGCAGCCCGTGGTACGGCCCTGATAGAGTCAAGTACTTGGGCCCGTTCTCCGGTGAGGCACCATCTTACTTCACCTCACCGGAGAATTCCCAGGTGACTACTATTGGAATACCACTGGGCTCTCGGCTGATTCCGAGACATTTGCCAAGAACCGTGAGCTCGAAGTCATCAACTCTAGATGGGCCATGCTTGGAGCACTTGGTTGAGTTTTTCCCGTGCTACTAGCTCGCAGCCTCGCAATGGTGTCAAGTTTGGTGAGGCAGTTTGGTTCAAGGCCGGAGCCCAAATCTTCAGCGAGGGCGGTTTGGACTACTTGGGTAACCCCAGCTTGGTCCACGCACAATGCATTTTGGCAATTTGGGCCACCCAAGTCATTTTAATGGGTGCAGTTGAAGGATACAGAATTGCTGCGTTTTCAAAACGCTGTTTTTTCTACCGCAGCATTGAAACGCTAAGTTAAGGAATAAGCTGCATTTTAACCTTGCGTTTTGACCAAAACACACGAATAAACGGGGTCTAAGATGTTGAGTTACTTCTACAAAATGTTTATATGCTCGGTGGAAATTAGATTATCCACACACACTATAAATTAAGTAGAATGATTTTTTTTATGTGCTGTTTAAATGCATAATATTCTCAATAATCAATTGGCAATTGTTATTTCTAGGAAACTGAATACGCAAGCTATTAATAAACCATATACTATATATTTTCATTCAAGGGAAGACTCTTCTTTTGCGCTCATAGTAATAAATTTGATCCAATGGTGTATAGATCTAAATGGATTTGATCCAACGGCACTAACAATGCATATAATGAAACATAACTAACAGGAGTCAAACTTTATGGATTTAAAATATGGCACACAGCAGGGAAAGAAAGATTCAAGGGTTTGTGGTAATCAAGTTCCTTATCGCCCTTCTTGTACAGACATTGTCAGCTCGCAATTGGTTTGTGTTTTTGTGTTACTGCAAGGAGAATGTGAGCCAGGGAGGCGTTTTCTTGCAACAAAAGCTGGTTGTTTAGGATTTGGAAGACTTCCAATATCGCTAGTGAGCATCGAAACAACATTCGACATAGTGGGACGATCACCAGGGTCGTCTTGTACGCACAAGAGGCCAACAATTATGCACTTCAACACCTCATTTGAATCGTACGATTGGAAAAGCTTGTGATCCATTAAATCCAATGGTTTCTCCTCCTTCCACAGATTCCAGGCCTGACATTGCATACTGATTAGATTAATAAGCAAATAAATGACTAAACAGGTCATGGCTTTGAGAGATTTGAGAACTCACATGGCCTAAAAGGCTTATTGCTTCCTCGTATTGATAAAATCCCGTGTTCTTTTTCCCACTGATAATCTCGAGCACAACAACTCCGAAACTAAAGACGTCAGATTTGATTGAGAAATGACCATCTAGTGCATACTCTGGAGACATGTAGCCACTGCACTTTGCCAAATGATACAAAACTGTTAGGACTCGAATCTCAGTTTATATTTTGTGTTGAAACCTTTAAACAATAAAAATTTGAGAGGTTTATGAAAAAATTGAAATAAAAAATCTATTGTTCAAAACAATTTTCTGGCATGCTAACCACAAAAGTATTCCCAATCAAAAGTTAACAGGAGTATAAACTACGTACAATCACACATAAAGCTTATAAACAATGTAATGGTTATCGTACTCACTAAGTTCCGACAACTCTCTTGGTGTTCACTTCTGTTTCTCTGCCTCCAACTATCCTTGCTAAGCCAAAGTCAGAAATTTTTGGATTCATATCCCAATCTAATAAAATGTTGCTCGTTTTCAAATCTCTATGAATAATCCTGAACCTAGAATCTTGGTGGAGATAAAGCAGCCCTCGGGTGATTCCCAGAATGATATCAAATCGCTTTGGCCAATCAAGTAATTTGCGTAGTGTTTGATCTGGCATGATTCAATAACAAGAACAATTTTTATTAGTTTCTGCAACCATGTACACGTATATATTTTTTGTTTTAGAAGAATGCAGGTCTAGAGGCTAACCAAATATGAAGGTGTCTAAGCTTTTGTTTGGCATGTATTCATAGAGTAAAATCTTTTCGTCTCCCTTTGTGCAATAGCCTAAGATTCTAACAAGATTCCGATGTTGCAGTTTTGCAATCAATACCACCTCATTTTTAAATTCCTCCAAGCCTTGTCCAGAATGGCTTGATAACCTCTTCACAGCGATTTCTATTCCTCCTGGGAGCTCTCCCTAAGTAGATTGCCCACAGAAGCATCTGATCATCAGATCAAGATGAATATTAACAAACAATAAGAAATGAGGATTATTACTTTGTAAACAGGTCCAAATCCCCCTTGTCCAAGCTTATTTGCGAGTGCGAAATCGTTTGTAGCAGCCAATATGACTTTCAACTCAAAGAAAGGGACATCAATGCCTTCATTTTCGTCTTTTAATTTCTGTGGATCTATCAAGTCTTTAGCTAGTCTTGCATTACGTTCTTTGCTTTCTGAAGTCAAAAGACAGCAAGGAAATCTTATGAATGTAAGAAACGCAGATGCCTGAAAGGTAGAAATACAGTTGTGTTTAGTTGACATAAACTCACTATAGTTACCTCGTCTTCTTGTCTCCCTCCTGTATATAGCATAGCCAACGCTGCAAAATAGTATGACCACGGGGATTACAATAGCAGAAATGATTCCTGAAGCAAATTAAGAAAGACATTAGTTGTGGTAAGAGGGAGAATGGCCCTCTATCATTTTAAAGAAATTAGTATAACTTTTGACCTGCTAACTTTCTATTTATATTGACTTTTTCATATGAACTTTGAGTTTCAGAAGAAGCAAGTTTGAAGTAGGTAGTTCTCCCGGTAGTATTAATTTGCAAGCTTTCTTGCAGATTAAAGACATCACCATTCCAAATCCAACAATCCATGATTTCAGTATCAGCATTGTAGCCATAAGCATAAGCGGAGCAGGAACAATTGAGCGAGCACATGGATTCACAGTCTCCAGTAGTCCAAACAGGAACTTGTTGAGAAGGATGAGGCCATCTCAGCTGTGAGCTTGGAAAAAATTTGGGCTTCTTCCCGCTAGCTCTACCAGTATTCTCACACTGCAAATTAGTTTTCCTCACACATCCACCAGAAGAATCATTTTTATTCCAGTCACTAAGTGATCTAGGCTTGAAACCTGACAAACAACTACAAGACGGCAACAAATCTGGATCGCAAGCACCGAACGCCCCACAAAATCCATAAACTTCGCAAGTTACTCTTGGTTGAGTCCAAAATAAATTCCATTCCTGAGTTCTGTCCACCCATGTCAGCTGCTTAACTTGCCCAGAAATATCCATAATAGCTCTAGATATAATTGAAGAATTATAGAGGGAATATGTGAAATAACTCTCATTTTCATTTGAAACATAGCTGAAGTTATATATATAATTCAACCAATATAAAGTATACCCATTCTCAGATACGTTTGTCCAATAAGTTTCGGTCCTATTCCATCTAAACAGAAACTGACTAGCATTCGTGTCCACCTCAAGCGAAAAGAGGCCTGGTGCAGGATCATCTGAACTCTTCCATGAAATAAGGACTTGCTTTACTCCTGTAACTTTGTTATATCCAACCTTACCACCAGGCAAAAATGTGTGGGTTGGATAATCATAACTTTGCCAAATTGGTAACACTAAATTTGACACATCTCTCAATACTAAATTACCATCATCAAGTAAGACTGCAGTAGTTGAATTTGAAGCTGTAGAGTTCACATTCGTAGACCAAATGTGGGTTTTTGACTCATCAAGAATCACTAAATTACCATCTATAATTTTCAATTCTGCAGAATATATATCAGATATAGGCCTGTCTCTATTTGCTACCCATACTACGGTCTGGACAGATACTTTCTTGTACCAAATGCCTATGTAATAGTTGTTAGAGTTGCCTGGTTTGAAAAAGCCAAGTTCAAAGTTTTCTCCTGAAGAGACAAGGGTCTGGTTTCCAGAAAGAGAATGTGTTGCAGTTATCGTGTCAACCCCAGATAAGACAGAAATATTGAGAGACAAGCACAGGAAGAACAGAGTAGCGATAACTGAGCAATTTTTTCGTATGGGGAGTCCGGTAGTTGGCACATACCTGTCCGTTTCCGTTAACAGAGTAGCGATAACAGGCCTTGTTGTCTGTTTATTATTCTCATAGCTCCGGTCTGCATCGGACCACATAGCTGCAAACAAGAATTTTTGCTGATTGGAATTATTGGATAAAATAGTAGAAGGCTGCATATGAAATCAACTCAGAATTAAGAAGAATGACATAAAATGCTCTCATAGAAGACTTGAAGTCGGTAAATGCTCTCATAGAAGACTTCAAATCAATCATGTGTGGCGAGTCAAACACGACTCTTTTTAAAAAAACGAAAAGAGTAGTATTTTGATACGTATTTAACAAAAATCACAAATCAAAAAGCTTAAAATGATAAAAGGGAGAATCTCAATACCTAAAGAGATACTACAGAATTTAAAACCTTTTTTTCTCTAAGAATTTAATTTAATTAAATTATCTAGAAAATAGATGGCTAAACATCATCATGTATCTTCCTCATCCTTAATCAGATGGCTAATTATTATTGACTAAGATGCTATTCTATTAAAGGAAAAAATATGTTAGTTGCACGTACACAATTTTGAAGTAATTGCATATTAAGTTGGAGGAATCCTCCCTTGAAGATAACCAAGAAAGAAGAATGAGTAGGATGACTAGGAATGGGTAGAAATGTTCTTAAGATGTTAAATAAGCAATAGGGGTTTTCTTAAGACTCAAAAACTTTATGTGAGCCAAAAGTGTTAAGCCACTGAAAGTTGAAGTAGAAATGATATAACATACTTTGCAAAACTTTAAATGTTGTAGAACCCATTTGCTGACTTTCTCCTTGTTTCATCGTCGATCAAAACTTGAAATACATCAAGTGGGTGTGTATTGAATACTCCCTCCGTCTCAAATAGGGTGTTATTTCAATAAAAGTTTTTTTTTTGTTTCAAATAAGTGTCGTCATAGGATCTTAACAAACATTTATTCATGTTCCGTTAAAATCTCATATTTACTACTCTCAATATATATATATATATATATATATATATATATATATATATATTATAGAAAACTCTTGGCATTACTATTATTTTGTGTTCTTTTCATCTAAATTGTTCTCCTTTAATATCCCACCAGTTTGTTATGTTAGTATCTCTATCTTCTTAAATATCTAACCATTTTATTTGTTATTCTAATCTTTATTGGAATTTATATGAATACAAAATGTTTCCATCTTCTTCATTTCAAGTTTAACAATTCATTGTTTTTGGTCTTTTATTTATTATCGAACGTCATATGAAACTTTATCGAAAAATGATGTACTTATGGTTATTTAGTTGTTCTTATAAACAAAATATGCATGTTTAATTGTGTATTTCAATTTTAAGAGATGCTTATAGTATGACGTATTAACACATTTTTATTTTACTTCAATTTAAGGTATATCATAGTGTTTGGCTGGTTAATTCTCTCTAATCATCCTTTATCATCTTGATGATCTTCATGATATCTTTAAAACATGTTCATTTTGTTTTGTTCGGCTATTTGTTAAAGTTAATGAACTTCATAGTTTTTCCATCGATCATTGTTAAGGGTGATGCCAAGGGAATAACAGTTATTATTAATAAGTTTATAACAAAAGCAAAGGAGAGTAATTTATTTTATTAATAAGTTTTTCCATCGATCATTAATTTTGTTTATATCCATCAAGCTCGAGGAATTTATTTTATTAATTTTGTTTTCATAAATTTAAGAGTTCATCTTCTTCTTTGACTTTTAAAATATATTATTATTTTTAAATACTTTTTACCAATAAATGGCATGCCCCATTATTTTTAAATACTTTTTACTACGAATTACATGTTTAATAATTTTGGAAAAAGTAAAAAAATATACGTCAAATTTGCGTTTGAAAAATGTCCTGTTTGACCAAAAAAAGTCAAACAGGACAATAATTTCAGGACGGAGGGAGTACTATTTTTGTGCATGGCAATGCATGAAATTTCATCTATGCCCTTAAAAAACACAGAACAACACGCTATGCATCGCAAACCAAAACAATACATTGCTATGCACAATATTACACTTGTGATGTACAAAAGGTATGCATCGCGATGCACAAAATTGTACTAAAAAAAAATGTTTTTGTGCATCGTGATGCATGAAATTTTCTTAACAGTTCAAAATAGTCGCTACGGCCATAATTTTGGTGTTCACGCCTGTTCCAAAATTGATGCATTGCGATGCATAAAAAGTACTATTTTTGTGCTTCGCGATGCACAATTTTACACTTGCGATGCATCAAAGTGTGCATCGCGATGCACAAAATTATACTAAAAAGTATTATTTTTGTGCATCGCGATGCACAACATTACACTTGTGATAAATCAAAATGTGCATCGTGATGCACAAAATTGTATAAACTTTTATTTTCAATGCACAATATGTTGTGAATATTAGGGAATTAAAGATTAAATGAACTCTTCAAGATACTTCTAAAAAGGAGGTCACTTTCTTTTGAATTTCTACATCGGAATGGGGCTCAAATTCATTGTGCCAACATTCAGCGATTGTCGAACAATATTGATACAACAAAAACATAAATAATTAAAATAATTTTGAAAATTATATTGATCTTTTTTTTATGATGAACTGGGTATGGAAAGAAACTAAGGGCTTGTTTGGTAGTTCGGCAGGGATAAGCAATATTATTAATCCCGGTGCTATTAGCGTCCTCACTATTAATCCTCAGTTATAAATCGGGGGTAGTTTTTGAATTAAAAATATTAGTGACATGTTTTTTTTTAGTGAGGGCGCTAATAATACCACCCTCTCCCTTGGTATTATTAGTGAGGGGATAATGACTTTATCCGAATAACTCGTGCTATTAGTCCCTATCGCTTATTATGTACCAAACATCCGACTATTCGGCTTATTAATCCTATCCGGGCTTATTCCTAACTACCAAACGGCTTCTAAGAGAGAGAAATGAAAGCTATAACAAAGTAAAAAATGATTGGAATGGAAGGGAGGATTTACAGGAGAAATTTAAAGGAAGACAATGCTTAAAACGTTGTTTAGGTTGTTATAGGGGTAGTTTTGGAATAATTAGTCAATTTATCACTTAAAATGGACTTAAGCGGTTGGAAACAAAAATGAAACACTAAAGTGGTTAAAAATCCCAAAAAGGGGAACGGCCCGCAATTTTTCCATTATATATATATTGGCCCATGCGTTAAGCAAAATGTTAATTCCTCCATTTCAGACAAAGAGTCCACTTTTCTTTTTTAAAAGTCAACATGTGACTAAATCAAATCAAAATTTTACATACTTTATTTATGTTTTAGAAAATAAATTTTCATCAATTACAAACTATCTTAAGAATACTATGAATTACAACTTTCATAACCTTGAAAAAACAAGTAAATTTATGTAAATTATCGATCAAACCTTAACTAAATTGACACAAAAAATTCAAAAATAGACTCTTTTCCTGAAACGAATGGAGTGAATTTGTAACACCATGACCTTACTTCATTCCTAGTTAACTCATAATCACTTCGTATCTGAAACCCTTGGAGTGTGTGATGTCATGCTTGTTACTCGTGACGTATAAAGTTATAACCCGTGTTCGACTCGTGATTAACCTATGGTGAGTAGTGTATTGTTTCTGTATTCGTTCGAGACCATTATCAACATTGATTAGCGTTTGTATACATCGTATAACCCTTGTGATTGTTTGACCTTGTTTTGGTTGAGACTCCCTTATGATTGACAAGCATGTCGATCTTGTCGTTAACTCGTGTGTCGAGTCAATTCGAGTATTATTTCGCGTGTTTAAATTCGTGTACACTTGAGACTTGAGTTCTTTACCATTCGTGCACCATTTTGGGATGATTTGGTTGAGTTTTGAGTGTGTCTTGACTTAATTTGAAGTTAGGATCATGTTAGGATTACTTGGTATGACTTTGGAAACCTTTTGAACACTTTTGGTGAGCCCCAGTCGCACCCTAGTGTACATTGGCCGCGCCCTAGAGCGCACCTTGCTGAAGTTTGCTAAAGTTAGACCAAACTTCTAGGAGCTCCGTGCCTTAGCGCACCCCGGAAGATCGCGTGCCCTAGCATGCAACCCCTACACCCTAGCGCGCCCTGTTGCCAATAATTCGAGATTTTTGTGACTTTTGACTCTTGACCCGTTTTCCTTGGCTATTGTTTGGCCACGTCTACACCACCATAAATCAGAATTCCCCAACCTCTTATACACCTAGGGAGAGTCTTGAACACTCCCATTTCTCCTCCAAGCCACCCAAGAGCTTAGAGAGAGAGTTTAGAGAAAGAAATTGCAATATCTTGATCGTTCGGAGTCGGATTCACGATCCATCTTCGCCGTAGCGTTGAGGGCGATGAGGAGCACATTTTTAGTTAAAGAGATTCCCCGATCTATTGAGGAATCACGAATCTCTCATCATCTCCCATGTTTTAGAGAGAGAAAGTGGTATTTTGAAGAAGAAAAGCTTGGTTCGAGCTTGGATCGAGTGTAGGTTCGTCGTTTGAGCTCCATAGAAGTATAGAAGACCTTGGGAGTGCATTTCCACCCGAACCCCCTTTGATTTCGTGGATGATTTGCATTGTATTGTAAGTTACTAACCTTTCTTCTTAGATTTCAAGCATCGTAGTGTAGTATCACGATGTTTACGTGTTACACATGTTGTATATGAAATCTCTACATGTTATACTTGTTCAAGATGATTTATTAGCATGCTAAATGATGGATATTAATGATTTGTTTTTGATTTTGTGGCCTCCGAATAATAGAGACTTGTGAAGATCGTTGTTGTACACGTCATCGCTGTTGTGGTAGTGGTTATCTTCGAGTATTAGAGACTCCTCGTAGTTTTGCTGTGAATATTGTAGACGTTAGTATTGTTGTTGTCTCCTGAGTTGTAGACTCGCGGGTTCATTAATTTTATACTTGGGTTCCGGTAGTAAAGTCACTGATGACTTGTTTTAGTTCTATCAAGTATTTGTAACTCATTGAGATTATAATCGTTAGTATACACGCAATAAACTTGTGGGATTTACATGGGTAGTATGTACCCCGAACATTGGATATTGAGATTGACATGGTTATTTAGGGACGATACTACGTTTCGTCCCGAGGTTTAAATTGTAGATGACTAACGCTAGCGGAGTTGACTAGGATGTAAAGAATATACGTCGTGTAATGTGGTAATGAGTAGTATAAACCTATGTAGGTTGTATTTTAGTCTCCTACGGTGTGGGATGACGAATTAATGAGATCTTGATCCAATAAAACTTGACTTGGGTTGACTTAGTCAAACATTATATAGTTGATTATGAAGTACATTGGATTGTTGACTTAAACCGTATGCTTTAACAAGGGTTAATTATCTATATTAGTCTTTCCATTAGTGTTATCGAATAGTTATACCCCTTAGTACACGACATTTCAAATGAGACGAATAGTCTCCACCGTCGGATGATGAGTGGGTTATATTCTGGGTAGTTAGTGACACACCTTGGTTATCGTTCCAATACAGACGATGTGACTAATAAAGAGTCGTAATATGCATAGTACACGATGGAAATGAGATGGAATAGATGACATGAGATGGAGTATATTGTGCAGTTAAAGGATACCGTAAGGATCCTAAGTCTGGCGTATTCATCGTATGTCGGTTCGTGATTGTAAGTACGAGTAGGCTTACATTTGTTCAGTTATGAAATCTAGTAATTATGGACTTGGATGATTTGGTGTTCACGTGATTGTTCTAGTAAGCAATAGAACAATCATCCTACTTTGATGATTGATTGTGTGTTTAGTTTGTACAAGCCCATTAATATGATTTGGGTACATGATTGTTTAGCATGACGAGTAAACATCTACTTGTGCATTGCATCGAGTCCAGCTGGCATATGTGCATTTGGAGGTGTATTGACGCTCAGTTATTGCGGGAGCCGAGGCTTCGTAATAGTCGAAGGCCAATACACTGGGCCTCGCCCTACCGTTGGCCACGGTAGGGGTTTCTCTAGCCCCACAATTGAATGGAATAAAATGGTGACTGTGTTTTGTCAACATTTTTTTTGTATGCATTGGGATACGAACACCGATCCCTTGTGACACTTGTAAGTGGCTAGAGCCATATTTGTCTCGGGTCATAGGGGATCGAGCAATACGTCGACGTGGATACAGAAAAATGGTCCACAACGGGTACTTGTAGATCGTGCTTGACGCGATCGGGTACATTTATTTTGGTTGGGATACGAATATCGGTCCCTTATGATTTGTGTACAGCAACAGCAGTACAATTGTCTATTATGGTTCCCTGTAACAAAAGCACAGACATCTATTATGGTTCACAGGAGCAGAAGCACTGTTATTTATTATGGTTCCCAAGAGCAAAATTTCTATCATCTATCATTATCTTATGGAGTAGCAGTAAAGCCATCTCTTATGATCCTCTGAAACAGTAGCACAGTAGTCTACCGAGTTATTAATGGAGTGACAAGGTCGGAAGTGTTAGAAGGGATTCGGAGGTGTGCCTTGAATTCACCGTATCCACCTTTACGTATTTATCTTGCACCCTTATGTGCTCCCTATATGAGCGAATGTTGGTTGTGGTTTCCAACCGGGACGAACGGTTGGCGGCTACTGAGCCTCTCGTCGTAAAGGGTTGATTGTTCTTATGTGCTCTTACCTGTTTATAGAGCTGGCAATGGGCTGGGCTGGGCCGGCCCAGTGCAAGCCCACCGGGCCAATACTCAATACCAGCCCGGCCCCAATTTTACTAGGGCCGAAGAAAAGTAAAGCCCAGCCCAGCCCATCAAAGCCCATCGGGCCATCGGGCCAAAAAGCCCTTGTTGGAAAAATAAATAAAATAAAAGGAACAATGGTGATGCCAATTGCCAAATTAAATTCTAAGTTACTTACTAAACAAAAGCAATACTATGATTTATTGTTTGTCCTAACTGCTAACTACTAAAGGTAAAATAATGCAATCACCGTATCAAACATTAATTAAAATGGAAATAAATATGATACTAGAATGGTCCGAAACTTTAATTATTTAAGAAGTTAACTTTATTGGTCAATTAAAGCAATAATTAAACAATAAAACAATAATCAAATTGGAACATGTTACTTCAATGTTTGAGATTGCATTACAGTATGTATAAATCATAATATCAAACAATAAAGCTAACATGACCATTCTACTTAGCTTTAAAATATAATTGTCTTTAATTATTGCTTTAATTATTTAAGAAGTTAGAATTATTTTTTGAGTGAAAATAAATAAATAATAATAAAATTATGCGGGCCGGGCCTAGCCCAAAAGCCCTGGGCTTTTTTGATGCAAGCCCAATTGAACCGTCGGGCCTACTGGACCGGGCCAAAAAGGCCCACGTTTTTTTGGGCCTCCAAAAATTAAACTTTAGCCCATGCAAACATCGGGCTGACTGGGCCGGCCCATTGGGCTGGGCTAATTTTGCCGGCTCTACCTGTTTATTATCATGTTACATTGATGTGCATAATGCTATGCCATATTGCTGCATTAGTAACTAACTGAGCTTTAGCTTATTCCACACCTTTGTTTTTCCTTAGTTTGTAGGATACATTCCAGTGCAGTGAGGCTTTGGTCCGAAGTTGTACTTTGATTATTAATTTATTTCTACCATTTGTATTTGTGAGATCGTGGGTTAAACTGAGTATATAAACTTAGTATGTCGGGTAGAGATACTTGTATTTTTATAGACTTGTATTTGGTACCAACTTGTAGAGTCGTACCGGTTGTACTATTTTATAACTTCAGTTTTCATGGTTAGTGTGGCCTTGTGCCCATTGGTATTCTATTATTGGCTTTCCCAAGCATGTTGTCTTGTGGTGTTTTAAATGTTGTTGTTCCCCGGCGCTTGTTTAGGCGTGGAGGTTTTATTTGGTTGTGGTCATATTATTATTCGAGCTTTGAAGCTCATATTCATTTAGTTATTCTGCTTCTTAGTTTTGGTTTGGAGCCTTTGTGGCTCGCTTTTAATAGTTCTTTCAGCTGTTTTTCTTCGGTTTGGCGCTCCGAGTTGGGGTTCAACATCAAATCTCGGACTCGGGTCGTCACAAAATTTTTTTGCACATAAATAAAAATCATAGACTTTTGTTTTTCTTTTCCACAAATTTGAACATGTATGTCAAAAAATAAATAAAAGGTTTAATATATAATATGGTCCCTGAACTTTAGACATTTTCCTAATTCGGTTCTAGAACTTTGATCTTTCCTATTTTGGTCCCAGAACCGAAATTTAAGCCTTACAGTTCGTCCCTCAAGTGACGACCGTCACTTGAGACATTAAAAAATGTCTGAAATGCCCGAAATGCCCTTACTAAATGTTGAATGGGATTCCACGGTGGACAAAACGTGCTTTATTTGGATAATGTTTTTTTTTTCTAACTAAGTAACGCAAATCTCAGCTAAACCATTTCCCCTATCTCAGTTCTTCACCCTCTCTCTCACAGTCTCTAACACACATACACACTCTTCCACTGGGATGAGGATTTCCATGGAGATCGTCGTTCTCCTATGCAGAGTTGGACCCAAAATCCATTTTGAAAGGTGTGAAGCAATCACCAATTAAACAACTTCGTTCTCCTCACACATCAGCTTGAACCTCACCACGTTCTGGTTGGCCAAACGCGATAGTGCTGAGGAAGAGATAAGCGGACATAGGAATGAACTCCAGCCACCTCTCTTTCGTCGATTTTAGAGAGAGAAAAATGAAGCAGGAAGAGACCGGCGCTTTAGTAATTCTTTGGTGGAGTTGACGGGAATGTCTATGAGACGAATAAGAAGAAAGAGATTTTTGAATTAGATGCATAAGATTTTTGGGTTAAATCTGTGAGTTTTTTAGCCAAAGACTTACAACATTGGTTGATTAATATCCAAAGGAATTTGAGTCACCGTCTCCATCATCCCCCCTGCCACTCTCTCTCTTTACAAAGGAATTGGGGGGATTTTCTAGGAGAAGACAGATTTCTTGGACATATTTCTCTCTCTACAAAGGAATTGGGGGGATTTTCTAGGAGAAGACAGAATTCTCGGATATATTTCTCTCTCTCTCTCT
This sequence comes from Platycodon grandiflorus, assembly GCA_016624345.1. NCBI lineage: Eukaryota > Viridiplantae > Streptophyta > Magnoliopsida > Asterales > Campanulaceae > Platycodon > Platycodon grandiflorus. The sequence goes on from CM028365.1 coordinate 43,409,518, forward strand.
CTCTCTCTCTCTCTCTCTCCCACTTTCTCTCTCACACATTAATACATAGTCCCACTTTCTCTCTCTAAGTGTGCGACATGGAAATGTCTTGTTATGGCTAATTGAAAGAAGATCAAATCGGAAGACATAGTCACACTGATAAAGAGAAGGGGGTATTGCTCTAGTAATAGAAAGAGAGGTCGCCGGAAAAAAAACAGAGAGAGATGGGGGAAAACTCAAAAAGTGATTGTTGATGGGTTTTAACATCCATTTGGGAGAGAGAAAAAGAAGAGCACAGATCTGGGTTCCTCCCTCTCTCTCTCTCTCTCTCTCTGTCCGAATGTGTGTGTGTATGGGTGCAATTTCTGTGTTTGTCATAGAGGTGGTGCAATGGCAGGGAAAGGTGGTTCAAGCTTACAGTTGTCGATCACTATATTTAATTGTGCATATGATAGCCATAACCATGGAGATCCTTGTCCTCGTTTGGCTTCTCGATTTCTAATAGATTTAAAGATAGAGAAAGAAGAGAGAAGCAAGAAGAGAAAAGATACCGAGGAGAAAAGAGAGAAAGAAAAAGAGAGAGGAGAGAGAAAGATACGGTCAACCAAAAAAAATATATTTAATTCCAAATCAGCATTTTTGACCACTGTTGAATCCCATTCGGCATTTAGTAAGGACATTTCGGGCATTTCAGATATTTTTTAACGTGTAAAGTGACGGCCGTCACTTGAGGGACGAACTGTAAGGCTTAACGAGCGGTTCAGGGACCAAAATAGGAAAGGTCAAAGTTCTAGAACCGAATTAGGAAAAGATCTAAAGTTTATGGACCAAATTATATATTAAACCTAAAAAAAAAAATAAACTGAATTAACAGAAGAAGATTTGTTTGAATCTCAGCCCAAACAAATTGACCAAGGATCATATTCTTTGTTAAATTGATATTCGAAGAGTCATTGAAAGAAAAAAAAATTGGGGAAAGGAAGATTTTTTTTCCGAGTGTTCAGGAGAACTGAAAGGTTGAAAGCCACGGAGAGGAAAATCCCAAAATGAAAAGTTTGTTCGAGAGGTGTTCTAACGCTTATATATATGGGTTGTATATGGCGTGTCGAATTATTTGCATTTATGGAAAAGAGCCACAAAGATTTTATATGCTGTTTTTATATATTTCATATATATATATATATATATATATATATATATATATATGGACTACCTAAAATTTACACTAAGGATAAAATTGACAAAAGCAAGCCGCCAAAGGCAAGCTACTTACCCGCCAACTTCCGAGTAACCCGCACACTACACTACCAAAGAAGGTGGGTCACTTACCCGCAACAACGGCCAACTTACCCACAAAGGCGGCCAACTTACCCGTAAAGGCAGGCCACTCACCCGCAACATCGTTAATTGCTCTACACGTCTTGCATATCACGGAACTATCTCCAATTGAGTAGAATCCTATTACAATATGTTCTCCATAGGACATGTTACCATAATCCGTAAACTACGGGATCTCATCACATCCATCAGGCCCGAAATTATCTAGGGCTACAGGCTACTTTCTTATAAATAGTAGCATCAGAGACATAAAAGATACGCGCAACTATACATTTTTTGCTCCCTGAATTAGCTTTATTCTTTCTCAGATACACATTGCTAGTTCTCACACCAGAGAAGCTTTGCAAGGATCCCCTATGCAGTAACTCTTTTTTTTCAGGCTAGTTACCAGTTACTTCACCGGAGCAAATTCCCATCAGAACCACGGTGCAAAATTCGGCTCATCAGTGGTTTCGTTGTCGGGAAACGTTAGAAAGCCCAGATATCCCGAACCAATACTACAAACCTCTAACACTCCGGTGATTATGGCGGGTAACACGACAATGATTGGCACTGGCAACGATCCTGCTCATCCCACGGTTGAGCAAACGGGAGTGACCAACATAGTGCCAAATCCTGCCACCTGTGCAATGCCACATGGTGGCTCACAGGTGAAGGAAACTTTATATGACTTAAGGGCGCCAGTGCCAAATCCTGCCACATGGTGACCTGCGCGATCTGTTAGATACGCGTCGGGCGACTACCGATACATCCATGCCCCCCGAGGTCGATCCAACCGTCCAGGCAGAGGCACTTAAGGCGCAGACGGCCGCGCTTGTCCAAATAATGCTAAACAATCAGCTTTTGTGGTCAACGGGTCAAGCTGAGGTACCCATTTCGGTCGCACTACTGGGTTCTCAAACATCATAACCCCAACCTACTAAGGTGGTACCAATTACCATAAGTGGGTTGCAGGGACCTAGTAGGCAACTTAATGGAGGACACTCAGGTATGGGGGTTGATCGTTCTGAGAGAAAAACAGTGGAAGGAAGCAAGACTAGGCAAATCCGGGATGATGAGCACCTGGCCAGACATATGGGCGAAAAGGCACCTTCTCAGAGTAGAGTTAGTGTCCGGCATTAACTTCATGACCCGAGAGGTCGCGTGAATGAAGCAGCGGGAAGGACCGCAAGGGAAAGAAGTTGCAAGGGGGAATCTGATCTGAACCCTCACAAAAGACACAGTGGGCATGCCCATAGACCAATGCAATCGAGGCGATCAAAATATCCTCAAAGCCAAGCTACAATGTCGCGTGGGTATTCCTTGAAAAGAGGCAGGTCGGCAAGCCCGAAACGAGTAAGATCCCTTGAAAGGAAGCCATCAAAAATTCATGCGACAAGCAGGCCCACCCCGGATGAAGTCCAGGATCTGAGAAGGAAGCTGGAGGCTATTGAAACTGAGAAGGGAAAGATAACACCTATCGGTACCCGCATCAAACCATTTGTGATGGATCCGTGATTCCCCACCTGACCCAACTATAACATATCCCGCTTTTAATGGATATGAGGGGAAAAACAGCGCACACGATCATCCCAACCACGTTGAGATGAAGCTTGCCCTGCTCACCATGAACGATACAATCATCTGTAAAGCTTTTGTGGGTACTCTACAGGGTAAGACCACTGCATGGTTTACCAACCTACCTGAGGGGTCGATTCAGAGTTGGCCAGATTTGCAAAAAGTATTTATGGGAGAGTTTGGAACAGCAGGTGCCCTACCTAAAATCATAGGTGCGTTGAGTAACATCAAACAGAGGTCGGGTGAATTTATCCTTGCATTTGTGGAACGCTTTAAAATAATTTTGGAACAGATCAATGACATTTCAGATAAGGAGGTATTTACATGCTTCGAGGGAGGCCTGGCGCCCAACACTTTTAAAACGGAAGTGTTTACTCGACCTCCCAAATATAGGGCAGAGTTTTTTGGGTTAGCGCAAAAGATAGGAGCGCGGAGGCTCCAATGGAAAGTGAGAAGAAAGAGACTGACCGCCTCTACAGAAAGGCTGACCGCGGATACAAGGGGGCTACCCACGAACATGACAGGAGCAAGACCAAGCCCAGGGGGGTCACAGATTTTGGGACAGATAAGGAGCTTGACACCTTTACACCGCTCAATACTTTAAGAGAGTAGATTATGAGGGTGGAAGATTTGCTCGCTCCACGGCCATTGAGCAAGAACAGTTTGGGTACAAGGGACCCGAAAAAATATTGCAGCTTTCATAAGGATATTGGGCACATGACAGAAGAATGTCTGCAGCTCAAGATTGAGTGTTCTACGCGAGCTCGCATAGTGCGGCCGCATAGAGCTAAAGCACTGGGCAATTTTTTCGAAAATGCCCTCATATGATCCCGAAATGTGTCTAAGTCATCCTAGGTTGATCTTAACCTCAAACAAAGGTCAAAACACTCTCAAAACTCAACCAAATCATTCCCCAATAAGGCTTGAAGGATGAACAACACAAGTCTCACTCGCACGCGAAGGTAAACGCACGAAGTGACACAAGAATCAGCTCGACTTACGGTCTAACGACAAGAATAACATGCTTGTTACTCGAGGGTGAATCTAAACCAAGGCTAGGTCACTTAAACGTGGGGAATACACAAAGTATGCAAACGACAATTAATGCTAAGAATAGTCTTGAACGAATACAGAAATAACGCACGGCACAACGTAGCTTAATTACGTGTCAAATTCGGTTCTCAACTCAACACGTCACGCTTAACAATCATGACACCCCACTCTCCGAGGGTTTTAAGGTCAATAACGAGAGACTACAAGCGAACAAGAGAAGAAGTTGTGTCGGGGTATTACAAAAGATCTCTCCAAAATAAACTATCCAGCATGGGTGACGTGGCTGGTCAGGGATGGTAACCCAAGGGATAACATCGTCAGCTGGTTTTCTTGACAAACCTGCCATCCATAACCATTCATCACTGGACTCCATTTCACTCCAACTGAATCTTTTAGATTGACTTACAAATTTTCCCTCCGGACTCTGTACTACACCAAGTGCCTGATGAATGGCTTTCATGACCACTATATCCTCTGGTGCGGACATAAACATATTGGATTGCTTTGCGGTCGTGTGTGGGGCGCGAAACTAGAAATTCCATCCCCATCTAGACTCTACTATTATGAATCAGTCTTTCTAACCGTGCATTTTGATAGGAGCTTTCTTAAAAATTTGGGGACCGTCGACGCGGCTACGGGCTGCTATGACATCTGCCGACACCAAAGTAGTGTGAAAGTGAAAAAATACGCTTAGCCGCGGCTCAAAGCCCAAGGATCGACACACTAAAAGTCTGACAGTATGCATATTCAGGTCAATGGGTGCAGAATTAGTCTCCGCTAAAATTCACAGATGACCGGATCGAGGGGTAATCGGAGGCCTACTTCAAAATGAGCACGGTAGAAGGCAACACAGTCATTTCTCACTCGTCCCAATTTACGGTCAATTTTTTCATCGACCACAATGACCCTAAAGTCATCTAAATCAATCCCCATGAAAGTTGCCCACTCAGGTACATCATTTTGGGTGGTTGGCTCTATGCCTACGCGGGCGCCTTTTCGCGAAGTACTAAGGGCAGCCAGTACCCCATCTCTTTTATGCCCGGCATGATGGGAGGATTGGATGTGTTTGATGAAGGTAAATTTTGGTCACGACTCAATGCTGAGGACTCGTAGTAATAGTGAATTCTAATGTATTTCATGAGAGCATCATACGATAAATGTCTAACTTTGGTGCCTAAAGTAAAAGTTCGAGCAGTAATATTTGGAACCGAAATATGGAAAACAGTTGGACTAGCTTTTTTCATTATATTCTCAATACTTCCATGAGAAATTGTGCGCCATCCAATAATATCATCTGACATTACTAGGTGTCCACCCTTACGGGTAAGAGCAAAATAAACAATTCTCTGGGTTTACTTGGTTCTAGCCATAATTTTAAAAATCGAGAAAATAAGTGATAATAGAAGAGATGAAACAGCGGAATACTTGGAAAGAAAACAAATGACTCAGTCTTTAACAAAAAAAGGAATACGGTTTCTCCTTCGGTGATGGTACTAAAGAAAGCTCAAAAATACCGCAAAAGGGATAAGAACGAACGACGACAAAAAACTTGGCGGGACTGGTCACTTTTTCTCTCTCACGGCTAGAAGGCTCTCTCCCAGTTTTCTTTCTCGGAGTTTTTGAGCTGGTAAACGACTGAGTCTCATGGTGTGTATTTATAATGGATCAACCTGCAATACTAATCCGCCTTGAAAAAGGTAAACACAAAAACGAGACTTTTATATCTTCTGTACTTCTTGTATTAACTGAACTTTAGTACAAATACACTACCTCGTTGACACGCAAAGCTTACCCGAAAATTAACTGCAATATTCAGATTTGATGAGTCATTCAATGCATATTAAATTAGTGGATGAGAAAAGTAGGCTGCATTGAGCTTTTCAGGCCAGTTCCACGCGGGTCAGTACTCCAAATCTCTCATGCTCTTAGCTAGAGGGACACGCAGCTCACTCTTAGAAGCAATCAGTAACAACAAGATTCTTGAGTCAAAGCCATGCAAATAGAGGTTGACTGAAGAGTAAATTTTGCGCCGATAATTACTCAAAACAAGGGCCATTAAGGTGAATTGACATTGAAGATTTGACAATGGCCCACGTGAAGTAACAATAATGCTAAAGCCAAAAAGGGTAGAATATTTAATTCTTCTTTGGAGGGATGATTCAATCATATTAAAATATCAAGATGACCATCCTATTATATTGATCTTCATCTACCCATCTGGCCAGTGCAAATGATGAAACACAAGGCGAGTCACTTCATATGCCGTTGGCATTAAAATTATTTTTGCTAATTGTTGCGCCGCGGGTGAAGGTTTTTTTTTTTTGTGTATATTGGTGATTTTAAAACTTTAAAATATACTCTTTGGTCTGAGCACGCTCACACAACAAAAGTTAGAGGGCTACTGAACTACCTAAAATTTACATTAAGGATAAAGTTGACAAAAGCAAGCCGCCAAAGGCAAGCTACTTATCAACCCACTTCTAAGTAATCCGCACACTACACTACCAAAGAAGGCGGGTCACTTACCCACAACAGCGGCCAACTTATTCGCAAAGGCGGACCACTCACCTGCAACATCATTAATTTTTCTACACGTCTTGCATACCACAGAACTATCTTCAACTGAGTAGAATCCTATTACAAAATGTTCTCCACAAGACACGTTACCATAATCCGTAAACTACGGGATTTCATCACATCCATTAGGCCCGAAATTATCTAGGGCTACAGGTTACTTTATTATAAATAGTAGCATCATAGACATAAAAGGTACGCGCAACTATACATTTTTTGCTCCCTGAATTAGCTTTATTCTTTCTCAGATACACATTGCTAATTCTCACACCGGAGGATATTTGCAGGGATCCCCTGCGCAGTAACTCTTTTCTTTTCAGGCTAGTTACCAGTCACTTTACCGGAACAAATTCTCATCAGGATCACGGTGTAAAATTCGGCATCATCAATATATATAAAGTATATATATATATATATATATATATGTTTATGTGTGTGTTGTGGGGGGAGTTTTTAATTAATGTAATTAGGTGAGTCATTTAATACTATTAATTTCAATCTTTGATTTTTAATCCAATAATTGATATAATAGTAACCATTGATGATTAGAGAGATGAAGTAATCATTATATATATATATATATATATATATATATTTAGTTCATAAAATTGAATAACATAGTTTAGAGCATCTCCAATGTTATCATCTAGTTTTTCATATGTGGCATGCTTGAACAAGATAATCATCTAGTTTATCTTACGTAGCATGCTTGAACAATATGATATCTTTCATATGTTGCAAAAAATTTACAAGATAGAGAGTCTTCTTTCTAAATGTTATTTCACCGTAACTGATTGACAGTAAAAAATAAAAAATATTTGATGGTAAACCATAACTGATTACTTCATACCGTAAATGATTGACAGTAAACCATAACTGATTAACAGTAAAAAGTAAAAGAAAACATACGGTAAATGACGTGGATTGAAAGACATCCTCTTTGTGAAGCATTAGAACATCTCCAATGCTATCATCTAGTTTTCCTATATGACATGTTTAAACAAGAAGACATCTTTCATAGTGGCAAAAATTTAAAAGATACAGAGTCATCTTTCTAAATGTACTCCAATGCAAGACTTCTTTTAGAATATTCTTTCAGACGTGAAATTATTTTATAATTATTTATAGAAAGTAAAAAACTCCTACTATAACTGATTAAAGGTAAAAAATAAAAATAAAAATTGAGAGTAAGTGACGTAGATGAAAAATCATCCTTTAGGTACCCCTCTAAAAGTAGAGGGATACCTCTAACTAAATGACACATTATCTCCACACCTGCATTAAATGTTTGCATTAGAGAAGATTTTTTTGGAGAAAATCTATCTTTCCTACGTGTCTAGCATCTTTTTATTAGATAGATGATTGCATTAGAGAAGCACTTAAAGGTTTGCATTGGACATGTTTGAAGAAAAAGTCCTCTTTCGTATGTGACAAAAAAATTTAAAAGATAGAAAGCCCTCTTTCTGAACGTGCTCCAATACAAGACTCCTCTTAGAACATTTTTTCATACGTGACAGCTTTTTATAATTAATTACAAAAAATTAAAATTAAAATTAAATAAAAAGAAATTGACGGTAAACCATAACTGGTTGATAGTAAAAAATAAAAGAAAACTGACGGTAAATGACATGAAAATAAATCTTTGAGGTGACCGTCTAAAAGTAGACGATGAGAATGTCTTCAAACTAAATATTACATCATTTCTACCTCAACATGAAAGATTTGTATATTAAAAAATTATCTTTCCTATATATCTAACTTTTTTTTTTTTTTAATGATTGCATCTCTTTCACGCCAGTGAGAAATCAGGTCAGGATGTCAAATGAATTTGCTTCACAAGTTCCCTGCAATTATTCTTGGGCTCAACCACTACTTTCACTTGGTCATAGATCCATTGGACCCCATGACAAACAACTACTCCTACACGAGTTGGAGACTGAAACAAAAACTAACCAGTATACTTATATATATATATATATATATATATATATATATATATATATATATATATATGACCAATATTCACAGTTTCAAGTTGAATTATTACTCTTGACAATTTGATTTAGGGAGAGGCTATTTGGACAAAACTAACCCTTAATTTACTACTTGTCATTTGATAACGAATTGTTTATTAGTTTCAATCAATTCAAAATTTAAAATTTAGAATAAATTAGTATAGGTAGACAAAAAGTTTTAAAACTTTACAAGACTATATCACAATATGATCTTACTTAATTTTTTACAATGATATCATTTAAATCTAACTTTAAATTTTTTATTTCAATCAGCAAAGATCATATGTTTTCTCAAAGTTCGATTGGAAAAAAATATCTTTATAATATTAGTTTTTCTATTATGCAACACTTCAGCCATGAGCTTAATTAATTAAATATTTTAAAAAAAATAATGATGTCATTCATGTGAACGCTAATTAAAGATTATTTAATATGTTTTGAATTAAGAAATAATATTAAAAGGTTACTAGAAAAGTAACTTTATTAGTCAACTTAAAATGGACAAGTAATTATGGGTAGTATTGTCCAAAAATGTATTTATTTAATGTAATAATTACTAATGTAGTGGATTAGCGAAAATTGCAGTGGAAATAGTTTCTCCCTTTGATTTATTCAAGAAATTTTAGAGGAAATATATTATTACTCTTTGGGACATTTAAAATTTGGAGGAAATATATTACTCCCTCCGTCCCTAAATTATTATTTTCCTTTCCTTTTTTGTCCGTCTCAGAATAATTATTTTGTTTGAAAACTTTACTTTTTAGGACATCACTTTTACCATTTTACACTTACTTTTTTTCCTATTTTAATTATGGATCACATACACATGGGTATTAAAGAAAATTACACATTATACCAATATTAATAATCAAGTCAATTTTTTTAATCCGTGTACCGGATCGAACAAGACAATAATTAAGGGAGAGAGGGGTATTCAATTATTTCTCTTTGCAGCGACGGAAGGAGTAACACACAAGTACTTTCTAAATGTGCCAATTTGGGACATTTAGAATTACCAATTTTATATAAATTGTGCTAAATACAACACCCATTTTATGCTAAATACAATACCCTTGGACAGATTTACTATTTTGCCCATGTTATAAATGAAAAAAAAAAATTTATGACAAGACCGCCACCTCTAGGCAGTCCTCCATTTCCATTCATTATTTCGTCAGTTTTTTTTTTTTACATTTTAATACCCTAAAGTTAATATTTCCGTTAAAAAGTTAACGGAATCATTAAAATTTTAACGAAATTCCTCCATAGGACCGCCACCCCTTGGGGGTCTTCTTCCATAGGACCGCCACCCCGAGGGGGTCTTCTTTTTTTTTTTTTATAATTGAATGATAGGCAAAATAATATTTTTTTCATGAAAGTTTGATATTTAGCACTTTTTGGGTGTTGTATTTAGTACCTATGTTTTATATATTGAGCAGTGCACCACTTGGAAAACCGTTCAAGGTACTTAGTGGTGCAATTGAAGAATGAGAATTACAAAGTAGGAGCTTGAACTCTGTAAAGCTGTGGTTCAAAATATGGGAAGACTCGCAAGCAATCTTATGTAAATGTAGATGTCTAGTACAGTACAACCTCCAACACGTCCGGTAGTTGTACAGTACAATAATTACATATTGATGAATAATATTTCCAACATCCGATATGTATAACAAACCTTAGCAAGTTGAATCACATCCCATTCACTCGCATAAACACACAATTTCAAGCGAAAGAACAAATAAAGTACTCCTTGATCAAATAAAGTACTCCTAAAAAAAATTAGAAACTAAATAAAAATCACACTCTGTGGGTCCAGATCAACCATTATGCATAGAATTTTCAAAGAACCATCTCAAATAACTCCCAACGTTCCCTCACTCCGACTTCTGCGAATAGCAAGATCTGCCTGGAAGCTCAGAAGTTTGCTGCCGAAATCATAAATTTGGTGCCGATGAGTACTTGTCTTGAATCCACTAGGAGGAAGGCGCCCATTCCGGCTGCCCCTCGATGGTTTTGGAGTTGGAGAGATCACCGCTTTACGACCATGTACTGAAGAAGAGGCCACTTTGTGAGAAGCTGCATGGCTTACCTTGCGCATAGTCTTGAGATCTGATCTCACCCCACGGTCAATCTGGTGGGCAGAAATCCCTAATCGAGCTGATCGTTCCGCCGCATCCTTCATGCCAGTGCCAGTTTTAATAGAGTGCCTGTTGAAGTATGCGAGATGAGGAAGGAGGCCTTGCAGATATTTCCTGAGTTGTTCATCTCCTATGTTTTTCTGGGCTGGGTTCCCTTCCAGGCTGATGGCTTGTAAAGAGTTGTAATTAGCTGCTAGTTGGCCTAGGGACTTGGTGGTGGATAGTTTGTTGAAACGTAGATCGAGGACATTAAGTTTTAAGAGACGGTGGAGACCCTCAACCTCGCTTATTTTGTTTCCAGCCAAGTACAATTCTTTCAAGGATGAACACGACGCTAGGCCTTCAAGCACAGAGGAAAACATAAAAAAGTTAATATATCAGGTAAACAAAATCGCCATACATAGACTACCTATCAAGAATTTCATAAATAATACTATTAGAGTAAGGCCTTACCATGCCCAATTCTTAGTATCCGATTGTAGCTCAGGTCAAGTACACGAAGTCGTGTAAGTTCACGTAACCCTTCAATGGTGGAAATATTGTTCTTTGACAGATTCAATATATGGAGTCCTCGAGGGAGAGCACCGGCCGATATCCTCACTGGGAAAAAAGTTGGAATTTTTATGATCAGCAAGCATTAACACAAGTTCAAAATTACGCAACAACAATAGGAATAGAAGCCAGAGATTAAAACCTATGGCATTTCCAGATAAATTAAGTGCTTTCAGGCTGACAAAAGCGCTGAGAAAAGGGATCACAACCAAGCCAAGATTTGCCAGCTGTGCTGTAGTGGCCGAGCCTGTCAAAGACGATATATACTTTTTTGCTGCTTCCATGCCAGGAGTGACCTTAGCATCAATTTTTGAAGCCGTCAAACCATCCAGGACATTGTCATCACTCTGTATCTGATGCTCAGAAGTAGATGGAAAACCAGTTTCTTCCAAAGGGCTGCAATGCTGAAGATCCATAACCCATTTCTCGATACGTTTGATCCTAAAATCCTTGCTAGGCAACTCCTCCAACTGACAAACTGAAGAATGGTCCGGAACGCCTTTCCCCTTGTTCAACTCGTCCATCGCAGGTACTATCCAGTCCTTTGCTGAACCAACATAGTTATAAGCATTGTAATTATCATCAGCAAGGTTCTCACTTTCGCTATTTTTTGGGTCAATATTTAACACACTACCATCTCTTTCCCGGTCTTGTATCATTCCAATGTCGTGAGTTGACATATCCTTCCTCCTTGAATCCAAAACATTCAGGTCATCACAAGATCTAGAGGAAGGCAGCCGGTACGCAGAAGCAGACCGTCCCTTACAAGAACCTAAGTCGTTCCACGAGCTCGATTTTACAATAGCAGGGGGAGTGCGAGGTGTATGGTTGCTAGACTCACCAGCACACTCCTCGCCAGAAAACCGAGTCTCAGAATTTTCGCAGCCGCCTTCTCTTGCAGATTGTTGCGGATCACCAATAGAAAAAATTGATTCATTATTACCCATATTAGAACTCACTAGAAGTGAATCAGAGGGCATAGCTTCTTGGTACTGACCCGGAGGGCATATTCCGTAATCCTTGCCACCAATTGGATTATCAGACCCACAAGAATATCCATGACCGCTTTCATTTTCGGAGTCATGTTCAGCAGACGTCCTTCCCTTCCAGTCGAGTCCACTCCCCAGAGACAGGCTTTTTTTCATTTGTCCAGTGTTTTCAACCCCAACATCACTCTCATTATCGTTTTTGCTCTTAAATCCCTCTGACTTCCAGTCATGCTCAATCGAAGAGGGGCTCGGTATATTATCAACACCACTATTGAGAGCATCCTCTGGACTTTTGCCTCGTGAAAGATTGAAATCCTTCAATGCTTGATTTTGAGAATAATCTTCCAATGTCTGCATTGCTTCGGCGGACAGCTGAACCGTTTTCTGGTTAGAGTAAGATACACTGTCAGCAATATGATCCATTGAACAATATCTTCTAATTGTAGTTTAAGGAAGAAAAACAGCCACAGAAGGTTCGTCCACTCACCTTGGGTTTGTGATGTATGTGAGTAGGGAAGCATGAGAACCTAACCATCTTTATAAACCTAACCAGAGTTCAATTCACACGAAATCTACCTGTTTTGCTACATCTAACTTGTTGACAGAAAACTACACTGCTCAAACTAGCACTTCTAAAGTGAAATCACATACTGACACAAGGCAATCTAGGGCTTAGACAAGGATGGCCTTAGCCATAATCAAGGGACAACCCGACGGAAACACGGCACAATTTCCAAATATGTGATGATCTTGATCTCCTCAAAACACATAGTAGTATCACTCCATTATTATCACCCCACACCCACTTAGTGGTGCGAGAAAAAGTTGAAGTTGTTGCAGCGGCCAGTCTGAAAGAAGGTTTTGGGCAACTTCCGGAGCCCAGTCTTTAACATGCGTAAGAGACAACCGCCTGATAAATGAGAAAGAAAACAAATTGATCAACTCCGTGAAACAAAAAACACCCGCTTATTACAGTAAATTATTAGTACTAGTGAATTCGAAATAATAATGATAAAATAAAATCCAAAACCTAAATCCCAACAGAAAGATCCAAATAATAATAATAATAATAATAATAATAATAATAATAATAATAATAATAATAATAATAATAATAATTAATAAATAAAATACTAAACTAAACAAAAAGGAAGCATTATCCAACACCCCAGGATCTACCAATGTGTACTTGTCTTATGATGCCTATCAAGAAATCTTGAGTAAAAGGAAAAGTAAAAAGTAAAACTTAAGACTTAAAGTTGGCCCATTAAAATTGGTGGCCAGATGAGACCAAACAAGTGGAAAATAAGGCCAAAAGATTAACGTTTTCAAACCTAATTTGTGCTTTGAATTCACAGAAACCTTGTTTTGAGAGAGCATTTTTGTTTTTATTCGGTGAGATAAAATGGTAACAAGACACTTATCCAAATTGCAGTTTACTTTCTCATTAATTACTGGAATGAAATTACCAGCGCTTGCATTGTACCATCAAAACATAAGGAAAATCAGACATTAGCTGTTTGGAAGTAAGAACCCAAGTTTTGCAATTGAAATCAGAGCTCCTCTAGCTCAAACTATTTTACTGGGATTTCCAATTCTACCTCACGAATTGCAGGTGCCCATCATAGGCACCACACCACCATTGTTATGTTACAAGAGAAAACATATAGGTCCAATTATTCAAAGAGTTAGTGCTATCTTTCCTTGTATTATGATTTTCCTGCATACAATACAATAAATTGCATAGAGAAGACTGTAATTCGATTTATATACATGGCATATCAATATTCAAGTCAGTACCAATCAGGCAATCAACATAAAACGCTTGTACCAATCCCATATAACCAGCATAGAAATTTCCAATCAAAACAAAGATTAACAACAATAGGAGCTAACAATTCAAAGGTCTTCCTCTATACAATCTACAGCTTAAAGCAACAAAATCACAATGAGAACAACGACAAAACTATCTCCTTATAACAATAATTCAATGATAAAACGAACCCAGAAACAAAATAAACAATCAAGTGAAGCCTAGGAATCGCTCAATAATCATTAGCTAGACAAGAGCTAACCATTCCAAGATCTTCCTATGAATCAAAAGTTACAGGAAAACAAAATCACAGAAACAAATCTACTTATAAACAATAATTCAAGAAAACCAAAACCCAGATACAAACTAAGCAATTGATGGAAGTCAAAAATAAAAAATAAAAAATAAATCAAACCTCTTAGTAGCCAGATTGTAAACTTGGATTCCCGAAAGAAAGATAGCCTTTCTTGCTCCTCTAATGCTGGAAAACTGATTGAAAAACACAAAAAGGATTGTTTGGGTTTTCTTTTCTTCTTTTTTGGGGGGAATCAAGAGATAAACATGGAAAAAAGAAAAGGGTTGGATTGTTGTGACCCTAGAAGATGATTTGAGACGGTTGGCTGAGATTTATAGGCTATACGAACGGTGCAGATTTTTACTCTTTTCTTTCTGTTTTCCCTTTTATTTTATAAATCAGATTTGATAATCACTTGAGATTACGTAAACTTAATTACTCGTAATCATATCATACTAACAAAGAAAATCTTTGAATTTATTACGAAGATGCTTTTCTTGATTGTTGTTGTTGTGTAGTCAAAGTAACCCAGGAGAAAACAAGAGAGAGAGAGAGAGAGAGACAGAGAGAGAGACAGAGAGAGTGGCGACCACGAATAAGGGAAACCAAAAAGAGCGTGTGAAAATTAGGGTGAGACCGATTTTGGGGCCGTTGAATTAGATATGTGTTTGAGGTGGGAATGTCCTTCCTTCATTATACCTACTTACCTAGGGGCTTTACTTTAATAGCCATCTCCAGACGGTGTTTGGCCCAAAAAAATAAAAATGTTCATATTTTTTATTTTAAAATATTTTGACTAATGTTCTTAAATTTTTTGATAAAATTAATTTATTTAAAATAATAGAACTTAATTAATGTTATGAGTATTATCGTCAGAATATATTTTATAGTTCATCATTAATTACGTTTCTTGTCAACGAAAAATATATATCCGAAGTACTATTGAATCGTACCAATGTTCCATATTCGGTTTAATGAAGACAAAAAAACTTGAATGAGACCCTCTTATGAAATCATTCTAAAATAAATGCTTATATTTGTTTAGGGAGCAAATAATTTCTTAAGGGGTAGTTCAGTGGTAGAGCTGAGACTTCACAAAGTAAAATCATAAGTTCGATCCCTTCCTATATCCCTTTAAGACATTAAAAAAAAAAAGGAGCGAATAAAGTTTTAATTCTGATATTATTAATATATTTTTTGTAATAATAAAAAAATGAATTTAGAACCAATTGTCTAATCAAAATAGTAGTATTACTTTGTCCTTCGGTAATTAAGATTTTTCATATCATTAAACGAGTGAAACTTTTTTGGCCCAATCTTTTGTTCATTTGAAAGGAGACATAAGTATATTTTTTGTCGGTCATCAAACTGATTGATTCTTTTTAAGAATTATTTTTAACGCGAAGTAGAATTAGCTTCATCCAATCAACTTGAACAAGAAAGGAAATTAGGGTGTGGATAATATCCTTGTGAATGATTTCGATATGATGAAGTTACTTAGAAGACAAAACTTTTGTAGTAATAGTAAATTACTTATTATATTGATTTTTCTACATTGTGTTAGGTCGTCACTACTGCCACCACAAGAAATGTGTAGAAGGGAGCATTGAAGATAGGTATTGATGATCTTCGCCGAACCACGATACGCTCTCAGGGGTCTACCCACTTTATGGCAGTGAGTTTATGCTCTTTCTCACACCTGAAAAATTGGCACGCTCGCCTTTCGAACCCCTGACCTCTAGGATATGGTCTTTGGGCAATGGACATGAGTACCACTTGGGCTACTAGCTTAAGAAGTACTCATGTCCCTTGCCCAAATACCATATCTTGGAGGTCAGGGGTTCAAAACTAGGCGAGCGTGACAGTTTCAGGATGTGAGGAAGAGTACAAACTCACTACTATGGAGTGGGTAGATCCTTGTGAGCGTGATCGGACTCAGTTCATACCCAGAACGATTATGTCTCATTAGGTATAAACAAGTTAGTTCTAGTAAAACAACTTGCAGTACGAGGATATGCATTAACTATATATGTTTTCGATACTATAGAACTATGTCAAATTTGATATAAGGAAAAACAAAGAAGCAAACACAAGAAAGCCAATCCACGTGACATAATGATTTACGCATTCTACCTTGTTGGATTTCCATAAGTGAGATTAACTTATATTCGAATCGGCTCAGTTTGAAATTAGGAAGAGGCCTCAGAAGAAGGCTTGCACAAAGGAACCCTAGAAAGGTAAAGGAAATGACCTGAAGAGGTAATGATCATTATTATATGGATGTTTTGCTAGTTTTTTACACACAAAATAAATTCGGTGACTTCAATTTGTTTCCTACACTGTTTTTGAAGTATTGTAATTTCGATCTATATATATTTGTTTCTTGTCAAATACTTCATTCGTTCCAGGCAAAGAGTTCACTTTCTTTTTTTAGAAGTCAACATATGATTAAATCAAATCAAAATTTTATATACTTTACTTATATTCTTGGAAATAAAATTTTATTAATTAAAAACTACCTTAAGAATACTATGAATTATAAAATTATCCATATTTGTAATTTTGATCTATATTTGAAGTATTGTAATTTCGATCTATATTTGAAGTATTGTAATTGGCACGTAATTTCGATTTCCTAACTCTACATACAGTTTTTGAAGTATTGTAATTTCGATCTATATTTGTTTCTTATCAAATACTTTATTTGTTTCAGGCAAAGAGTACACTTTTCTTTTTTAGAAGTCTAACACGTGACTAAATCAAATTAAAATTTTACATAATTTACTTATGTTCTTGGAAATAAAATTTTATTAATAAAAAATTACTTTAAGAATATTATAAATTAATTCCTGGTAAGTTGTTTCATGCAAAGTATATACACACATTTTTCCCATTGATATCATCACGCTACACACGTTTTTCCCATTGGTATCATCACGCTTCTCTCTCTTTCTCCAAGTTCAGTACCTAGCCAGCTCCTAAGAGCCAATCATTTGAATTGATAGAGAGATTCCCCGGCCCCCGTCCGTCACCTGTTTCCTGCACAAGCTCCGGCCCCCATCCTAGTGCGAAAAAGGGTGGGCCAGAGTACCAAAGAATTAATTAGCTAGCTGGAGTTGGCTCGGGAAAATCGTGAGGTCTCAATTATTGGTTAGAGTAATTGGCACGTAATTTGGACTCCTATCCCTCTCCCAAAGAATGGAGAAAGATCCGATAAGGGTTCTTGTGGCAGGCACTGCGAGTAACATATATTTATATTTACGTTCTGTTTCTAAATATGCATCTTATGCTGCACGAAAAATAAATGTCTTAAATGTTCCCGTAATTTTACCTGGAAAAATATGATGGTATCCTTGTGAAAAAAGTTTCATGCAACATCTTCCTTCCATTAATTGGTTCATGTACATAAAGGGTTGGCTAGGTTTAAGCGTATTAATCCATTTTTACTTTTTTACATTTTTGTTCCGCAGGGCAGTTAGGCTAGGTTTAAGCGTAATTTCGATTTCCTAACTCTACATAATATTTTGAAGTCGGATCCTCTATTCCAAAATGGTGTTTCATCTCATATTTCAACTGTTGGATGTGTGCCACATGTGCATGTGAATAAACTACATTAATTACCCCGTGATTTTTTATGCACATGTGGCGCACATCTAACAATTGTAATAGGAGATGAAACACCATTTTAGAATAGAGGATCCGATTTGTGACCAATCCTTCTATTAAAAGTTAGCATTCATGATTTTCAACACGTTGTCACTCATCATTGGCTAACTCACAATGTGCTATTCACCCGATGCCAAACAAGTGTAACGCTCACCACTTTGGACATCATCTCCTTGAGAAGTTATATATTCCCCCGTTCTAGCCAAAAAATTCACGTTTAAAAAGTTTAATTATTAAGGGATATATTAGTATTATTAAAATAAATCATAATTATAAAAATATTTAAATATAACCAAAATGATTACAACACAAGTAAAGGGTAGAGATGAAATGTTGTGAAAATTATAAACATAACTTTTTGAAAGTGGACTCTTTAAGAGCCCGTTTGGTGTAGCGTTTTCAAAACGCAGCGTTTCTAAAATACAGATTATTTAAAAAATAGAGTTTTTCTTTATAAATGCGTTTGAGATATTACGTCAAAACGCATCTTTTTATGCCCTACTGCATTTTAAAATCTGCGTTTTGGGAAAAAAAAACTAAAAATTTCAGCGTTTTAAAATGCAGCTGCGTTTTGAATACGCAGCTTTTTCTACCGCAGCATTGAAACGCTAAGTTAAGGAATAAACTGCGTTTTAACCCTGCGTTTTGGCCAAAACACACGAACAAACCCTGCGTTTTGGCCAAAATATTCCAACGGTTCGAATATGAGATGAAACACCATTTTGAAATAGAGGATCCGACTTCAATTGGTCACAGAATCCTTTCATGCTAGCCATATTTCGTTGTTATAGATGATATAATTAAGGGTTAATGACACCACTAGTCCCTTGACTATTAAGTATTTTATGGTTAGTTCTTTAAGAATTTTTTTAAAATTTTAGTTCCTAAAGTATCAAAATTAGACATGCATAGTCCTTTTGGTGAATGTCGTTAGTATTTTTCTGTTAAGTCTGTCATGTGTCTCCCATGTGCATTTGAGTAAGGACTAAAATAAAATTTCACAAATTTTTTTCTCCCCCCTCCCCTCACCCACCCACATCTTCATTCTCTTCCTTACTGACCTCCCTCAAGTCGCCTCAAGCCATATCTGGCTAAGAGTCCACCTCAAGTCGATGTTAGAAGCCCACCTTCCCCCAGACTGGGACCAATCCTTCCAGAAGCTCTATGACGAGCGCAGGACCTCTCAGGGACTGAAGCCTTTCTTTTTCTCTTTCTGCCTGGAATTGAAGTGAGTGGGAAGCTACGACCTCCCCCTCACACCACCACGACCTCCCCACCCCACACTACCACCACCACCACCACTTTCAATCTAAACTCTCATACCACCACCTGACCTCCCCCCACCCCACACTACCACCACCACCACCACCTTTAATCTAAACTCTCTCTTTTTCTCTCTCTCTCTCTCTCTCTCTCTCTCTAATTTAGCTCTCATCTTATGTGATCTTTTTTCACTCTCGATGGCGAAGGTAAGAAGCTCGAACAGAGTAAATTTGAGGACGATCGCTGGCGACGACGAGAAATTGTGGGTAGATCTGGATTTTGATTTTGAACTGGTTTTTGATTTGGTTCTGAATTTAGTTGATTTTCATAGTTGATATATGTTTGGGTATTATCAAAGAGAGAGAGAGGGAGAGAGAGAGAGAGAAATCAAAGACAATGAAGATATTGCCGCCGGCAACTACAATTTGTTTCTCAGTCCATGGCGGTGGCAACTTTTCTAGATTTGCAAATTTGAAGCAGTGGGATTGGGTTGTTTCAAGCATCGTGGTGAGGTTTCTAGAGATCTCTTTTGGTCGTGTTTTTTGTAATGGGTCATTTTTAGCATGTTTCTTGGTTATTCAGTTAATTTTTAATGGTGTTGGAGTTGGTGGTGAGAAAATGATGGGGTGGTAATGTCCGGTGGCAGTGGCGTAGATGAGAAGATAGTGGTAGAGGGTATGACTGGTGTTGGGAATAATTTAGATTATGGGATAAATTGAAAAATTAAAGGAATGGGATGAAGATGTGGGTGGGTGGGTGGTGGTGGGGGGAGGCACATGGGAGGCACATGACAGATTTAACGGAAATATACTAACGGTATCCACCAAAAGGACTATGTGTGTCTAATTTTGGTACTTTAAGGACTAAAATTTTAAAAAAATTCTTAAGGGATTAACCGTAGAATGCTTAATAGTCTAGGGACTAGTGGTGTCATTAACCCTATAATTAATGGTTAACATTTTCTTGATCATTTAATTGAGAGTTTAAATGTAGAATTTGAGAAAATCTAGCACTTTGGCCCAAACACACATTGATCGCTCTAGTTTGCGAGAAGTTTTTCAATTGTCCATACAAAAAACCAAAAAACCTTCTCGAGACCATGATCATGGCATTCCTAGTCTGGCCTCTAGTGTGATATTTCTGGTAACTTCTAATTTTTCTTCTTAAATTGACTTAAATCGAGTTTTGACCTTTCGAGGATGCTCCTAAGATACGCATGGGATGTTTTCTATCTCAAGTCTTAGCCGTTTACTTATGATAGCAAAACCAAATCCCATCTCTCTCTCTCTCTATCTCTCTCTATCTCTCTCTCTCTCTCTCTCCCCTCTCTCTCCCTCCCCCTCTCTCTCATTCCCTCTCTCTCTCTTTCTCTTTCCCCCCCCCTCTCTCTCTCTCCCTCCCTCCCTAAAAGGACAAAGCCCTAAGTTTAAGCTAAGTTGTGACATCTTAAACACCCGTGTGTATTTTAATACTTAGATCATCTCCAATGCTATCATCTAGTTTTTTTTATGTGACATGTTTAAACAAGAAGACCTCTTTCATATGTGGCAAAAGATTTAGAAGATAGAGAGTCATCTTTCTAAACGTGCTCCAATGCAAGACTTCTTTTAGAACATTCATTCAGACATGTCATTGTTTTATAATTATTTATAAAAAGTAAAAAATAAAAATTACTCCTAACTAATTGACACTAAAAAATAAAAATAAAAACTGACGGTAAATAACGTAGATGAAAAGACATCTTCAGGTGACCTTCTAGAAGTAGAGGATGACGTAGATGATGTCTTCCCAACTATATGGCACATCATCTCCACCTCAATATAAGAAGTTTGCATTGGAGAAGATTTTTTTTTTTTTTTGAAAAATCTATTTTTCCTATGTATCTAGCATTTTTTACTAGATAAATGATTGCATTGGAGAAGCTCTTAAATATCTAACAAACAATGATCCACCGATTAAACTTTGATGAGTTTAATAGTTTAAGCAGACAACTTTCCTCGCGATCCTTGCAAATTTCCATCAATCTTATCTTGAACCTAACAAATTTCTGAGGCTAAATTACCAAAACTATGATACTTTTTCTTCGGTTAATGCCTTCATCGGCTCAACCCGCAGTTGAGATAGCAAATGTATGGAATCATACTTCCGATTGGTAAATAATGATAATGATTCATATCTCAATACATATTATATTCATATCTTGCTATATAAAATTCAAATCTTACTAGAGTAAATTATAAAAATCTAGGGAAGACATCATGATCCTCTACTTCTACATCCTCACCTAAAGGATGTCTTTTCATATACATCATTTACGGTTAATTTTTATTTTTTTACCATTAATCAGTTACAATATGAAGTAATTTTTTTTTGTAATTAATTATAAAATAATGACACGTCTAAAAGAATGTTTTACACGTTTAGAACGAGGACTCTCTATATTTTAAATTTTTTGTCACATAAAAAAGATGTCTTCATGTTTAAACATGACACGTAGAAAAAATTAGAGATGCTCTAAGAATTTAATTATTCACTTTCTTTATCAACTAATTATTTTTTTATACAATTGCTTAGGCACTCAAATGTTTCCTTGATGGAGTTATATTTACAGTATTACTTCTACCTAACACATTGAGTATAGAGTTACACAATTTGGGAATTACTTGCACTTTTGTGTTTCACGATGTAGAGCCCGTTTGGTGTAGCATTTTGAAAATGCAGTGTTTTAAAAATGCAGTGTTTTTAAAACACAGATTATTTAAAATACGGCTTTTTTCTTTATAAATGCGTTTGGTATATTATGTCAAAACGCTGCTTTTTATTCCCTACTGCATTTTAAAATTTGCGTTTTGAGAAAAAACTAGGAATTCCAGCGTTTTAAAACGCAGCTGCGTTTTGAAAACGCAGTGTTTTCTACCGCAGCATTGAAATGCTAAGTTAAGGAATAAGCTGCATTTTAACCCTGCGTTTTGGCCAAAACGCGCGAACAAACGGGTTCGTAAATGTATCCTTACCAACTTTATGTTCAAAAGGCTCAGTTTTTTCTAAAATAGGCAATCGACTAAAACTCTAATAATATTGCTTTTTCAATATCCTAGCCACTGATAACTCATTCAAATCTTAAAGCGAAATTTGATAGAGGGTTATAGAAAATAAAAGGAAATAAAAAATGAATTAATGTCCTATATTAGGTCAATTCCAAGTAATCTTACTCATAAGTTAGGTCTATAAATTCACAAGAGTAATTTATGTATTTCAAATGTGAGGTTGTTGTTTAATCAGTCATATGGTGGTCATATGCTTATCAGATAGGTTACGATGAAAATCCCAATTCACAATTGTCTTATTTTGACTATATAGTGGTACAATTTATTCAAATTTTTTATTTTTCTTTTTGAAACCCTCTATACGACTATTAAAAGTATAAACACTAGTAAATCTTTTTGCACCAAAGTATCCTGACAATTAACTACTCATTTCGTTCCAACCAAAGAGTCTATTTTTGACTTTTTTGTGTCAATTTAATTAAAATTTGACTGAGGATTTACATAAATTTATTTCTTTTTACAAAGTCATAAAAATTGTAATCCGTAATATTCTTAATGTATTTTTTAGTGAATTACATTTTATTTTCAAAAACATAATTAAAGTATATTAAATTTTAATTTGATTTAGTCACATGTTGATTTTTGAAAATAGAAAGTGAACTCTTTGATCGGAACGAAGGGAGTATATGACTACCGTGTTCTCTAAGCACTTCTCTAATTCCCTCAATTAAAATTAAAAAGGAAATAGACTATATCTCTTGCTCTAAAATAACTTCCAATTCTTTGAATTTTTTAAAAACACCATTAATAAAGGCTCCATGAATGTTTATGAAAATAAATAAGATTATTTATACAAAGTATACAAAAGTCGTCTACATTAGGAGATGTGTGCTACTCGTCCCACTATTAGACTATCATTGATCCTTGTGCTAACACTCATTTTTCAAGTACCCTTATTCTTTCCTAAATAATTGTCATATTTCACTTTTTTTAATTAATATTTTTTAAATCTACATTTGACGTGTATATATATATATATATATATATATATATATATTAAATTATAAAATACGTAATTCATAATATTTTATTACATATATTTTTATTTTGAAAAAAAAAATAAAATACGTACATTTATATTTAAAAAAATATCTGACAAAATAAAAGTCAAATATGACAAAAATTTAGGAAAGGAAGGAGTATTTTTTTAAGGATTAATATATAATTTTGTCCTTCAATTTCTACCATTTCCTACTTAAGTTCCTAAATTTTGACATTTTCTATTTTGGTACTTGAACTGAACATTCGGGTAATTAGTTAGTCCCTCAACTGACGGCAGTCAATTAAAGCGTTAGTTTTTCATTGATAAGACAAAAATGCTCTTTGCTAATGTTAATTGGGATTCCACGTGTGCAATTATGCTGAGATAGATTATTTGATCTAAAGGGGAAAATATAAAAAGAAAATGAATTAAAAGAAATACTAAGGATGTTTACCACCGAATTGCTTAGGAGAGAAAAGGAGAATAGCAGAGAGATTTAGGGTTTCTAAAATTAGGTTATGTTATTACGAAATCGATCAAGTATGGATGTTTAGATCTTCAATTCCTCATTTCTTTTTGATCCATCATATGGCTCTGGTCTAGTTCGCAGCAGACCATCAGAATTGAAACTAAGAGCTCCTGGAACCGGAGGGTGCGTACCATGTTCTCTGTTGTAAATTCGCTGATTCAATGATCTTTGTCGAATTACCAGTATGTATAGGTTCTAGGATTTGAAGCCTTGCCATAGAAGTTATGCATTGTAAGAGTTTCTTCACCATGATTCTCTAATGAACCCCCGCAAATCCCAAACTTTTGTGCAATTTCCAAAACCCATGCCATGAACAAATCGTAAACAATTGCTTTAACGGGAACAAATTTGCTTAATTTGTGGATGAGACCGGGGAAGATTTGGAAGGTTAAGGATTTGAATGGATCGATGAATGCTTTTATGGATTTGGGTTCTTTGCTTTCGTTGATACCGTGGGAGATTTGTTCGGTGTTGATAGGGTAGTTGGGAGTTTGGGATTGGATTGATTTGGTGAATTTGTTGGTGGCAATTAGTGTTACCTTTATGTTCATTGTTCATGGAGGCCAATCCGCTTGCAAAATTGAAACATTGGGTTAATTTGTATTGGGTATAGGATTACAATTACTTGAATTTTGCTCCTTATTCCTTGTCTTTCCTCCATTCTCTCTATTTTCCAAGGTCTGTTTAAATCTACAAGTTGATTTAGTTGAGTTGGAGGAAAAATTATCTTCATTAAATTGTTTGATAAAAAATTACACTACATTACTTCTTATTTTTATTTTTTTGGTACAACTAAGCACTCAAATCGTAAGTACGCTAGTCAAACTAATTATCCCCAATTAGTACCGTGTACAAAAATATATTTTTCCCTTTTTTTTTTGGATGGAGAAAGTAAAATTTTAAATTAAATATTAATATTTTTTTAATCATTTTTTCTATTTTTTTCATTCTTAATATTTTATGCCACTTGGCAACCCAGTCAACATCCTCTAAGTGCATAATTGTCCACGTCGAATCCCAATCAACATTAACCAAGGGCATTTTAGTCTTATCAATAAAAAATTAACGTCTCAATTGGCTGCCGTCAGTTGAGGGACTAACTGATCACACAAATGTTCAGTTCAAGTACCAAAATAGGAAATGTCAAAGTATAGGAACCTAAGTAGAAAATGTTAGAAAGTTTATGAACCAAATTATATACTCCCACAGTCCCGGATAATGTTCCTACTTTCTATTTTGGGATGTACCAACTAATGTTCCTAAAGACTTTTGATCTACTTATTCTCTACCATTCTTCCTAATATACCCTTAAAGCTTCATTTAATATAACACATCACAAACAAACTCAATTATTTAAAGTAGTTGAACTCAATTATTTAAAGTAGTTGAACTCAATTAATGTTCATGTGTATTATAGTCAGAACACATTTTACAGCACATCATTAATTATGTTTCTTAATTCATGTGTTTTATCCACTAGAAATATTTATCCGGGACGGAGGGAGTATTAATTCTTTTTTTAATAGCCCCCAATTACTCACTTATTCTCATTTTCTCTCTGGCATAAGATAAGGATAAGTTTTTCTTTCTCTTTCCCTTCTTTCGTGCTACCATAGACCATGGCTGCCAGTTGAGCTGTCATCTTCTTAAAACCCTTCAAAAAAATTAAACTATAAGTTCCCTACGATCTTACCTTTCCATTGCAGACAAAACACTACAGTTTCTACACAAAGTAAATATATAAATGTGTGTCGGCACATTGTAGTATTTGTTTGTTGTTTTCTTCAAAGTGCATGCGTTCAACGAGTAAGTTGTGATCCTTTCAAATATTCTTCTTGATTAAATTCTCCCTAACAAGTAAGTTGTGATCATTGCTTCAAGACAATTTAATTTTTGATCCCCAATTTCATGATTTGAACCCATTCGATTTCGGGCCATTTTCATGGCTACTTCAATGATCCTTTTGGCAATCCAACGAGTCCACTTTACATTTTTTAAAATCAAATATGACTAAATAAAATTAAAATTTAATATACTTTAATTATATTTTTGAAAATAAAATCTAATTCACTCAAAAATATATTAACAATACTATGAATTAAAACTTTTATGACTTTGAAAAAATAAATAAATTTATGTGAACTGTAGTCAAATTTTAATTAAGTTGATCTAAAAAAAAATTAAAAGTGTACTCTTTAGTTGAAGCAATGGAGGAGGGAGTAAATGATACTCTCTCTGTTTCAGGCAAAGAGTCCACTATACTATTTTGGGATATTTCAATTAAAGAGTCTATCTTAAAAAATTATGCCTATAATCTCCATAAAACTTGCAACTTTATTCTCCACATGTGGTACAAATATATTAACTATGCTAAAATATTTTTGTAATTACAACCAACTCCAAGAATACTTATATATCCCTTAATTATTAAAATTTTTAAACGTGTACTCTTTAGGTGGAACGGAGGGAGTAAAAGTTACGAGTCACTAAGGCTAAATTCTTTAAATTGTTAAATGAATTTGAGGATGCATGGGAGAGTTCCAGATTTCTTTGAAGAGCAGTATGTTCATTGTTTTTGTGCTTAGTGGGTTTGCAACAATGAAATTGATGATTATCACCAAACTAGTTTTGCCATTTTAAAACCAAACATCACCAAAGGCTCAACTTGGGGCATTTCAGAACATTAGACCTCCCTAAGGTTAGACCTCCCTAAGGTTTGCAAGTGGAAAGAGTTCCTGGATCTTACATGGATTTGAGAGGTTTTTCTTTCTTTTTTTTCTTTCAAGAGAAGTTATTGGGCAAATGAATAGAGTTGAAGGAAAATGGTATTTATTGGGCAAATTAATTTTTGACACACGATTTACATGAATTTATTTGTTTTGACAAAGTCATAAAGTTGTAATGCATAGTTTTTACTAAACGAGGTTTTATTTTCTTAAATATAATCAATGTATCTTAAATTTTAATTTATATTCACATGTTAGCTTTTAAAAAAATTTTAAAATAAAAAGTGAACTCTTTTATTAGAACGGAGAGAGTATTCTATAATACCATTTTCAATTGTAGATTGAAGAAAAAAAGAGGCCTGCTCATTTAACTCTAATATTTAATTTAAGGTTATCAAAGAAAAAAATAAATATAATCAAATACTCTCTTCGTCCCGATAAAATAGTCATAATTTGACTTTTTTTCGGTCCATTTAACTAAATATTGACCAAAGATTTATAAAAAATTACTTGAGCTTACCAAAATTCTAAAAATTGCAATTTGTTCCTAAAAAAGAGACCATCTTCCCACTTTAGGCTGTTTAAAAAAGTTTCAACTTTCTAATTTTTCTTCTCTTTTTTGTACGATACTTGTACCAATTTATTCTTAACTTGATTTTTACTTTAACTGATGGACCTCACAATGACATGGACATTTTGCAAATAACACATCATCCTAATATTTATAATATAATTAATTAACAATTTTTTTTTAATATGTGTACTGAGTTAAACAAAATTTTCTTTTTAGGAACAAAAGGAGTATCATTCATTGAAATTCCATTACCTAAGATATACTCTAAAATGTATGTTAATACTTCCTTTGTCTCGGATAAATGTTACTACTTGATAAAACACAAGAATTAAAAAACATTATTAATGATGTACTGTAAAAAGTGTTCTGACAATAATACCCTTGAACATTAATTGAGTTCAACTATTTTAAATAATTGAGTTTCTTTGTGATGTGTTATATTAAATGAAGAGAATATTATAAAGAATTGTAGAGAATATGTAGATCAAAAGTATTTAGGAACATTGATTGAGACATCCCAAAATAGAAAGTATGAATATTTATCCAGAACGGATGGAGTAGTAATTTGATATTATTCTATATTAATTTTTTATTAATAAAAAAAATATTTTTTTGGCAAAAAAAAAGTATGTTATTAAAATTTATGTAAAATTAATAGAGGAAAGTAGGAAACATATTTTTGTACGGAGAGAATACCATGACCCAAGAGGCCAATATTAACAAGAGGAGTAATGCTATGAGTATTTAAAGAGCTGATATGGTAAAAAATAAAATTAAAAATTATAATTAATGCATCACATCAATTGCCACATCAGCTAATACATTATTTAGTGTAAAAAATTTAGTACTCTTTAAGTACTCATAACATTATTCTAACAAGAGAGGAAGATTGAGTCAAGATCAATAGTCCAACTGTAAATGGGCTTTGCCCAAAACCAAATCACATGAATGGACCAAACTGAACATAGTGATTAGTGTAGAAGTAGAATAAGGAGGCCAGGCCCACATTAATTCCAGCGGCGTTCTCTCTAGCCGCAGTCGTTTTCATTTCTTTCTGTAAAACGGAGGCCTAAATTCCTCGAAGCAGCTCCCACTTGTTCGATCGAGAAGCCAAATAACGAACAATGGCGTCACCGTCTTCTTCAGCAAAATTACTTCATCTGCTCAATAGACTATCAAGAGCAGCAGCTTTTACTCCGTCGTCTTCAATACTGAAATCACGCCTTCTTTCTACTTCTCTTTCTCGTTTTATGTACATTCTAGAAGCTTCTAATTCTGCTCCTGCAAATTCTCTCTCATACTACCCTTATAGAAACTTCTGCTCCTTTTCCCCTTCTAATCTCCGTGACGAAGAATTGTCTCAAGGTCCCGCTCCTATTGATTACAGGTGATTTAAATTCATTTTATCTTCGAAAGGATTTTTATGTACTTATGAATGTTCTGCGAAATATACTGAATCACAATCATTTTCGGATGGATATTTGACAATCTTTAGTCGATTTTTCAAAAATTATTAAACACGATGAATTATACTTTGTTTTACTCCCTCCATCCCCAGAAAATAGTCCCATTTGGCAAGTTAAACTTTTTAATATTGTACTTTTGCTTCTATATATATTTCCTGTAATTTACATTAATATGACGCCTCTTTTTTTTTTTTGAAGTATGTTACGGGATAGAAATGTCATGTTTTTGAAAAGAAAGAAAAAAATTGTACGATTATGGATGTTTTAAGGTTGAAATTTAGAAATGGGAATATTTTTTGTGGGACAAACATAAATAGAAAGTGGGACTGTGGGAGTGTTTTATTTGGGACGGAGGAAGTATAAGTTTAGTACATTTAGTGTAGTACCCAAAGAAATAGAAATAAATAAAACCCAAAATGTTAAGAGGAATGTAAACTGAGAAAGTTGTTAAAGGTTCAACACAAAAGTTTTAAACTGAATTAGAATTTGTCAAATATCCATTTGAAAAAATAGTCAAATTCACCAAGAAAGTCAAAGCGTCCCTCTTCTTTTGGGCTGGAAAGAGTATCATATTCGAATAATTTTGGATAATTTACATCTTCACGTGTTAACAACTTTGTATCTCTCGCTCTCTCTCTCTCTCTCTCTCTCTCTCTCTCTCTCTCTCTCTCTCACTCTCAATAGTTGTATCTTTAAGGTGGTGGGTAGTACATCGTTCATGGGGGTATAACTCAATATAGTTATGATGTGAAAGGAAAAGAGGACGGGCACTCTTAGATACTATGAGAGTGATTGCAATGCCAATTAACTAGAGTAGAGAGACTGATTAGTTGCTTACTGGACACATAGGATATAACCAGCCCAATATCAGGTCTAATCCTCTATGCACTTCAATCTTGTTCCATGAAGAAACCCACTGCCGCAGCTAGAAAAGAACCTATGAAGCAGTCCTAAGCCCGCTTTTCCGTCTCGAGAAAGTAGCAGAATGAGCAGAAAACTCGGATTCAGCAAGACCTTCTTTTATCCCCGAGTAAAATGGAATGAATTTCAGTGGTCACACTGAGGTTGTAGTAGAACATGGTCCCGTCAGTTCTGCAGGGTGCATGTTTGTGATTTGCACCTATACAACAAAACTTCGTAATTACGAGAGTACTGTTATTCTGTTCTAGGAGTATTGCTTCCTATGGATTTAAACAGAGGCTACGTATTAACATTTGTGTTTAGAAGCTCGTGTTACCAGAAACAATGTACCACATTGGTGACAAAATGTGCTCAACAGTGAGGAAGAGGACACCAATGGCCCTAGGATTGGGATGGGAAGAGAAATGGAAGTGGATGGTGGAGTGGATATGATTGTTGGACCTCTGTAGAGGGCCACTACAAATGGCAAATGCACCAGCATCGATGCTATGGTTCCCAAATATTTGGCGTGACTGCTGCTGCTGCGTTTCGATGTTAACATTTCCATCCTGTCAAATCATGTTGATTGAATAACTTATGAAGCCAACACGGAGGAAAAAGACTAGATGGACAAATAAAGAGAGGTACACAACTTGTAGCAAATTCAGTTGTCATCAGGGATAGCTGAACCTGTCTTTCAAAAGATGGCTTTTAATTTTAGCATCTGTGTTCTGTTGTAGCGTCTTTGAGATTTTCACAATAACTCTCTCAATGCTTCAACAATGCTCTAAAGCTCTCCGTAAAACTAGTATGCCAAATTCAATCACCTTTCGGTGAATTCATCGCCATTTTCTCACCTTCCCGAGAATCTAAAATACTGGAGAGGAGATCAAAGACGGGATACACAGTGGAAATATAGAACTACCGGGACCGCCTTGGAAACCAGCGAGAAGTCCACAAACATGTACTCAAAACTCACCTTCCCTTAGGGCTGAATATCTAACTCTTATCTACAACACTAGGCAGCAATCATACGCGAGGTGGGAATAGCTCATCCGAAAAATCCCTTGTGCAGGGGATAGTTCATCATTACAAGACAAGCTGATACATAGATGAAGACTTATCCATTCCCTTCCTGGTTCGAAACCAGGAATGTCTTTGTCCGGGGAAGGGGAAACAGCGGAAGTGCCGTCGTGTAATATCCCGACGGTTTGTTTTCATCAAGAAGAACTCATAAATATGAGAGCATCATGGACTCAAATGCTCTTTGTTAAGCTTATTGATGGTAGCCTACTCTTCTATAACTTTGACTCTCCAGGCTGCGGAATTTATGGAAATTGCAACAAATTATCACAATCATGGATCTGGGGTCTCTCTGTCTCAAAGCTATTTGATAAATTTCCAAAATCAAGACAACTACTCTATTGCTCTAGAGGGAGGACCTTGGGTCGAAATTTCTCGGTTGCAAAATCTGCAGGTCCTGGTACTAAGTGATGAATGGTACCCCACAGTTTTCGGCCAATTAACATCTGCCATAGATATTTATATCCAAAATTATGTACCTATTTTGTCACCTTAGCGCTAGTATACTAGATTAGTGATGGTTTATGCCCCCTCCCTAATTTACTCCGGGAGTACTGTTTGACTTTTATTTGGTCAACTCATCCATTTTTGCTATTGATATCTGACATACTCACATACATTTGTTCAGTTTTAGAGAGTAAGATTACACTCCCTGAGGTCTTGCAAACTTCATGAAAAGTACCACAAACTGCAAATTTCATAGTCTTGACGGAGCTTAAATTTGATCAAATCTCTATTAGAGAAAAGTTGTCAAGTTGATAAAAAAGGTCATAAAGTGGTGATAATGCTAGCTTAGAAAATCTTGGAAAAGTATATTCTTTATGGGTTTCGCGCGACCAATTTTTCACTCAGAGAGTCTTGTTTGAATTTTCTTTGGTCAACTTGACCATTTCTGTGATTGGTCTTTTTCTTGAATTTATGGAGTATAGGCTGCAAAGAGGTTGCTACCTACTGCCAATTTTATAGTTGTGAGAAGTTGACCAAAAGAGTCAAACAGAATCTTCTTAGTGAACAGAAATTAGTCTAAAAGTTCACGAAAAAATCTATGTTGTGAATTCTACTTAAGAAATTCTCTCTCTCTCTCTCTCTCTCTCTCTCTCTCTCTCTGTGCCATCATTTTTTAATTTAATTTTCGTGTTTGTGATTTTTCTCAGTTTATTGGTTGTCAGAGGAAGTGAATCGGTTAATAATTGATGTTTATTCAGTTCAATACTGCAGGAGGATGAATTTCATGGACTGGCTGATTCAACAATCCAGGAATTGTTGGAGAAGATAGAGGTAATCATTGTCGATGGGAATTTAATATTGTTAGCTGTATTGTTAGATTTATGGATGTGTTCTCTTTTTCTTTTTCAAATATGTAAAGTATAAATATAGGGTGCCAAAAGTATCAGAACTGCAGTTGGCTAATCTGTAATATGGGTTTTGAAATTGAGTTACCTATGGGCTTATGGCTATTGTGCTCATGTTGTCTGTCATCTGTCATTACATTTTAAGAAATCTCTACCAATCTGTTGTGCGGGATTACACTTGAAGTGAGCCAGATTCTATATGCTGTATTTATCTTATAAATAGTTATTTCAGTGGGATCTATATTTGAGTGTGTACATTCTTGCATAGTTTAGCAAGCTCGGGTTTTCTTTTGTGGCCCCATGAGCTATTAAACTACGGGCCATTGATTAATCCCTGGATTCCATGAATTTGTTCTCTGTTTGTTAGTGAAGGGCATGTGTGTCCTACTGACCATCACATATCTTTCTCAGAATGTAGCTTGACCTCACATGAAAATGTTATGTAAGCCGTCAATTCAATAGCTAATGCGATAAAGAAAAGTAAGACAGAATACAAGAAACACCAAAAATTGCAATCAACTAGTGACAAGTACTCACCAACTCGCAGGATGGAAAGTAAACTTGGTTCATCCAATAAATGTTGGTCTATGATCATTGGTGAAGCGACACCAATTCTCTATAAACTGGAAAGAGATTACAAGTAAGAGCCTTATTCATCCTCCATCCTCTTCTGCACCTTAAGCCACCGCTTTTTTATGTTGTGGTAATGCTCCTCTTTGTGGAATCAAGAGATTCATGGTTTTACAAGATCAACAATCCTAGCTGAAAGCCACTTGAGGCTAAGTTCACTGCACGGGAAGTTCTTCTAATTCATGCACAAATATGATTTACGTGCCTCCCTATTAGAATAACTTTTGCACTACCACATAAACTGTATATCCTAAGAAATCTCCACCATGTGTCAAGTACATCAGGTCACTCATCATGGTTCTTGATATTGCTACCATCAGGATTTGACCTGATAACCAAGCATGCTTGAGCTTTCACACTGAAGCGTGAGCTTGAACTTATTGTAGTGATGCTAAAGATGAGTGATGAAGTCAAAACTTTGTCGAGGGCTCAAAATACAAGGAAACAGTTCTACATGAATTATGTAAGCAGATGGCATGGCACTTTCCCAATCAAAGGAGGGGATTGGGAGACCTTCTTCTTTCTTATTAAAATACTGGAGTATGACATTTTGGCAGTTTGAGAGCTCACTCCGGGAAATTTACTTTCATGCCACAATCCCGGGAAAAGGTCGAAGGACCTTCAACAAAAGGCTACCTCCAAAACTGACACAGCAAGACTTAGCTGAACGAGACTCCGCTCCAGGCAGCCCCTAGCCCATAGATGATCGAAGGCCAAAAAAAAAGGCTTCTTAGACTGCGTCCGGTGATGCTTTTGAGAAAGCTGAATATGCCTTTCCTTGAATTCTATTTTCTTCAAGAGGTGAAGGAGAGAAAGGCTAAGGTCAGAAAGGCTAGTCTGACAAGTCAGTCAGTGGAAAGTCAAACTTTGGCCGATCAAGGCTTATGCATTTTGACTTTCAAAGGGAGCCCTCATTTTGAAGAGTCTAACTCCAACCAGAAAGGAGGAACGAAAGTTAGGTATTGGGAGGGGAAGAAATAAGAATCACATTATGGTTTGGTTCTTCGGAAACATAAAAGGAAAGAGAATGACTTTACAGTCCATACGTAGGAAGAGGAAGGCCTTCGATTACTTTTAGTACCCATTTATTCTGCTTTGGACTTATGAGGTTAAAAACCAAGTAGCAGATTTGGGAATAGACTTTACTCTTTTGTGAAGCACCTTGGCAAGGATAGATCAAAATTAGCACCGCTGGAAGTGTTAATGAAATGGATGTGCTGGGGCAAGTGGACTCTTGAGGGAGGATGAGGGTGAGTGGCTCATGGGATTTGCTAGAAAACTAGACTTAGTTCCTTATTAAACAGCCGTATTGGTAGCTGTCGATGAAGGTTTGCAGTTAGCCTGGGACACAGGCTTCAAGAAGGTGATCCTAGAAGTTGATGTGGAGAACATGTGCGATCAAATTGAGGGCTGATATCCACAACCATCCTATTGGAGAGATCATTCAAGAATGTGAAGAACTGATGAATGCTGTTCAACATATTTTTAGAGAAGGAAATAGTTGTGTGGACTTTCTTGATAAACTGGGCCATTGGCAAGGGAGCAAATGGGTATTTTTTGATCGCCTCAGAGAAGGCATGCAGGAATTAGTTTGTGTTGACAGGTTGGAGATTGCCAAACCCAGCGAGTGTGAGTTGTGTTTGGTTCCTAAAACCAAAAAAAGAAACTGCATCAACTCTTTAAGCACTATACTCAATTTCTTTTTCTTAAAAATAACATCTGCAGCACTAGTATCAACAACATAGGCTCATAAACTTGAACGACAGATACGTAATGAGTAACTGATGCATCGGGGCATAAGTGGGTCCAAGCAGATTGGCAAGTTGGATGGGACATTTTCTTGAATATCATCCTACTCATATAGACCGAACCATCACATGCTTCATCCGAGCCAACTTAACTTTTACCATTGAGTTATTGTAAGATCATCCAGTTGAACTATGCCTGTGTTACACATATATGTTCCCATTTGAAAGTAAACTGGTGCCTAAAATGGTTCTTAGAACTAACAGAGTATTTATACGTCTTGGTCCAAACCAAAAAGTCGAGTATTTGTTCAAATATGGATCATGTCGCCCACTGGTTAATGTTCTCATGACACCATGATAAGACACGATAAGAGAGGTCTCTGCCACACTGACATGATTATTTTTCAAGACTCCGGCACGAAAGGATTGATACATCTGATGAAATGTTTTAACATTAGACAAACACATATAGCTCCAACCAAATGTTTATCTTCTTATTTTATAGTATTATATTATAAAAGGTGAATAGCTTATTAGGATAAAAATTCATGCTGAAGAGATTTTTTTGTACTATAATTATGTAAGTTTGCCTAATTTTTCAAGTGGAGAAGGTAAGAAGTGGTAAAGATCATGGTTTTTCTATGTTGTCTTACAGGAATATGGTGACACTGTGGATATTGATGGTTTTGACATAGACTATGGGGTGAGAACTAATTTTGTGCAACTTGGTTAACTCTTGTTCTGCTTTGTTATTTGTTCTAACACGATACTTGGCTTGGTTTTGGTAGAACCATGTATTAACCGTGAAGATTGGTAGCTTGGGAACCTATGTGTTGAACAAACAAACACCAAACAGGCAAATATGGATGTCTTCACCTCTGAGGTAGTAATTCCTTGCAGGATTAGTTGTTGACTTTGCCTTTTGCCTGTCAGTTTTAAGATCAACTGTGCCTTTACTATGGCTGTATGTGTAGATATACGCAGCATATGGTTTGGTCTGGCACTAGCATTTGTGGCTCCTATAATACTAGGGCTGCATTACTTTTTGTTCACTCAAAATGTACTTGTATGTGTGTCTTTTATTTTCGGACTATTGCAGTAAATTTAGCCACTAAAGGTGATGTGCATCAGTTGCACTTGCTTCTGATGGATGCAGCGATGGCTTTTGAGTTGCTAATGTTTCTTTCTTTTGTTTTTTGGTATTTGTGTCACTTACGTATAAAGAAAAAATGAAGAAATATTTTTCATTCTCCTGAAATTGGAATAGATGTATTAGAGACATTTAGAACAAACTGATATCTCAAGTGGGAGGAACTCTACACTGAAATACTCTTTTGTGAGTAAATGGGGTAAAGTACAAAATTGTTTATAGTATATTGGGTTTTTCGCCATGTAAATTAGTTTCTTACTTACATTGATGATTGATCCAAAAATCTGAAATATCCCAAAGGAATTTATTATAATTTTGTTAATCTTTGGATGAGTGTTGATGTAGGGAGGTGGTTTGTGGTCCTTCTGTTAAAGGCGTAAATGTATTTCAGCCATGATAAGTTTCCCCAAGTCTCTGTGAGGCCTTAAATCTATCAATTTTTGAATGCCCCTAGTATCTTTCCTTCCATTTTTAAGGGGCCCTAATGGCACTTCACATGACGAAAATTGGATGGAAAAAGTAACGGAATAGACGGAAGGGCCCATTTTAACTGAAAAGAAAGTGATTTGGGCCAGGTTGACATTTTAGATAAATTTAAGGCCTCTTAGAGATTTGGGGAAACTTTTTAGGGCCAAAATGTATTTACCCCTTCTGTAAAATGTGGGAATTGATCAAACAGGTGTTTATAGTGTTTTTAGTACAAATCTTCCAAGATTCTCTTTTGAGCTCATGTGACGGGGAGTTCATTATTTATAGACATTGGTGTGCTCATTATATCCCAAATAATAATTGCGTACTCGCCTTATTTCTACTGAGGTGTTTGTATAAACCCATTTTCACATTATCCGAAGGGTGAAGATTTCTTGGAAGGCCCTTTATAGCTTGGCTGAATAAGAAACAAAACTATGTCCTTAGATAATAAATCAAGTAATAGTACGGGTAGTTTTGTCTGCTGTACATTTTCCTTATCATCTGTCTTCCTCGTTGCACTTTGTTTCTTCATTTTTTTCCTGATTTTGTGCTTTTGCATCCTTCAATTAGAGATACTGTTTGCATGCAGTGGTCCGTCAAGGTTTGATTGGGATCGAAATGCTGAAGCTTGGGTTTATAGACGGAATAAAGCGAATCTGTCAAAACTTCTGGAAGATGAGTTGGAGAAGTTGTGTGGTAAAGCGATTAGTCTTTCTTGAACGATTGCGGATGTTGGGACATGCTAGAGTCACTTCACTGGTGAAAATCTTGTTGGTGGTAATGACCTTCAAGCCCTTCCCTTGATCAGTTCAAATGCCTTCTAATTATCTGTAGTCTTTCTGCATCAAGTATTTCATCGAGTCACTTGTAGGGCGAAATATATTAGAGCTTAAATTATTGGGTTGCAAAATATGCAAAGTTGGAAATCGTCTCTCTTGTGCTCTCTCTCTTATTTTATTTTTTCATTTGGTGTATTGAGGTTAACGTGGAAGGCATGTTATCGCTTAGATACTGACTTCTTACAATTTCCAATGCAATATGTGGCAAATGAGCATGAAGGTAATAATAAGAGCTACTACATTTTTGACTGGATGTTTTTGGAACAGAAGCATTACTTCCCTAGGAAGGTTTCAATGATTACTTTCTCTCACTAACCCGTAATGGTTACTATTATTATCCATTGGATCAAGAATGAAGGGCTGGGATTAATTGCAATAAGTGACTCACCTACTTAATCATTAATTGCATTGTCCAACTAATCAATATATCTCATCCTTTTATATATATATATATATATATATATATATATATTTATATTTATATTTATATATATGTAGATGTATATGTATATATATTTCTGATGGTGTAAATTTCCCTGAGAACCAGATAGTATGTTAATCAAGGAGAATTCTGTCAGTTATTTTCTTTTTTCTTTTTATCTATTTACTCTCTACATTCCAATTGAAGAGTTTGCTATTCTATTTTGAGATGTTTCACTTAAAGTGGTTCACTTTGAACAATTACATCATTCGGACCCTATCAACCTTATCCTCTAAATGTGATAAAACATCTTTAGTTATATGCTCAAGCATTTGTTTTATGACCAACTCTAAGGATACTAGTAGATTGCGTGATTATTAGACTTCTCAAATAGGGACTCTTTGGTTGGAGTACCGGAGTACGTATTATTTCTTTTGGGTTTTGTTTTGGGGTGTGTGTGTAGGGAGGGGGAAGGGGGGGAGGGTGAAGGGAGATCATTGATTCATTTCTCGTTGCAAAATGATGAAAATATACAAATTCTGTGTAGAATACCCTAGAAAATAGGTGATATTCTTGCGTTTCAGCGAGGATGCATACATGTGGATTTTGTAATTTGAAGATCAAGCAGTTGTTATTAACGGGAAGAAACTTTAACAGAAGCTTAGGAGATTTGAACTGGACAAAATGGTTTAAGCTAAAGAATATAGAATTGGTATGAGTACTGGTCCATTACATGTTATCGAATAGCTTTAGGCGGTTGTAATTGATAACTTATATGCGCATGTCTCTGGAGAACGTAGATCCTTGTACTGGGAGAAAGGTGAGAGGGAGTATTAAGAAAGATGTATGTTTTATGCATGCTTTGAATTCTAGTGTATTTTGTACAATGACATACATACTATCCGCCCAGCTGTGTTTTGGGATTTTGGGTGTTGGGTTGGGTTGGGGGGGGGGGAGTATGCATTTATACAATTTGGAGGAATATCTACTATGCATCAAAAAACTGCTCATGAGCTTTTCAGTCATCTCAGGATAGAGAATCAATTTTGGGAAGAATCATTTATAGAATAGGATTGGAAGAAGGATTCATTTTGAGAGATTATGGGATGTAGGCTTGATAGTATTCCTTTCACGTACCTCGGATATTGAAAAAGAATCTCTTTGGAGGAACGTTTTGTGTGCTAAAATGATTGCTTTCCTGGTTCAGTATCTGTTGTTTGGGGGTGGTTCTAAGATATGGAAGGATATTCTTAAAGTTGCCAACAGGTTTGTTGGCACAGAAAGTTGCAAATGATTGGTAGGAGATGTGGGTCTTCTTTTGGAAAGACGCATGGCTCCTGAATGTTCCTTTGACTGAGCAATGAGGTAGGCTTAATAGCTTGGCTTGCGTCAACTACTATAAAATTTCAGCCTAAAGGGTATATATAATATATGGAAGATGGGAGTGGAGAGGGGATTTTAGAAGGACCTTATTTGCTTGGGAGACAAAGGAGTTTAGTAGATTAATGGGTATGCTGAATGAGGTCAAGTCTCATAGCAGGAGTGATTTACTGTGTTGGAAACTTGATAAAGAGATGGAAATTGTCAGTTAGGAAGCTGTGTTCATATATTGAGGAACTTAATGGTAGAGGGGTATGCCGATGGTATAAGATTTTATGGTAAATTAATGCCCTCCCAAAGTGCAATGTTTTCTATGATTAGCCTCCCAAGGTAGGATTGCCTCTAATATGTCTGAATCAATGAGAAATTCTATGGGGGTGTGTATAGAGTCATCAATTGGTGGGGTTTGAATGGAGGATTTGGTAATAACATTGGGGAAATGTTCAGCATTGGAAGAGCCTATGGTGTTTCTCTAAGAAATCAGATTGGTGGGGGTATAAATTATTCATGCAGCATGTTTTTGGTCTATTTGCCTGGCTACGAGTTAGACAACTTTCAACGGGAAATCAGTTAG
Organism: Platycodon grandiflorus; assembly: GCA_016624345.1. NCBI lineage: Eukaryota > Viridiplantae > Streptophyta > Magnoliopsida > Asterales > Campanulaceae > Platycodon > Platycodon grandiflorus. The sequence continues at coordinate 43,448,682 of CM028365.1, forward strand.
CGGTGAATATATAGTGGAGTTGATAAAGGTGAGAGCATATATGTGGATTGATTCCACTGAGAAGTTGCCTCCTTCGAGCATGCATGCTTGGATTAATGAACTTCAGCTGTTGATTGGTGCTAGCAGATGTTCAAGAAGGTAACAGTTTGTCAACAGCAGTATGCCTCTGGTGTTCTTAAGTTCAACACTGATGACTTCTCAAGAGGCAAACCTGGTCCTGATGGGGCAGGAGCTGTCCTCGGAAATTGTCTTGGTTATTTTGGGGTTCTATGGGGATTGCCGACTCAAATGTGGCCAACGTGGTTGCAATTAAAATTGCTGTAGAGCTGTTTTATAAATCTGGAAACTTCAGGAGCAACCCTCTGATTGTGGAGTCTGACTCCATAGTTGCCACCTATTGGAATTCTAAAGAAGAACACTATGCTGTGGGCTTTGTGGGATATGTTGAATGTGGTCGATGGCATTTGTAAGCTCAGGTACTTGTGTGGTGAAAATTCTAAGATAGGAGAATGGCTGTGCTGAAAATGTGGCAAAGCTTCAGGTGGATAGAATGGGGATGTTGCAGGCTTGGGGGTGACAAATTTGGACTAGCTGTTTGGGCTTTCTTGTTTGTTTGCTTTCAATTTCTCAGTCTATTCAGAGCCTTTCTTGTGCTGCTTCTGTTAGCTGCTAGGGATGTGTTTTGGTGGTGATTAAAAGAGTAATCCTTCTTGAGGTTTAGATGTGGGGTGAAGGTTGTGACTTATGATGTTGTTGTATAGTCTGTTCTTTTGTATCAGAGGAGTGGGAATGTTGGAGCTTTGGGGTGTACTTTGTTTCTACATAGTTGGTATCCCGCCCACTCGGAGGATGGAAGTGCTTACTTATCCCAAGTCGTAGAATTTTGATCCTGGAAGGAAGTATGACCATTCGTGGGAAAGATGAGAAACTCATTATTGGGACGTGTATGACTGACTGTTCCTGGGATGTGACGAGAGGGGACTTCCCTTACTTGACCCATTTGCCATGACTTAACGGTGTCAAGCATGTGGAATTGTGGATAATATTTGATTTATTTTCCATAGTGGGGACATAACCCTTATACCACACAGCACACATAAATTCTGTGAGAGAAAGGAAACGAAAAGCCAACGACTATTAAGTCTTTCGAGAATAGGATGAATACAAGAAAAATTGCACGGGACAGTATTTTACAAGTCATTTCCTATTCCTTTTTCGTAATAGTCAACAACTTTTGGATAACATTTAGAATGTTTCCAATTTAAGTGTGTAAAAGACTATGTTCGAAGTGACCCATAGGGTCGTAGCCTTGGGGTCGAGCTTGAGTCTCTAGTATATTACAACTCACATGTCACTGATTCGATTCACGCAAGCTATGTTTCCCAGCTTTGCCCGGTTTTTATGGAGAGGATTCAATTAAATTATGTTGTTCCTTTCATTTTCCTCCTGAAATTAATGAGTACAGTTAAGTGTCAAGATATTCATATATTGTATTTTCAAATTCTCACACCACAACCGTGAGAGTGTTTGCTTCTCTTTTGGGCTCAGCTCATGCGTTTTGTTTGGATGTCTGTTAGAAGGTGTTGTTCGGTCTTTTTAATTTCTTGATTGTGGGTCTATTTAGGTCTTGACTTTCTTTTCTCCTTGTATTTGCCTTTTTTTTTTCCTTTTTAAAATTTTTATAAAACGAGACTACTTTTTGAAATAATTCAAGAGAATTGCTATTTACACCCATAGAATTGTTTTGTACACCCCTAACAAAAATTATAAAAATGCCATTATAAATTTAGACCTAAATACTCTTATTTATTTCTTTTTTTTAGGCTGTTCGGCGCCCCTATCGAACATCACTATGGCTGTTCGGCACCTCTACTGAACACCCAGTAGGGGTGTCGAACACCCATAGTGATGTTCGGTAGGGGTGCCGAACACCATTATGAGTGTTCGGTAACCCAGTGCTAAACAAACTGTTTAAAAAGAGGAGGAAGCGGGGGAAGGGGAAGGGAGGGGAAGGAGACGGCTGTTGGGGGTGGGGAGGCGGGGAAGGGAGGAGGAAGGGGTTGGGGTGTACCAGGAAGGAGGAGGATGGGGCGAAGTGTGTTTGGGGTGGGGTGTACTTAGCATTTTGGAAAAAATATTAGTAAGGGTAGAATAGAAAATTAGTGTGGGGTGTACCTAGTATTTTGAGGGGTTAAAAATATTGGGGTGGAGTGTACTTAATAATGGGTTGTAAATAGCAATCCTCATAATTCAAATGTAAGTAGAGTGTGTGTGTGTGTGTGTGTGTGTGTGTGGAGTAACACTATATTGAGTCATGTTGTGTATGTGTTTGGGGATTCATTTTAGGGTTCGAGTTTAGCACCTGTTACTATTTTAGGGCTTCAGGTTTTAAGTATTGTAATTTGAAGCTTAATGTGCAATTTTGTGCTGATAAAAGAATATAGAGTAATTTTTCGTTAGCATTTACCCGTTAACTTGACATGTGCAGGTATTTCAATTTTTTTTGTTGTTGGATTTTTTGTGCTAGCGAATTATGCGCTATTCCTTCACACATAACGTCTCGTTTCAAAAAACGAATCACTTAATTTATTTTGTGCCAATTTCTCCTTGGTTCTCAATTTCATTGTTTGTCATGGCAGATCATAACTTGCCTCACTTATTACGGTTACCCATCCATAAGAATTCACACATGATAAAAGTCATCATACTGAGACTGCAGGGGTTTAATTGCAATTCTCTATTTGTTTGTAAGTTGAAGGGTGTCGGGTGTAATTTGTTGTATTTAGATTCTTATAAATAGGCAGGTAAGTTGGTTAATTGATTTTGTATTGTTTCATCCTCTCAAAAGCCTTCATTAAAGAAGAGCTCTCTCTCTTTCTTTCTGTTTTTGTACATCAAGATTAACAATGGATATTAAGAAAATATAAAGTTTAGTGCAAATCTGTTTTCTCTTCCCTTTGTTTTTATCATGGTATCAGAGACAAAAAAATTCTCAATCAATTCCTTTCTTCCGCTATCTTTGTTTGGATCAAGTTTTCTTGTCTTTCATGTTCTTGATCTTCTTTTTTCCCTCATAATCCTTGAAACTTTCCCGTAATTCATCATGACTAATTCTTCGGAAAGAACAAATGAAACTGGTGATGGCTCTCACATAGTAACTCAAAACACATCCAATATCGAGACACCTGTAAATGATTATGATCTTCCTGAATCTACCTTGCAATTGCATTCTGGGCATCCCTTGTTCATGTGAATGATCACCCTGGGATGCTGCTTGTAAATGAAGTCCTCTCTGATTCAAACTTTATGCAATGGAAGATCTCTGTTACTATTGCTCTTACTGCCAAGAACAAGATTGGGATGATTACTGGTGCAAATCGAAGGCCTTCACCTCAGTCAAAGTATATCACTGCTTGGGAAAGATGCAATAGTATGGTAATTTCTTGGCTTCTAAATTCTGTCAATTCTGAAATAAGGCAAAGTATAGTGTACTTTAAAACTGCTTATGAAATCTGGGAGGACCTTCTCACAAGATACACACAGAGTAACACTCCAAAAATCTTTCAAGTTCGAAAATCAATCATGCTGTGCACTCAAGGACATTTAAGTATAAGTGTCTATTTTACAAAATTCAGGGGATTGTGGGATTAATTAGCTAGCCTCCTGCACTTACCTAAGTGTATCTGTAATTGTAATTGTGGGGCCATTAAACAACAAGAAGACTATGAACACATCTTTCAACTCACTCAATTTTTAATGGGTCTGTCTGAGAGTTACACTGATGTGAGGGGACAAATCTTGAGAATGCCACCTCTTCCCTCTCTCTCTCTAAGGCTGTCTCAATGCTTATCCAAGAGGAAGGGTAAAGACAATGTGCCAATATTGTGAATCTTGAAACTACTCCTATGATCTTGGCCAATAAAGTGAATGCTGCTTCAACTTTTGATAACTATGTCAATAGTGGGAACAAATTTGGAAGAAATAAGACTACTGGAGATAACTCATCAAGAGGAAAGTTCTTCTGTGAATTCTGTCATGGGGACTCTCACCAAAAGGAGAAGTGTTTCTTTAAGTTTGGATACCCTGACTGGCATCCTCTCTTTGGAACTAAACCTGATCTCTCAAGAATGCCAAAGAATAAAAAGAATTCTACAACTGCAGCTGCTCAAACATCTCAAAATGGTACTTCCACTCAAGGGACTAATACAGCCACTAAAGATGTTTTCACCCCAGAACAATATCAACACCTAATGTCCATGATCAACAATGCTAAGAGCATCAATTCTGCAGTTATTCTTGATAATCCTGAAATACATCTGTCAGGTACTCCTACTGTTTATACTAAATTTGCTTCCCCTGTGTGCCTTGCCAGTCATAAGCCTGATCCCAGTGATTGGATAATTGATACAGGAGCTAGTGATCACATCACTAACTCCTTTGATCAATTGATAAATCCCACAACTGTGCATTCTGTTATTCATCTTCCTAATGGAAAGTTTTCTACCATAACTCATAAAGGCACTGTTGCCTTAACCAGAGATATCACCCTCTATAATGTCTACTATGTCCTTGACTTTGAATTTAATCTTATGTCAGGAAGTAAGTTTACCTCTGATAATAACTGCTGCTTAATCTTCTCTGCAAACCTATGTTCTCTACAGGACCTGAATTTGCAGAAAACCAAGGTGATTGGTAAACTTGTAAGTGGCCTGTATAAACTTGACACTCAACAACTTCAAGGTTCTCAAGAAATCCAAGCTACTTGTAAAAATAACACTGAGCTATGTAATGATTTTTCTGCTTCTAGCTGCAGTTTAGTACCTTCTGTTAATAAGATGATCCTGTGGCATAACAGACTTGGACATACTCCTATTCAAGCTATACAATATATTGATTCTCTTAAACAGCATTTCAATTCCAAAACCAAACTTAACTGTGATGTTTGTCATCTGGCCAGGCAAACCAGGCAGTCTTTTCCCTTAAGTGAATCTCATAGTAAGTGTATGTTTGATCTTGTGCACTGTGATGTGTGGGGACCTTATAGGCATAGCACTTATGATGGCTGCACTTCTTTCCTTACAATTGTAGATGACCATTCCAGAGTCACTTGGACTTTTTTATTAAATTCTAAGACTCAGGTTTATCATATCCTTCAATTTTTCTTTGCTATGGTAAGAAATCAGTTTAATACTTCTGTTAAACAAACTTCAGTCAAATATATAAGACTGACAATGGAACTGAGTTTGTTAACTCTGCTATTGGTTCTCTTCTCTCTTCTCATGGAATTCTTCATCAAAGCACTTGTACTAACACTCCTCAACAAAATGGGAGAGCAGAGAGAAAGCATAGGCACCTTCTTGAGTTGGCCAGAGCTTTAAGATTCCAAGCCAGTTTACCTATAAAATTCTGGGGAGAATGTCTATTAACTGCCACTTATTTGATAAACAGACTCCCTAGTTCTGTCTTGAAATACAAAACTCCTTATGAAGTCCTCTTTGGTTGTGTGCCTCAGTGCAATCATCTTAGGACATTAGGATGCTTATGCTATGCCTCTACTAACTCTCATAACAGAGATAAATTCTCTGCTAGGGCCAGAAAATGTGTCTTCATAGGATACCCTTTTAATAAAAAAGCTTACAAGGTCTATGACTTACACACTCATCAAGTTATATACAGTAGAGATGTGGAATTTATTGAATCCATCTTTCCCTTTAAGGACAATACTGCATCCCACACTCAAATGTCTTTATTTCCTAAATACTCCCCAGAAACCTTGAGTGAGGATGAATGTTCTGAACCTAGTAACAATCTTCAGGACACATTTAATTCTGATACATCTAGTCCATCCAGTGACAATGGACCATCCAGTGAGACTCAGAATCCTTCACAGGATCACAATCCTCCTATCATATCTATGAGGCCTCAAAGAACCAAAACTTTACCTGCTAAATACAAAGATTATGTTGATCTTCCTCCTACTTTTCAAGCCTCCTCCACTTGTGTAGTAAACTATACTAATCCTCATACTTTGAATAAATATTTTACCTATGATAATGTCTCTCATGAATACAAATCCTTCTGCTGTAACATCTCTTCTGTTGATGAGCCTAAATCCTATAAACAAGCTGTTCAAGATCCTCTTTGGTGTCAAGCAATGGAGAGTGAACTACAAGCTCTGGAAGCTAATAAAACTTGGAAAGTTCAGCATTTACCAAAGAATAAGCACACAGTTGGCTGCAAATGGATTTTCAGAATCAAATACAAACTTGATGGCACTATTGATAAATACAAAGCAAGACTGGTTGCAAAAGGATTTACTTAGACTGAGGGTGATGACTATTTTGAGACCTTTGCCCCTGTTGCCAAAATGACAACTGTAAGGATATTCTTAGCTGTTGCCTCTATTAAACAATGGTCCATATCACAGCTTGATGTCTCAAATGCTTTCTTACATGGAGACCTTCATGAAGAAGTCTGTATGGATTTGCCTGAAGGATACTCTCATAATATACCTCAATCCAGTACCCCTGTGGTTCGCAAGTTAGTTAAATCTCTCTATGGCTTGAAACAAGCCCTAAGACAGTGGTTTGAAAAGTTCTCTACAACTCTTCTTCATTATGGTTTTAACCAATCTCAGAATGATCATGCCATGTTTACCTTAGCCAAAGATGGGACGTTTACTGTGATCCTTGTCTATGTTGATGACTTACTCATCACAGGGTCAGATGTGCAGGAACTGTCAAATGTCAAGGCCTTCCTCCAGTCCAAATTCCCTGTGAAAGACCTTGGATCCTTAAAATATTTCCTTGGGCTAGAAATTGCAAGAAATAAAGATGGAATATGTCTTCACCAAAGAAAGTATACCTTGGACATTGTTAATGACACAGGAATGGCTAATGCCAAACCTGTTATAACCCCCATTGAACAGAATCATAAACTTGCTGTCAACTCCAGTATACCCTTCTCTGATCCAGCCAAGTATAGAAGATTGGTAGGTAGACTCATTTATCTAACTATATCTAGGCCTGATATTTCTTATTCTGTCCATATTCTTAGCCAATTTATGAATCAACCCTCTGAAGATCAGTGGCATGCTGCTCTAAGGGTTGTTAAGTATCTTAAAGGTAGCTTGGGACAATGTGTGTTCTTCCCAAGCCAAAACACTTTCTCATTGACAGCTTATTGTGACTCTGACTGGGCTGCTTGTCCTGTGACCAGAAGGTCTTTGTCTGGATTCTGTATATTCCTTGGGAGCTCCTTGGTGTCATGGAAGTGTAAGAAACAATTAACAGTTAGTAGATCTTCAGCTGAGGCTGAATACAGGAGTATGGCTAACTCCTGCTGTGAAGTCAAGTGGCTAATTGCTCTTATGAAAGATTTTCAAGTTAACCCTACTCTGCCTGTCCCCCTTCATTGTGACAACAAATCTGCTCTCCACATAGCAGCAAATCATGTATTTCATGAAAGAACAAAACATATTGAAATAGATTGCCACTTGGTTCGAGGATTGATATTGGAAGGAGTTGTGTCCACTGCTCATATTGCATCTTCAGATCAACCTGCAGATCTTTTCACAAAGGCTTTACCTTCTGCTCAATACTTTCACTTACTATCCAAGTTGAGTGTAAAGAACTTGTTTACTCCTCTCAACTTGAGGGGGGATGATAAAAGTCATCATACTGAGACTGCAGGGGTTTAATTGCAATTCTCTATTTGTTTGTAAGTTGAAGGGTGTCGGGTGTAATTTGTTGTATTTAGATTCTTATAAATAGGCAGGTAAGTTGGTTAGTTGATTTTGTATTGTTTCATCCTCTCAAAAGCCTTCATTAAAAAAGAGCTCTCTCTCTCTCTTTTTGTTTTTGTACATCAAGATTAACAATGGATATTAAGAAAATATAAAGTTTAGTGCAAATCTGTTTTCTCTTCCCTTTGTTTTTATCAACACACACACACATACTAACTAGTCATTAAAACACAATAATGAAGTTTCTATGTCATTGTCAAATAGAATCAATTTAAAAGGTCACAATCCAAAACACTCAAAAGATTAGGGGTGTAAGTCCGAACCGCCGAATCGAATCGAATTGGCCAGTTCGGTTCGATTTTGGGTTAGGACGGTTCGGTTTAGATTTGAAAATTTTATAAACCGAGCGGTTCGGTTCGGTTTGTGATTTTTGGTGCCAAACCGAACCAAACCGAATCGGATCGAATCACCACCATTTTATTTATATTTATTTATTTATATATATATATATATTATTTAGTAATTAATAATTAGTAATTAAATTTAATAAAAAAATTATTGTTGTTTGCCTACATTTTGATTGAATTATTGTAATTTTAAAGTTAATTTTTTGACTTTTAATTATTTAGTTTATGTTTAAAGTATTTTTTTGATATTTAAAAAAATTTTCTTTTTTGAAATATTTAAATAATTAAACTGCGGAATCGAACCAAACCGATCGGTTCAGTTCAGTTCGCTTTGAAGTTTGTGGTGGTTCGGTTCGATTTGAAATATGTAAAACCATTAGGGGATGATTCAATTTGCGATTTTGGCTCAAACCAAACCACCTTTCACTCCTACAAAAGATCAACAAAATAGATAGACCCCACACCCAAACTCATCGTCAATCTCCTCCACCTCCTCCTCCTCTTCCAACCCATAATATCTTTACGGTTGTTGAGGAAAGATTCTTGAAAAGCAGCCATACAAGTTTCCTTGAAGCAACAATTCTCCTCCACACAATAACACGGTTTGTCTTTTGAGCATTTCTTTATTTATTTTACTTTGATCTTATATGTTATGTTCAAGTGTTTGTAGTTTAATAATAATAACAAGTCACCTACGATAACCCTCTCTCAACCACAATCTCTCACTCTCAACTTGTTTCAATTATGATTAAATTTATAGAATACGATCCAAATGGGTTTTTGAATAATTTTATGTTTATATTATATTCTTGGTACAAAGTTTTCCTTATGAGTAATGCTATGGTACTTAATGAGTATTAAATTTTTTAGCATCAAATAATGTATCAGCTGATGTGGCAGTTGATGTGATGCATTAATTATAATTTTTAATTTTATTTTTTGTACCGCATCAGTTGCTATACCAACCGACACATTATATTTAGTGTAAAAAATTTAGTACTGTTTAGGTACCCATAACATTATTCTTTCCTTATTTTGGGTTTCTAGAATTTCGAAACTTGACAATCATGCATGTCAATTGAAAGTTGACCTCGATTATGAGTACACATTTTGGCATATTCAATTTTGTAAAAAAAAAAAAAAAGACCGAACAACAAGATTTCTCCATTTTAATTTTCGTTATTTTGATTGATGGGATTTACCATAGTCAAAATAAACATTTCATTGCTTGAGTTTCAAGCTTTAAGTTTTGTACGTGAGAGAGTCCACAGTGGCTCACTTCCCCAACCATCTAAAAGCAATTTTAAAATATTTTTTTGCTCCACTAAACTCGTATTGCATTTTTATTCTCTATTTTCTAAATTAATTAAATCATTCTTTTAATATGGCGAGAGATTTAGTAGCAATAGTTACTTTTTTTTTTCTCTCCCAAAGGTAACATGTCAATTTGATTGATTTCTTTATATTTTATTCCTTCTCTTTATATTTATGGTACTTAGGTTTATTAGTTGAGAAGATATATATTTAATTTTTAAAGGATTATATAGAGAGTATTTGTTGGAATAAATTTTTTTTAAAATATTAAAAATATAAAATTAAAATAAAAAATAATGTGTTTAGAGGACGCTCGGATGATTTTCACGTTTCACGGCTCGAAAGGAAGTTTGATCTCATGATTGTATTTAGTTTAGTCATATCTTGATGATACGTCATGTTTGTAAATATTATCTAGTTGTGTCAAATCAAATATATTTTATACTTCATTTGTTCTAAATAAATATTTTTAATTAACAAAATTTAAAAATTTAAAAATATAATTAATAATATGTTGTAAAATATTTTTTGACGATAATATTCATAAATATTAATTGAGTTTTATTATTTTAAATAAGTGAGTTTTTTTAGTATGTGCTATATTAAATAAAAATTTTAAAGTATATTAGAAAAAATAGTAAAGAATATGTATATATAAAGTCTTTAAAAATATTAGTTGGGACATCCTAAAATAAAAAGTAGGAACATTTATTTGTAGGGTCGGTCCTGATATTTTAGGGGTCCTGTACTAAATTTAAACTTAGACCCTAGAATTGATAAAAGACAATTAATAGAAATTAAAGATAGGTTACATGTTTTATAACATTATCATATTAAAATTATTTTTCTAGGAATGAAGTACCAAAATTCCTAAAACTCCAAACTAGTATCAAACTTTTCTTTGAAAAGTATCATCATTCCAAATTTTTTGAAGCAAAATCTTCGGTTAGGTCTTTATAATTGATTTTTTTTTAAAAAAAAATAAAATAAATAAAGACAGACAACAAATTTTCATGAAATAACCAACAACCTGATGATGGTTAAAAACACTTACTCACAGCAAGACTCCGCTCTAACAAGTGAACTAATGTTCATTATATCCAGAATAAAGTATATAAACAAGTGAACTAATGTTCATTATATCCAGAATAAAGTATATAAAGAGTTTATATATAAGAAAAAATTACGGGCCGGTACTTTTTATGAAATGTTTAACCGCTTAAATTTACTATATTTGTTTTCAATCGTTTAAGTCTCTTTTAAGTGATAAATTGACTATTTGTACTAAAACTCACCCCGTAACAACATATGATATTTTTAAGTGTATTTTGTGTATTGTCATGTGTGTGAAATATGCATCGTCAATGTATTTTGTGATTTTGTGTTAAGCAATGTGCATCGTCAAGTATAAAATGTGAATCGTCAGTGTATTTTGTGAATTTGTGTTAAGAAATGTGCATCGTCAAGTATAAAATGTGCATCAATTCAAGTTATTTGAAAAAAAGAGCTTCACTAGTCAACAAAAGTGAGATACTTTGAAAGGCAATTTGAAAGAAGGAGAGCTATTGTGCATCAGTAAAGTGAAGGGCTATTTGAAAAAATAAGAACTACTGTACATCAGTAAAGTGAAGGCTATTTGAAAAAAAAAAAGAGCTACTGTGTACATCAGTAAAGTGAAGGGCTATTTGAAAAAAAAAAAAAAAAGCTACTGTGCATCTGTAAAGTGAAGGGCTATTTGAAAAAAATAGAGCTATTGTACAACTATTCATTAGAAATTTGTGCATCGAATAAAAAATATGTTTATCGTGATGCACACAATGCACAAACTCTAATAATTTTTAACACTTTGAAACTATAATAATTATAATTTTTATTATTTTATATTATTATCATAAAAGTTAATAATTTTTATTAAGTTTAAAAGTTATGTATCAGGAATAAAAATTATGCATCAAAATAAAAAATTTGCATCATAATATATAAAAATAATATTTTTTTAATATAATTTTATGCATTGTAATAATTATTAGAAAAAAAAAGTAACATATTTTGTGAGAAATGAGTTTAAAAATGACTTTCTTTGAGATGTGTTTGGAAATGGTGAGGAATGTAGAGATGTTAAACGGGCTAGCCCTAGCTCTTAGCGGTTTCGGGCTAGTCCTAACGGGTTGTGGCCCTAATGGGCCGCGGGCTAAACGGTCTAATTTGTTTGGGCCACTAATATTGCAGACCTAACTCTAACCCTAGCGGGTTTCGGGCTAAACGGGCCACTATCGGGCCACGATTAAAGATATAATATAACAATATTTTGAAATAATGAATCGATAAACCATTGATAACTTTGATAGTTTCTTATATTTTTCAAAAGAAATATAAATTAGACATTTTTTTACATCGATGTGTTATAATTTTTAACTTATTTTTCTCAAAATAAATAATGTAATAGCTCTAATTAGCAGTTCTTTCCAAAATTTTTGTTTATATTTTAGTATTTATTTACAAGTACACAAAGAAAACCTGTAGTGCAAATGATAAATGTGTTTGACTAATTTGGATTAAAAGGTTGTTAGTTTTATTCTCATGGTGATTGTTTTACGTATCTCTTAAACTTTTTACTGCCTAATTAATATTACGCGGGCTGGCGGGTTAACCCTAAAACCTGGCGGGCTAGCCCTAACGGGTCGCGGGTTAAATGGGCCAGCCCTAAAAAGCTCTGATTTTAAACGGGCCAAAAATATTGAGCCCTAACCCTATTTTTTTCGATTTTAACGGGCCAATCCTACGGGTCGTAGCCCTTTTAACATCTCTAGAGGAATGCGAGGTGGCTGATGAGGGGGGGGTTTGAGAAATGGGTGGGTGGCTGATGGGTGACTAATGGGGAGTGAAAATGGGGGTGACTGATGGGAGCGGGAAATGGGGGTGACTGATTGGGGTGGCTGATGCATAATTTTTTTTTTCTTCGATGTATAGTATATCGTTCTGTAATTTATGTGTATCGTCTTGTGTTACGATACATTATTTTTTACTTTTGCAATACATAATGTGCAGTGTTCTGTATTTTTAAAGGGTATAGATGATATTTCGCAACAAAAGTGTCATTTTCTAATTGAAAATAATTATCGTATCTTTAAGAGATTGAAAATTATCTTAAAGGAACCGACCGAAATTTTTTCCTATATATAATACATATATATTAAAATTGGGCCCTTCAAATTTTGGACATGTTCAGTGAATCACTTTGTACTTGCCCAAAATTGGGTCTGTTTATCTCTGACGGAGGGAGTACCTTTTACTCCTTCCATCCCAAAATTATTGTTATGTTTGTCCCAACACGCAGATTAAGGAAAAACAATTGACTTCATTATTAATATTAGTATAATGTATAGTTTTCTTTAAAATTTATGTGCACGTAACCCATATTTAAAGTAAGAAGAAAAAGTAAGGTTAAAATGGTAAAAATAATGTCTTAAAAAGAAAACTTTCAAACAATACAATTTTTTAGGAACAGATGAAAAAAAGTTAAAAATATATATATATATATATATATGGTTAAATGCACCAATGATCTTTGTACTTTACAACGTTCTAGCATTAGTTCCTGATTTCATAAAGTGAAAATTTGGGTCTAAAGTGCGTTGTTTTTGTTCTCCCTTGATCTTTCTGTTAACGGCCGTTAAAAAATCAGCCGTTGAACAACATGTGCAATGCATGTGATTTTTTTTTTTTTGAGGGGGGGGGGGGAATATGTAACAACATGTGCAGTGCATGTGAACAACATATTTGGTGAGAAATGAGTTTAAAAATGACTTTCGGTTGAGATGTGTTTGGAAATGGTGAGGAATGGCTGAGGGGGTGTTTTGAGAAACGGGTGGGTCGCTGATGGGTGATTGATGGGGAGTGAAAAATGGGGGTGACTGATGGGAGTGAGAAATTGGTGACTGATTGGGGTGGCTGATGTATCATATATATATATATATATATATATATTTTGATATGTATGGTATGTCGTTCCGTAATTTATGCGTATAGTCTTGTGTTATGATAAATTATTTTTTATTTTTGTAATACATAATGTGCAGTGTTTTGTATTTTTAAAGGGTATAGATGATATTTTGCAATAAAAGTATCATTTTCTAGTTGAAAATAATTATCGTATCTTCAAGAGATTGAAAATTATCTGAAAGGAACCGACCCAAATTTTTTCCTATATATAATACATATATATTAGAATTAGGCCCTTCAAATTTTGAACATGTTTAGTGAATCACTTTGTACTTGTCCAAAATTGGGTATGTTTATCTGTGACGGAGGGAGTACATTTTACTCCTTCCATCCCAAAATTATTGTTATGTTTGCCCCAACACACAGATTAAGAAAAAATAATTGACTTGATTATTAATATTAGTATAATGTATAGTTTTTTTTAAAATTTATATGCACGTGACCCATATTTAAAGTAAGAAGAAAAAGTAAGGTTAAAACGGTAAAAATGATATCTTAAAAAGAAAACTTTCAAACAATACAATTTTTGGGGAACAGAAAAAAAAAAGTTTTAATATATATATATATATATATATATATATATATATATGGTTAAATGCACCAATGGTCTCTGTACTTTACAATGTTCTAGCATTAGTCCTTGATTTCACAAAGTGAAAATTTGGGTCTAAAATGCGTTGTTTTTGTTCTCCCGTGGTCCTTCTGTTAACGGCCGTTAAAAAATTAGCAGTTGAACAACATGTGCAATGCATGTGAATTTTTTTTTTTTTGGGGGGGCGGGGGGGCGCAAATATGTAACTTCCCTCCTATATTTGTCTTTGGGTACCACCGGAGAGGATGAGGATTCTCGAGAAACAAACATGAAGAAAGGCCAGGTCCAACCGGAGAGGATGAGGTTTCTCAAATTTTTTATATTGTCGTCAAAAGGTTTTTTTATTTTTTGGTTAATTCTCAATTTCATTATTATTTTTTGTTGGACTTATGTATTGATTTAATTCAATGGTTCTAGTAGAGACGGGCAGCTATGGCTGCTACTCTGCGACATGAACATGCCCTCCGGCCTCCATGCACCCATCCTCTCTTTCCATACAATATGACTTCCTCCATTACTGCCTCTTACCACACAAAAATCAGTCTCCAATATAACCAGCCAAGGTTTGACCAAACCTCATGCTCCGAGGCCCCCATTGAACCCCAAATTGAAAGCATAAATCAGTAGAAATCACTAGAATCCACACATCAATTAACACGCAAATTAAAAGAAAGAGAATATATACAAGAACCCTGTCTTGCTCATCCAATCAAACCTTCAAACTTATATCTTTTGAGAATGAACGGCTCAATCCAAGAAATTCATACGCGGCAACGACCGGTGCAAGTAGGCATTGACTGGGTTGCCTGAGGAGGTGTACAATAAGGAGTGTGATTTGATAATGATTGATGCGCCGAGGAATTTGGTGAAGGCGGAAGGTAGGCTATGGCATTTTGTGTTGCCTCCGGCCGCTAACGTGGGCAACAGCAGTGGCTGATGGTTTTTCTAATTTGAGCTTCGGCGCTTCTTAGTTCCTCTTAGAGCAGTGGAGGGAAGTTACTTTTTTTTTCTTTCAAAAAACTCACGGGCGGAACATATGTTGAGCTAACGGCCGAAATTCTAACAGCCGTTGTTAGTAAAAGGACCACATCTAAACAAAAACAACATACTTATTTTAAACTTAAAATTTTAATTTTTAAAAAATTAAGGATTAATATTAAAAGGTTGTAAAGTATATGAACCACACATATATATATATATATAAATAAAAGCTTCACCACTACATGATATGATTGATTGCCGGCCACAAATATATTCATAGCCTCATAGGCCCCCATAGGATGCGAGTAGAGGTAGATAAATTTGAAGCCCACACTACATAGATATTTTATTTAAAATATTAATATTAATAAGATACTGACATAATATCTTACTAGTCCTATCCTTTACTATAAGCAAGCAATTAACTATCACATAAAAAAGTTTTGAAATTCCAATTCCGAATGGACTGCGCTCCACTTGTTAATATTTACCTCGTTCGCTTTTGACAAAGAGTTCATTATATTATTTTAAAATATTTTATTTAAAATTTTATTTTTAAAAATTATGATTATAATCTCCATAAATTTTTTTTACTTTATCCTCCAAAATAATATAAACATATTGGTTATGGTTAAATATTTTTATAATTATAACTAATTTTAATGTTATTTATATATCTCTTAACTATTAAATTTTTTAAACATAATTTTTTTGGGATAAAACGGAGAGAGCAATACACACTTGCTGGGTTATTATAAAAAAATAAAAATAAAAATTAAAAAAAATTTACAAATTGAAATAAACACTTTCAAATTCATATTTTTAGGTGTTGATTATTGTTTGTGATATGGTTCATGCTAGTAATTATGCTAGAGAATTACTCCCTCCGTACCTTAATTATTGTCATATTTGACTCGACACACAGATTAAGAAAAATAATTGACTTGATTATTAATATTAGTATAATATGTGATTTTTTTTAATGTTCATGTGTATGTAGTCTATAATTAAAGTAGAGAAAAAAGTAAGAATAAAATAGTAAACGTGATGTACTGAAAAGAAAAGTTTTCAAATAAAACAATTGTTCTGAGAAAAAAAAAAAGACAATAATTTAAGTACGAAGAGAATACTATAAATAGTTTCACCTTTCTATCCTAATTGGTGCGAACATATTATTGGTAATCTCATAATTCACAATGTATGTAATGACACGTCTCACCACCGGTCACAAATACTCCCTTCGTCCCTAAATTATTTTTTTTTTATTTTTTATTTGTTCTAGAATAATTATCTTGTTTAAAATTTTTTAGGATATTATTTTTACCATTTTATCTTTGCTTTTTCTCCTACTTTAATTATGGAGCACATACACATGGATATTAAAAAAAATTACATATTATACCAATATTAATAATCAAGTTAATTATTTTTTCTTAATCACATGTTAACTTTTATTTTCAAAAACATAAGTAAAGTATGTAAAATTTTAATCTAATTTAATCACATGTTAACTTTTAAGAAAAAAATGTAAATTCTGCTTGAAACGAGAGAGTATAATTATATATACACTTGCCATGCTATAATGTATATACGAGCATATACTAAAAAATTATCTTTCTTAATGTATATGAAAACCTAAAAAAGAAACATTCATTTTCAGAGAGAATTGAAGATTTTTATTTTTGCTTGACATGTAACGCTAGTGTAGTAGTCTTTCCCTTTCCTAAATTCCTCTTCCCATCTCGAGGTTCAAATTCATGTACGTTTAGATATAAATCAATAGGGTCTTAGCTATTAAGTCAATTATTCTCTAAGTTTTTAGTTTTATTCGATTTCAAAGTCAACAACTATTTGTGACTGATATGAAGAGAACAACACTGGACAGGAATGGATGCTTTGTATCAGGGGTTATATGGTGCATATTGAAGGGTTGTTGATGTAGATAGCTTGAGCTCAACCTCATCAAACCACTCATTAGTATTTGCTTTTCCATCCAATAGTGATAGCTGGAAAGCTTTAGGTGTTACTTCCCCAGTTCCACCCAAAATGCTTACGGAGTAATTACTAAGAAATATACTAGCTAGTAGTGTTGAATTTGGTCATAATTAAGCATGTATATGAATGATAAAATTGAAAAGTTATTATAAGTATAATTATTATTAGTATAGTGAATTTTTTGCATTAAACGGAAGAGAAAGTATTAGCCACGACCATCATCGGAAAATTTGATAGGTTTGTTATGATTGAGAGACATTGATTACCACTTTGTTTTATTCCCTTAATTGGAATCATTCCATTTGATTCCACTTTCTAGCTAATTGCTATTGCTTTACAAATCTCTCTCTCTCTCTCTCTCTCTCTCTCTCTTTGTGTGAGTCACCAACTCTTCTAAAAAAGAATGGTTAGAAGAATGGTAGTATCATTAATAGTAGAGCCACATGAAGTGGATACTTAATTCCAGATGCCACATTTAGTGTTAGGATTTGAATTGCCTTTTAAAACATACCAACTTCCCAAGTCAATCAACTAAACCACATGGGGGTGTGTTGATCTCATTATTGTACTGGTTAGAAAGCAATAATCAATATCATCAATGACTTTGTAGAGGTAAGAATTGTATTTTAACCGAAGTAGATTAGTTGAGATACGTGCAAACTAACAATTCAAATGACACTTAATCTTAAATCAATTAAAGGAAAAAGAAAAAGGCAATAAATATAGTAGATTAAGCAGAGACATAAACTAAGTAATGTGTTTATTATTTTTATTTTATTCTCAGAGATGATAGGTTACAAAACAATTAGGAGTAGTCTCCGATCTATTCTTTCTTAAGCCCCTCTCTTTCTGGATTCGAACATACGACGTTAATTACTTACGATATACTCTTACGTAAAACATCTTACAACCATAAGATCACATCAAGTAATTATAGCATGATTCAACAAATTTGAAGACCAATTGATCATTGGCAAAAGAAGAGTGGCTGGAAAACGTGTGGCGCAACAAAATGAAAAGAGTACATGCATGAACCACACCCTCTCGGTTCGCATTCCACCGAAAAAAAAAAAAAAAAAGGAGCCGAAAGCTGTGAATGTGAGATGAGCTAAATCACACGCTTTATTCATGAGGCTAAAGAGCGTGACACGCAAAGGCTTCTGGACGTTAGAGACCCGAATATATATAGTATATGTGTATGGCCCCAACTACACTCCCCCTTCACCCTCTACTCGCTACCACCACATTCACCATCTCATTTACTTTTTGTCCCCCCAATTAACGCCACTCCCATCCCATTTCATTTTCATTCTTTATTTTGGGGAAATGCAATTTTACGTTATCCTGCCAATTTTAGAAAAAATTTTGGGTGTGATCACTAATATATACTCCCTCTTTGTCTAAATTATTATCTTTTTTTTTTTATCTATCTCAAAATAATTGTTGTTTGAAAGTTTTTTTTTTAGGATAACATTTTTACAATTTTATCTTTACTTTTTCTTACTACTTTAATTATAAACCACATACATATGGGCATTAAAGAAAATTACACATTATACTAATATCAATAATCAAGTCAATTATTTTTTCTTAATCTGTGCACGGGATCAAACAAGACAATAATTTAGGAACAGAGGGAGTACGTTATTCCTGACACTATTTATAAAAAATTATATTAGTAGTGTTCTAAAAATCGCTAGATGGACATTAGACACCAACCCAGTGCCTAGCACCTATGGAGCATATACGGGGACTAGAATTAAATCATAAATGCCCTAATTTTTGAATTTTTTTCTTAAAATAACTTAACTAACGAGTATTGAACCTTCAAATGTACTAATAGCAAATATCACCAAAGAGACAAATAATCTAAATATCATTCTAAAGTTTAAAACAATACAACAATAATCATCAACTCAATACACAACAGGTCCATAACAACGGTTACAGTAAGATAAATATGCCCAAATAATTTAAATTAAATTTTTTATTTTATATATAAAAAAAATCCTAAAACCACGTTATTTTAGATCAAAGTTTTTTTAAAAATAAGAAATAAAAATTAGAACAGTGCATATAAGTAAAAAGATTCCCGTAGTACCAAATATCTACCCCATTTATGGAAGTGCTAATGAAAGTAAGATTCAAATGTTCTCTCTGTCCCATTAATTAAATCACAGCCTATACGTGTCCTTGTTGTACAACCATGGCATTAGTCATTACAGTGTTTTAGGTTTTGATAATGTATTACACTAACAATTTTTTTTTTTCTATTTTCATTTTGCTATTTTCTTCATGCTATTACTAAACAAAAGACCCACAAATTCTATATGACCATCTCCATTTCGCTATTTTCTTCAAGTTATGGCTAAGCAAATGCAACCAAACAACGGACATGCTTCAAATTCCTCCTCCTGATGATAAATCACTCCTACTTTTTTTTAGAATTAAAACCATTGCCGTTTCAAAATTAATATATAAATATATATATATATATATATATATATTTTAAAACCATTGCCATATAATTATGTCTTATATTGCATCAAGAAGCGAATCTCTCGTATCCTAATATTATACCAATAAAAATGCATACTAAGAGTCCGTTTGTTCGTGTGTTTTGGCCAAAACACAGGGTTAAAACGCAGCTTATTCCTTAACTTAGCGTTTCAATGCTGCGGTAAAAAACGCTGCTTTTCAAAATGCAGTTGCGTTTTAAAACGCTGGAATTCCTAGCTTTTTCCCAAAACGCAGATTTTAAAACGCAGTAGGAAATAAAAAACTGCGTTTTGACATAATATCTCAAACGCATTTATAAAGAAAAAAGTCGCGTTTTAAATAATTTGCATTTTAAAAACACTGCATTTTGAAAACGCTACACCAAACAGACTCTGATATTGAGAAGATATAGGGACCAATAAAATGCAAATTCCCCGTATCCTAATATTAAAATTAAAAAGATGTAAAAGAATGCTATACGAAATCCAATAGTTGAAATGGTAAAATAGTTTTCTATTCATGCAACTTAAAATAATTTTGAAGCCAAGTACAAAATCATAAAAAATAAAATCCAATCCTCAGATTGTAACACAACTCATGTAACGCTTCTGTCATATTATTCTTCTCAGAGTAAACCACAAAGAAAGGATTGACAACTAAAATGAAATAAATTAAGAACAAGTAGTCCTAATTAGTCATACTTTGGCCATCCAAAAAGTCAGGAGTTCAACCATGGAGACCAAACCTCTCCCCACGCCTACTCAATTTACAAATTCTGACACTCTTTTCTCATTACTTGGAAGACAAAATCAAACAAAATCATCTCTATATTATCCAAAAACAAATGAAGAAACTTTGCTACTATTAATTATAGTTTAGTGAGAAAAACAACTGGTCGAAAATATGTGCCGGTATTGTCAGTCATACTAACTCCAGATCCAACGGCTAAGACGACACTGTTGAATCATAATCAACGGCTCTCCGATCATTACAATTGCCTTTACCGGAATTTTGATGGAATCTCTTGGATGTTTCCACGGCCGCCTCGGATCTAGAACCAGCCGGTCCATTATGAGCCTTAGCCGCCTGGTTTGCTTCGATTCTTCGGCTTTTCAAAGGCCTGAGAGGCAATGAGTCAACAAATGAGGCTTCGCCAACTCCCGTAGACCTAGCCGCCGCGGCACCTGGCGTTGGCTTGACGATGTTCTTATGAGAAGATGTGCAGTCCAGATCATCCTGAGGCACAAACAAAAAATCCAAACGGTTGATCCTTGAATTGTCATAGAATAACTGGTTAAGATATTAATGTCACTCCGAAATTTAGGGTTTCACCTCCACATATTTGATTATTTGCAGAAAATTTCGAGGGTTTTAAAAATATCAGCAACTCAAAATAATCATAAAATTTAAGGAGATAAAAGATTCTACTGATAAAAAGGAAAAAAATATAAAATATAAAATTATGATTCTATTGGCATTGACATAAAACTACAGATAAATATATTTGAAAAAAAAATACCTTGTAGCAAAGATCTAGAGCATTCTCACGCAATCGCTTCAACGAAATATCTCTATCGCCATTATAAAACCTACTAGAAGACTGCTCGCTACTCGATGAACTGGCAGACGGCGGAGGCGATGTATCTGACGACGGCACGACCTGATTATCTCCGTCCTCATCAACATCATCAGAGCTGTCTTCGTCGTCAGCGTAGTCATCATCGGTATCAATCTCATCGTCATTATCTCCTTGATTCTCTTCTCTTCCATCAGAACCGTGAACACATCGTTCGCAAACCGAAACCGTCCGTCCGAGTTTCTCACCGGTAGCATTCCACGGCGTCGGAGACTGGCACACGTGGCACAGAAGACACCTCGAATGCCTAGCGACAAGAAAATTCGCTGAATGAACCTTGGCGTCACAGTCCCAGCATAAGCTAGCCTGATCCGAATCGCAGTAGATCCTCGCCGTAGACTTGCATAGCTCACAGGCCTTCATCTTCACAGTATGCAAAAAATTTACTTTCTCTCTCTAACTTTCTCTCTCTACTGCAACCACTTCTTGAAGGAAACGAAGAGAAGAAGGAGAAAGAATGAAAGAGTAAACGAACTGGTAAAGAAAAAGAATGGGCCAAGCCAACTTGCTTTCCTCTACTGAAACAGCCCTGCTTTACGGTTATATTAACAAGAAATACCACGGCGGTGTAAGCGGTTTCCCAGTGTTAAAATGGTCATTTCGAATAAAATAAATTCGAAATTCCTACGCCTAGGGTTCTGTGTCAACAACACCGTCCTGGCCTTTGGATGAATGGTCACGGAGGGTGCCAGGTGTCCGTGAATGAGGGAACAAGGAGGTTATGTGGTCTACGCCCACAACCAAATATGGTGGGGCCCGTGGTTCTCGCTTAGGTTCGTGGGAGATATTTTTGGTGGTTCGACTGGTGACGTGTCGTCTAGGTGGATGTTTGATTCTGATACGCTGCCCTGGATTGACAGTCCTCCTTATCACGTGACTTGCACCTGATGCGTTGACGTGTACGGGTGGGTCTTCCGTTTGGGTAATTATCTCTCTCCGCTCCCGCCGTCGGTTCCCGTCGTCGACTATCCGGCGCTATCTGCGAAATTGATAACGATTTATTTGGCCACGCGCAGGTGCGGTGAGTGTTTTAAACGCAGGGACTTAGTGGAGAATGATGCAATTCAAATCACGCGCTTTGAGAGAGACCAGAGCTTGGAAATAGATTCGGACACTGATTGGGTCGCGCATGCGTGGCTAGAACACTGCCACTAGGTTTGAGAGAGGATCCGTTGAAATTTAGCATCAGCAGTATCAGTTTATGTAGGAGCTTATGTGGCTTGCCTACGTGGAAATTTGGGAAAACTTGCTACTCCTTTCACTAAATATTCGAGGGTTTTAGAACATCCCTATTTGCTAAAAAATTCTTACCCAATTCTTAGCTAATTTTTACTATCATATCCTCATTTTAATACTTTTTTTCTTTAAGAATTTAGCTTTTTAATGTTTTTCATTCTTTCCCCATTCTTACACGGGTCTCACCACCAAATCATACACTTTATTTACACTACTTTTTATTTTTATATTTTTCAAATAAATTATTTTATTTTTCTTTAATTAATATATTGCATATTCAAATGTTTTGTATAAATAAATAAATAAATTTATTTATAATTTTAATTAGTATATTGCATACTAATTTTTTTATAAATAAATTAATCCATATATAATTTTAATTAATTAAACAAAAAAATTAATTTATAATTTTCATTAAATGGCTAGCTTTTAGAAGGAAACAAAAAGACAAAACTCATATTTGGGCCACCCAACTATTCACAAAGTTACAATCCAGCCACCACAACTTCAAAAATATTATTCGTGTCACTATACTATCGTTTTCTTGCAAACGAGCCCATTTTTGAACTAATGTTACCGTTAAAATAACATAAAATATTAAATTTACCCCTGTTTTCATCTTCATCTTCCCCAATTAAGAAAAAACAAACTTTAACCCTAACCCATGTCACAAGCTAGGTTCCTTCCACAAATTGAATCTTCACATGTATCCCCAAGACATTGAATCTTCATCTCTCCCTCACCCATTACCAGCACCAATGGCGACCGTAGCTCGCGCTCTTCCTCCTCTCGCAGTCGGCAGATCCACAAAACCTTCAACAACATCAAAATCACCATTCTCTGTGGCTTCGTCACCATCCTCATCCTCCGTGGCATATTGACATCGGCAACTTCGTTTCCCCCAAAACTGAGGCCAAAAACCAACTCATCATCGAAGAAACCAACCGCATTCTCGCCGAGATCCGATCCAACAAGGACCCCAACGATCCCGAAGACTCCTTTGCCGACCTGGAGTTCAATCCCAACGCCACCTACACCCTCAGTTCCAAGATCTCCAACTGGGATCAAGAGAGAAAGCTCTGGCTCGATCACAACAAGGATTTCCCCAACTATATTAATGGTAAAACTCGGATCTTACCCCTATTATGGGTTCTCTTCTTTTCTTTTTCTTTGTAATTTTCTAGGAAAATTCTATTTTCATGAGTTCTTTTGTTGGGTTTGTCTAATAAAGAGGGATTGTATGTGTGCGTGTGTGTGTGTGCGCGCACCTGGAGAATAGCTGGAAAAAGAAAGATTTTTCTTCATTTAAAGTCTGTAGCTGAAAACCCAATTTAGTGTATGTGTGACTGGAAAAGTTGTGGGTTTTTGTAGGGATTGTGGTTTGGGTGAGAGTGAAGGCGAAGATGAAGCTGAGGCTTTCGGTTGGTGGTGGCCTTCGGTAAAGAAATCTATATTTTTGGGTGGTGAAGGTGGGGGCAGAGATGGAGGGAGAGAGGAAGAAGATGAAGACATGGGTAAAATGGGTATTTCATGTAAATTAACGGCTGAACTAACGTTCATTCAAAAAATGAGCTCGTTTGTAAGAAAATGATAGTATAGTGGCAAGAATAATATTTTTTAAAGTTGTAGTGACCGGATTGCAACTTTGTAGATAGT
Organism: Platycodon grandiflorus; assembly: GCA_016624345.1. Lineage (NCBI taxonomy): Eukaryota > Viridiplantae > Streptophyta > Magnoliopsida > Asterales > Campanulaceae > Platycodon > Platycodon grandiflorus. The sequence goes on from CM028365.1 coordinate 43,472,744, forward strand.
TGGGTAGCCCAAATATGAGTTTTACAAAAAAAAAAAAAAAAAAGGCATCTTTAATAATTTGGGAAGACTAAAAATGAAATGAGGAATAAAAAACAAAAAAGAATAGAAAGAAAGGATAGTGGCAAAAGGGGGCAGAGGTGGGCAGAGGCGGGTGGGGGACTTCTTGACACGAGTTGAAGGGCGTGAGATACCCGGAGGAGAGATGGTATGCGGTGCTACTCACTACCTGCCTTGGAGATGCCGATTGTTGCTTCTTAGCCAAATTCTTATTTGATCCCATTTAAGAATTTTGGAGAGATAAATTCTTACAAGAATGGCTCCCAATGGTCACCCATTCTTGTCCTATTTAAGGATGCTCTAAGAATTCCTCATTGGGGATGCTCTATGCATCATGTGATATGTTGCATGGTGCACCAAATCAATAACATCACGTTATAATTGTTAGAGCCATCTCCTCCGAGAATCACTCACCCACAATCAATTGTAATTAATGTACCATATTTTGTTTCTTTACTAGTATTAGGAAAGATCTCGGTGGTCAAGCAATGTTAATTAAGAAATTGTTATAGCATTAGGAAAAATCTTGGAGATTAAGCATTATACATTGTATTTAATCATAAAAGCCAATACAGAAAATGATTGATTCAACCACACTATATGGTATCAAAGCATCATCTTGCTTAAACGTGCATTCTCTTTTTCGATCCTACCATGGCAAGCAAATCTGAATAAGTCATCATTCAGCTTAATGCTCCTACGCATCTCCTCACCAAACTCAACCAAAACAACTTCATTGTGTGGCACAGATAACTATTCTCTACCGTCATTGGATTTGATCTCCTCGAGTATACATACCTGCGCAATTTCTTGATAATGAAAAGAAGAACCCAATCCAGATTACAGCATTTGGTATCGTCAAGACCAAATCATTGTCAGTGTAATACTAGGCAGCTGTGTTGAAACCATTCAACCCCATTTCTCCACAATCAAAACATCCAAAGAGGTATGGGAACGACTCTTAACATTATATGCAAACAAATCCCGAACAAGGGTTATGTCTCTCAAAGAACAGTTGTTTGACAATCCTAGGGGCACACGTTCAATCTCAGAGTATCTGCAAGATATGAGGGCCATTGCGGACGATTTAGCACTGTCAAACATCCCCATTGATGAAGATGACTTGATAATTCAAATTCTCAAAAACCTGGACACTAACTACAAGGAAATATGTGCAGCCATTAGTGCAAGAGATTTGGCAATAACCTTTGTCAAACTCCAAGACAAACTTGTCGACTTTGAGATACAAATCAATAAGCGTGAAAAAGAGGTGGTCCCTGTGATCCCAACAGTAGCCTTCCAAACCACACCCAATGTCCAACAACAATAGACAACCTCTTAAATCAAACTGACATCAAAACACCCAGAGCCCAAATAATCAACGACGGTACAATAATTCTAACCCTTACTCTCTATAGCAGCCCAATTATTCAAATCCCAATCGTTACTTCTTTTTCCAAACAAATGTATACTGTCATTTTTGTGATTGAGCGGGGCATCTAACTAATGAGTGCAGAAAGTTAGCTAGCTTTTTTCGCGAGAGTGGTGCTTAAACTTCATCCAATTCTCCTACCCCATCAGTAGCCAATGTCACATCCATGAGTTCCTAAACTATTAACCCTTGGTTGTTTGATTAGTGCTTCCAACCATGTGACATCTACCCTAACCAATTTGCAGCAGTTCTCTGATTATGGTGGTCCTGATGAAATTGTACTTGGTGATGGTAAAGGTTTAAATATTTCTCATATTGGCAGTACAACACTTAGCAGTCCTCACAAACCACTAGCAATGAATAATGTTTTGTGTGTTCTTGCAGTTCAAAAGAATTTAATTTCTATTGCCAAACTTTGCCAATCCAATAAGTCTCAATTAATTTTTTCCCCCTTTTGTGGCGAAGGATCTTTGCACGGGGGCGTCACTACTTTGAGGAAAGAACTCCAGTGATGTATACTATGCACCATCCTTGGCTTGTTCCCAAGTACATGTGATTGTAAAATCATCTATTTCCGAGTGGCACCATCGTCTTGGTCATCCTTCAAATAAAGTGGTTCACTCCGTTCTCCAGAATCATAGTTTAATCCCTAAACTCCCTAGAGATTTACATTTCTTATGCAATTCATGCTTATGTCACAAGAGTCATAAACTGTCATTTGCTACTAGTCTCTCATTAGTAATAAACCATTGTAATTAGTTTATACTGATGTTTGGGGACCCTCTCATAAGACTATTGATGGTTTTTATTATTATCTAATTTTTGTGGATCATTTTACAAATGAATTTCTGTAGTCTCAGGGCTTGTTTGGTAGTTCGGCAAGGATAAACAGTATTATTAATTTCGGTGCTATTAGTGCCCTCGCTATTAATCATCATTTATATATCGGGGGTAATTTAAAAATTACAAATTAAAAATTAAAAATTAAAAATATTAATCACGTTATAATATCAAAGTGATATATTAAGGTTAAATAGCATGCCTATGTAGTATACTACTACCAAAGTTCTAAAGTTGTACAAAACTGACTATCCTTTTAAAGCTACTTTGACACTTAAGTGTTTTGCTATTTGCCGTGGTGCACCACGTAATCATGTTATATGGTGCTTCTGGACTATTAAATATTTTCTCCAAAATAGATCCAAACCGACTTAATGTTTTAATTCACTTTGGCGTTATAGCGTGTCGCTATTGGTCATAGTGCACCGCGTAGTACTCCAAGACCATTAAATATTATCCTATTTTCTCTCATGGTTATCAATTTGTTTTGTACCAGTGCGTTTCAGCCAAGACGCACCCTTTTGCCCAAAAATCGGTGCAAAATAGACTAATTATTGTTTAGGTCAAAATCTTCTTCCGTCCCAGCAAAAATTCATGTTTTAGGCGAAACCTAACAAGTTTTATTTTTTTAATAACATTAAATAGTTGTTATGTAAAATAAAATCAATTTTGAATAGTAGACATGCCCAAACGGTTTGAACCGCCGGTTCCGGTTTCGAATCGCTGGTTCCAAAAACCGCCAGACAACAAACCGTAACCGAACTGACAAATCACGGTTACGGTTCCGGTTCCGAACCCGCTAAGCCGGTTCCGGTTTCAGTTCCAAATCGTAATTTTTAATTATTTTTTTAATATTTTCTTATAATTTTTTTTAAAAAAGACTTCATCTTAAAACTTTGTACAAAGCATTTTTTGAATTTTTTAAACTTTGTAAACTTTTCATCTTTGAAATTATAGAGTAAATAAGGCAATTTCAAAATTTAAAATTTAAATTTTGGCGATTTTTCACGGTTTGGAACCGGCGGTTCCGGTTCCCGATTTCAAACCGGCGGTTCACGGTTTTGAGAAATTGGAAACCGAAACTGAACCGTGTAACCGGCTGTTCCGGTTCAGGGACGGTTCCGGTTCCTTACGGTTCCGGTTTATGCGATTTTTTGGGCGGTTCGTTTGGGCATATCTATTGAAGAGTAACTTAAAGGCGACAATTATAAAGTTGCTCAATTTTGGTCAAATTATGGAGCATCTTGAAAATTAATTGTAATATTTTTGGTAATTTTTAAATTCAAATTACTGGTTATAAATTAGGCTAGTATTAAATGCTACTCCCTCCGTTCATAAATTATTCCTATTTAACTTTTATTAGTTAAACAAAATTTTTTAAATGCAAATTTGACATATATTTTTAGTTTTTTTAAATCATAAAATACTTAATTTATAGTACTTTAATTGATAGATCGTAAAAGATCTATTTTTATTACTTTCATAGTACTTTTACGATATTACTTTCATAGTACTTTAAGATCATAAAAAACGTAATTTATAGTACTTTAATTTTTTTAAAATCATAAGACAAGTTTACTTTCTAATCTTTTCTCTTTAGGATGATAGTTTTACTATTTTACCTTATTTTTCTTGTTACTTTCCTTGATAGATCTCACATCCACATAGGCATCATAAGAAAATATTCTCTTCATCCTAAAGAGATAGTCTTATTTGATGAGATAGTCTCATTTGTCAATTCAAACTTTTTAAAATTATTGTTTTCCTTGTTTGTACTTTTTAAAATTATACTAAAATAATATTTTTTTTAGTTATGAGATTTTTTGTTTGAGACAAACCAGAGGAAATTTGGCTCTTTTTTTTTTTGGGGGGACGAAAGGGATATCCAACGCCCTAATACTTATAATAGAGTCAATTACATTTTTTTAATCCCTCTACCGCGTCAAACATGATTCTCTTTTAGAAACAAATGGAGTAAATTATTTATTTAAATTTTTTTTTTTAAAGGAATGGTAGAGCCACTAACCAACGAGTTCTAGCTCAACTGGTATCGTTCACTTCTCCTGACGGAGATGTTGGGTGTTCAAGAATCACAGAGAAACCCTGTTATGTAACTACTCTCTACGGACGTAGAGAGGTCGGGTGTTCAAACCTCACCACCAGAGACACCGTTGTTGTTCAAGCCACACCAAAGATACAATTTTGTATAGCTCACTTCTTTTAACGGAGAGGTCGAATGTTTAAATACTACTAGAGGCACCCTGGTACTACACTCGAGATCAGGTGCTTAGCCTCATTATAGACACCATTTGTTCTATACACACCAAAAGCACCATATATTATTAATTGTAGCCATTCAAATGCATTAAATAATAATAATAATAAGGGTTTGAAAAAAAATGCGAGAGCCACAAAATGAGTACCCAATTTTATGCACAAACTGAAGTAGCGTCTCTTGTGTAATATTATTTGGCACTTGTACTTGACTCCACTTTTATGAACAATTTTCTTTTTTGTCTTTTACGATGTATTTCCAAACCACATTGAGGCTGACTAAACCATAATGGGGCTAAGTTTGCTGCTGCCCAAGAAAATCTGTCACGCCCCGACCCGAGATCCTATACGGACTCCCGAGTCGGTGCGTGGTTTAGATTATGAAACAATAATTAACAGTGAAAGTTCTGCTAAAAATCGGAGCTCATCTATATACTTAAGCCAACATCTCATATATTAATGTCTCGAGTCATTGATCTCAAAACATCTTATAACAACTTGATCAGAGTTACACAGCTAGGTGTAATGGCACGAAAACTTGTGCCGACTACTAATCATACAAACGTAGCTGTGCTACGTAACTTTAACAATCGTATATATCTGATCACCACCGCTACATAGCTCTATAGAGCTATTGTCCTGTATAGCATCTCAAAAAATCCCTGCTAGTATATCCCACAGCGTTTGCTCTATCTACTTACCAAACCTCAAGAAAACAAACAAACACAGAGTGAGTCGAAAACTCAACAAGTTACTAAATGCAATTACATGACATGTGATCATGCAACATGTTAAGACAAGATATAACAACACTTTAAATTTAATCTCAGTTAAAAGCAGTATATCACAACAGCATATAATTTCATACGCATGATAGGCTCAGCTGTCGCCAACCGTCCCATACCAGTTGGAGATCGCGACTACCTCATACATATAAAAACACATTATAATACTATGCAATACCAAAGGCTCAGCAGCCGCCAACCGTCCCATATCAGTTGGAGACCGCGACCAACCGACATGCATAGCTAACATATAATAGGTAACTTACAGTACTCTTATCAATATCGAGATATGCCTCAACATCCCTTTTACTTTCTATCTTACTCTTCTTGTCTGTACATGTGCTGCTATTACAGTGCAAGTTTTGAATGAAAACCTTTACTTATTTCATGGACGGCTCTACCTCTATGGGAAGCCCTTTCCTCATGACTGGTACCATGGGTGGCTCCACCTCAATGGGCAGCCCTTTCCGCATGCATAACTGGTTTGGGTTTCATAGGCGGTTTCACCTCTATGGGCAGCCCTTTTCGCATGACTGGCACCATGGGTGACTTCACCTCAATAGGCAGCCCTTTCCCACGCCTCTAATTATCGTCGGTTACAGACGACAACCAGGGTCGTAGCATACCAGTATCGCCCTATTGGTTACGACAGTAAGCTACCCTCCACTATGGCCAGCGGCAGGAACATTACTGAGTCCACGGTTTTCACCGCGTATCATGATTTTCATCATGTATAAATGTGTCCACAGTCTTCACCGCGCATCATGATTTTCATCATGTATAATTGTGTCCACGATTTTCACCGCACATTATGATTTTCATCATGTATTTCATGCATCAATACATTTCCCATTAATTGCTGTTGGTTCTCATTATCACAAACAAGTAGTTGTTTACTTGCTATCTCTTATCTTACTTTAACTTTATGAACAAGTAGATGTTTACTTGTATTAATCTCATGCTTACAAAATATTTACTTCTAGCGCATGTTATACATATCAACTTATCACATATCATTATGGTCAAAAAGATGTTTACTTGCCATTAATTACTCTGAGCACATTACTGATCTCATACACATGTCATTTACTCTTTATACATATCATATCACATGTTATAGTGCTAACATTTATCTGTAAGCAGCTGCCATTACTTTACTGATATGAACTATCTTTGTTACTGGTTTACAATAGATCCCATTATTATCATCATATTAACTTTTATTCGTGACGTGATACTTTGTATCTCGTACTCATTTCATGTCCACTTTACTGTATATGTCATAGTATTTATGACATTATAACTTTATTAATGTGTCTCCCTAATATTTTAAGGGCACTTCATATAATACCCACTAATCATATCACTTGCAAATAACTAGTACACATTTGATCATGGCATGAGACTATCTTTAGTTTATCATACACATACTTTAAAATAGGAGGAGGTTAGTAACTTACCTCCCAAGTAAGCTTTCGAAAGAGTTCTCTTATTAAATATATTGCTCCCATGAAATTGGTTCGTCCAGACTTTTGAGCAACCATTTATCCTAAGCAAGTGTTACTTTTACAAATAGTATATGAATTACTTGTCTTTTATAGCATAAGGACTATTTTTAGTCTATCATGCAATATTTAAAGACGAGGGTTTAGTAACTTATCTCTAGCGCTTTTCCTTAATTAAACTTTACCCGAAAATGATCCACTCGTCGAACACGTCGCTTCTACGAAAATCAGTTTATCCAAATTCTGAATAGTTGAGCATCAAACGAGCCTCGTCGAAAATGATCTACTCGTTGAACACGTCGTTTTTACCGAAATTAGTTTGTCCAAATTCTGAATACCCAAGCACCAAATGAGCCTCACACTCGAGAGAAGTGAAAGAAGTGTGTGTTTTAGTGTGTGAATTATGTGAAAACATTAAGCTTTCACCCTTTATATAGGCCTTTATTACTTAGCCTCCAAGACACCTCCCAGGGTGAGTCAATACTCAAAGGCTCAGGTTGTGACAAGTGGCGGCGTAAGAGAAACCTTAAATGATGACTCATCGTTCATGTTGATGAGTCATACCTAAGCATGAGGTGTCATCACAAGAAAAAATTTCAAAATGATAACTTATCTAGCCAAACACGAGGCGTTAAGCTTATCCAATTTCATCTTTATCCACTTGTTTAATTTTATCTTGTTTTGATCTTATCCTCTGACTTATCATTCACATTTAAATCTTGATCTTATCCCTTTCCATTCAACCTTATCTAATTTTCCTTGTTCCTATCCTCTTTCATTCTTATCCTGTTCCATTCTTATCCATTCATTTGATCTTATCCTTTTATTCTTTCTTATCCTTTCGTGATACTTATCCAACTTTCATTCTTATCCAAGTTTTCTGTCTTCTAGCACCCAAGACATATCCAAATAAATTTTAAAAAGTCCCAAAGCATTCTGCAATGATTCTAATACCCGATATAAGGTAAAATAAATTCGGGGTCTTACAAAATCTGTGTCGTGTGAGAGTTAAACAAGAGACGTTCTGCTAAATAGATCGCTTCACACCGAAAACTTAGTAGTGGTCAAGCCACTAAGACAACACATTGATTTAATTTGTGCATAAATTTAAATACTCATTTGATAATTCTAATATATATATATATATATATATTCATTTATTTCGTAGACATAAAAACTGCATATATATTAACAACTGTTATGAATAATTAATGTGTGGACTATAGTACAATATAACAACACACTGTAGCACAATAGTAGTACAACATTGTAACAACTGCAGCCGCATTGTGCGACCTTTTACTTCGGATAGGTTGAATATGAATTGTATATTTTACTATTTATGAATAGTAATACTATTTATCAATAGTATTATCACTATTCATAAATAGTGTTTTTGTTGAGAATTTTGCCTATAAATAGGCTGTCCGGTGATTCAGAAATATACACACCGAGATCAGTCATTCTCTTTCCAATTCTCTCTACCTTTGTATCATTCTTTCTTTGTGACTTTGTGGTTCTATAATTATCATTTTATAACACGTTATCAACACGATCGCTCTAAACTTTCCTGAGCATTTCCAAAAAATAAGAATTTTTACAGATATGTTCCTTTTATGATACGCCACTGATTTATTTTAATATCGTATATCATCATGATTATAAAAAGGAATGAATATGCCTCCATCTATAATATTTTGGTGAGATGACGAAATGAAATTTTAAATATATGATGGATGAGTATATGAAAGATGAAATCAATGGGAAGTGTTCTAGCAATTAGCACTAAGAATAAACAACAAAGATGTAATAAACAAGATGTTTAAAGTGTTCCAACAAGCTTAAATTAGAACAATCAAACACTCGTTAAAAATTCTTCCAAATCCAACAACTTTTTGCCCAATTTTTTATTTTTTTAAAATTTCAGATTCAAGCTTTTCTTTTGATTAGCTTGATTCACAACTTTTTTTTTTAACTACGGGCAATCTCTTTTTATTTATTTATTTATTTATTTTTAACTTTTATGGATTGGAAAGAAACAAAGATAACACACTAAGTTGCTAGAACAAAAGACAACGTAGATTTTGTTTTTTGAGTTTCAAAGACACTAACTAGGATAGATTTTAAAGAAGTTTATTATGCTCAAGTGATCAACAAAAAGAAATGGAATCGATTGATGAAGAAATATGGCTATATGAAGAATAAAGAAACACAATATTGCTAGAACAATGAACACAAATTATGGGAATTTTTTATTTTTTTTAAGAAGATGACGAACACCAAATTTGATGAAAACAAGAATAGATGAAGAACAATGGTATAGAACAGAATTCAACACAAAGAAGAAACAGATAAATGAAGAACAACAGAGATGAAAGAAATGATATAACGACTTTGTTGGGTACTAACTTCTTCGATTGCTCTGATACTAATTGATGTGAACTTGACCAAGATTGAGATCGAAGAAGCTCCAACACGCTTGAAGAAACATGACCAAGACAACAACAATGGAAAAGACGGATATTTGAGTCTCCCTCGACCCGCTATTCGCGATGAATAGGAACCTCGGGGTGCAAACGAAACCCGATAGACGCAATTGTCTATGAACCTCGCTTACGGAATGCTACAAACTCTCGACTCACGAGTTTGATAAGTTTAAGTTGAGTTCTCTCTCAAGAATCTCGATTTCTCATAATTCTCTCAAGAATTAGTGAAAGGAAAAATACTTAATTTTGATTCAATCTTGTCTACTAATTACAAGAATGATCATTGCCTTTTATAGGCTCAAAAGGGCTCACCAAGGACTCACAAAATATACAAAAAATGTGCTTTAGAAAATCCCAAAGGTTGTTGGTGAAAACTAGGCTGATTTGGTCAAAGAAAAAACACAAATTCAGCATTCCCGTCCATTCTGACCAGCCTTTGGTTTTTTGGGCTTAACTTTGTCTAGAGACATCGAAATTGAGATCCGTTTGATGGGTTGGAAACTAGACTTCTAGGGATTTCCAACCATATATTATACACCAAATTTTGAGCTCTATAACGTCCTGTGTGACCCGTTGAAGTTGACTAAAAAATCTGATTTCAATCAGTTTTCTTTAACTTTGCTCTTCTTGGGTTGGACCATCATTTTTCATCAAATGAGTTGTTTGGAGTTGGGCTTCAATCCTTGGTATGATCTGTAGTTTTCATCAGGTATGAAAGGACATTGGTCATGAACTTGTCGTACGCCAAAACATTTTGTTAATCTTTATCAGGTATCACAAAAGCCCAAAGGGAAAAATGTTGAAACAAATTTCATCATGAGTGATTATGATGATATCATTTACGGACTAGATGATATAAATTACATGGATATGACCGATATAATGGTGAATTCTAAAGATGAAAACGACATCCAAGAGAAATAGTACCTAATAAGTGACCCTTTTGTGTTTTACTGATTAGTATGTCATTTCTTAGGTTCTAATATTATGTGTTTTCGTATTCCTATATATGTAATGGCACATTGATATAATATTATTCAGAAATTTTAATTTATATACATTCCATGTTATATCTTAATAATATTTTACATCTATTTATTCTTTTTCCCCTCTTATTTTAATAGACTATAAATATGTTTCAATCCAAAATCTGAGAAGGTAACTTGTGTCTTGCGGACAGTGCTACAACGCATACCATACTTAAAGATAAGAATTATTTTTCTCATCTGAATATTGACGAAGCAAATGTCATTACTATATGCGGTAGTGCAAAGATAATTGAGGGATCTGGAAAAGTAATTTTCATAATGCCTGGAGGCACAAGATTCACGATAAGTAATGCATTGTTCTCTTCTAAATCCCAAAAAAACTTGTTAAATTTTAAAGACATTTGTTTGAATGGATATCATATTGAAACTATTAATAAGGAAGATAATGAATATCTTTGCATTACATTAATCACTTCCGGAAGCAAGTGTGTGTTGGAAAAATTATCTGCTCTATCATTTGGATTGTATTGTACAAATATAAGAATATTTGAATCATATGCTACTGTAAACCCGAAGTTTACAGAAACATTTAAAGCTTGGCATGATCGGTTAGGGCATCCTGGCTCAATAATGATGCGAAGAATCATTGATATTTCTAGTGGTCATCCATTGAAAAACCAGAAGATTTTTCAATCTCATGAATTATCTTGTTATGCTTGTTCTTAAGGAAAATTGATAATAAGACCATCACCAACCAAAGTTGGTACTGAATCACCAACATTTTTGGAACGAATTCATGGTGATATGTGGACCTATCCATCCACCATGTGGACCATTTCAATATTTTATGGTATTAATTGATGCATCTAGCAGATGGTCACACGTATGTTTATTATCAACTCGCAATGTGGCATTTGCCAGATTTCTTGTGCAAATAATCAAATTGAGAGCACAATTCCCAGATTATATGATCAAGAAAGTTAGACTTGATAATGATGGTGAATTTACTTCTCAAGCATTTGATGATTATTGTATGGCAGTGAGCATTGATGTTGAACATCCAGTAGCTCATGTTCATACACAGAATGGTTTGGCTGAATCATTAATTAAACGTCTCCAACTTATCGCGAGACCATTGATAATGAGAACAAAGCTTCTTATTTCTGTATGGGGACATGCAATTTTGCATGCTGCTGCACTGATTCACCTTAGCCAAGTGCATATTATAAGTACTCCCCATTACAGCTAGTATTCGAATGAGAACCAGATCTGTCCCATCTTAGAGCTTTTGGGTCTGCTGTATATGTACCCATTGCTCCACCACAACACACAAAAATGGGACCACAAAGGAGACTGAGAATATATGTTGGGTATGAATCACCTTCGATAATCAAGTATTTTGAACCAAAAACATGTGACATTTTTACGGCCCTTTTTGCCGATTGTCAATTTGACGAAGGTAAATTCCCACATTTGGGGGAAGAAGGGAAACAAATGGTAAAGGATATCAAATGGTGTACATCATCATTATTACACCTTGATCCTCCCACAAAGCAACGTGAACTGGAAGTTCAAAAGATCATACATTTGCAAAATATAGCAAATCAATTACCAGAAGCATTTACAGACACAAAAAGAGTGACGAAGTTACATATAGCTGCTGTAAATGCTCTTGCTAGAATTGAAATTCTAAAAAGGCTACCCAACAACGAAATGTCAAATGAGTCCAAAATTTACTTGAAGCGTGGACGATCAATTGGTTCCAAGGATAAAAATCCTCGAAAGAGGAAGGGGATTGAAAAACTCAAATCAAATGAGTGTATTTCAGAAGAATCACACGAACAAGAGAACCAAGGAATCCCTAATGATAACCATGAAATTTCCATTAATTACATGAATAATGGAAAAATATGGAATTGAGATGAAATATGGGAGATCAATGACATATTCTCTTATTCAGTATCACAAGACATTAATAACGAGAATGAGGATGCAGAACCGAAATCGGTATCTGAATGTCAAAAGAGACACGACTGGATCAAATGAAAAGATGCCATACATATTAAATTAAATTCGCTTAACAAACGAAAGGTATTTGGACCTATCGTTATCACACCTGAAGCTGTGAAACCTATTGGATACAAATGAGTTTTTGTTCGAAATTGTAGTAACGACATATTTATAGGGATCATTGGATGCCGATATTTACATGAGAATCCCTGAAGGAATCAAGTTGCCTGAAGCAACAAGCTTAAAGCCCAAAGTTTGTGCAATTAGATTGTAGCGATCATTGTATGGGCTAAACGCATGTGGTATAATTGCTTTAGTGAGCATTTATTGAAAAACGAATATGTGAATAATCAATTATGTCCGTGTGTCTTTATCAAGAAAACGACAGTTGGATTTGTAATTATCGCTGTCAATGTTGATGATCTGAACATTATTGGAACTCCAATGGAGATTCAAAAAGCTGTTAAATACCTAAAGGGAGAATTTGAAATGAAGGATTTTGGGCAGACCAAATATTGTCTTGGTTTACAAATAGAACACTTGAATAGTGAAATATTTGTACATCTGTCCAATTATACAAAAAAGGGTCTTGAAACGTTTTAATATGGACAAGGCAAATCCCCTTACTAGCCCCATGATTAACAGATCACTGAATGTTGAAAAGGAACCGTTCCGTCCTTGTGATGATAACGAAGAAATACTTGGTCCTAAAGTACCATACTTGAGTGCGATTGGAGTTTTTATGTATCTTGCTAACTGTACCCGACCAGATATAGCATTTGCTACTAATCTATTACCAAGATATAGCTCATCCTACGCGAAGACATTGTAATGGGATTAAACACGTATTTCGTTATCTCCAAGGAACAATCAATTTGGGATTATTTTATCCCAGCAATTCAAAGCATGAAATAATTGGGTTTGCAGATGCAGGTTATTTATCGGATCCCCATAAGGCTAGATCACAGACTGGCTATGTTTTCACGATGGGTGGTACAACAATATCTTGGCGTTCTCAAAAGCAAACACTAGTTGCTACATCTTCAAATCATGCTGAGATGATTGCACTTCATGAATCGAGTAAAGAATGTGTATGACTTAGATTCATGACTCAACACATTCAAGAAGCTAGTGGACTATCGGTCAATAAAGACTCGACAGTGATACTTGAAGATAATGCTGCATGTATTGCTCAGATGAAAGAAGGATACATTAAGAGCGACATGACCAAACATATTCCCCCAAAGTTCTTCTCGTATAATTAAAAACTTGAAAAGAATAAAGAAATTAATATTCAGTATGTTCAATCAAGTGACAATGCAGCAGATTTATTTACGAAGGCACTCCTTACTACAACCTTCAGAATGCATGTTCGTAATATTGAGATGCGGAACCTACGAGATTTGCAAAAATGATTATCCTTGTCAACTCGAGGGGGAGCTCGTATGGCTTTACTCTTTTTCCCTTATCATGATTTTTTCCCACAGGATTTTTCCTGGTAAGTTTTTTAACGAGGCAGCCTATGTTCATAATTTGGATTTAAGTTATGCACTATGTTTCCCTTTTGTCCGATTTTTCCCTACTGGGTTTTTCGACTTAAGGTTTTTAACGAGGCAAACTTATCCAACTTACAGTGCTACGTCTAAGGGGGAGTGTTATGAATAATTAATGTGTGGACTATAGCACAATGTAACAGCACACTGTAGCACAATAGTAGTACAACATTGTAACAACTTTAGCCGCATTGTGCGACCTTTTACTTCGGATAGGCAGAATAGAATAATATGTTTTATTATTCATGAATAGTAATACTATTCATCAATAGTATTATCACTATTTATGAATAGTGTTTTTGTTGGGAATTTTACCTATAAATAGGCTGTCCGGTGATTCAGAAATATACACACTTAGATCAGTCATTCTCTCTCCAATTTTCTCTACCTTTGTATCATTCTTTCTCTGTGACTTTGTGGTTCTATAACTATTATTTTATAACAACAACCAAATTTACAAAAGTATCATACATATCACAACTAACTTTAAATAAGAACTAGAAACACACAAGAAAATACTCTCTTCATCTCTAAATGTGTGTCCATTTAAAATTTTTTTCTTATCCTTAAATTAATGTCTATTTACATATAAGTTTACTAGCTCCATCTTTAACATATATCATGCCCTATTATGGACATCTTATCTTATATATAGACATTAGAGACATTAATGTACATACGCTAGCTACTAAAATGCTCCAAAAATCAACTTCCTTGAAAAACTTAAAATGAGCACTCATTTAGGGACGTAGGAACTAGCTAATTTAAGAAAATGATACTTCTTCGTGTCAAATGAGTGTCTCTTTTTGTGATCATTAACAAAAATAAACGGTCATTTTAAAACAGAAGAAGGATATCTATCTATATATATATATATATATAAAGGGAATTAGATCCGTTTAAACCATATATTTATAGCGATTTTATTCTAAGACTCGTCCTAGCGTAAAACTATTTATTTATAAATTTAGTTTCACCATAAGCTTTGGACCGGAGAGGCAGTATTGTAATATGAATTAGAGTAAAACGAAATAGTAAGTCTCCTGTGAGACTGTCTTGCAGATCCTAATTTGCTCAGTCTATTAATACACGGTGAGTCGGTTCAGGAAGATCCGTCTTACAGAAAATACGGTAAAACAATCTTTTCTAAATTTTGTCAAAGAAAAACTTGAAGACATAGTCGTATTTAAAACTAGTCAAAGTAACAAAAATAAGGAAAACAAATGATGCTTGCAAAGTAAGTAACGTGCTGGGACCTCATCTATATATATAAAGCCTACTAAGTACAAAAATAGTAAAATTTTGCAAAAAATATTTACAATAATAAATATTTTTTCACGTAATGCGCCGGTACAGAATACAGGAAATAATAATTTCTATCTATTTTCGTTATTTACAGGTTTAAGTATTTCGCCAATTGTTGATTTAAGTATAATTTAATTGAAAAAGATATATGTCCGTGTGTTTAACGCACGGGTGTAAAAATTAGTTTTTAGATAATGTTGAGCGTCTTTGTCATCAAGATTTTGTATTTTTCTGAAGGTTATTTTTCCTTAAAAAAAAAATCTTATTGGTTTCACCTATTTCTTTATTTACTTTTTCCTTC
The DNA here is from genome assembly GCA_016624345.1 of Platycodon grandiflorus. NCBI lineage: Eukaryota > Viridiplantae > Streptophyta > Magnoliopsida > Asterales > Campanulaceae > Platycodon > Platycodon grandiflorus. Next base: position 43,488,281 of record CM028365.1, read on the forward strand.
AATATTTTAAAATTTTCTCAAAAAATCATAGTCCACAAAAAAAAAAAAAAAAAGGAAACACGAAGCCAAATGCAGCAGCTACATTTGCATATATCGATCTATACAATTTTGTAAAGAATCTGATTTGATTTATTTATATAATTATTCTTTTTCATCCTTATTTATGTCGATAATTCTGTTAAAAATTTGATGTAAATATAGCGGTATTCATTTCTTTTACTCCTCTTTCTATTTTCATTTAGTGGGACGATCACCGGGTCGTCTTGTACGCACAAGAAGCCAACAATTAATTATGCACTTCAATACCTCATTTGAATTATACAATTAGAGGTTCTATATTAGAGATTTAGATAGGGTGAGAAGTAGAGAGAAGCCCCAACACATGCATGGGCTTGGCCCTTGGTTATGGACTATATTAGAGGTTCTATTCTAAAACCAAACCAATTAATGTTAGGTGGAGTAGTTCCTCAAGCCTATGTACTCGTTCCTAGATACTCCCTCCGTTTTTGAGGTAAAGAGTCTACTATTTATTTTAGAATGTTTCATTTGAAAAGTTCACTTTAAAAAATTATGCAAATAATTTTTATAATATTTCATCTTTTACTCTCCACTTATGTTGTAAGTATCTTGATTGTGGTTAAGTATTATTGTAATTATGACCAACTCAAATGACACTTATATATCTCTTAATAATTAGACTTTTTAAATGTGAACTCTTTGGGTGAAATAGAGGGAGTATATATTTAGTCTATGTGGGATAGCGGTTCTGATACGCTCCCTCACGTACGACTCGGTGACCGAGCAAACAAGAGGCTCTAGGTTGAGGTTGAGGGTCGAGCACGTGGACTTAGAAGAGAGATATTTGGTATATCGAAGGTGCAAGTAGAAGAAACAACAAAGAGATTGGCGCCCGCTCTAATACTATTTGAGAGAATTAGATAGAGTGAGCAGTAGAGAGGTTTCATCCTAAAACCAACCAATTGATATTAGGTGGAGTAGCCCCTCAAGTCTATATACTACTCTTTCGGTTTGACAGCCACTGCATTTGCCAAATGACCAAAATATTTACTAAAGAATCATGAAAACAAGCATTCAGGATATAAAGCTAAATGCTTATACACAACGCATGTCAATGTCATTGAACTCACAAGGTTCCAACAAGTCTATTTTTGTGTTAGCTTCTGTATCTCTGCCTCCGACTATCCTTGCCAAGCCAAAGTCTGGGATTTTTTGATTCATCTCAACATCTAATTAAATGTTGCTTGTTTTCAAATCTCCATGGATAATCCTCAACCTCTAATCTCGGTGAAGATAGAGAAGCCCTCTGGTGATTCCTGAAATGATATCAAAGCACATTGGCCAGTCAAGTGATTTGCCTGGAGTTTGATCTTGCATGAATTTCGTCAAAAGCCCAAATAAAATGATTACTGTCAGTTTCATTTCCCTCTGTGCAATAGCCAAAGATTTTAACAAGATTCTGATGTTGAAGTTTTGCGATCAATGCCACCTCCCTTTTAAATTCCTGCAAGCCTTGTCCAGAATGGCTTGATAACCTTCATGCACATAAGAAGACACCACATCCAACAATCCACGACTTCATTATTATTAGCATTGTAGCCGTAAATTTAAGCATACGCGGAGCAAGAGCAAAGCACATGGCTGTGCAGGATCCAGTAGCAGAAACTGGCAATTGTTGAGAAAATATTCCCATTCCAAGCTCCACTTGTCCAATACAATTTGGATCTGTTCCACCTAATTAGAAACTGACTACCATTCGTGTCCACCTCAAGCGAAAAGAGGCCCGGTGCAGGATCTTCTAAATTTTTCCATGAAGTAAGGACTTGCTTTATTCCAGTACCTTTGTGTAAATTATACTTACTACCGACAATAATTACAAAAATGCTTGAGCACAAAGTCAAGATGTTTATATCACATATGAAAGGTAAAGTTTGAAAAGTTTTTGGATATAATAGGTATAATTTTAGAAAGTAAACTCTTTAATTGAAACATCCCAAAATAGAATAATAGACTCTTCGCCCGGAACAAAGGGAGTAATATCCAAGCTTACTACTGGCAAAAATGTGTGGGTTGGATGATCCATCTTTGCCAAATTGGTAAGAGCAAATCTGAAACATCACGCAACAACAGATTACCATCGTCAAGCAGGACTACGTGTATTCAAGAACCCAAGTTCCAAGCTTTTACGGAATACACAAGGGTCTCATCCCCAGAAAGAGAAGAGTTCCAGAAAAAGTGACAGCTCCAAATGACAGATACATGTTCTAGAGACAAGCAAAAAAGCTACGAAACTGTTGGATTCCGTCGAGGTGACTGTTAATCCATGTATAAATGCTTCTTGCCTTATAATCAAGCAGTTCCTTATTACTTCATATTTTCACATATAATGAATCGTAACTAACAGGAGTCAAACTTTATGGATTTAAAAGAAGGCACACAGCTGGGAAAGAAGACTTCCTAGGGTTTGTGGAAATCAGGTTCCTTATTGCCCTTCTTGTACAGACATTGTCAGCTCGAATTGGTTTGTGTTTTTTTGTTACTGCTAGGAAAATGTGAGCCAGGGAGGCGTTTTCTTGCAACAAAAGCTGGTTGTTTAGGATTTGGAAGGCTTTCAATATTGCTAGTGAGCATCGAATCAACATTCAACATAGTGGGACGATCACCAGGGTCGTCTTGTATGCACAGGAGGCCAACAATTATGCACTTCAATACCTCATTTGAATCGTACGATTCGAAAAATGTTTGATCCATTAAATCCAATGGTTTGTTCTCCTTTCACAGATTCCATGCTTGACATTGCATATTGATTAGACTATCAAGCAAATAAATGACAAAACAGATCTCTGGCTTTGAATGATTTGAGAACTCACATAGCCTAAAAGGCTTAATGCTTCCTGGTATTGATAAAATCCCGTGTTCTTTTTCCCACCGATAATCTCGAGCACAACAACTCCGAAGCTAAAGACATCAGATTTGATTGAGAAATGACCATCTAGTGCATACTCTGGAGACATATAGCCACTGCATTTTGCCAAATGATACAAAACTGTTAGGACTTGGATCTCAGTTTATAAGTTGTGTTAAAACCTTTGTGGTTTTATGGCACAGAAATAAAATAATTTTAGGATACAGTAGAAATATTCCAAAAAAATCATAGATCCTGTTCAGATATGTGTTCTGTTTTGACCTAAAAATTAACTTACAAGCTCCTCATTTCTGGAATGCTTTTAAGTGTTCAAGTAACAATCTTTTAGGATACAGTTGTTCAAAATAGTTTTCAGAAATCGTTATCAGACTCACTAAGTTCCGACAACTCTTTTGGTGTTAGCTTCTGTTTCTCTGCCTCCAACTATCCTTGCCAAAAGTCAGAAATTTTTGGATTCATCTCCCCATCTAATAAAATGTTGCTTGTTTTCAAATCTCTGTCAATAATCCTGAACCTAGAGTCGTGGTGGAGATAAAGCAGCCCCTGGTGATTCCCAGAATGATATCAAAGCCCTTTGGCCAATCAAGTAATTTGCGTAGTGTTTGATCTGGCATGATTTCAATTGCAAGAACAATTCTTATTAGTTTCTGCAAACAATGTACATCAGTACATGTATGTATTTTCGGTTTAAGAAGAATACAGGTTTAGAGGCTAACCAAATATGAAGGTGTCTAAGCTTTTGTTTGGCATGTATTCATAGAGTAAAATCTTTTCGTCTCCCTTTGTGCAGTAGCCCATGATTCCAACAAGATTCCGATGTTGCAGTTTTGCAATCAATACCACCTCATTTTTAAATTCCTCCAAGCCTTGTCCAGAATGGCTTGATAACCTCTTCACAGCGATTTCTATTCCTCCTGGGAGCTCTCCCTAAGTAGATTGCCCACAGAAGCATCTGATCATCAGAAAAGAGGCTATCTCAAGATGAAAATTAACAAACAAAAAGAAACAAGGATTATTACTTTGTAAACAGGCCCAAATCCCCCTTGTCCAAGCTTATTTGAGTGTGCAAAATCGTTTGTAGCAGCCAATATGACTTTCAACTCAAAGAAAGGGACATCGATGCCTTCATTTTCATCTTCTCTAATTTTTTGTGGATTCTATCAAGTCATTAGCTAGTCTGCATTGCGTTCTTTGCTTTCTGAAGTCAAAAGGCAGCAAAGAAATCTTATGAACGTAAGAAACGAAGATGCCTGAAAGGTAGAAATACAGTTGTGTTTAGCTGACATAAACTCACTAGTTACCTCGTCTTCTTGTTATCCTCCTGTATTTAGCCAACACTGCAAAATAGTATGACCACGAGGATTATAATAGCATTAATGATTCCTGAAACAAATTAAGAAAGACATTAGTTGTGGTAAAAAGAAGAATGGCTCTCTATCATTGTATATGGAAGGATGATGCAAAAGCCAGAACAACACCAAAAGAAAATAGTATGACTTTTGACCTGCTAACTTTCATTTAACTTTTGCATATGAACTTCGAGGATCAGAAGAAGCAAGTTTGAAGTAGGTAGTTCTCCCGGTACTATTAATTTGCAAGCTTTCTTGCAGATTAAAGACTTCACCATCCCAAATCCAACAATCCATGATTTCAGTATCAACATTGTAGCCATAAGCATAAGTGGAGCAGGAACAATTGAGCAAGCACATGGATTCACAGTCTCCAGTAGTCCAAACGGGAACTTGTTGAGAAGGATGAGGCCATCTCAGCTGTGAGCTTGGCAAAAATTTGGGCTTCTTCCCACTAGCTCTACCAGTATTCCCACACTGCAAATTAGTTTTCCTCACACATCCACCAGAAGAATAACTTTTATTCCAGTCACTAAGTGATCTAGGCTCAAAACCTGACAAAAAACTACAAGACGGCAACGAATCTGGATCGCAAGCAATGAACGCCCTACAAGCCCTGTAAACATTGCATCGTCCTGGTTGATTCAAATACATGAACCATTCCTGAGTTCTGTCCAGCCATGAAAGTTGCTTAATTTCCCCTGAAACATCCATAATAAGTCTAGATATAATTGAAGAATTGTAGAGGGAATATGTGAAATAACTCTCATTTTCATTTGAAACATAGCTGTAGTTATATCTATGATTCAAACTCATTTCTGAGATGAAATTATTCCAAGATCCACTTGTCCAATAAGTTTCAACCCTGTTCCATCTAATCAGAAACTGACTACCATTCTTGTTCACCTCAAGCGAAAAGAGGCCCGGTGCAGGATCTTCTAAATTCGTCCATGAAGTAAGGACTCGCTCTATGCCAGTACCTTTGTTATATCCAAGCTTACTACCAGGCAAAAATGTGTGGGTTGGATAATCAAAACTTTGCCAAATTGGTAACACTAAATTTGACACGTCTCTCAACACTAAATTACCATCATCAAGTAGGACTGCAGTTGTTGAATTTGATGCTGTAGAGTTCACAGTTGTAGACCAAATTTGGGTTTTTGACTCATCACGAATCACTAAATGACCATCTATAATTTTCAATTCTGCAGAATATCTATCAGATATGGGCCTGTCTCTATTTGCTACCCATACTAAGGTCTGGACAGATACTTTCTTGTACCAAATGCCTATGTAATAGTTTGTAGAGTTACCAGGTTTAAAAAAGCCAAGTTCAAAGTTTTGTCCTGAAGAGACAAGGATCTGGTTTCCAGAAAGAGATTGTGTAGTAGTTATGGTGTCAACCCCAGAAGAGATAGAAATGTTGAAAAACAAATATAGGATGAATATATTAGCTGTATCGGGTCTTAATCGTTCCAGGAGATGGGTAGTCGGCACATACCTGCACGCTGTATCGCGCCTTCTTTGTTCTTTATTTTTCCTACCATCCTGGTGTGCAGCCCAACATACTCCAACTCCAAAGTCCATAGATGCAAATAATAAGAATAGTGCTGATATTGATTGCTACCTCCGTCCTATTGCTAAAACGACAATTATTTTGGGACGGAGGTAGTATTACAGAGATGGAAGACAACATATGAGATATAATATACGGTAAACTTCAAATAACCCCCCTAGACTATGTACGGACATTATACCCCTCCAACTATCAACTCGAGTGAGTCAGTCCACTCGACTCAGTTGAGGTAACGGAGGTAACGGATTATATGAAAGGACGTTAATGCCCTCCATTCATTTGTCTATGGAAGAACCCTAAAACATTTCAATTTTCAACCCAGAAAATGCAATTTGCAAGGGACATCTCTCTCTCTCTCTCTCTCTCTCTCTCTCTCATCCGAATTTAGGGAAGGAAGCGAAGATTCTTCAATTCCATGTTCCCCAAAAGGGTTAGCCATGTCCGCTGCAGACTAAAGAGGAACGAGACTAACAACCAGATCGACTAAAAGGTTTCAAGTAAGGGAGCCAGAGAAAGAGCTGATGATTGCGTTCATAGGAACTTTAGGGCCTTTAACCACTGAGGCAAAAGTCTAATTAATGGTTGGAGATGGAGGATGGTCGGAGGGGCAGGAGTGAAAGCTGTCATGGCCAAAGCCATGCTATCTCTCTCTTTCTCTCTCTCTCCGCTATTTAGCTGTATCGGGTCTTAATCGTTCCAGGAGATGGGTACTCGGCACATACTTGCACGCTATATCGTCGCGCCTTCTTTGTTCTTTATTTTTCCTACCATCCTGGTGTGCATCCCAACATACTCCAACTCCAAAGTCCATAGATGCAAATAATAAGAATAGTGCTGATAGTGATTACTACCTCCGTCCCAAAATAATTGTTGTTTTAGCAATTATTATTTTAGAAATTACTAAAACGATAATTATTTTGGGATGGAAGTAGTACTAGAGAGATGGAAGACAGCATATGAGCTATAATATAGGGTAAACTTCAAATAACCTCCTAGACTATATACGGACATAATATACCCCCTTCTAACTATTAACTCGAGTGAGTCAGTCTACTCGACCCAGTTGAGCTAACGGATTATATGAAAGGACGTTAATGCCCTCCATTCATTTATCTATGGAAGAACCCTAAAACATTTTAATTTTCAACCCAGAAAATGCAATTTGCAAGGGACATCTCTCTCTCTCTCTCTTATCCGAATTTAGGGAAGGAAGCAGAGATTCTTCAATTCCATGTTCCCCAAAAGGGTTAGCCATGTCCACCGCAGACTATAGAGGAACGAGACTAACAACCAGATCAACTAAAAGGTTTCAAGTAAGGGAGCTAGACAAAGAGCTGATGATTATGTTCGTAGGAACTTTAGGGCCTTTAACCACTGAAGCAAAAGTCTAATTAATGGTTGGAGATGGAGGATGGTCAGAGGGGCAGGAGTGAAAGTTGCCATGGCTGAAGCCATGCTATCTCTCTCTTTTTCTCTCTCTCTCCCCGCTATTTGCAATTGATTTTTTGTTTACTCCTCAAGGTTCAGGAGATATCTGCAAGAGATTAAATTGAAGGGTTAGTGTCGTCTTTGAGGGTGGAGATTGTCGAAAAACCCAATGATGAATCTGTCTAGCACCCTTCAATCTCTGATTTGGCTTGTTTTTATTTCTAATTGGGTTGATATAAAACCAAGATCTAGAAGTTTGTGATTCGAATTTGAAGTAATGGCTAATTATTTGAGTTCTCATGATAGTAATTTCACTTTTTCTTTTTTTTTTTTACTTTCATTCTTTAAAGTACCAGCAACACTCGTCATGGTAATGGAAGTAGATTGACAGTGGGGGTGGTGGCGGCATGGTGGCCAATGGCAACAACAGTGGGTTGGCGTTGATGGAGGGTGGCAATGGCAATGTTGGTGGTGGACTTGTAGCATTGGTGGTGAGAGGGAGGAAGAAGAAAGTACTAATGGATTTATTCAGTCCTAAAGTGTATTTGTGTTGGTAATTTTGCAGGGAGGTCAGGGAGGTCATTCTGTTTGCCATAAATGCCATCACAGCACCACTCTATCATCACCACCATTAAGGACCATCAGTTATCTTGAATCTTTGATCTAACTTCCTCTCTCTCTCTATATATATATATATATATGGGAGAGTATTCAATGGTTACTATCATTATTATCCATTGGATCAAAAATCAAAGGTTGAGATTAATTGTATTAAATAGCTCACCTACTTACATTAATTGCATTTTTCAACTAACCATTAAATCTCAATCTTTGATTTTTGATCCAATGGATAATAATAATAGTAACTATTGATGGTTAAAAAATAGAGTAACCATTATATATATATATATATATATATATATATATATATATATATATATATGATTGCCATAGATTTTCAACCAGCAAGTAATTTCAAAAATGAAGACAAAGTTGACTTGTTGACCTAAAGGGTAAATTGGTATAAAAGAGAACTTTTTGTTGGCATGTGCAGTGCACATGTTACTGTCCGTTAATTTGACTAACAATGATTTAACGGAGGGGTTGATATATCCGGGTATGACCCGAAGAAGGGGTCGACCCGCCCGGGTCAATAGTTAAAGGTACCGGGTTAAAATTGAGTCATAGTTGAGGGTTTTTTTTGAAGTTCACCCTATAATATACTCTAGTATACTAACTTTAAGTAGAGATGTTAAAAAGGCCACGGCTCGTAGGGTTGACCCGTTTAAACAAAAAAAAATAGGGTTAGGGTTCAATATTTTTGACCCGTTTAAAATTAGGGCTTTTTAGGGCTAGCCCGTTTAACCCGCGACCCGTTAGGGCTAGCCCGTCAGGTTTTAGGGTTGGCCCGCCAGCCCGCGTAATATTAATTAGGTCGTAAAAAGTTTATAAGATATGTAAAATAACCACCATAAAAATAAAACCAACAACCTTTAATCCAAAGTCAAACACATTTATCATTTGCACTACAGGTTTTCTTTGTATACTTGTGAATAAATACTGAAATATAAACAAAAATTTTGGAAATAACTGCTTAGTAAAGCTATTACATTATTTATTTTGAGAAAAACAAGTTGGAAATTATAAGACATTGATGTAAAAAAATGTCTAGTTTATATTTCTTTTGAAAACATAAGAAACTATCAAAGTTATGAAAGGTTTATCGATTAACCATTTCAAAATATTGTTATATTATATCTTTAATCGTGGCCCGATAGTAGCCCGTTTAGCCCGAAACCCGCTAGGGTTAGGATTAGGTTTGCAATATTAGTGGCCCGAAAAAATTGGACTTTTTGGGTTTTTGGCGGTTTAACATCTCTAACTTTAAGGGCAAACTCCACAAATGGTCCCTGTACTTTTTGGGTTTTTGGCGGTTGGTCTCTACTACTGAAATTCAAAAAAATTAAATCCATGTACTTTTCAGTTTTTTGCATCCATCTAATTTCATTAGTTTTTTGCCGTTAAATACATACAAGTGCCTCACACGTGTTTTTGCCCAAGAATAAGATTAGGGGTGTAAGTCCGAACCGTCGAACCGCCAAATCGAATCGAATCGAACCGAATCGGCTAGTTCGATTCGGTTTTGGGTTAGAACGGTTCGGTTTAGGTTTGAAAATTTTATAAATTGAGCGGTTCGGTTCGGTTTGCGGTTTTTGGTGCCAAACCGAACCAAACCGAATCGAATCGAACCACCACCATTTCATTTTTATTTTTTTATTTTTATATATATATTATTTAGTGATTAGTAATTAGTAATTAGTAATTGAATTTAATAAGAAAATTATTGTTATTTGCCTACATTTTGATTGAATTATTGTAATTTTAAAGTTAATTTTTTGACTTTTAATTATTTAGTTTATGTTAAAAGTATTTTTTTGATATTTAAATTTTTTTTATTTTTTAAAATATTTAAATAATTAAACCGCGGAACCGAACCAAACCGATCGGTTCGGTTCGATTCGGTTTGAAGTTTGTGGCGGTTCGGTTCGGTTTGAAATATGTAAAACCGTTAGGGGGTGGTTCGATTTGCGATTTTGACTCAAACCGAACTAAACCGAACCACCTTCACCCCTAAATAAGATAGTCATTTTACTTATAAAAGTACAGGGACCAACCAACAACCGCTGCCACCTCCTTCAAACTCCATTGATAATATTACATTGCCACCTCCTTCAAACTCACATTCAATTGAAATTACAAAACAAAGATTTAATAATTTGCTATTTTTCAGTCCAGGTGAATTATAATGAAGTATGAGGTTACTTACTTCCATAACCTTGTTTGTCTCCCCGTATGAGTTACTACTTACAAACCCATTTGGTTTCTTTCTCTCTCTAAAACACACACACACACACACACACTCTCTCTCTCTCTCACTCTCTAAACAATCATCTGCCTTTTCATTATCTGGATACCTCATCAAATTCACTTTAAAATAGCCCTTTAAAGCTTATATAAAGATGTTAAGCATTGGCTGTTGTCTTGAACTAAAAAAATGGCGATCGGTTTTTGTGATCTCCAACATGGTTTTCGTCTGTCGTTTCAATCTCAAGACCACTGGTGCCTCAATCTCAGGCTCAGCCAAATAATTCGAGTCCTCTTCCTCTATTTCTCAATATCTAATCCTATCTAAGTCTCTGCTGCCATCTAACCTCAGAAAATTATTTGAACTGGAGTTCACTTTTTCGTTCTGTTCTTTAAACACATAATATTATATTTACCATCACACAGAAAGACAGCAAATGAATCATGAACTAATGGAACCATAAATTAATGAATAAACAAATTCCAGGCAACAAAAAGGAGGGAGGAAATCGTAGTAGTTACAGTACCATATTTGCTTATCACAATGGAATTCAAAAAACATTACAGCTTTAAAGCACAAGCGTATCCCCATTTACGTGGTTCAACTTACTCCATTAATTCCTAAGTGATGCCCACCAATATTTTGTAACTGACTAAATGAAACTTTGGATCAATAAGTTTTCCAACCAATGGTTAACAATGAGAAAAATCCACCGATGTATATGGATATTTGGGTCGATTGTTGCTCCCTTCACCCTTTTTAAGTTTGGAATATATATTCGTATATGAAATCTGATTTTCTGTTTGTTTCGAGTTTAAATACTGTTCACAATGTGTTCAACTCATCATCCACAACTTGTTTCCTGAATATACACTAATAATACGGTGATGGGTTCTGCAATCATAATCTGTTCATTGAACTTTGAGATGCCACCACTACAAGGGATTGATCAAATCTTCAATTTGAGTATCAAATTTCCTTAGAAAGACCATACTGATTTCAGTCATAATATTTCCTTGAGAACATTAAAGTTACCATCACCATTGCAGTTCTGATGGTTGAAACTTCTGCAAGAAATTTTTTTTTTTTTTTTTGGCAGCAGATTAGCCTCTCTGCTTGCTTCCCAAACTATGGTTTCGAAGGGTAATCCACCTTTCATAACAAAAGCCAACGTAAATATGGTTCTTTAATTGGAGCAAAAATGTTGACTTGGAAGTTCTTAATGTACAAATCTTAGCTGAAACCAACTTCCAAGCTTTTATAATACACAAGGGTCTCATCTGCAGAGTGAGAATAGTTCCAGAAATAGTGACAGGCTGTCACTGACAGCTCCAAATGACAGATACATGTTCTAGAGACAAGCAAAGAAGCTATGAAACTATTGGATTCCGTCGTCGAGGTGACAGTTAATCCATGTATAAATGCTTCTTGCCTTATTAAGCAGTTCCTAATTACTTCATATTTTCACATATAATGAAACATAACTAACAGGAATCAAACTTAATGGATTTAAAAGAAAGCACACAGCTGGGAAAGAATAATTCAAGGGTCTGTGGAAATCAGGTTCCTTAGCGCCCTTCTTGTACAGACATTGTCAGCTCGCTATTGGTTTGTGTTTTTGTGTTACTGCAAGGAGAATGTGAGCCAGGGAGGCGTTTTCTTGCAAAAAAAGTCGGTTGTTTAGGATTTGGAAGGCTTCCAATATCGCTAATGAGCATCGAAACAACATTCGACATAGTAGGACGATCACCAGGGTCGTCTTGTACGCACAAGAGGCCAACAATTATGCACTTCAATACCTCATTTGAATTGTATGATTCGACAAGCGTTTGATCCATTAAATCCAATGGTTTCTCCTCCTTCCACAGATTCCAGGCCTGACATTGCATACTGATTAGATTATAAAGCAAATAAATGACTAAACAGATCATCTGGCTTTGAAAGATTTGACAACTCACATAGCCTAAAAGGCTCAATGCTTCCTGGTACAGATAAAATCCCGTGATCTTTTTCCCACTAATAATCTCGAGCACAACAACTCCAAAGCTAAAGACATCAGATTTGATTGAGAAGATACCATCTATTGCATACTCCGGAGACATGTAGCCACTGCATTTCGCCAAATGGTAAAGAACTGTTAGGACTTGGATATCAGTTTATATGTTGTGTTAAACTTATACACAGTAAAACTTGAGAGGTTGATTTTATGGCACAGAAATAAAATAATGCTAAGGCCCATTTAGATAATTTCTAGGCATCTTTTTTTTCCCCTTTCATATTCCAAGAAAATCATAGATCCTGTTCGGATAAGTGGTTTGTTTTGGTCTAAAAATTAGCTGACAAGCTCCTCAACTCTGGAATGTTTTAAGTTTTCAAATGACCATCTTTTAGGATACTGCAAAAATATTGTTAGTGCATGTTCAAAAATTTGAAATCAACAATCTATTGCTCAAAATAGTTTCCAGGTATGGTGACCACACAAGTATTCCCAGTCAAAAGTTAAGGAAATATAAAGTAAAATCACATATAAAGCTTGTTGTGATGTAATTGTTATAGTACTCACTGAGTTCCGACAACTCTGCTGGTGTTATCTTCGGTTTTTCTGCCTCCAACTATCCTTGCCAAGCCAAAGTCAGAAATTTTTGGATTCATCTCCTCATCTAATAAAATGTTGCTTGTTTTCAAATCTCTGTGAATAATCCTCAACCTAGAATCTTGGTGGAGATAAAGCATCCCTCGGGTGATTCCCAGAATGATATCAAAGCGTTTTGGCCAATCAAGTAACTTGCATAGTGTTTGATCTGGCAGGATTTCCATCGCAAGAACAATTCATATTAGTTTCTGCAGAACCGTTTACACATGCGTAGTTTTGGATTTATAAGAAAACAGGTATAGAGGCAAACCAAATATGAAGTTGTCTAAGCTTTTGTTTGGCATGTATTCATAGAGTAAAATCTTTTCGTCTCCCTTAGTACAATAGCCTAAGATTCTAACGAGATTACGATGTTGCAGTTTTGCAATCAATGCCACCTCGTTTTTAAATTCATCCAAGCCTTGTCCAGAATGGCTTGATAACCTCTTCACAGCGATTTCTATTCCTCCTGGGAGCTCTCCCTAAGTAGATTGACCACAGAAGCAAGTGATCATCAGAAAAGAGTCTATCTCAAGATGAATATTAACAAACAATAAGAAAAGAGGATTATTACTTTGTACACAGGCCCAAATCCGCCTTGTCCAAGCTTATTTTCATTTGCAAAATCGTTTGTAGCAGCTAATATAACTTCCAACTCAAAGAAAGGGACATCAATGCCTTCATTTTCATCTTCTGTAAGTTTCTGCCGATCTATCAAGTCCTTAGCTAGTCTTGCAGTACGTTCTTTGCTTTCTGAAGTCAAAAGGCAGTAAACAAGTTAACTGTATGAGCGTAAGAAGACACCCCCAAGAAATGACTCCAGGTAGAAAAGATTTAAGAAATGAAGATGCCTGAAAAGTAGCAATATTGTGCTTAGTTCACATAAACTCGCTAGTTACCTCGTCTTCTTATCACCCTCCTCCTGTACATAACATAGCCGAAGCTGCCAAATAGTATAACCACGAGAATTACAATAGCAGAAATGATTCCTGAAACAAAATAAGAAGGACAATAGATGTAGTAAGGGGAGAATGGCCCTGTATCATTGTATATGGAAGGATAAAAGATGCAAAAGACAGAAAAATAGCAAAAGAAATTAGCATAACTTTTGACCTGCTAACTTTCTATTGTCTTTTGCGGATGAACTTCGAGGATCAGGAGAAGCATGTTTGAAGTAGGGAGTTATCCCAGTGCCAATAATTTGCAAGCTTTCTTTCAAATTAAAGACTTCATCATTCCAAATCGAACACTCTCTGAGTTCAGTAGAAGCATTGTAGCCATAAGCATACGCGGAGCAAGAACAATTGAGCAAGCACATGGATTCACACTCTTCAGTAGTCGAAACAGGCACATGTTGAGAAGGAAGAGGCCATTGCAGCTCTGAACTTGGAACGAATTCTGGCTTCTTGCCGTTAGCTCCACTGGTATTCACACACTGTAATTCAGGTTTCCTCGCACATCCACCAGCATAAACACTTTTATTCCAGTCACTTTGCGATCTAGCCTCAAAACCTGTCAAACAATGACAGGAGGGCACCGAATTCTGATTGCAGACACCAAACGCCCCACAAGCTCCGTAAACATCGCATTGTTCTCTTGGTTGAAGCCAACGCAAATTCCACTGCTGAGAACTGGGAGAACATGCCAGTTGCTTAACTTGCCCCGAAACATCCATAATAATTCTTGTTATAATAGAAGAATTATAGAGGAGGGAATATGTGAAATAACTCTCATTTTCATTAGAAACATAGCTGTAGTTATATATAGATGGCAACCCCAGTTCTGGTATTAAGCTGAAAGCCTTCCCTTCCCATAATCCACTTGTCCAATAAGTTTGGGCCTTATTCCATCTAATCAGAAGCTGATTACCATTCATATCAACCTCATTCGTGAAGAGGCCTGGTGCAGGATCATCTGAACTCTTCCATGAAGTAAGGACTTGCTTTATTCCTGTAACTTTGTTATATCCAACCTTACTACCAGGCAAAAATGTATCGGTTGGATAATCAAAACTTTGCCAGATTGGTAAGACTGATTTTTTGGACACATCTCTTAACACTAAATTACCATCGTCAAGTAGGACTGCAGTTGTTGAGTTTGACGTTGTAGAGTTCACATTCGTAGACCAAATGTGGGTTTTTAACTCATCAAGAATCACTAAATTACCATTTATAACTTTTAATTCTGCAGAATATCTATCAGATACGGGCCTGTCCCTATTTGCTACCCAAACTACAGTCTGGACAGATAATTTCTTGTACCAAATTCCTATGTAGTAGTTATTAGAGTTACCAGGTTTGAAAAAGCCAAGTTCAAAGTTCTCTCCTGAAGAGACAATGGTATGGATTCCAGAGAGAGATCGGGATGCCGATATCGTGTCAACCCCAGACGAGCCAGAAATGTTGAGAGACAAGCATAGGAAGAACAGAGTAGCAATTACAGAGCGAATTTTTCGATTGGGGAGACCGCTAGCAGTTGGCACATACCTGTCCGTTTCTGCTA
Source organism: Platycodon grandiflorus (assembly GCA_016624345.1). Lineage (NCBI taxonomy): Eukaryota > Viridiplantae > Streptophyta > Magnoliopsida > Asterales > Campanulaceae > Platycodon > Platycodon grandiflorus. Next base: position 43,503,578 of record CM028365.1, read on the forward strand.
TGAGGTTAGGCCTTGTTGTGTGTTTATTTTTCTCAGAGCCCCTGTCTGCATCAGACCACATTATTCCAATGCCCATAGCTGCAAACAAGAATTTGTGTTGATTGGAATTATTGGAAAAAATAGAAGAAGACTGCATATGAAAACAGCTAGCGAAGAAGAATGACTTAAAATGCTCACATAGAAGATTTGAAGTCAAACACAATAATACACCACATCTAATTCTGTAATGGATCATAAATACGAACATGATATTTCAACCTCCATGGACCATGTTGTCCAATTTTCATTGTATGGTTAACGGGGCAATCTCTAGACTTTAAAATTTGTTATTTTTCCAAACACAATTTAGAAAAAGTAAAATGAAAGCTTCTTGTTAGACACTAGATCACACAGCGGGAACAAATGCAAGAGCGGGAGTGGGAAAGCTTTAATTTTTAAAATTAGCTCAGAGCGGAGCATCATTAGAACATCTTTTTAATAAACAACACAGTAACAACATTGAACAATCCAAACCCTTGTCAAATATTCACTTATTTGGTTTCCCTTCTACAAATATTCACATATTTCAACCAACTCTACCATTAAAGGTACTAATTTTCGTAGGACGGAACCCCCTCTCACGTCTCAGCCCACCAACACACGGTGGATTAGATTAAGGAGATCCGTCTTTTTCGTAAGACGGCCCTACTCTCACACGTCTATGTATTTTCTAAGCTTTTGGCTAATGGTATTTGGTTTTTTTACAAATATTCACATATTCCTCTTGCCAATACAATCAATTGGAATTTCAGATGCTTCGCTGATTGACAACTATGAAAATGTAATTGAGCATCAAATTAAGATCTCCCAATTCCTCCCATGAGAGTCGAACTTGAACAACTCCCTCTCTCACCAGAATCACCTTTGTTTTGTTTGATAAAGTTTAATTGGATTTGAGATATAGATCCACTGAATATAATTACTATGTTAATTGTCATCGGTTGATTTGAGATTAGTCTCGAGCAAAGACGAGAATGGAGAAGAAAGGCACACAAGTAATTAAAGACAAAGGACCCATCTATTTGTAGGAAATAATAATTCGTAAATAATGACATAGCCTGTCCATTGATTAGAAAACATATTTATACGGTTACAATACTTGGGTTACAATACTTGGTTACAAGTTAACCTAATACAATAAGAACTAGGAAAAGAGTTACAATACAATAGTAAGAACAGAGTAGCAATAACTGAGCAATTTTTTCGTATGGGGAGTCCGGTAGTTGGCACATACCTGTCCGTTTCGTTAACAGAGTAGCGATAACAGGCCTTGTTGTGTGTTTATTATTCTCATAGCTCCAGTCTGCATCGGACCACATAGCTGCAAACAAGAATTTATGCTGATTGGAATTATTGGAGAAAATAGAAGAAGACTGCATATGAAAACAACTACAGAAGAAGAATGACTTAAAATGCTCTCATAGAAGAGTTGAAGTCAAACACAATAATACACCATATCTAATTCTGTAATGGATCATAAATACGAACACGATATTGCAACCTCCATGGACCATGTTGTCCCTTTTTCATTGTATGGTTCACGGGGCAATCTCTAGATTTTAAAATTTGTTATTTTTCCAAACACAATTTAGAAAAAGTAAAATGAAAGCTTCTTATTAGACACTAGATATTACACAGCGAGAGCGTGAGCAAGAGCGGGAGTGGGAGCGTGAGCAAGAGCATGAAAGCTTTAATTTTTAAAATTTGCTCAGAGCGGAGCATATTTAGAACGTCTTTTTAATAAACAACACAGTAGCAACATTCAACCATATTTAGGGCACTCCAAACCTATTTCAACCAACTCTACCATAAAAGGAACGAGTTTTCATAAAACGAGCCTCACTCTCTCACGTTTCAGCACCAATACACGGTGGATCCGGTTAAGTTGATCCATCCTACCGAAAATACCCGTAACAAGTCTTTTCTAAGCTTTTGGCTTAAGATATTTGGTTTTCCACAAATATTCACATATTCCTCATGCCAATACAATCAATTGAAATTTCAGATGCTTCGCTGATTGACAACTATGAAAATGTAATTGAGCATCAAATTAAGATCTCCCAATTCCACACATGAGAGTCGAACTTGAACAACTCCCTCTCTCACCAGAATCGCCTTCGTTTTGTTTGATGAAGTTTAATTAGATTAGAGATATAGATCCACTGAATATAATTACTATGTTAATTGTCGTCGGTTGATTTGAGATTAGTCTCGAGCAAAGACGAGAATGGAGAAGAAAGGCAGACAAGTAATTAAAGACAAAGGACCCATCTATTTGTAGGAAATAATAATTCGTAAATAATGACATAGCCTGTCCATTGATTAGAAAACATATTTATACGGTTACAATACTTGAGTTACAAGTTAACCTAATACAGTAAGAACTAGGAAAAGAGTTACAATACAATAGTAATTAGGAGTCCTAACTAATAGGGAGAATATACCAAATATAATCACACTTGAATACAAATGTATGGAAGAGATATTATTCTCTTATATGTCCCCGCAAGTTGGATCCTCGGGAGGAGAGGCCAATCTTGAGTAGGAGATGTTAAAAGCCGGCTTGGTAAGGGCATCAGCGAACTGGTCTGCCGAGGTGACGTGAGATACCCGTAAGATACCGTCTTGGACTTGTTGACGGATAAAATGATAGTTGAGAGCAACATGTTTCATGCAAGAATCGTAGCACCAGCATTATCACAATAGATAACTAGTTGACGTGAGGAAGTGACGCCGAACTCACCGAGAAGAAAGGTAACCCAGCGGACCTCGGCAGCTGTTGCTGCAATAGCTCGGTATTCGGCTTCAGTCGACGAGCGAGCAACTGTACGCTGCTTTTTCAAACTCCAAAAGATGGGGTTTCGAATAAGGTATACTATGTAAGCACTCGTGGAGGTAAAATCATCTTTGTCACCTGCTCAGTCAGCATCAGTGAACGCATGAAGGTCGAGAGGCAACTGACGATGAAGAAAGATGCCATAATCAATGGTACCACTATGATAGCGAAGCAGGCGCTTGGTGGTGACCCAGTGAATCGAGGTGGGTCGATGCATAAACTGAGTGAGCTTGTTGACGACATAGGCAATGTCCGGGTGGGTAAGGGAGAGATACTAAAGACTCCCGACTACCACTCGAAACTCGATGAGAAGTCAGAGTAGTGCCCGACTAAAGTGTGAAAACTAGTAAGGTCGAAAGGGGTATTGCCATTGGGCGAGCATCAGACATACCAGTGCGAGCAAGGAGGACGGCTATATATCCTCATTGGGAGAAGAGAAGCACAGTCGACCGACGAACCATTTCCACGCTGAGGGAGTAATGAAGGTCGCCGAGGTCTTTGAGCGAGAACCGATCAACGAGAACAGTGATGGAGTCTTGCACTGCCTTGGTATTGTTCCCAGTGATGACGATGTCATTAATATAAACGAGCAATAGAAAGGTGACGTCGGCCTCGTTAAAGAAGAATAAGGAGGTATCAGACACTGAGTTCGTGAAACGAGTAGTGAAGAGGAACTGGCGATGTTCATTGTACCATGCCCGGGGTGCCTGCTTGAGACCATAGATAGCCTTTCATAGTCGACTCACATGTTGCAGGTGATTAGTGTCAACGAAGCCCTGAGGTTGAGTCATGAAGACTTCTTCGGTGAGGGTTCCTGCAAGAAGGCATTATTGACATCGAGCTGACAAAGATCTCATCCCCGGCTGATCACAAAGGAGAGGATGAGACGAACCGTGGTGGGTTTGACCACCGAGCTGAAGGTCTCATGGTAGTCAACTCCTGGTCGTTGATGGAATCCTTTGGCAACCAAACGAACTTTATACCTGTCAATTTTTCCATCAGCAGATCATTTAATCTAAAAAATTCATTTACATCCAATAATATTAGGAACCCCTGTGGGAGGTACCAGTTCCCAAGTACCATTATTGAGGAGGGCATCATATTCCTCGGATATGGCCTGTCACCACCTACTGTCTTTGAGGGCCTAAGTTACACATGTTGGTTCAAAGTTGGTGTTTAGTTGGGTTGAGAGGCAGAGTTTGTTTATGGGTTTGTGGATGTTGTTTCAAAAGCGGGTAATAATAGGTGAGGTGCGAGCAGCGGCCTGGGGTACAGGCTGATGAGGAAAGTCAGTGTTAGGTGGGTTGACCTGCAAGGACTTAGCAAGGTCAGGGTTAGCTGTGTCGGGCGCCGAGTTTTATTGAGGCGAGGTCGTAGGAGGAGCATCAGTTAGGTCGCTACGAGGACTATCAGCCGATAGTGTGTATGAAGCCACAAGGATATCATGAGGTGGTAACCAGGTAGTACGAGTTCACTCGTCAGGTCGGGGAACACCCAGTTCGACCTTAGACATGGGAAACTCAGACTCGACAAACCGAACATGACGAGAGATGAAGAGCTTTGCGTTGATCGAGTCATAACAGATATATGCACTTTGGGTGAGGGAGTACCCGAGGAAGACACAGGGAGTCAAGCAAGGATCGAGTTTGTGAGTGGTGTATGGTCGCAGCCAGGGATAGCAGAGATAGCCAAATGCTCGGAGTTTTAAATAGTTGGGGCAGACCCGAAGAGTTTGTGATAGGGAGAGAGCATCTGAAATGTGGGAGTGGGAAATCAATTTATGAGATAGATTGTTGTGAGGAAGGCATACGACCAGAAGGTGAGGGGAAGGGAGGCTGTGGACAGTAGAGATAGACCTATTTCAACAATGTGTCAATGTCGGCGTTCAGAGAAGCCATTGTGCTCGGGTGTGTGGGGGGACGATGTGAGGTGCGAGATGCCATTAGTGGTGAGGTATATGGCTAGGCCGATGGATTTGGCGAGACCAGTGTGTTCACCATCATTGTCCGAGTAAAGGGTGACTATCTTGTGTTTGAATTGGTTTTCGACCAAGGCTTGGAAGCGAGAAAAGATGGATGCAACATCAGATTTGCTTTTGAGATGGTAAAGCCAGATGTAATGCGTGTAGTTATCAACGAAGATCACATAGTGCACATTTTCCTCCACAATTTGCATTGAATGTAAAAAAATTAAGAGTCTAGTAACCAATGAAAAATAATTTAGTTGACACATCGTATCCACAACCTTCCTCCACAATTGCATTGGAGAGTTTTTTATCTTCAAAAAATGTATAAATCTTAAGTAACATTCAATTTTTTCAACATTCACATTTACATTAATGATGCTCTAAGGCATAAGTTAGCTTTTGACTTTAAAATTTGGTGGCCTAAATATAAGGGTAAATTAGGGACTTGCTACCATTTAACTGAAAAAGTTAACCGAAGGTCAAAAAAGATTATGGTCGTAAACTCTGTCTAGTGGCATATTTGCATAATTTGTAAGTTTGGTGGTCGCGTTGCAAGTCTGTTAAAGTTGGGCGGGCAGAACACATCTTTTGCATATATATATATATATATATATATATATATATATATATATATATATAACTAATACAAAACTACGTTTTTGATCATTATACTATTTGGCAAATATCAACTTCACATTCGTACTATTAACATTCAAAGCATGATCCGTACTCCTAGTTTTGCTTTAAATTGAACCTAGATCACTACCCCTAGGAATATCTTCCACGCCCCCTTAGAACACCACAAAAAAAGAAAAAGAATTTTTTTTAAATAAGTAAATATATATATATATATATATATATATATATATATGGGGAGTATTCAATAATTACTATATACATGGTTGCTATATATATATATATATATATATATATATATATATATATATATACTTTTTTAAAGGATTAATATACAATTTGGTCCCTGAACTTACAACGTTTTTCTGATTAGGTTCCAGTACTATGATGTTTCTTATTGTGGCACTTGAACTAAACATTTGAGCTTACGGTTAGTCCCTCATCCGACGGCAACAGCAGTTAAAAAAAAGGTTAAATTTTAACTCAAAAGACCAAATTACCCTTAGTCCTTGATGACTGGATCCACGTGGATAATAATGGTGAGAGGGAATTTTTCATTTCTCTTAAAAGAGTCCTCTCTCTCTCTCTCTCTCTCTCTCCTCTCTCCTCCTCTCTCTTTCCTTCACCCATCACAATGTCAACTACACCAGAACCTTTATTATTCATGCCATCAATTGCTGGCGATAGAGAATTCGGGGTGATAAGGTAGCCTGAGATGTTTGTTGTCTTTAATGAAATAACCCAAATCTCACTTCATCCACAAGGGCCATATCTGGTCTTGGTTTGAAGCACCCCTTGATGTTACTTCATGGTGAAGACGTCGTTCACTTGAAAACAAGAAAGTGAGTGGGAAAGAGAAGCGGTGTGGACGAAAATGACTCGAGGAATAGAGATATTTTTTGAATAGTTTCCAGCAATGATAATTGAGAATATTTTCCCCCTCACCATGAGAATGAGAATTTAAAAGCGATTACAAATTTCGAATCCTAAGTTGCCTCCTGAAATGTCTCCGATTCTCTGCATCCCGAATCCAAAATCACCAAAATTCAATGATTTAATCCACCAAAAACCCCATCTTAGAGAGAATTTGAATTGTGGGTGTGTGTGTTTGTGGTCTTACTCTTATGTGGGTTTGGTTGTAAGAACTAGAGAAATTAAGGGTCTGTTTGAGGAATTTGCGTACTGAGAATCAAGACGAGGTACATGAGGGGAGTAGATTTGGTTGTGAGCTGAGAGCGATTGGGGATTATGTAGATCAGGCTTGAAACCTTTTGCGCGAGACTTTCTGTCCCTTTCCCCTTTGCTAACGTCCTTCGATCTAGACCGAGATAGAAAAAACCTTTTATACAGACCAAGAAAAATCTTTCTTCTCTATTTACCTTTGATGATATTCATCCGACATGGAATTGAGAAGAGCTTTTTAATGGTAGGCTTTGGCCTAGGGCTCAAATTGATGAACAAGTAGTTGAGCAGAAGAACATATATATAAATGGAGTCAATTTTCTTCCGAAGGTTACCTGTGAAGCTTCAATTTTGAGCTAGGACTCACATTGATAGACTTGCTAAAAAGTATAATCGAGGAGAGATTGAAGCAGATCCCGGGGATAGAAATCCGATCGCAGTGATGAAACACGAAGGGAGAGAGAGAGAGAGAGAGACTACCATGTGGATACACAGTCATCGGAATAAGGGCATTTTAATCTTTTAAAATAAAATGTAACGTTTCTGTTAACTCCCGTCAAATGAGGGACTAAACGTTAGCCCAAATGTTCAGTTCAAATGCCACAATAGAAAATATCATAGTACTGAAATCTAATCAGAAAAACATTGCAAGTTCAGGGACCAAATTGTATATTAATCCTTTTTTAAAACTTGTATAAAGTCAATCGGGAGACAGTTATTTTGAGACTGCGGAGTAGATGACTGAACTTCCGGTAATTTACCCTACTAAAAGAGAAAGCAAGTGAAAGAAAAATGAACAAAATTGTCATCAAGAAATTTCAATGAATCTCAAATGCGAAGTGATAAGGAAATCAACAGAATACACTTAAAAAGCAGCAGCACCAGTAAAGAAGAAATCAAAATCAAGGAAATCGACTTCCTAATTATCTCCCTTCTTCTAGCGATACTGTCAACTCGTTATTGGTTTGTGTTTTCCAATTATTGGAAGAAGAATGCGAAGCAGGAAGTTGTTTTCTTGCAACAAAAGCTGGTTGTTTAGGATTTGGCAGGCTTGTAATATCACTAGATTCACTACTGAGCACCGAAACTACATTCATCATGGTGGGACGATCACCTGGATCTTCTTGTACACACAAGAGCCCAAGAATGATGCACTTCAATACTTCACTTGAGTCACACGATTCGACTAGTGTATGATCCATTAAATCCAATGGCTTCTCTTCTTTCCACAAATTCCAGGCCTGATATTAATAATGGATTAGATAATGCAGCAAGCAAATGACTAAATAAATCATTGGCTTTGAGAACACTTAAAACTCACATAGCCTAAAAGGCTTAAAGCCTGCACGGAATGATAAAACCCCGTGTTTCTTTTTCCACTGATAATCTCGAGCATTACAACTCCAAAGCTAAAGACATCAGATTTGACTGAGAAGTGCCCATGAAATGCATATTCCGGAGACATGTAGCCACTGCATTTCAAGAAACCATCAGAAATTTGTTAGGGGATCAGTAATTACATGTTGCAGTATGTCAATAATGTGTTTAACAATAGAATAGGAGGCTAATTTTGTGACACAGAAACCGAGAAATCTTAAGGACTGTTAAGGGTTCTTTAGACATAATATGTTTCCATATTCTAAGGAAAGCATAGTTGTGTCTTTCGATCCCATGTTTTGTTCTCATGATCTAGACTCAATTCAAGAAGTTTTGGATTTGTAGATCTGTCAAATGATACTAGTACGAACTTATTGTTGAAATATTCTAATTAAACTCTAGCACCTAGATGTATCAAGAAATCTTTCCATATTTTGGAAAATGTGGTAAAAGAAGAAATATTCTCAACCAAAGATTATGAAAATATTTTATGACAACAGAGTTGGGAGTAAGGGTTTGTAACATGACAATTTTAGCTTTTAAACAATGTCAATTAATTCTGCTATACTTCTATATATTGTAATTTTACTCGAAGAGTTATAGCAAAGAAAGACGAGTTGGAGAGTGCATAGGAACTGATACATCATCATGACATGGACACATGAAGATCTGGTTCAAGGTGAGGAGCTCAGGGCAATTTAAAAAGCTACGTTAGTTGAAGAGGTATAGGTTTTCTACCATCAAATATCAAGAATAAAGTGGTTAGGGGTGGGTGACAAAAGCTAGATATTGAATAGTCTTAACGTATTGCCAATGATAACGGTGAAAGACTTGAAGGAGAAGACACAATCCCCAGGAGCAGGTTAGATTTTTTACAAGTCTACTGGGGGCCTCTCAAAGTTGTCCTCTCAACGTTAGCGACAAATTGGAGGTGTTTTACAAGGTATACAGAGAGTAAACTAATGGTATGAGAGGGGTAGTAGCAGAATTTGAAATTAAGGATACTATATTCTGTCTATTAATCCAAAGAAAGCTCCAGGTCTAGATAGGTTAAGGATGCATTTTTTCAAAAGAACTGTACCATATTTGGAGGAGATGTAGTGACAGTTGAACACTACTGCGGTAACTCGTATCCCTAAAATCAATGTTTCAGTCACTATGAAGGATTCTTGACCAATTTATCGTTGCGAAATTCTTTTTAAATGTATCTCAAATATCATTGTTAAAAGACTCAAGACAGTGATGCCCTATCCGGCCAACCCGAGGCAATCTGCCTTTTGTAAGAAGTTAAGTCAATATGTGATAACATACTTCTTCAAATTGCTGAATGGATAAGGTAATTAGTAGACAGCATCATACTCCATTAATTTGAGTCGAAATTTGAGGGTGCTAAAGGGTTCACACACGGCAACCCCATACATATTCTCACTAGTTATGGAGGCTTTTCTTGCATCCTGGACTCTTAATCTCTTATAGCGCGGATAAGGGGTTCAAATTCAATCTATAACTGATGGAGGGTCAAACTGTGGGCCAACTAAAAAGCAGCGACTGAGCTGGAGCTTCCATGTGTCGGGAAGTGGTAACTAAAATGTGAAGATCTGCAGCTTAATCACCATTGCTTTGCTAATAATCTATTTGTGTTTACTACAGCAGAAGTTCAATTGATAGAGCTAATCAGAAAATGCTCTTATGGAATCTGGGGAACTTGCAGGCCCCAGCCAAACCTTAGAAAGAGTTCCATCTTCTTTTGCTAGAACAGATGAAGGGACTAAAAACAAAATTTTGGAGATGATGGATTTGAGAGAAGAATGCCTCTTGTCTCTACTAGACTGTAAATCCGGAGTAAAATGAGTTGAAAGCTGGGCAGCGATATCTTTCAGCTATGCAGAGACTATGGAGCTAGTTGTCTACACCACTCATAAAATTACTATTACAAATGTGGAGGCACCTGATTGTGGAGTTATTTGCGGCATCCTTTTTGGCCTCTTAAGGAAATGTATGGTGTAAGGATTAGATATGATACAGCAATGAAGCTTGACAATTTCCAATGGCTGTATCTACTGACTTAATAGTGGTTAAAGTTCTTTTAAGACCGATTGGCAGGAGGGGGACAAGCGTATTTGGCTGATCAGCCCAAATGGCCAATTCTCTACTGCAAGTACATGGGCACACATCATAAGTAAGATTCATGTTGTCCATGGGAAGTGGTTTACTTTCATGGCCTTGTTTGCCTATGTACAAATGCATACCGATGATAAGTTCAAAGAATGAGGAGTACTGGTGCCAAATGACGATTATGTCCTTTGAAACATGGAAGGGCAGTGACGTTGACCATTTGCTCATTACTTGCCCTTGGTTAGCTAGTATCAGGAAAGCCGCATTACAGAGATGCCACATTTAGATAGATGTTTATGGTAGGGTGAAATTCATTTTGCTGTTACCAAGCAGGCAGAAAATCTTTTGGCAGCAAACTTTATAAGCTAGTTTTGGCAGCTTGATTTCGAAGGATGTTGCTGGAAGGGTCTAATCATGGCCAAAAGCCAAGAATTGGAAAGTATGTCCAGAATTAGGAGTTAGTACTCATGTCTTAGTTTATTTCTGCAACTCTGTCTTTGCAATTGGTCTGTGTTTGATTGAATGCCCTTGAAATAGTGTAACCTTGATCTTTTGTGAAATGAAACTTTACTTGCCAGAAGAAAATTTTCTGTTGAGCTTACTAGGTTCCGACGACTCTGTTGGTGCTAGCTTCAATTTCTGTGCCTCTAACAATCCTTGCCAAACCAAAGTCTGAAATTTTGGGATTCATCTGCTCATCCAACAAAATGTTGCTTGTCTTCATATCTCTGTGTATAACCCTCAACCTAGAATCTTGGTGGAGATAAAGAAGCCCGCGGGCGATTCCCGAAATGACATCAAAACGCTTTGGCCAGTCGAGTAATTTGCAACGCGTTAGATCTTGCATCAAACCCAATTAAAGCACATAATCAGGGACTATTTTAAAAACATGTTCGTATAGGCCTTTCCACTTATGAGCTTAGGAATACAGGATTAGAGACTAACCAAATATAAAGGTGTCTAAGCTTTTATTTGGCATGTATTCGTAGAGTACAATCTTTTCATCTCCCTTGGTACAATAGCCCAAGACTTTCACGAGATTTCGATGTTGGAGTTTAGCTATCAAAACCACCTCATTCTTGAATTCTTCCAAGCCTTGTCCAGAGTGGCTTGACAACCTTTTCACAGCAACTTCTCGTCCCCCAGGGAGTTTTCCCTATGACATTGAGCGGCAAAATAATCCTATCTTGACAAACAAAGTTTCTTACGGAGAATATTACAAAGCCATCAGAGTCAAGTTTATTACCTTATAAACAGGCCCAAATCCCCCTTTTCCAAGCTTATTTGCATCTGAGAAGTCTTCTGTAGCAGCTAATATGATCTCAAAGTCAAAGAAGGGTACATCAGTGCCTTCCTTATCATTCTCTCCCAATTTCCATTGATTTATCGAGTCTTTAACCAGTCTTTGATTATCATTCACGTGAAGTATTGAGTTCTCTCGGTTGCCTGCTAAGGTAGAAATACGGGAATAGATGGTATTAAAATTGTTTAAATAAAATTATCAACTGTGTGACAAGGATTGACTCAGGATAGAATTTAAGAATGAAGAAGAAAAATATGAAAAGATGGAAAAATCATAAACTTTTGCTTAATGTTAATATGGTAACTTTTTACCTTGCCTACTTGTCATCCTCCTGTAAGAAAAATAACCAATGCTGCAGAATAATATAACCACAGAAATTACAACTGGAAAGATGATTCCTGAAAAACAAAAGAAGGAGAGCATTATCAGATGTAATCAGGAAAATGGCCTCCCATCATTGTATATGCAGGACAAAACGATTCAAAGACAAAAACCATAAATGCAATCAGCCTAACTACCTAATAGTTTCCCATTGTGTTTTTTGTTGCTCTTTTCAGATTGACGGTCAGATGAAGCAAGTTTGATGTAAACTGTATTATCAGTACCATCATCTTCTGAATGTTTGATATTCAAGAGTTCATTATACCAAATATTACATATTGCATTAGAATAACCATACGCAGTGCAAGAGCAATTATCCAAACATATGGATTCACATTCTCCAGCAGTCCCCACAGGCAGTTGCTGACTAGGTTGAGACAATCTCAACTGGGAATCTAAAAAACTTTGTTTATCTACATTAGCTTCCCTAGCATCCCCACACTGCAAATTGGTTCTCCTCACACACCCACCAGAATAGTCCCCGTAAATCCAATCATTGTCTGACATTGGAATAAAACCAGTCAAACATTGGCAGTAGGGAGGTGATTCTGAAAGCGCATTGCAAGTACTAAAAGCCCCACAGAGACCATAAACTTCGCAATATCTCCTTGGTTGAGTCCAAAACAAATTCCACTGCTTGGAAGTTGGCAACCATGTCATTTGCTTAATTTGCCCTGAAACATCCAAAACAATTCTGGATAATACTGAAGGATTGAAGAGAGAATACGTGAAATAGCTCTCATTCTCATTGGAAATGTAGCTGAAGTTATATATGTAATTCGCCCTCATTTCAGGTACTAAGCTGAATATACTCCCATTCCAAGACCCACTAGTCCAGTACTCTTCAGATCTATTCCACCTTATTAAATACTGCTCCTTCTCTGGGTCCAGCTCAAGAGAGAAGAGTCCTGTTCCAGGATCATTGGGATTCTTCCATGAGGTAAGGAATTGACTTGTTTTCTTAATTTTGTTATACCCGATCTTATTACCAGGCAAAAATGTGTTGGTCGGAAAATCAAAGCTTTGCCAAATTGGTAGATCAGTTGGATTTTGCCCATCTCTCAACACCAAATTACCAGCATCAAGAAGCACAGCCACCACCGAATTTGGAGTGGTCAAGCTCACATTAGTGGACCAAACAAGGTGATTTGACTCGTTGAGCAACACTAGATTACCGTCAACGATTTTCAATTCCGAAGAATACTTATCAGAGATGGGGTTGTCTCTATTTGCCACCCATACAACTGTTTGGCGAGCTAGGCCTCTGTACCACATGCCTATGTAATAGTTGGTGGAGTTACCTGGTTTGAAGAAACCCAGTTCAAAGTTTCCCCCTGGAGAGAGAAGGGTCTCGTCCCCAGAGAGAGAATGGATTGTGGATATGTTGTCAGCTGCAGATGTGAGAGGAATGATCAGAAAGAAGTATATGAGAAGTAAAGAATTGTTCCGAATGGGGAGATGGGTAGTTTGCGAACTACTGAGTCCCATATCAATCCTTGTTCTGTTCCCCTCTATTGATTCATATAATTCAGCTGCGGCACATTCCAATAAATTCAAATGGCCATAGCTGCACAAAAATATGCGCTGATAGGAATTTTGAGAGAGAAGACTTGTACCAGTTAGATCAATTAGAGAATGGAAGACTTGCAGTCAACCGCAAAGACATTATGCCCTTAGGCAGATGGGTTGAAACTGAGACAAAACGGCCACTTTGGGCGTTTAACGGTTGTGGTTTTAACACCGCGGTAAAATTGCCTAATTTTTCCCACTAATATCATAGACCTAACCCTAACCCTACGGTTGCTAAACGGCCACTATCTACCACGATTAAAGATATGATATAATAATATTTTTAAATAGTGAATCGATAAACCATTCATAACTTTGATAGTTTCTTATGTTTTTCAAAAGAAATATAAACTAGACATTTTTTTATATTGATGTGTTATAATTTCCAATTTGTTTTTCTCAAAATAAATAATGTAATAGCTCTACTTAGCAGCTTCTTTCCAAAAATTTGTTTATATTTCAAGATTTATTCACAAGACACAAAGAAGACCGTAGTGCAAAGGATAAATGTGTTTGACTTTGGATTAAAAGGTTGTTAGTTTTATTCTCATGGTGGTTATTTTACGTATCTCCTAAATTTTTACTAATTAATATTACGGGTTGGCGGGCCAACCCCGAAACCTACGGCCAGCTCTAACCGCGGTTAACTCCAAATTTAACGCCATGATTTTAAACGGCCAAAATATTGAGCCCTAACCCTATTTTTTTCGGTTTAAACGGGCCAACCCTACGGGCCGTGGCCCTTTTAACATCTCTAGTTGAAACAAGTTCAAACAACTCAAGCCAAAAGAAAGTTAGGGGTGACAATTCGTGCTACCTCTACCTCGTAATTCATCATTTTTACTTCTTTAATTTATGGGATAATGACACTACAAGTCCCTCAATTATTGTCGATTTTACCATTAGCCCCTTAACAAATTTTTTTCATATTTTTGTCCCTTGACTATTAAAATTAGACACGGTTGGTCCTTTTGTTGGATGCCGTTAGTATTTTTCCGTTAAGTGGCCCATGTGCCTCGCACATGGGTTTAGTTAAGGGTTAAAATGGAATTTCACATATCATCTTCTTCCTAAATTCTTCAAACCCTAATCCCTAATTCTTCAAATCCTAATCCCCAATTTTATCTAATCTGGAGCAAGATTTAATTGCCTCAAATCCTAATCACTACTTAATCAACACTACACTTTGGTGGCACGTACAACGGAATCAAAAAGTACGATACAATTACAGGCCAATCAAAATACACACACACTCACACATATTACACCAAAACAAAATCCTTGAAGATGTTTGATTTTGTTCCGCAGTTTACTCATCCATCTCATCATCCTCATCTATTTCCTCTATCTTCATCTTCTTCACTGCTTGCGCAGCTTTGCTCCGAGGCCCATTCCCATTTGGAACTTGAATTAGTATATCCGACTTCTGACCAGTGGTGGCATTGACCCAGCGTCTATGTCTTCGGTGAATGGATCCCCAGCAGACCTAAAATTCTTCAACTCCTCCAAGGTTTTAACATACCTATTTCCTTCAACCCCATTCTCTTCCTCAAACTGTTGTAGAGCAACAAGGATCAACAACTGACTATCGCGGGCTCTCTTCAAACATTTCTCCAATGTTGCACAAAAATCAAGTGTTTGCAAGCTATTCTCGAAGTATTCCTCCACAAGCTCAAACAGTTCTTGATTTTTCCATATATCTTTCTTGCATTCAATATAACTTTGACAACCTCCGATTCATTTCCAGACATTCAAGAACTTCTTTCAAAGAATCGAAAGAAAGAGCTCGAACTTCAACCCCGACACCAAAGTGTTAATGACATTATTGGCACGCGCTAGAGGGTGGTGTCAAAGGATCAGAATCAACATCGCCTCGCAGCGCCGCATATGAATTCAGCTCAGTTGTGAGTTGTGGGTTGATGTTGAAATTGATACCAAACGACGACGAAATTTTAGTACTTTTCTTGCTCATATGACCTCCCATGATTTCAATTCAGATCTCTGTAAAGCGAAAGCCAAAGCCAAACCTAAGCCAATTAAATATCGAAATAGCCGAGTTTGTTCAATTTAATTCACACAAATCAATATTTTCCTCAATCCTTCACTATGGGTTTGTGCAAATTCACCCAAAAGATCTAAGATAAAGAAGAAAATTACCAAACTCAACAAACACCCAAATGAGATTTTCACTTAATTAAACGCAAATCAGAAAGAAAACGAGAGAATATTGAGAAGTGATTGAAATATTAAGTAAAGGGTGGGTACATCAATCAAAGATTTATAGGAAAAATCGAGGAAAGAGGGATTTGAAAGCTGACGAGGAGATCGAAAAGAAAGAGATGGGCAAATTAGATGGAGACAAGAAAATTGGGCAGAGAAAGGTTGAGATTTAACAAAAATAAAGGATAGGGAGAAAAGAAGAAGCTTAAAAAGAAATGAAACCGATTGAGAGTGTGTGTGTGTGTGTGTGTGTGTGTGCGTGTGTGTGTGTGTGTGTGTCTGAGAGATAGAGACAGATAGAGAAAGAGAGTGTGTGTGGGTGTGTTTGAAGATGAAATTAAAATTCCAACAATGCCCTTAACCAAAGTCATGTGAGAGGCACATGACAGACTTAACGGGAAAATACTAACGGCATCCATCAAAAGGACCAACTGTGTCTAATTTTCATAGTCAAGGGACAAAAATATGAAAAAAAAATTTAAGGGACTAATGGTGGAATCGGCCATAGTCGAGGGACTAGTAGTGCCATTATCCCTTAATTTATTTAGTGTTGACTGTACAATTTTATTAAAACAAGAAGTTCATCAAAATTGATCATCTAACTGTGAAAGTCAGACCAATAGTAATGTGACAAGCCTTTATTATTGAAGAAGCTTTGAGACCGTAGCTAGTGGCATAGATTGACTTTTCATCATCCTCTCATAGCTTAATTAACAGGTTGCTGGTTCTCAAAAGAAGCTAATATCTGATCTACGAATCTATCAGCTCGATCTTATTAGATATAATCTAATGCCGAAAATATACTGAAAAAAGGGAAGAATTATAAGAGAGATTCTCTTTATAACTTGTACTATTTTTTATGTATTGTCTCGTTTGGCCTGTTCTTCTGTGAACCAATATGGCAAATGAAAAAACAAAATCAATTGACCTTTTCTCCAAAATGTGCTTTTCACCAGCAAAGCTTAATTAAAGGGTTCCTCACAAATCAATTCACCCTTTCACCAGACTCTTAAAGTCAACTCTCTCTCTCTCTCTAATATATATATTTTTTTAATCAAGATCACGTATTAGCTGAAGATATAAAATCTAAGGGTCTATTTGGATACATTGTTTTGAATTCTATAAATATTTAAATTTTATAAAATTTAAATAATGTGAAATTTACTTTCAAAATTATAGAAATTACATGGTTTGGATAAAGTGAAATTCAATTGTAATTCTAGATTATAAATTTATACTTAAAGATTTTAAAAATATGTCAAATATCTCGTCTTAGTTAGTGGTAGTAGTGGTTAGTGATTCTAAATGTCAAAGGTTCAAATTTCACTAACAACAAAATTATAAACTTTTTATATTTTAAAAAATAAATAACATATAGTGGTGGTGGTTAACGGCAGCAGTCGATGTCGGAGTTGGTGCCGAAATTGGTGGCGGTCGACAGCGGTGGTTGGAGGTGGCGACTGGATGTGGTGGTCAGTGGCGGTGGGAGTGGTGGCGGCCAGCGGCAGTGGTCGGAGGTCGTGGCAGCCGGATGTAGTGTTCAGTGGCTGTGGTCCGTGGCGTTGGGAGTGGTGGCGGCTGTCGTCGATGGTTGGAGGTGGCGACCGGCGGTGATGGTGGTGGTGGTGGTGAAAGAAGAGTGAGTTGTTATTGTGTTAAATAACAGAAAAAAAAAAAAAAAGGAACAAAATTTTGAATTTAAATTATTAGATTTTAGTATAGAATTATTTTTATGGAATTGAGGCATTTGAAATTGCAATTCAATTCCAATTCAAATATTAATTGTGTTCCTAAACGACGGAATTAGTTTTGGAGGCTCCAATACCAATTACAAGCAATGAAATTGGGGTATCCAAACGGACCCTAAGAATATATATAAGGAGAAATTGCTGGCCGGTCCATTTTCTCAAACTTTTTTTCTCTCCAGTCCACCTTTTTTTTTTTAAACCGCTAAAAGGCAGTTTCAAAATATTGTTCCTAAAATTTCCCTAATGCAACGTGAAACTCGATTGTAAACACATATCAGGCCTCGCCAAAAGCTCTCTATTATTTCTTCCTAAAACACTTCGTCTATTGATTTTGTAAACTCGAGTAAAAACCCTATTTTTTTCTATTATGGAGAATGCGATCATGTTAATGGTGAATTTCAGAAGTGGTACTATCGTTCATAAAGTTTCTGAAAATTTTGGAATAGCTGATTTGATTCGATTAATAACAGGTAAGTATTCCAATGTTAAATCCAATGTTAAAGCTCAGAATTTATCTTTGAAATATTCATTGGAATCTCATACGAATTATTTTTTGTCGAATGATGATGATTGCGTAAACATGGTATTGTTGGCCAAAATTTTATCAGTTAGCATTATATCAGTAGACGTTTTAGAAAATCAAAATGCTTTAAGCTACGAATTGAATAGAGTTGGGTTAGTTGGTGATTTTATTTCCTTCAGCGGGCATCGCGATTTAGGGATTCCTAATCGCGATGCAGGTATGGCTCATCGCGATGCAGGTATGGCTCATCGCGATGCAGATATGGCTCATCGCGATGCAAATATGGCTCATCGCGATGCAGGAGTTCTTTATCGTGATGCATCAATGCCTTATCGCGATGTTAGTGTTTCTCATCGCTATGCCGGGATTTCTCATTGCGATGCTTCAGTCTGTAATAGCAGTTCAAGTTATTCCAATCGTGATGCATCATCATCGCATCAAAGCAATATCAATTCTATAATTTTGGAAATTGATGATGACAGTGTTCCATATTATGACATATGTCCTAATCAGTCACAAAAGGATCTTTTAACTGCTGGTTGGGCATCTGCTATTACTGGCGTTGGGCAAATTTTTAAAGGTGGGTTGGATGAATTTCGGAGGCAACTAATAAAGTATTCCTTTAAGATTGGTTTTGATTATGTTTTTGTGAAAAACAACAATGAGAGGGATAATGTTGTATGTGGAAGGAATTTCGATGATGATTGCAGTTGGTTTATCAAGGCATCTGTTTCAAGTCTTGGCAATTCAGCATCCATATACAAGTGCAACCTTACACACAGATGTAAAGTCACCATGTTTGATTCAATTGATTACTCAAAAAGGATGGGTTGTGGTATAATTGCAGATTTGATTGTTGAAAATGTTCGTAGTCAACCAAGCTATTCTCCGGCCGATGTAATTGATCACATGAGGACCCAGTATGACATTGAGGTAAGTTACAGTAAGGCATGGAGAAGCGTTGAAAAGGCTCGCAGTAGGATTTTTTGTGGTTATGATGATTCTTTTCAGGAGCTGCAATGGTACATCAAAGCATTGCATAAGAGTAATCCGAGCAGTTTTGCAGTAGTTGAATCAGACCCTATTACGAATCGTTTCAGTCGTTTGTTCATTTCGTTTCGGGCTTGTGTAGATGGTTTTAAGTATTGCCGTCCTATATTGTTTATAGATGGCACCTTTATGAAATCTCGATTTAAAGGCACGCTTTTGTCTGCAACGGCCAAGGATGGAAATCAAGGTACTTAAAAAAAAATTAGTTACTTTAAAAAAAAAATTTATTTGAACATTATTTTAAGGATTGTATTGTTTATATGCAGGGCTTTTTCCATTTGCATTTGCGGTTGTAAGTGCTGAAAATCGGGAAAATTGGTCTTGGTTTCTTTGAAAAATAAAAGAATTGAAGCAACAGAAGATCGGGATGTGTTGTTTGTATCCGATAGAAATGTTGGTTTAATGGAAGCCATAGGTGATGTTTTTGATAGTTCAAAACATTTCTTCTGCTTGGTGCACTTATATCGTAATTTGAAAGAAATGTTTAGTGGTAAATGTTATTCAAGCGTGTTTCGCAGCAAGGTGTGTTCAATATTGAAGGATTGTGCGTATGCCCCGACTGTCAGACTATTCAATGAGAAACTTGAAGTATTCAAAAAACAAGGGGGACAGGTTGCTTGTGATTTCTTGTCCAATATTCCATACGATAAGTGGTCTATTGCACATTGTCGTGAGAACAGGTATGCTGAGATGACATCAAATGCTGCGGAATCTTTCAATAATTAGATTTTAGATGCTCGAGCTCTTCCCATTACTCACATGGTTGACTGTATAAGATAAAAAATCATGAAATGGTTTACGGAGCTCTTCATGTGCCCCCTTGCTATCATCATCCCCTCAACCATTCTCGCCCTGTATTTGTTACATTGATGAATGTCATATTTTTTGGGTACTGATATCCCTTTTAATAGACATTCAATTATCATGCAGACGATGATGCCGCAGTCTTCAGTGTTTGGAGCTTGTTGGGGTGATTCTGCACATGTTTTTATTTCACATTTGAAGTTTTTCTGGCTTAATCCTTTAAATCTTTGAAGGTCACATCTAGGGGCAAATCTTTGATGATTTCACGCATTTTTCCTTCAACGTGGTTTACTTGTAAAGTAAAATATTCACACAAAAAAAAAAGTTAATGCGTGATTTTTTTTGTTGTATTTTGATTAAATAGTCGTAGATTACTCACTAGTTTTTTTGCCCTTTCCAAATGCCAATCTTTTTTTGCTTTTGGGTGGATGTAAGAGTTGTAGAGGGTCCAGGCCATTTCGCTTTCAGAGAAAACGAGTAGAGTCCAGTGATCGCAGATTCCAGTCTTCTCATTTCCAGCCCTAGGTGTGTTGATTGGGAAAATGAATATTTCATCACTTTTCATGGCCTATTTCAATATGTTATCTATCTTTTCTGCCACAACTGGTCTGTAATCTTCCTCACCTCTTACAACAAAATTCTAAATAACATTTTCAATATTAGTTTTCAGCAATCAATTAATAATCTTATACGTTAAAGAATTAGGATGATTCTTACCCAGCTATCCGATGTAAAAACAGTTCTAATTCTGTCTTTTTTCTTTTTTTGTAGTATGTGTTGTACGAGGAACGTCCAGGTGTCGATGTGCTGTAAACAAAGAAAACTAGTTATTCTTTCTGAAAATAAAATATCACATATCAAAGCTTAATAAGTACAATACATACAAAAGTTTTTTAGTTTATCGTTGTGTAAGATTTGCATTGCATTTCTCAGGTCCATTATTGGCACAATATCTCCTGCTTGATAGACAACCGCGCTACATAATGTGAGGAGCATATTAATATTTCAGTACAAAAAATATATTTACGTAAGTATTATCAGAAGCATGAATAATCTGATATTTTGAAATTCAACAATATTAGTTTCACTTACTCCTCTCCCCCAAATTTTAGGTAAATATGTTGCATTGCATCCCTGACTTCTTTCTTCATGAGCTTAACAGGCTCAAGATCATCATTGAATGGTACTTGGGGATCTATGTTCCTTTTCTTATAAACTTGAGTGTTGAATTCATCCCCTTTTTCCCCGCAGGAATCACCCTTATTCTTCCTCTTATGGTCTAGTCGTGCTTTTACTCCTCTGGCCAATGAAGAAGGAGACATGGCACTTTTCTTTTTAGTGTTTGCATTGACAAAATCATCTGAATCATCATCTGTTTCAGTATCTTCTTCAGATTCATTTATTGACGTGGTTTATACGTCCTTCAGAATCTATCGGATGGTATCATCTGTTTCGCTTGGTTGCTGGGGTTGTCGCTGTTGTGCCCTTAGCATCTCCATCTCTTGTGCCATTGTTGATAGTTTATTGTTTAGAGATTGAATCTCAGTTTCAACTTCAAGAAGTTTCAAATTCATTACAGTTTGTTGCTCTTGGGGCTGGTCGGATGATTTTTCTTGAAGCTTTGCTAATTCAGATTTCAGATTTTCAACTTCGGTAGCCTTAGCTTCTATTGTTAATGCTTTTTCAACCAACTCAGTTTGGAGCATCTGCAGTTGTTCTTTGCTGGCACTGAATTCAACTCTTAAGCTTTCAATTTCTTCAAGTAGCTTCAAATTCAATTCATCCGTATGCGACGTTAGATTTTGGGCGTCAGTTTGTTGCTGTTCGGATGATTTTTCTAGAAGCTTGACTAATTCAGATTTGAGCTTTTCTATTTCAGCATCCTTAGCTTCTACTGTCAATCCCTTTTCAGTCAACTCAGTCTGTAGCCTCTGTATTTCGTTGTGCTTGGCATCTAGTTGAGAGGAACTTTCATCCAATTTAGCATTGAGCGACTTGCTTACTGTTTGCTCTTCAAGCAACTCAGTTTTTAACGATGTGATTTCATTGTTCTTTTCTTCAATTTCTTTGTCCTTTTCTTCAATGGTGGACAATTTGTTGATCAGCTCCTCTTTTAAATTCTTGCAACAATTGTTTTCAATATGTTGCGTATCATCAACCTCAGTGTCAAAGAGCCCAGTGTCAATGAAATCTGTATCTTTTTCTGGTCCCTCAATTTGAAGTTGAGCATCTTTATCAACACACATTTCTTCGTTTTCATGTGTTTTTATTCCCCATAATGTTTTTATTTCACTTGTTGTTGCCTTGGGTAAATGATGAAATTTCTGTAAAAGCAAGAAAGTAAATGTAATACAATATTAGGGGAGATGCATCGAAAATGCATTGTTTGTTATTTGTAATTAGATACTAAAGGCACATTTTATACACTTACTTTTTTCTTTATGACTGAATTGAAATATGATTTATTAAAAATAGTTGACAGTGCTGACAGATACCATTTGAGTAACCTTGGGATATCCTCTTCTATAATTGGTTTCATGATGTTGGTTCGCTCGCATAACTAATACTGCATGTGCAAATTCAACCCCATTGTTAGTGCAAACAAATCAATATGCACTGTATATGGAAATTTGAAATTAGTTACAAGTGAGTGTAAAAAAGTTACCGGTAGCAGCAGCACGCATTTCTCCACGTTGTCATGCTTTCTAGTTTCCAAGGCATTTATCAACCTGTCGACAATATGGTCTGACCAATTGTATGTTGAAATTTTGTCGAAGTCTGATATTATGTTTATATATGCCCATGGTATGTAACTGCTAGTTGTTGGGACAAGGAAGGTTGTAAGAACAAGCAGTGTCGTCAAATTGCAACGTCGTTGATTTCCCTTTGATCTTCATTGGGCATAATGGCCTGAATCCGACTACATATAAGGGTTGGGCTAAGCTTGTAGTCTTTTGATTTCCTTGATTCCTTTTCGGGGAAGTGCCTTAGAAGGAAATCGGATTGTTCAATGTTGTAAAAGTTAATTTTGATTTCCTCCTCCCCGTCATTTATTCCAAGCAGAAGCTTTGCATGCCTTGCTTTAAGCTCTAGGTTTTTCTTTCCAAACAAGAAAGACTTGTCATCCTTTACATAATAGTTTACAATCATTGCCAGTACGGAACTATCCATCGTACAATGTTTTTCTATAATTTTATCTTGGATTATGGCTTCAATCAGTTTCCAAAATGGTGTTTTCTTTAGGGCTTGAAGGTGATTTTCCCTGAATTGCAATGTCTTCACCTGTTTATTCAGGAGTATGAGACTGCATCTGCATTTTAACGATACGGTTTGTTTCTTTTTTGAAGCTGCATAACAACAGGGATATTCCATTTTATTACCAAAGAGTAAATTTATTCAAAAAGAAGAGAGTAAACCAATATGCATAAACATCATCTTGAATACAGAAAATCCAAATAAATTTTATATGTCCAATTTGTTATATTTCCATGCACATACTATGAATTATTATTCATATATTATACGCTAGAACCCTAAAAGTCATGTTTTAAGAACCTTAGAATTGAATAAAGCATTACATAATTTTCAAGTCTTAAGAACCCTAGAATAAATTGAACCCTAGAATTGTGATTTCCGAGTCTTAAGAACCCTAGAATCGCGATTCCCAAGTATCTCAACCCGGACGCACAAATTGAATAAAAGCATTATATAATTTTTCAAATAATGTAGAAGAAATACACACCTGTTGTTTGAGTTTCCTTCGTTGTTTTGGCCATTTTTGTTGTGTATTCAGCTCGTGGAGAAGAAATTACGCTCTTGTCAGTAGTCGATTTCCTCTCACAATTCTTACTTAGTTTTTGCTTGTGTAGACAATGGAAGTGAGATGAAAACATTTTGTTTGTGTAGACAATGGAAATGAGATGAAACGTTTTGTTTTTGTTTTTGCGCTTGTTTTATTTCTGGCTTAAAATAGTTTGGTTTATCGCAATTTTAAAATCTCCCAATCGCGATGGTTTATATGTGCATCGTAATGCTGATATTAATGCATCGCGACTAATCAGTATTAAGGGTATATTAATATTTCTGGCTTAAACGATAATTTTACATGTGCATCGCGATGGCTTAAATTAAGCATCGCGACTCCTAATACAGGCATCGCGATGCATTCAAAAGATTTTGAGTTTGAAAAATCATTTCATTTACTGAAATATATATATATATATTTTGTATTAATGACATATTCGTATTTTTGACAAAAAAGATAAACTTTACATGGGCATCGCGATGCCCATTAGATTGAACGCGATGCCAACATTTGTGCATCGCGATGCCTTAAATTGGCATCGTGATGCATTAAAAAGGCATCGGGACATTTGAGTTGGAAAAATCATTTCAATTTACTGAAATATTAGTTTTTTTGTTGTATTAAGGACATATTCATATTTTTGACAAAATGATAAACTTTACATGGGCATCGCGATGCCCATTAGATTGAACGCATTGCCCAAGGAATTGAAACGCAAGTCTGATGATTGAAACGTGATGCTAGCGATGCATTCAAAAGATTTTGAGTTGAAAAAATCATTTCATTTACTGAAATATTAGGTTTTTTTTTTTTTTTTTGTATTAAGGACATATTCGTATTTTTGACAAAAAAAATAAATTTTACATGGGCATCGCGATGCCAATTAGATCGAACGCGATGCCAACATTTGTGCATCGCGATACCTTAAATTGGCATCGCGATGCATTAAAAAGGCATCGGGACTTTTGAGTTGAAAAAATCATTTCAATGTACTGAAATATTAGTTTTTTTGTTGTATTAAGTACATATTCATATTTTTGACAGAAAGATAAACTTTACATTGGCATCACGATGCCCATTAGATTGAACGCATTGCCCAAGGAATTGAAACGCAAGTCTGATAATTGAAATGTGATGCTAGCGATGCATTCAAAAGATTTTGAGTTGGAAAAATCATTTCATTTAAGTACATATTCAAAATTTTTACAAAAAAGATAAACTTTGCATGGGCATCGCGATGCCCATTATATTGAACGCGATGCCTTAAATTGGCATCGCGATGCATTAAAAAGGCATCGGGACTTTTGAGTTGGAAAAATCATTTCAATTTACTGAAATATTTTAATTTAAGGACATATTAATTTTTTTGTTTATATTAAGGACATATTCAAATTTTTTGACAAAATGATAAACTTTACATGGGCATCGCGATGCCAATAAGATCGAACGCGATGCCATTTTTTGTGCATCACGATGCCTTAAATTGGCATCGCGATGCGTTAAAAAGGCATCGGGACTTTTGAGTTGGAAAAATTATTTCAATTTATTGAAATATTAGTTTTTTTGTTGTATTAAGGACATATTCATATTTTTGACAAAATGATAAACTTTACATGGGCATCGCGATGTCCATTAGATTGTACACATTGCCCAAGGAATTGAAACGCAAGTCTAATGATTGAAACGTGATGCTAGCGATGCATTCAAAAAATTTTGAGTTGGAAAAATCATTTCATTTAAGGACATATTAGTTTTTATTGTTTGTATTAAGGACATATTCGTATTTTTGACAAAAAAGATAAACTTTACATGGGCATCGCGATGCCTTAAATTGACATCGCGATGCATTAAAAAGGCATCAGGAGTTTTGAGTTGAAAAAATCATTTCATTTACTGAAATATTTTAGTTTTTTTGTTTGTATTAAGGAATTGAAACGTAAGTCTGATGATTGGAAAAATCATTTCATTAAAAGGCATTGCGATGCATATCGTGCATCGCAATGCTCGATGTTGAGTTCAACGGTGACATCGCGATTCTAGTAGTTTAGTTCAATATTGGGTCATCGCGATGCTATATGTTGAGTGTTATTGTGGCATCGCGATGCTCGTAGTTTAGTACAATTGGGTCATCGCGTTGATCGATGATAATGGACATCGCGATGATCTTTTTGAGACATCGCGATGCAAAGAGTTACTGATCTGCGCGTGTTTTTGTTTCATTAATGGTATAATCGTCTTTTCGCCCCAAAAATGCATTTTTTCGGTTTTAAAAAAAGATGACTGGACTGGAACGATTACAAATTTTAAAAAAGGGACCGGCCCGTAATTCACCCTAAATATAACTCCCTTCTTCCCACAACCGAGTGTTCCTTATTGAAAACAATTTGTTAGAAAATAAGTGTCATATTTTTTTATAAAAGTTACTAAATTCATTTTACTACCTATTATATCGCAATGTGCACTTGCAATGCTATAGTATTCATGTATATGTAATACCAATAAAGATTAAGAGTCAATTTCTTTAATTTTTACAAAAAAACAAAAAAAAGTTACACTAAATTTTGAAACAGATGGAGTATTATTTTTTGTACCTACCATGAAGACGTAAATTGCAAGAATTACGATCAAAATACCATACATGATCATAGCAAAGGGCAAAAATACCACACAACCTACAAGGTCATGCTACCAAGTGCTTAGGGCACTCTTTAGAGCATGTACAATGGGTGGGGAGCTTAAGGGGAGTTTCCCACCATTTTTAATTAATTTTATTATAAAAATACCCTTAAAGCTACCCATTAGCTACTCAATCAAAAACCTCCTTCTAATGGTGGCACAAACTCCAATATTTTTATATACTCCACCATCTTTATCTCCATTCAATTAATATCTTTATATATTTATATATTAAATTCATAAAAATTGATCTGATGTCCAAATGAAATAAACCAAGTCTCTATTTATAGATAAAAATGTGTACTTTAATATCAAAAAATAAAAAATAAAAAAAATGATTTTTTATGGTCGAAAATGACCAAAAATAGCTAAAAACAAATTTGCTACAGTAAGCTACAGTGATGCTACAGTGTGTGTCAGAAAAAAAAATTTTTTTTAAACTTTAGCAAAACGGCATAGTTTTGAGCTCATTTAAAACTAAACTATGTCGTTTTGGAGAATTTTTTTTAAAGAATCATCTTAAGCTACGGTAGCTTAAGATGCTACCCAATCCCACTTTTCCCAATTTAACTCCCGTGTAGCGACTCTGTTGGATCAAAAGCTACCACGATGCTACTCTTTAGATGCTCCGTTGTTCATGGTCTTAAGCGTTTAAGTTTTAAAAGTTTCTACACAACCGAACTTTGAAGAATTTCGCGACAACGGGTCCGTTTGAAGATGTGTTTTATGTTTTCGTCAACTGTATTATGACTTTTTGATAAACTAAGAGAGATAGATAGAAAAATTGTGGGATTAATGTGAGAAAAAGTTTTTTTTTTTTTAAATATGTCTTACAAATACCGACTCAAAATCGGCCACATTTTAGCATTTTTCATATACTCCTTCCATTTCAGGTAAAAAGTTCACTATACTATTTTGTGATGTTTCACTTAAAGAGATCACTTTGAAAAAAATTATGCTTATAATTTTCATAATCTTTCATCTTTATCTTGCACTTGTGTTGTAATCATTTTTAATATGCTTAAGTATTTTTGTAATTATGACAAAATTCAATAACACTAATACATTTTTTTTCAAACGTAGACTCTTTGAGTGGAACAAAAGAGTATAAATTACATGAAATATTGAGAACTTACAGTAGTGAACTGAGAATTGGGAATATTTAGGTCAATGTTCCGATTTGCAAGACATATTCAAAAGTGAGTAGCTAATAAACGGACTTTTCATAGAGAATAATAATAGAACTAATTGCAAGAAATTAACAATTCACATTATTCACTTACCTCTCTCTCTCCACCCAAAATTGAGTGACCATTGAAGCGTCGCCATCACCATTCTCCAACAATCTCCCAACCAATGGATGAATTGTTTGCGGGTCCCTCTCTAGTCTGAGGTAGACAATTAGATTCAAATCCGATATGCCAAATTTAAATCCAATTTATTAAGAAATTATCGGATTCGGATTGAATCGAATTATCTCTTAGATATTTCAAAGCTCAATTTATATCTTAAATTTTTGGATTCAAATTTTTTCGAATTTTATTCTACCCTCATAAATTATTAAATACAAATAATATTAAAATATCTTTTACTCAATCAAACGTCACACAAACATGATGATCACGCCAAAAAAAGGGTTGTGAGTCGTGTCTGGTCCACGTGTGTAGTCTAGGTAGAATTCCGGCTTTGTGTTGCAGGGATTGTCCTTGAAGTATAAACTGTTTGAAACCTGTGATCAACAAGGAACACCGTAAGGGGTGCTGGGTTGTCCCAGCGATAACCCTCAGGCGTGAGAATTAGCAATACGTCGTGTGAAAGGTAAAGCTAAGAGAGTATGTAAGCAAGTATGTGTGTATGCGTACCTTATGAGGCCTGTTGAGAGTGTTATTTATAGGGAGGTAAGTCATAATCTTTATTAGATTCGGACTAGGAGTGCTTAGGACTGATATGAAAAAGAATTATAGCAGGACTCTTCTCAGACATGACGTGATTTCGTATACGATACTACTTTGCCGAGCTGGAGGGATTATGCCGAGGTCGGCCTGGATGCTTCCAGGTCGCTCTGTGTGGACGAGGTCGTCCTGGCATGCGCCAAGTTGCTCATTATTGTCAAGGTCGGCCTGGCATACGCCAGGTCGCTTGATGTTGGTGCGGTCGATCTGGGATGTCCCCAGGTCGCACTGTGGGTCCCTGTGTCAGCGTGCTGAGAGAGTATATCGATGAAGTAGGCGACCTGTAGTAGAGCAACTTCTAGGTCGTCAAGGTTGAGGCGGACGTATGTCACTTTGACGCTTGCCCAGTTGGAGCTGATGAAGCCGTAATGTATGTCACGTGTCCAGCTGAAGGCTGAGGTCGTTCACATGAAAAAATTATGTTCTCAATTTAGACAAACGTAAACGACAATGTTAGTAAGATATTATAGTACGCATAAGAATTTATATTTGGTTGAGATAAGAATTATGAATGACTAAATGCTCAGCATAAGTAACTTTTATATGTATAATATTATAATTTTTTAGATCGGATTGTATCTGGTTGTTAATGGATCAGAACACACTTAATCCAAATCAATTTGTTAAGCTATCGATTTATTGAACTCGGATCACAATCGAATAATCGGATTTAAAAACTCAATTCATATCTTAAAAAAAACATGAAATTTAGATCGAATTCGGATCAAAATCCGATCCATTGACTATCTTAGTCAGAGAGAGTGATTGTCAAATATCTGTAACAATCTCATTGCAGAGGAAGAACAGGTTAATAGTTTTCTGTTTCAATTTAAAACCCCAATAGAAAGTCGAACTTTAGTCGCTCATTTCGTTTCTAGTACACTGCATAAAAAATAAAAAATAAAAATCTAAAGAAAAACTGCACCAAAAATTCTTGAACTTTGGCCATTTTATAAATTAGGCACTTATATTACAAAATGTCTAAATAAAATCTCTAATATTATTTTTTTTGAATTAGATCCCTTCTTCTAACGACCGTTAAATGAAACCGTTAAGTAGTGATATGTGTTAGGTATGAGCTCTTTTTTGAAGGGTAAAATAGGTAGACTTGAGCAATTTTGAAACTAAAGTTTTCTTTATAAAAATTTCTTTAATAATATAAATATTAAGGTCTCGATTGAAAAACCAACTAATAATGGTTCTGCATACGCCGGTCGACTAAACCAAACGATCCCACCTAAATCAGACACGCAAATTCATTGTTATCCACCTCCACATCCAAACCAAAACACCATGAAACTCTCTCTCTCTCTCTCTCCACAAAATCTGCCGAAAAGCCGTCGCCGCAGCATAATCAATCCACACACTCAAAACGGCCACACATTCACCTTTGCTGAAGAACCAGACCAATTCCAAAGAGTACCTCACATTAGGTGTGTAAGGCCAAACCACCGAACCAAACCGAATCAAACCAAACTGGTTTGGTTCAGTTTTGGTTCAAGGCGGCTTGGTTTCGATTTGAAAAATTCAAAAACCAATTTATCGATTTGATTTGGTTTACAATATTTGGTTTACAATTTATTTATTATAAATTTATATTATATAAATTATATTAACTATTGTGAGCCATTGAAATAGTATGTTAAATCTAGGCCCTTAAAGTTATCTTTTTAACTTTTAGTTATTTTATTTTGTGTTAAAAATATTTCTTTTATTTAAGAGTGTTTTTCTTTGTTGGAATATTTAAAGAATTAAACTATGGAACCGAACCGAACCAAACCTGGTTTCGATTGGTTTGGTTTTGAAGTCTATGGCGATTTAGTTTGGTTTGGAAAACATGAGACCGTTAGGGCCGGGACGGTTCGGTTCATAATTTTGGCCGAAACAAACCGAACCACTTACACCTCTACCTCAGAATTTGACCCCTCAAAAACAAGCACTAGATTGATCCAAAACCGTCGCCCCAATCCCTTCGATCCCCAATTCTGATGAATGGAGAGCTCACAAGACGATGAAGAACCTCGATCTCTTAGTCGTGTCCAACAACTCAAATAACTAGGGATTTACTCTCTCTCATTCGTCTTTACACACAGTCAACTAACCCCCAAGATTCGCTACTCTGCCATTAATGACCTCTACTCGGTAGCAATAACTCTAATTTGAGCAATATCAAGATTTTGCGCTGATTGATGTCAAATCCAACTCAATTAGATCTAGATATGTGGTATCAAATTTCTCTATAGACTTCCACTTTTTCACTTATCAAACCCCCCTTCTCTCTCCATATAAACCCATTCAAGCCTTCTTTGAGTGAAGAACGATGAATGGATTCTCGTAATTTCTCACACAACTTGAATAAATCTGTATTTGATGGGGTTGGTTTTTTGAAATGGGTTTTGATTTTCGTTGATTTCATGGTGAAATTCATAAATAGTGTAATTAGTGTCTCGTCCGTGTACGAGAGAGAGAGAGAGAGAGAGAGAGAGAGAGAGAGAGAGAGAGAGAGAGAGAGAGAGAGAGAGGGAGTTGATGGGGGATTAGATTAGTTGTTTGCCGGTGACAGTGGCTTAGTCGGCAACGTTGTAAATCGAAAAGAGAAGAAAGAACATAATAAGTAAACAATTAATGAAAAAAAGGGAGACGGTACATCCCGGCCACCGAATTTTTGGCAAAATTGCAGTCCACCCACTAAAACTTTAAAATTATACTTTGGGCCACTGTACTTAAGTTTTGATATATCCGTGCCCAAAAAACTGAAGTTGTGGTGGCCGGATTGCAACTTTGTGGTGGTCAGATTGTAACTTTGTGGATAGCTGGGTGACCCAAATATGAGTTTTCTAGGCACGGATGCATCATAACTTAAGTACAGTGGCCCGGATGTACCTTCTCCCATGAAAAAAATAAAGGGTTAATGACACTAGTAGTCCTTTGACTATGGACTTTTTTGCAATTAGTCCTTTAACAAAAATTTGCATCGAAATCATCCCTAAATTTTATAATTGTCACGATGGCAGTCCTTTCGATGGATGCCATTAGTAAAATTTCGTTAAGTGGCCCATATGCCGCGCACGTGCATTTGATTAAGGGCATAAAGGAAATTTCACAAATAAATTAAAATCCAATAAGTTCAAAGCTGCGTCTCACTTTCTCTCTCTTCTTTCTCTCCCTCACTTCAATTTTGACTAACCATGACCAAAATTAATACCTTCGGTCATGTTCTCCTTCCTCTGTTTCACCCAACCACCACCAACCTCGCAATCGCCTCCGCTACCACCACTAAGAAATGCCTGAGCACCTCTAATGACGATGATATCAACTAAACACCCAAGACCCACGAAAACAAATACACAAATGCACACGCACACACATACCTTCTTTCTCTGTAATACTCGGTCTCTTACCACTAAAGACTACACTCCACCAATCTCACTGTCGTCAAACTCGAAAAAGGGCAGCCATGGAGCGCCACTCCATCATCTTCTTCATAACTCGCTCTCTCTCCCCCTTTTCCAAGCTTTAATTAGTGATCCCCCTTGTAGTCGAGCACCACTAAGCTCTCCATTGCCTTTTGATCAGAAAGGTGATCCACAAAAAGATCGCACAAAGCAGCTCTTGCTCTCATCCCTTTTTATGAAAAAAAAAAAAAGAAAAAGAAAATTAGAATCCATCAAGTTCTCACTCATCCCTTCTTCTGTTGGGTTTGGTCTTCAAATTAGGTTTTGATTAATGTTTTTTTTAATGGGTTAAAGATGAGTTCAGTATTCAAAGGGCTTATAATGTTTTTTGAATCTACTGAGTTTGGTCATCAAATTAGGTTGTACTCAACTC
Source organism: Platycodon grandiflorus (assembly GCA_016624345.1). NCBI lineage: Eukaryota > Viridiplantae > Streptophyta > Magnoliopsida > Asterales > Campanulaceae > Platycodon > Platycodon grandiflorus. The sequence goes on from CM028365.1 coordinate 43,535,588, forward strand.
CGTTTGGATTTGTCGATTGTTGCATAATTTTTTGCTTTTCTTTTTCATTTTTAAAAGTTATTTTTGATGCATCCATGTATGGTTTTAGACTCCTTCGTGGGAGTTGAAGTAGACGAATCTGGATTCATGGCGTCATTGGCATAAATTTTAAGAAATTGAAGTCTGTAAGCAACTTGAAGGTTAAAAGATGTACAGATCTGAAAAAAATCTGCAAAATGGAAATTAAATTCCAGGGTTAGGGTTTGAGATTGAAAATGTAGAAGACGAATGAAAGTAGAAAAACAAAGAATAGTGCTAACGCACATGATTGGGTTAACAAAGAATTATGGGCTAAAATTGGATTTATGGGTTGGAATCAAGATGTATGATGGTGCTGGGTATTCCTCCTCCCTCCTTTTCTATTTCTTTCTAAGATTATATAAACTGTGCATTTCATATTTAAATATATGAGAAAAATCATATCTATATTTCTCATATCAGAATTTCTTATAATACCCTTAAAAAAATGGCATGTGCGCCGCACATTATTGAGTTATCAGAATTTCACTAATGACATCCATTAAAAGGACTGCCGGTGTGACAATTTGAAGTGCTAGGGACAAAAAGCAATGCAAATTTTTGTTAAAGGACCAATCGTGGATAAGTCCATAGTCAAATGACTAGTAGTGTCATTAACCAAAAATAAAAAAGGAAACTAAAAGTGCACTTTGACTTATATGATTGAGCCCTTAGTGTTTTTTTTTTTTTTTTGAACGGAGCCCTTAGTATTTATATTATTATAGAAAAGTCTTGAGAGAAAAACATTATTCTTAAAACTGCCACGATCCACTTATTTTACCCTTCAAAAAATTATCATGTGCAACACATACGAATTTTTTAACGGTCCCAATTTATTGGTAGAGGTAGGGATCTAAATTCACCAATAAATGACATTAGAGATTTTATTTAGATGTTTTGTAATATGGATACCTAATTTGTAAATGGATCAATGTTCAGAAATTTTAGGCGCACTTTTTCCAAAGATCTACAACTTTTGATTTGGTGTTTGTGGAGTAATTTTATTTATTTATTTTGTTTTTCAATGTATCCTCAGGCTCGTGGACAAAAATATTTCTCGAGCCGAACCAGCTAGGAATTTTAAGCACGGTAAAAATCTTCCTACTAGGTTTGAACGCAGATGTTTTCTCATGACTTAAATTTGAAATCTATGGTTAAACTAAAATAAATTTCTCCTAGCTCATCTAAGTACTTGGTGATTGCGCCACGTCATCTAACAAAGTGATTGGATAAAGCCACTCGTAAATAGTCCGAGTTACCGATCGAATTCCCATTAATATAGAACTCACCAATTTATGTAATTTAGACCAAATTTCTTAAAAGTTACATTTCTTTGCTATTACTCTCATCTCAAAGCGTGTAGTTTTTTGAAAATTTTTATTTCAAAATGAGTGTCAATTTCTATATAATTTTATTAAATTTACCATTACTAACAACCATAGTATTAACTTGCAATGATATATCATAAACACTAAAAGTATATTAGGCTCCGTTTGTTTCAAGAAAAATAACTTCCAGAAAATGATTTCTGGAAAATAGCTTCTGGAAAATGAAAAGGTTCTATTTTTAGGCGTTTGGTAAATTTTTTGAAAATATGTCGGAAAACATTTTCCGGTGTTTGGCAAACATATAATTTTTTTTACGGAAAACATGAATACATATAAAAAGTTATATTCTCTTCGTCCTAAAATTAGTGTCTCCTATTGAATATACACTTATTTTTAAAAAGTTTTTTACTTTAAATAATTTCTCTAGTAACCCCCAATTATCACTAGTGGTATTAAATCAATGGGGGTTCATCTACTTTTCAATGTCACAAATAACAATAAAATAATTGATAATTGATTTGAAAACACATTTCAAAAACAAAAGAAAAAGAAAAGAAAGAGATAATTATTGTGGGACGTCCCGAAATGAAATAATAGACACTTATTTTAGGACGAAGGGGTATTTATTAAAATTGAGTAGTGTAAAGGTGATATTAGGCTCCAATTTCAGCCTCAAATTAAAAATTCTATGATCTTAAACATTATACCAGAAGCTTCATGTACTCTTCAACCAAATATTTTATTCCGTGTAATACTATCTTTAAAAATTAAAGTATTAAAAAAATAATTTTAAATTTTAAATCAACGCACTAAAGAATTTCAAACAGATCGATATATATAACATGTTCACTCTATCTTAGTATTTCTAATTGAAATATTAAGTTAAAATATTTTTGAAATTCAACTACTTGAATCTGTAATATTATTGTTATTTTCTCGTCTCAAAATGAATATTTACTTTTATTTGTGATCGTGAATAAATGTGAACATTTATTTTGGGATGAACATGAATATATTTTTCAATGTTATAAAAGTTTCCATAAATCTTGACAATATCAACAAAAAGTATATAAATAAAACTTTGTTCATAGAATTACTTCAAAATGTTACGGTAAAATATTACGATTATTTTTCTTAAATGAAAAGTTAGAAATGAATATAGCACATCCAAATTTGCAAAGGTAATATTAGGAGAAAATTGGAATGAACACGTTTTGGAAAATGACTTACGGAAATTGAATCCGTAAGTCATTTTCCTAAAAAGAATGCTTCATTTTCCGTTGACTTGTAAAACATCTTACATTGACTACATTTTCCAAATGTTACCAAACATCGAAAAATAAGTAAAACGTTTTCCGGAAATCATTTTCCGTGAAACAAATGGAGCCTTAATGTATAGGGGCTACTAAATGACGTAAAGTTATCTTTCTTAATTTTTGTGAATAACGAAAATATTAAAACTCATTTTGGAGCAGAGGGTAGGGGTGAGCAGACCGGCCCATCAGCCCGCCAAGCCCTCCAATGCCTGGCCCCCAAAGCCCGTGCCCGTGGGCTAATACATAGTGCTGGGCCTTAGATGAGTGAAAGCCCGCGGTCTCGATCGGGCAGGGACTGGGCTCTCCAATTCTTCCTGCCCGTTAAGCCCGGCCCGGCCCGGCCCATCTATTGCAAAAACTACGTCGTTTTATTGATATATATATATATATACATTTACATAATATTATTAATATCTATCTAAAAAACTAAAAATTAAAACCCTATCTCTCTCAGACTCTCACTCCTCAAATCAAGATCTCAGGCGATAACGATAGAGAGAGGCTGAGAGACGACACCGACTACACGATCCTTTCGGTCTTTGTCTTCGGCATCGCCATCACCGCTACATCGGCGACACCGACGACACCAGTCCATCTCGTCTTTGTTTTCGCCATCGCCATCGTTGCTTTCGGTCATCGCCGTCGCCGCTTCGAGCCTTCCACCTCCTTGTCATCTCCGATGAGTTCGCCCAAAGGCCAAAACTGATCTGAGCCAGCTCCATCTGGACCATCCCACGGTATCTCAGAATCTCTCTCTCTCTCTCTCTCTCTCTCTCTCTCTCTCTTGGTTTGGTTTGGTTTTGGATGAGAGTGAAAATGGTTTTGGGTGTGGGATTTCGTTTTGGATGAGAGTGAAAATGGTTTTGGGTGTGGGATTTCAAGCTGAAGCTGTCCAATTTCTTGATTTAGAATTAGCCCTTAATAGTTTCCAAAAAATTATGTTTTGTGTTTTGTTTCCATTTCAGTATATTGTTTAATTAATAAGTAATTAAGTTTATTGTTTCCATTTCAGTATATTGTCTAATTACTAATTAGAGATTTTTGTTTTAGCAAAAATTCTGTTTTGTTAGAGTTTAAAATGGTATTCTGTTAATTTGTTTAATTAAAATGGTGTTCTGTTTTAGGATTTTTTTTTCTTTTTTTAGCAACAATTCTGTTTTGTTTTGTTTACTTGTTAGAGTTTTGTCTAAATGGGTTATTTGTGTTTTGTGTTTTTGTTTTTGTTTTTTTTTTTCCAGAAATGGAAACAGAAACTAATAAGAAACAAAATAGCGACAAAAATGTTGAAAAGGATGTGATTGAATTAGATGGGGAGAATTGTGATTCTAAATTCACTTCTTAGGTGTGGGAACATTTTAAGAGACCTAAAGGGAAACCTTATCCGAAGAAGATAGATTGTCCTTATTGCAAGCAAGGCTTTACTTTTAACACTACTAAGAATGGAACAAATGCTATGGGTAGACATCTAAAGCAAACTTGTAAAACATCACCTTGTTTTGTGGGTTTGAAGGGGACTATAAGTATAAGCGATGGAAAAAGACAAAAGACTTTGCAATTTAAGAGTGAACCAAAAGAGAGGGGTAATGGAGCGAGCATCACAAGTTATGCCTTTAATCAAGAGAGGGCTAGAAAGACTCTTGCTATGATGTGCATAAAAGATAATAGACCCTTTAGTATTGTGGATGATGAGGGGCTTAGGGAGATGTTTTGGGAGTTGAACCCCAACTTTAAAATTCCTTCTCGTTGGACGGTTGCTAGAGATTGCTTGTAAATTTACAAAGAGGAGACATTAAAATTGAAAACTTTTTTGAAGGGGCAAAGAGTTTGTCTTACCACCGACACTTGGTCATCATGTCAAAACATCAACTATATGTGTCTCACGGCTCATTGGATAGACGATGATTGGATTTTGAGAAAGAAAATATTGAACTTTTGTACAATTGCTAATCACAAGGGGAAAACAATTGGGAAATTGGTTCATGATTGCTTGAAAGAATGTGGTATTGATCGGGTATTCACAATTACGGTCGACAATGCTTTATCTAATGATGGTGCCATTAAATTTTTGAAAGATGAACTTAGTGGGTCAAAATCCATTTTGGATTGTAAGTATATGCATTTGAGATGTTGTGCTCACATTCTCAATCTTGTTGTGAAGGAAGGTCTAGAGGAACAAAAGGACGGAATTGTGAGAATTTGAAATGCCGTTAGATATGTGAGGTCATCTCCCGCAAGGCTTGCAAAATTTGAGTCGTGTGTTCAAAAATTAGGCATAAAGTTTAGTAAAAAAGTATCTCTTAATATTGATACTAGGTGGAATTCCACCTACTTAATGCTAGAGACGGCGATAAAATATGCCAAGGCCTTTGATAGGATGCGTAACGACTCCAACTATGATGATTACTTTTTTGGTGGGGATGAGGAAATTTTTGAAGTTAATACAAGAAAGAAGAAAAAGAAAGCAAAGGGTATGGGTGCTCCAACTTTGAAGGATTTTCAAAATGTTGGCTATCTTGTTGATTTTTTGCAAATTTTTTATGAAATGACATTGAAGATCTCGGGGTCAAAGTATTCAACTTCAAATTTATTTTTTGGTGAGCTTGTGTCGTTGCAATGTAAGTTGGGAAAAATGTGTATGAACAATGATGATCTAGAAGCAAGAGACATTGCTACTAGAATGAGGGGAAAATATGAAAAGTATTGGGAGAACATAGAAAATATAAATTACTTGTTGTATGTAGCTGTGGTTCTAGATCCTCGTCATAAGATGACTTATGTGAATTTTTGTTTTAAGCGAATGTATGGGAAGGATGATGGAAGAGCCAAGGAAATGGGAGAAAAGGTGATTAAAACTTTGATTGACTTGTTTGATCATTATAAAACCAAAGAGGTGAAAACAAATGTGAGTGATGATTTTATGGGTTCTTCATCAAGTGCAAGTAACATGGAAGTTGATGATTCGGAGGAAGGTTTTTTAAAACATCTTGAAGAAGAAAACGATATTGGCAAAACAGAAGTTGATATTTACTTGGGGGATCGTGTTGAAAATGAAAGATTAATGGGTGAGAAATTTGATTTGTTAACTTGGTGGAAAAACAATTCTTTAAAATTTCCAATCCTTTCTCTAGTTGCAAGGCATGTTTTGGCTATGCCAATTTCCACCGTTGCGAGTGAGTCGGCATTTAGCACGGGAGGGAGGGTGATAGATCCTTTTAGGAGTTCACTTACTCCTAAGACGGCGGAGGCATTGATATGTACACAAGATTGGATTCGTGCGTCCCCGTTTAATATTGAAAGCCAATTCATACAAGCTCAAGTTTTGGAGGAATTGCAAGACAAACTAGAGAAGATTGAATTTGGTAAAAATTTGTCAATTCTTATTAATTTTTGCTTATTTACTTTGTCAATTAGATGTTCTTATTTGACATTTTTTTTCTTATATAAAAGTCGACCCAAGTCTCTTGTAAATCGTTTCGAGGGGGATTGATTGGAGATGACAAGTTGAGAAAGGTAACATTTTTACTAGTTTTTGCCTTGTTGATTTGTTATTTAGTGTTTGTTTCATAATTTTCATTAAACTTTTTTGGTCTCATGTAGATGACTTTCCAGTTTCCACGGCTATTCAAGAGTTTATTGAATGATTGTAGTTTGATGAAGTTAAGTTGAGGAATGTGTTATGGATGATATTGTCTATATTTTTAGTTTATTTGAAGTTGGAACTTGTAATTTTAAATTTGAAGTTGGGACTTGTAAGGTTGAAATGATGATTTGATGAATGTTTGGACTATAACTTGTTAGACTTCAATTCATTTTTAATTTATTTGAAGTTGGAACTTGTAATTTTAAACATGGTCTCTAGAAACTTTTGTGTTCTTACATTTTGAAGTTTAGTACTTAGTACTTTTAATTTTTAATATATTGATTATTATATTTATTTATTTTGATCTTGAATAATTGTATAATGATTTGATGAGCTAAATAACAAATATTTTATAGCCCACAATATAATGGTCTCAATGAAACTCCATGGCAATGAATTGATGGGTTGAAGCCCAAAATTTTAATGGTAAAATTGTTGAAAAAATGAAAATCAATCGTAAGCCCATCAAGCCCGTGCCCGTCTAAAGCCCGCCCAAAGCCCGTCCACTAATGCCCATGGGCTCACTGCTGTATTGAGCTTTAAAAAATGAAGCCCGCTACTTGATGGGCCTCTGCTTGGCATTGCCAATGCCCGCGGGCTTAGGGCCGGTGCACACCCCTAGCAGAGGGAGTATTATTTTCGCTCGAGATCATATTAAAAGCTGTTAAATTAAAAAGATAGACCATCCATAGTAAATTTCTTTTGAGTATTAATTACGCATTATACATTGTCCATTCCTTTTTGTCATGTACACTTGTGTGAGCGTCTTAAAATGTGGGTTCACTTTTTGGTAGATGAATAATGGGCCAATGGCATCAATAAAAAGCTTTTGGAGTCTCACAATTTGACTTCAAGTCTTGCCACAAAAGTGCTAGACAAATCTAACCATCAAGGACAGTTACCCAGGCCAAGATGACCATATCAATCTATGCTAAGAAAGAAACAAAACCAACAAGAGAACTTCTCTTTGAAGTTTATAGTTGAACTTCAAATTACACAAATTGATGCTTGTAGCCATAACATTATATCACTTGTAGTGGTGGCAGTACCTACCAAGAAAGAAGAGATCGAAAATTCAAGGAAATCGACATTCTTATCGCCCTTCTACCAGCGACACTGTCAACCCATTACTGGACTGTGTTTTTGGCTCACGAGAAGAAGAACGTGGGAGGTGTTCTCTAGCAACATAAGCTGGCTGTTTAGGATCCGGAAGATTCGCGATATCCCCGCCAAGCAACAAAACTACATCCGTCATGGTGGGACGATCACATGGATCATCTTGAACGCACAAGAGCCCAACAATTATGCACTTCAATGCTTCACTTGAATTGAATGATTCGACTAGTGTATGATCCATCAAATCCAATGGTTTCTCTTCTTTCCACAAATTCCAGGCCTGCAATTAAAATATTAAATAACGGATTAGGTCATGAGGCAAACTAGTGACGAAACATGTTGTTGGCTTTGAACAAACTCACATAACTTAAAAGGCTTAAAGCTTGCTCGGACCGATAGAATCCACTGTTCCTTTTCCCACTAACAATCTCGAGCATAACAACTCTAAAGCTAAAGACATCAGATTTGATTGAGAAGTGCCCATGGAATGCATACTCTGGAGACATGTAGCCACTGCATTATGCCAAATGACTAGAGATCTACTAATCATAGCATCTCTAGATGTTGCATCATAACTTTAAATGGCATTTATACGACCTTTTGAGCTTTTATACAATGTTAATTTTGTTGTACTTACTAGGTTCCAACAACTCTGTTGGTGTCAGCTTCTGTTTCTCTGCCTCAAACAATCCTTGCCAAACCAAAGTCCGAAATCTTTGGAATCATCTCCTCATCCAACAATATGTTACTTGTTTTTAAATCTCTGTGAATAATCCGCAACCTAGAATCTTGATGGAGGTAAAGAAGCCCTCGGGTAATCCCCAAAATAATTTCAAAGCGCTTTGACCAATCGAGTAACTTGCCGAGAATTTGATCTTGCATCACATACATGAAAAGAACCATAGTCCACGACAATATTAAGTTTCTGCGAATGAAGTATGTGCATGCATTTCGACTTAAGTAATACTGGATTAAAGGCTAATTACCAAATATGAAGGTGTCTAAGCTTTTATTCAGCATGAATTCATAAAGTATAATCTTTTCCTCTCCCTTGGTGCAATAGCCCAAGATTCTAACGAGATTTCGATGCTGGAGTTTGGCTATCAAACCCACCTCATTCCTAAATTCCTCCAAGCCTTGTCCAGAGTGGTTTGACAACCTCTTAACAGCAACTTCTTGTCCACCAGCGAGATTTCCCTAAATACATTTACCAGAAAATTATATCTTGGCAAACCAAATTTCTAAAATGACTGTTAGAATGGATGACTAATTCTAGACAAAGGGTCTCGAAGCCGAACGAGCAAAGTTATCGTTCGGGCACGGTTGCGCGGAATGTGGCTAGAGGCACTAGAGTGGGTGCGGTCTCTTGGCACGCGCAGGTTTCAGAGCGGACATTCTGTACTTGGCGTGGTCGCGCAAGGAGACTGCACGCCGCTGGGCCGCGCCGAGTTTAGCTGTTTTAGTTTTTCTTATTTGTGTATATTTAGGGCTAGGTTTTATATCGTATATATAGGTTGTAACCCTAAAACGTGTATAAGGTTGAAATAAGAATATACAGTTTTAAAATCCCAAATTCTCTTTTCTCTTCCAATTCTCAATTGCTTGATAATTGATATTTTCTCAATTTATTTGGTTGCTTCCGCTGTCGCACAACAAGGACAATACTACCAAGCATCAGAATAAAAATATACCTTGTACACTGGCCCAAATCCCCCTTTTCCAAACTTATTTGAATCGGAGAAGTCATTTGTCGCAGCTAATATGTTCTTGAAGTCAAAGAAAGGTACATCGATGGCTTCATTATCATCCTCTTTCATTTTCCTTTTGTCGATCGCTTCTTTAGCTAGTCTTGCACTACCATACGAGAGATGTATTGAATGCCCACGGTTGCTTTCTGAAGTCAAACAGCAACGAATGTCGATTCACTCAAGATAGAATTTATGAAAATAAGAAGGGAAAAAAGTTAGAAAAATTATATACTTGTGTCTAATGCATACGCAACTTTATACCTTGTCTGCTAGTCACTTTCCTGTAAGAAATATAGCCAAATATGCTGCATGATAGCATAACAACAAAAAGTACACTTGCAATAGTGATTCCTGAAAAAAACGAAAATAACATCGGATTTAGACATGGTAAGAGTGAAAATAGCCCTCTATCGCTGTATATGGATCTAGAGAAACAAACCTAACTTTTGTCGTGGTAACATTCCTTTACCTTTCCTGCTTGGGATATCAGATGAAGCAAGTTTGACGTATGGCAGTTAATCAGTACCCCCAACTTCTGAGAGTTTGATATCCAAGAGTTCATCATTCCAAATTTCACACACAACGTAGTTAGCATCATAAGCATAGGCAACGCAAGAACAATTGTTCGAGCACAGGGACTCGCATTCTACAGCACTCCGAACAGGCTCATTCTGAGAAGATGGAGGCAATCTTAACTGGGAATTTGGAAAAAACCCATGTTTCTCCACATTGGCTCCACTCACATTGCCACACTTAATACTGGTTCTCCTCACACATCCACCAGAATAATCGCCCAAATTCATATCAATATCTGACCTAGGCCTGAAACCAGTCAAACAGTCGCAGATGGGCAATCCATTCTGAATGTTGTTGCAAATACCAAAAGCCCCACACAAATTATAAACGTCACATTCACTTGGTTGAGCCCATAACAAGTTCCATTCCTGGGTATTTTCCAGCCATGTCAATTGCTTAACTTGCCCCTAAACATCCAAAATAAATTTGGATATAATTGAAGGATTGTTCAGAGAATAAGTCGTATAACTCTCATTCTCATTTGAAAAGTAGCTGTAATTATATAGATAATCCAACCTCCTTTGCGGTAATAAGCTAAATATTTGCCCATCCCAATATCCACTAGTCCAGTATTGTTCAGACCTATTCCACCTAAGAATACATTGCCTCTGTATCGGGTCTAGTTCAAGAGAGAAGAGTCCTGGGGCTGGATCATCTGAACTTTTCCATGAAGTAAGCAGTTGTTTTGTTCCTGTTCGATTATTGTACCCAATCTTACCATTAGGCAACCAGGTGTGGGTTGGATGGTCGAAACTTTGCCAAATAACGGGAAAATCCGAATTAGGCCCATCTCTCAGTACCAAATTACCATCATCAAGCAGAACTAAAACTACCAAACTTCTTGAAGTGGTAGAGCTCACATTAGTAGACAAAATCGGGATTTTCAACTCATTGAAAAGCACTAAATTTCTATCTACAATTCTCAATTCAGAAGAATACCTATCAACAATGGGTATCTCTCTATTTGCTACCCAAACTATTGATGAGGTTGCAAGAGTAACTTTTTTAAACCACATGCCTAAGTAATAGTTGGAAGAGTTAGCTGGTTTGAAGAAACCAAGTTCGAAATTTTCACGGGATGAGACAAGGGTCTGATTTCCAGAGAGAGATTGGTTTGCATATATGGTGTCAGCTCCATATGAGATAGAAAAAATGAGAGACAAGTATATAAGAATTGAAGCTGCTACTAAACAGTTGTTTCTGTTGGGAAGACTGGCTCTTCCCGCCATGTTAAATATCGATCAGAATATACTATACTGTATGTTAAATATAAGATACTACTCTTGTCATCTGTCAACCAGTGTGCATACAAAAATAGTTTCAGATGGCCACAGCTGCATTAAATAATATGCTGATAGAATATTTGATGGAGAAGATTGGATCTGTTAAACAATGGCCTCAAAATTAATGCAACACGGTTCTAGTACAGAAATTAAATATCAAGGAAAGACTTAATTAAAAGTCAACTGATGAAATGACTTTTATATCCTTTCAGCAGTTAATTTGGAAAATAATTTTCAACCTATTCCAAACTCCGAGTCAAAGGGAGGAAAATTCAAAAGACTAATTTGCTTGTTTGTATGTAAGTAGTTGGGCTATAACAAGTGGGAAATAAATCACAAACTACCCCAGAATCCAGTGAAGGAACGAAATTCGGCCGTTGTTTTTGTTTTTGCTATTGCTATATTAAACCGGTGGTTACTTAGGCTATTAGCAACCAATCTCATTTTTTGCTCTTTGTAATGCTTTCTTCTTGAGCTTCCGCGCGCTTTCAGTGTGTATAGATTCGAATCAATCAATGGAAACTTCTTCTTCATTATGAAAGTTAGATGCATCTCAAATTATACATTACAAAGTGATGCGCATTAGGCGTACTCTCATCCGAACATAATTCTCCTACAGCTAATTGTAAATAATGTAAATGATTCTATTTTTTCTTAAATGATTCTGTTTTCCTTACAAGTATTGAGAAGGGTCTTGCAGACAAAGCAATGTAAATTGAATTTAAACAAAAGATTTTCATACAGAATCATCCCTTTAGATAATGGTATCAGAGCACCGTCTCCTATCTCCTATACTATAAAAGTGTGAGATGTTTCTCCAATCCTATCTTATCCTATCCTATCTTATCTTATTCTTATATATATATATATATATATATATATATATATTATTATATTACTATAAAAGTGTGAGATGTTTCTTACAAATTAATAGATGGACAAAATTAACCCTATACCTAATAAACCACCCACCATTTAATGAAGGACAAAACAAGTAAATTTATCATGCTAAAAAATAATGTTTGGACAAAAATAGCCCTTAATTTAATAAATCACTCACCATTAATTAAGATCAAACAAGTAAATTTGTAATGTGCTAATTAATATCATGAAGAGTTAAATATAATTTGGTCCCTCCACTTATACTTAACTTTAAATTAGATCCTACATTTTGAATTTTATTCATTTTGTCTCATATGTCAATTTTTTTGTAAAATTCTCCCCTTCTGTCATTACCGTTTACAAATGTTATCCAATATTTTAAATGTGACAAAAATACTCTTACTAAGTTGAAGGACTAAAGTTTTATTAGAATCTAAAAAATAATAGAATTTTACTTTTTTTAATATGTTTGGGCACACATTATTAGAAATACATGAAAATAAGTATAATAATAGATTTATTGATAAGTGTCGAGATATTTATCAAATTGACAACATGTTTTATAATTACCAGTAAACAAGCTAAGAGAAATGTGTTAAGAAAATGTGTTATAATTTCAAGAAGATGAAGAAAAATGGAGAACTCAGTTGATGAATTTGTACATTTTGTTAGAGAAGAAAGCCAAAATATTCAGTTTACTCCTTTGAATTTTCGGACTACTACAAACAGCCTTAAAAACTATTATATTGGTCCCTAAGTTATAGATCGTATTAACAAATCCCTATTTAGTTAACTAAGTAAATTTTTTTAGGATTTTCACTATCCGTTAAGTTCTAGAAATTTCAAATAGGCTTTCCTACGTTCAGAAATATATAGATAATCTTATGTTACATAATAACGTTAAAGTAAATATATATGCTATCTTTGGCAATTTTATTTTATAATATAGAAATAAAACCTTTTAAAAATAAATAAATAAATGTGTTATTAATATTTTATTCAAATTAACCATTACTATGAATATTTACGTACTTTTTAAAATTGCAAAATAAATTACCCCAAAAGAAATAGAGTTAAAATTTAATGAGCAGTGTCTTTTTACTTTGAATGTGTTTACTCTTATCAGTATGTCAATTGAAAACAAGCATTCGAAAATCTCTCAATCAAACAATTATTTTTACTTCCTAACACTGAGCCACAAATTCTAATAACGACATGAGCAAAGTCTCCAACAACAATGAGAGTACGCATTTTCCACTGCAAGTTAGTTTATCGAGTTGTAGACACCGTACAAGTTAACCCAAAATCTTTTAATGCACGAGAATTGTCTTAAGCAATCATATAAAACTGGCATTTGAGAAGAACATGGCAACGACTTTCTTCCCAATCTTCATTGAAAAATGAAATAACTCCATAGTTCTCCCTCCGTCCTTAAATTATTGTCTTGTTTGACATGGCAAACGGATTAAGAAAAAATAATTAACTTGATTATTAATATTGGTATAGTGTGTAGTTTTCTTTAATGCACATGTGCATGTGGCCCATAGTTAAAGTAGAAAGAAAAAGTAAGGGTAAAATAGTAAAAGTATTGTCCTAAAAAGGAAACTTTCAAACAAGACAATTATTTGGGGACGGACAAAAAAGAAAAGCACAAAAATTATGTAGGGACGGAGGGAGTATTAATTATTTGCCAAGTTAGAAGATATCGTTCATCCATAAAAATGTCAAAATATGATTTTCACCCTGATGTATCCACCAAATCCCACTATGCACCCCAACCTACGAAGTATCCAACTTTAATACACATTGTTGCCATCTATCCCAATTAGCCCCCTTGACCTTTTGAGCGTTAGAAATAATAACGAAATGGCCAAAATATGAATTTCCCCCTAAGATTTCCACCAAATCCCAAAGTGCCCCCCCACATAAGGTTTGCCCCAGAAACCCGTCTGATGTTGTCAATTTTCCCGATTAGCCACGGTCATAACCGTTAGAAAAGTAACGAAATCCATCACGTGCCTTGCGAGGGAACAATTGGGTCTTTTCGCCATATATACGAATACTAACTAAAGGGGTCAAAGTGTCAAAAGAACAACACTAAATAAAGGGGTGCAAAGTGTCCAAAATCAAAGTACCAAAAATAAAGGGGGTCAAAGTGTCAAAAAAGAAATTACTTATCTTCTTTTAAAAAACAAGAGTATGAATTAGAGTTGTGCCCTAGCTTTTGGTCTAACCTGTATAACCCGATATATGCATCAAGGTATATGGAATTGGTGTTTGTTTTAGGAATTTGGGGATCGAATGGTGGAGGAGAGATCGACGGGTGGTTGTGCAATTGGCGACATAAAGGGTTTCGGCTTCAAAGCGATGAAGGCGACAACGATTTGTTCGTTCATCGATCAGAGATCCATTGGGCTGCTATCGCAGCCTCCATGAGGGCAGGTTGAGTTCTCGGTTCTTAGTGAAACGTGACGATATACTGAGTTGTTGATATTCTGGGCCTAATGAATACGCCCTTGATAAGCCCCTAGACATGATGTTTATGGCGGTGGGCGGTGGTCGTCGTCTTGGCGATGCCAGTGCAGGTTGATGGTGGGTTTGGCGGTAATGGTGCGTCTGGTGGTAATGGTGGTGCTTTTCGCGGTGGCGGTAGCGGTCTGGGGCGTGTTATTCGTATGGAGAACATGGCCATTTGGCGGAGATTGTTCACAGATGCATCGGGTTTAGAATGTGAAGATTTCAGATCTTGAAATTGGGTTATAGTATATTGTGATTTGTGCATCGTAAAGGCGTTTAATTGCAAAGAAAATTTCGGCTCAACTTGCTGGTTGTTAACAGATAGGGTATCGTTGTCGGGGTCTTCAGATGGGTGTGAGGAGAGAGAAGTTAGGGTTTGAGTGAGGGAAGGGCAGGCCATGAATGGTTTGATTGAGGAGAAAGATGTCTTGCGTTTGGTGGAGAGGGAGAAAGTGACGGCGGATAATTTGAATCTCATGCGGAGGAGAAGGAGGCGATGGGAACGGCAATTGGACCCATCGCCGCCACACTGTTTTGTTAAGAAGAAGTGGAGGTGCGTTGTGCCTGGCTTGGTTTGGTTTGTGTTTTTTGTTAGAGATGCTACAATGTAATACGGGTCAATGAGTGGTGGTGGATGTAAGCCCCCACTCTCTCTCTCTCTCTCTCTCTCTCTCTCTCTCTCTGTTTGTTTCCCCAGTAACCCAAGCAAATTAGTAGGGATTTTATTTTTGGTAGTGGGTGGTGGTGGTGATGGTGGGTGGTGGTGGTGGATTTTGGTAATGAATTGGATGAAATTAAAAGAAAAAAAAAGTTTATTTGTTTTGTTTTTATTTTTGGTACTTTGACTTTGGACAGTTTGCACCCCTTTATTTAGTGTTGTTCTTCTGACACTTTGACCCCCTTTAGTTAGTATTCTGTATAAGACCCAATTGCCCCCCCTCGTGCAAGGCACGTGATGGATTTCCGTTACTTTTCTAACGGTCATGACGGCCAGGGGGCTAACTGAAAAAATTGACAACATCAGACGGGTTTTTGGGGTAAACCTTATGTGGGGGGCACTTTGGGATTTGGTGGAAACCTTGGGGGGAAATTCATATTTTGGCCTAACGAAATTTGACATGAGTATGTCACATGAGTGCTATGTTAGTCATTTGGATCGAGGTGCAAAGTGAAATCTAAGGCTAATCACTTTGACCTATTTTAGTATTTATATTATTATAAAATTATATTTTTATTTTTATTTCATTACAAAAATCCTTCTTCTCTCTTCATTTCTAGCTAAGTCATATTCTACCACCACTATCAAAATCACCTAGCCTTTTTTGGTCTTTACACCCTAAATCCATCTAAATATTTTACTCCTTTCCATAACAGGGTTCCAAACCCCTAGCCTCTTTTGGTCTTCACTTGTTTACATCTTTCCATAGGACCTGATTTTGTTAGATGAGAGAATCATTTTATTCCCCTCCCACATCTATCAACTTTCTTTTCTTCTATTGCAACTCTCCTTTGATTGAAAGAGATTGCCACCTACTGAAATCCTTTCAAGTAGTCTCATCCCAAAATTAAATTCTCTCATTGCTTAGCAATCTGACACCGAAGGAGGAAAGCGACTAAGAAGAGAGAGACAATCGAAGAATGAGGTGTGACCGAACAAAAGCTAAAGAGATTATATTTCTCCATTTGAGCAAGGCAAGGTAAGCGCATTTCTTGGTGGTGGTGATGGCTGTGGCGGCGATGGCCGGGATGGTGGTGGTGGTTAGGGGTGGTGGTCGTGGCGATTGTAGAGATGACAATGGTGGTTTAGGTGAAATACGGTATTGTTAGATCTCCAAATTTTTAAATCTTCATTTGGGTTTGGGTTTAAACCTTTAAATTTTAAGATTCAAATAATTAAATTTGGCTTTGTAATAATGAAATTTAACATTAAAGGTTATGGTGGTGGTGTGTCTATAAATGATGGGTTTTTTGTATGGGTTAATTCGAAGGAAGGAGTAAGGAATAAGAAAAAAATTAATAAAATAAAATTAAAAATTAATTTTTTTGTTAATGTTGAAATTTGAGGTGGTAGAGGTGGCGATGCTGGTGGTAGTGGTGGTGAGTCTATGAATGATAAGGTTGATGAAAGAAAGCGAGGGATAAGAAAAGAAATTAAATAAAATGTATATTTTATTTTTGGGAGTATTGCATTCTTTTAACTTTAAAAATAAATATGAGAAATTTTTTAATTATTTTTGGATTACTGAAACAGTTATTTATTATTTTTAATTAAAAACGTATCTTAAATATCAAATGGTTAACTAAATGATAAAATTATAACCAAATCTCACTTTACACCCCAAACAAAATGAACAAAATCATCCTCATGTGACATTCACATGCCATTTTCTCCTACTATTTTTAACACACATGGATGGGAGGGGGAAAGATGAGAATCAAAATTGAGTGTAAAAATGAGACACTTTGTAGGTTGGGATGCAAGGTGAGATTTAGTGGATATTTCCGAGAGCTAATCGTATTTAGACCCTATAAAAATTAGGTCATAATACAAATTTCCCCCAAAATTATTCACCAAATCTCACCTTAGTTTCTTATAATTAAAACTAAGCCAAACGAAAATTAGCGGCCCCGCCCCCAATGTAACCACCAAATCCCACTTTCCACCTTAGATTAAAAAATGTGTCAAAGTCATACATCATGTTACATTTTGTCCCATTCTGCCCCCGGTGCAACGGACGTTACACATTTGACGTTAAGTTGACATGTGAGGACCATTTTGGTCTTTTTTTTTAGCCAATCTTACTGTACAACAGCGGGGTTTGTCTTCTCTGAAGATGATAGTGTTCCTCCTCTCGGCTATCCTCGAACTCGGAAACAATCGATGAGTTTTTCCCAATGTCAACCCAGCCAGTTAAAATCATTAGATTCATTACCATCTTTCCAGCAAGATTGATTAGATATGGCGAGAAGACTCGAAGAAAGATTTAAGAAAATTGCCAATGGTCTCAAGTGCTTCGTCGACCATTTTGGACTCCAACATTAGGACTTGTACAATTTTCTTCACTTTCAATTTGATTTCGTTCGAAACCCATCAAGGTCTTATATCCATTTCAAATCAAGAACTTATTGCTTTGAATTCAAGGTTTTCCAAGGTTTGGTGTTTGGATTGGGTTCCAAAAACTTATTAGAATCATTTTTTTGATCTCTAAAGCACTCTGATGTCATAAATTTTGACAAAGCTGTTTCAGAGTTTGAAATCAACCCAGATGAGGCAACGACGGTAGTGGTGGTGACGTTGGTGGTGAGATGGAGGTATACTTGGGGGTTGCTCGTCCAACTTAGATTTGCATTACTGGTTGAAAGGAAGATAGAAGATTTCAAAGATGGCATCGAGATGTGTATGTGTGTGTGTGTGTGTGAGAGAGAGAGAGATAGAGAAAGAGAGTAAGTACGATTTCGTTGATCTTGACGTCGACGTTGGGTTTCTAGGTGACTTTGTTTTGGTGCACCCAGGTGACTTTGTTTTGGTGCCCCGGAAGAAGAAGACAATTAAAACCAAACATGAGGAAAGATTAAAAAGAAAAAAAGGTCAAAATACGAAAACCCCCAAAGTATACACCCAATCCCAAAGTCCCCCAACCTAAGGTTTGCTCCATAACCTCATTTGATGTTGCCAATTTTCCCGTTAGCCCCCGGCTGTCACACGTTAGAAAATTAACGTTTTGCATCACGTTCCTTACATGAGGGGGGCGATTGGGTCTTTTACCATATATGTAAAACAAATACTAAATAAAAGGGTGCAAAGTGTTAAATTACCAAAAATAAAAATGATTAAAGCTTTCACCGTTTGTAAATTAGGGTTTTCTTTTTTCCTTAATCTGAAAATTAGGGTTTTCTTTCTTCCTCATCTGTAAATTAGGGTTTCATTCTAAAAAATTCCCAAATTCTCAAAGCTTTCACCGTTTTTCGCCCTAAATCGTAATCCTAATGGGAAGACACTACCACCGCGACAACATTAGACAACGGTAGCATTGGTTTTGATCATAAAATGACAATTTAGAGCTAGACCAATGATACTGTTGTTTTCTTTCCAATCCATAATCTATCTCTCTAGCCGACCCATTACTCGGATTTGGATTCTTGAAATCCCGGGGAATAGATCGGAGAAGAGAGAGAAAGGCCACAGGAGTGAAGATAGAGAAAATCGGACAATTCGGGGATAAGAGTATAGAGAGGTAGACTTTGGTGGCGAGAAGGGATAAATAGGTGGGACCGAGTCTATTGCAGCGGCAATCAGAGAAACGAGAGAGGATATAGAGAGATTTTTCACCGATAACTCATCGAGAGGTTTTGATTTCGATTGGATCGTTCTTGTTGAGAGTGTAGTCAAGGAGGGATTGGAGGGCTAATAGAGATTGTTTTGAAATGGGGGATTGGGATTGGTCGTTGAGAAGAGTTTGGTTGGTTTCGAGCTAGAAGACTATTTGGTTTATGGCTTCCTCCATCGCCATTGATGGAGCTTGGAGGTCAACTATGCAAACCGGGTAGAAGAGAGAGAAAAGTAGGGAATGGAAATGAAAAAATTAGTATTTTTATTTTTTTAAATTATACTTTGACCCCCTTTATTTAGTGTTGTTCTGTTTATTAAGTGAAAATGACCTAATTGCCCCCACACGTGCAAGACACATGATGAAAAACGTTAACTTTCTAACGGTCATCACGGCCAGGGGGACTAACTAGGAAAATTGGCAACATCAGATGGGGTTAAGGAGCAAACCTTAGGTTGGGGGAAACTTTGAGATTTGGTGTATACTTTGGGGGGTTTTCGTATTTTTGTCAAAAAAATATGACATAACTTTGATTAAAGGAGAAAGAAGGGAAAAAAATGAAAAAGTGAAATAGAAAATTATAGGCACAAATTCTAATTTGTTTTTTCATTATTTAAAACTTATTTTTTTTATTTGAAATGAAAGAAAGAGAGTTTTATTTAAAAAATAATGCACCAAATCTTACTTTGCACCCTGATCTAAATGATCAAAATGCCTCTCACGTGACTCTCAGGTGTCAACCTAACGTCAAATTTGTAACATTTGTCACACATAGGGGCAAAGTTGGGCAAAGTATGACAAAATGTTAAATGGTATATGACTTTGACATAAGTTTCGATATGGGGTGCAAAGTGAGATTTTGTGGTTACATTGGGGGCTAATTTTCATTTGACCTTAAAATTAAAAGGAGCCACAAATTAAAGTCTGTAATGTGATACACATTGAAAAGGTATCCAAGTAGGAAAAAAAAGGCACCTGGTGCAAATGAAATTTTGTTAATTTAATACCAGTGGGAAATTTAAACACACACACACACACACATATATATAATTTCATTATTTCTCGTGTGTTATATGCTTTAAAGTCTCGTAACAGATAATTTTTTGAAATATATGTAGTTTTTTTTTTTTTTGTATATAAGAACTTTATTGTATTGATTTTTCATTTTTTTTTAGGATGATTATTAACTAATTTTGATTACATAAAAAATAAGTATTATAGTTTTAATAAAAATAAATTAAATATTCATATGATACAAATATTTTTTTGGGAAACAAAAAATAAGCGAGCCAACGTATGTTTTCTTAAAAAAACTAATTAAAAAAAAGAGATACAAAAATAATCAATGAAAAAGACAAAGGTGTAGGATAAGTTGTTATACAATGAAAAAATATATATTCAAAATAAAAGAAAAACAAAGTATTAAAAAATAGTTAAACATACAACAACACAGTTTATGCCAAAATACAAACCCCCCCCAAGTATACACAAAATCTCAAAGTCCACCCAGCCTACGATTTGCCCCATAGTCATACTTGACGTTGCCATTTTTCTTAGTTTGCCCCATGGCCGTGACTGGCGTTAGAAAAGTAACGGGAATCAATCACGTGCCTTGCACGAGGGAGGGCAGTTAGGTCTTTTCATTATATATACAGAACACTAACTAAAGGGGGTCAAAGTGTCTAAAGAATTACTTATTTGCTTAAATTAAACCCTAATTTCCCTTCTCCCATCTGCACTCTGATAACCATGGCTTCTCAATCATCCTCTTCAGCAGCAAACATTCTATCTTCTCCACCCAATGTTGTTAAAAATGAAACGACATCCGAAGCCAGTCCACCTAGCCAAGTGACCCCTGTTGTTCCTTCGTCATCAATGCGGTGGTCCCAAGCGATGAAGCCCCTATTCCAATGTCTCAAATCCTTTCAGGAGAAGCGGGCAATGCAATCGATGTTGAAGAAGGCCCCAGTGTGAAAGAGATTGGCAAAAAATTCGGCCAATTAGAGACCCCTTTGCAAAACGTTCCAAACAACTTCGAGGGTTTTGCCCAGTGTAAAAGGGTTTGCCCCAGATTTAGTAATCTTATTGGTTGTTTGACTGGATTTCTTGGTTTGATTTCATGAATTAGAATTACATTTATTTTTTAAATTATTGATTACTTGGTCTATAGGCTGTGATCTATTTCTGAATTGTCTTATGTCTTGTAGATTGCATATCTATAAATGGGTGTAGACATGGAGCTGGAATTTGATAAGTATTGTGTAGTCGATAGAAAAAAAAAACTTTAACGATCTGCAAAATGATGAGCTCACAACTCAGCAAGATACTAACAATTCTATCTAAAAGATCAAACACGTATTTCAAAAACAATAATTCAATGAAAAGTCATAAGAAGCATTTGAAAACCACATTTTTCATAAACGGCATTTTAATCGTTGCTTAGTAAAAACATGTACTTTGAAATGAGTCAATGACACTACAGTCTCATTCCGGTAGTATAACCAACCATATTGCCAAAATAAATTCACAAAATTCAAACAATAATTTTCAAGAGACTTTCAAAATCAAAAGTTGGTCGAAGCTAGTCGATTACACCACCATCCCATACCAGTGGCATGACCAACTACTCCGCTAAACAAATTCAGTAAATTTTTGGTCTTGTTGACTACGGCTACAATACACCCTTGTAACACGGTATCGATAGTGCCACGGTACACCCCTGTGACGTGGTATCAAAAGTTATCGTAGTACACCCTTGTGATGCGATATCTAAATTTCAGAGATCGATATGTCTACCTAACTAAGTAGAGTAGAAGGTTCGAAAAGTTCAGAACATACGCAGACTATCAATTTCTAAAAGTTCATAATTAATAACTCAATAACCAAATTTCAATATCAATTAACAATAGCAGAAATTCAAAAATCAAATTTATTTTAGAGGCTCATATGTTTGATCCTTATTTTGTATATTTCAATACATCACAACTTTAATAAAATATAAAATCAATTTGATAGGCTTATTTGAACTAAAATAGTGTAACTGTCCGATGAATACAAAGGGATTAAAAACAAACTAGATAGAGTGGAAAGTCCCTTACCCCATACTTAACACAAGCTAGAAAAAATTCAAAATAGTGCTTCCTCCCAATCGCTATCGACTATACTTAATTCCAAAAATAATAATAATTCGTTTAAGTATTAACACATAAAACGATGGTTTGCTAGACGGAATTGCACCTATATGGGTCTCTTTGTCAATTCCCATAATCTAAAGGTGATTCTCAACATTTTCATTAGTCTAGGCCTGCAAGTATTGGACTGCCAGGGGCTAACTTGACAGCATCTAAACAATGTGGAGTCACACGTGGATAATTAAAGACATGGAGGGTGTTAACTGTAACTTGGGTCATCTTCTTCACCAATCCACGCAGGCTTGTTCCATATCCATTTTTTTTTTCTCCTTTTCCGCCGAAACCCCCTCAACCACTTCAAATCCAAACCAAGAAATTTCCTTTTTTTTCTATAAACATTAAGATAGAAATGATAAACCAAAAGTATATATTGTACACTAAACACTATACATATATATATATATATATATTTAATGATAACTTTTTTATTTAACCATCAATAGTTATTCTCATTTTCAACCATTGGATCAAAAATTAAAGGTTGAGATTTAATGGTTAGTTGGAAAATACAATTAATACAAGTAGGTGAGCATTAAATCTCAACCTTTAATTTTTAATTCAATGGTTGAAAATGAGAGTAACTATTGATGTATATATATATATATATATATATATATATATATATATAGACCTGTAGCTATAATACCCAGTTATCCAATTTTTTCAAATAAATCAATCTTATTATCTAAGTAATGGCAAATCACTTACCCAACCAACGATTCTTGCTCGCAATTTCTTCGGTCGATGATTAAGTGAATCTAATTTTCCTCCTTTCCTTCCAAGGCTCAAAAATGGCTTGGTATTCGCTATGATGAGAAACCTTCATTCACATAGAAATACCTCCCCTTATATACACCCGCCGGAGACCCCTTCCTCGTTTGATTTCATTCATTAACCCATAATCACTCCAGCCCCTTCTCTGCTTCCTCCTTTGTGTTACAAACGCACAGGTCGTTCCTGTTTCCTTCTCTGCTTCCTCCTCTGTGTCACTACAGCCCCTTCTCTGCTTCCTCCTCTGGTCGTTCATGCAAGTCAAGAAGCATGCAAAGGAAGAGTTCCTGTGATCCCAACAACAAATTATACTCACCGATAAAACTCAAAATCATATGCAAACTCAAATCCTAGCCACCAGACCACCCCTAAACCCAGCTCGCAGTATAATACCCAAAACACTAGCACTCAATGTCGATAGAACAATCCAAACCCTTGTCCAGAGTGACAGCCCAATAATCAGAACTCCACTCGCCCATCTTCCTACCAAGCAAATGAATGCTGTAAGTTTTGTGATCGACCTGAACATCCGACTAAAGAATGCAGACTGTTAGCTTGCTTTCTTTGCGAAAAATGGTGTTCAAATTCCATGAGTCACTCCTAATCAACCAGTGGCTAATGCCACATCCGCAAGTACCCAAGCAGAGAACCCTTGGTTGTTTGATACCGAAGCATCTCCATCAGGTCACATCCGACCCGGTTAAATTGCAGAATTTCTCCGCTTACAGTGGTCCGGATGAATCGTGCTTGGTGATGGTTAAGGTTTAAATATTTCTTAAGTTGGCAGCACAACACTCAACACACCTCACAAACCACTCACCATAAATAATGTTTTTTGTGTACCTTAGCTAAAATTTAATCTCTGTTACTAAAGTTTGTCAATCTAATAATGTCTTGGTGGAATTTTTCCCCTTTTCTTTTGTTGTGAAGGATCTTCGCACGGGGTGTTACTACTTCAAGGGCGGAACTCCGGCGACGTTTACTATGCACCATCCTTAGCTCATCCTCAAGTCAACATGACCGCAAAAGCATCTATTTCCGGATGGCATCATCGTTTCGATCATCCTTTTAATAAAGTGCTTCTCACAGTTCTTCAAAGTCTTAGTTTACCTCCTAAGTTCCCTAGTGATTTGAATTTTTCATGCAATTCATGTTTGTGTCACAAGATTCATAAAATGCCATTTGCAACAAGTTCTCTCATTAGTTAAAAACCTTAGCAGTTAGTTTATGGCATAATGGATTTATGGCATCAAACGCAAGCCTAATGGATTTATGGCATCATTTTTTAGGTGTGGCAGTCATAAACACACCTGACGGGCTGTTTCTTTCCCAGAATGGGCATGTCACTGATTTATTGGAACGATATAATATGACGGGCCAAAGAAGTGGTCACTCCAATGAGCTGCTCTCAACCTCTCTCTCTATATATCCGACAGTAGCCCATCTGTTGATCCCCATCCGTACCGACAACTGGTTGGCTCGCTCCAGTACCTTGCTTTCACCAGGCCTGATGTTTCCTTCAGAGTCAATATGCTTTCACAACATATGCATGCTCCCGCTGAACTACTCTGGCAGGCCTCGATCCGCTACCTCAAGGGAACACTCCATCATGGTCTCCTTATCCGTCTTGGCTCTCCTATAACTTTACAGGCCTTCTCTGACTCTGATTGGGGTGGATTGATGGACATTAATGGCCGGTCAACTAATGCTTACATTTTATATCTTGGTTTCAATATGGTCTCTTGGCCCCACACTCGTCAAAAATCAGTCTCTTGCTCATCCACAGAAGCGGTATATAAGGCAGTTGCAAATGCTCCTGCTGAGGTACTTTGGGTTCAACAACTCCTTCATGAATTAGGGGTCACTCTCTCTCAGCCACCAACTCTTCATTGTGACAACATGGCTACCACTTATTTATGTTTGAACCCCGTCTTTCGCATGCGCATGAAACATATTGCACTTGACTATCACTTTGTCCGCGAAAAAGTCACAAATGGATCTTTGCAAGTTCGTCATCTTAGCACTCGTGAAGAATTGGCCGACATGCTCACTAAGCCACCTGGCAGGTCACGATTTCTTCTTCACCGGTCCAAGATTGGAGTCTTCAATGGAGCCTCAATCTTGCAGGGGCGTATTAGTGTAGTCTTATCCCAACATAATTCTCCTACAGCTAATTGTAAATAATGTAAATGATTCTGTTTTCCTTACAAGTATTAGGAAGGGTCTTGGAGACCAAGCAATGTAAATTAGGAAAGGTCTTGGAAACCGAGCATGTAAATTGTTTTAAACAATACATATTAACAGAGAAGCATCCCTTCAATTATTAAAAACGTAGCACAACCAATGAAGATGAGATCAAACTCAAAGAAGTCTGACTTCCTTATCGCCCTTGGTCTAGTGATACCGTCAACTCATTATCGGTTTGCATTTCCGATGTCCTGGAAGAACTTGAAGCAGGGAGGTCTGTCCTTGCAACAAAAGCTGGTGGTTTAGGATTTGGCAGGGTTGTAATATCACTAGATTCACTGCTGAGGAGCGAAACTACAGTAGTCATGGTGGGACGATGAACAGGATCATCTTGTACACACAAGAGCCCAACAACTATGCACTTTAATACTTCATTTGAATCACACGATTCAACTAGCGTACGATCCATTAAATCCAATGGCTTTTCTTCTTTCCACAAATTCCAGGCCTGGGATTAATAATGGATTAGATACTGCAAGAAGAAAATGATTAATAAATTATTGGCTGAAACACTTAGAACTCACATAACCTAAAAGGCTTAAAGCCTGCACGGAATGATAGAACCCCGTGTTCTTTTTCCCACTGATAATCTCAAGCATTACAACTCCAAAGCTAAAGACATCAGATTTGATTGAGAAGTTCCCATGAAATGCATACTCTGGAGACATGTAGCCACTGCATTTCAAGAATTGGTCAGAGATCTGTTAGAGGATCCGTACTTACATGATGCAATATGTATAGCATTTAATGAAAGAGTAGGAGGCTAATTTTGTGCCACAGAAAACTGAGATATCTTAAATACTGTTAAGGCTTATCTAGATATTTCTGTTTTCATAGAATATGTGAAGCATAGTTAAGTTTGGATCCCATGTTTTGATTTCATGTTCTGGAATCAATCCTGAAAGTTCCCCATTTGTAAATATTTCTAAATGATACAAGTAGTAGAAACTATCTTGGATACAGGTTAAAATATTCCGAGTGCACTGTGGCATCTAGATGTATCAAGAAATCTTTCCATATTCTTGAACCAGTTCTTTAATATGCTGACCAAACAAGTATTCTCAATCAGAGATTATTGAAAATATTTAATGAAAACAGAGGTCGGAGCAAGAGTTTGTTAACGTGACCACTTTAGCTTCTAAACAATGTCAATTCTGCTACACTTCTATAATAATATTACCCGGAGAGTTATAGCCGAGAAAGATAATCTCTGATTGAGAATAGTTGTTTGATCACAATATCAAGACTATCACATTTCCTAAAAGGTGCACTATGTGGTCTATGTTGTATATGTCCAAACCACCTCATGTTATGTTATTTCATTTTTGCTATTCGTTCATTACGAATTCTCTCTTTCCTAGTTTTGCGACATATCCATCTTAACATTCTCATTTCGGCTGCACTCATATTTTTAACTTCTTCTTTCTTAGTTGCACAACATTATGTTCCATAAAGTAGCACGGGTCTAATGGTTGTCCTATAAAACTTTTTTTTCAACTTAACTTACACCTATTACATAACACTCCAGATATGAAGAACTCTGAAGTAAAATCATGGGGCAGAACGGAAAGCTGGGCTGCAATATCTTTGAGCTATGCAGGGAGCATGGAGCTAGATGTAGCAACTGTATATAGCATTTAGGTGCACTGGTCAGCTGTTTTCATACTACCCCAAATGATACTCAAGGAGACACAGCAGTTAGGTGCACTGGGCAGCTAAAGTTTATCATTTTTGGGGGGAACAGAACCAAAGCATTTTCCACAGTCTCAACAATAATCAAGACATGATCCATACTTCCATTACAAAGGATGTTGCTGGGAGAGTCCATTCATGGACAAAAGCCAAGAACAGTCACGAAAATTGGATGAATCGAAGAAGTGTATCTTTTTCTTTGATGAAATGAAACTATACTTGCAGGAATAAGAGAATTTCTGTTAAACTTACTAGGTTCCGACAACTCTCTTGGTGCTAGCTTCTGTTTCTCTGCCACCAACAATCCTTGCCAAACCAAAGTCTGAAATTTTGGGATTCATCTCCTCATCCAATAAAATGTTGCTCGTTTTCATATCTCTGTGTATAACCCTCAACCTAGAATCTTGGTGGAGATAAAGAAGCCCCCGAGCAACTCCCAGAATGATATCAAAGCGCTTTGACCAGTCAAGTAACTCGCGGCGCGTTATATCTTGCATCAAATCCAATTAAAGCATATAGTGACTCTTAGTTTTTACAAAACATGTGTATATGTTTCCACTTACAAGTTTAGAAATATAGGACTAGAGGCTAACCAAATATAAAGGTGTCTAAGCTTTTATTTGGCATGTACTCGTAGAGTACAATCTTTTCATCTCCCTCGGTGCAATAGCCCAAGATTCTTACAAGATTCCGATGTTGGAGTTTAGCTATCAAAGCCACCTCATTCTTGAATTCTTCCAAGCCTTGCCCAGAGTGGCTTGACAACCTCTTCACAGCAACTACTTGTCCCCCCGGGAGCTTTGCCTACATATATTCACTGGCAAAATAATCCTACCTTTGCAAACAAAGTTCTTCAGGGAGAATAATACTAATCAGAAACAAATATATTACCTTGTAAACAGGCCCAAATCCCCCTTTTCCAAGCTCATTTGAAACTGAAAAGCTGTCTGTAGCAGCCAATACAATCTTGAAGTCAAAGAAAGGTACATCAATGCCTTCCTGATCATTCTCTCTCAATTGACCTGGATCTATCGAGTCTTGAACTGAATTCTCTTGGCTGACTTTAAAGGTCAAATTAAAGACAGCAGTAGATGGCATTAAAAGTGTTAAAATGAAATGTCACAAGAATTGACTCGGTATATGTAGAATTTAAGATAGGAAGTAGAAAAGCATGACGATGATTGAAAAATCATATAGTGCTGCTTAATTCAAGCTTAGCAACACTGTACCTCGTCTTCTTGCGACTCTCCTGTAAAAAATATAAGCAATGCTGCATGAAAGTAAAACCACAAGACTCACAACTGAAAAGATGATTATTCCTGAAAGAAAAGTTATAAGAGAAATCATTATTTAGATGCAAGACAAAAGGATTCAAAGACACAAAAACCATAAATGCAATTAACTCGTGACCTAATAATTTTCTGTTGCTTTTTCTGCTGCTTTTTCTGTTGCTTTTTCCATTGATTATTTCAGGTCGAAGGTCAGATGAAGCAAGCTTGATGTTAATCGTATTGTAAGAACCATCAACTTCTGAATGTTGGATATTCAGGAGTTCATTATTCCAAATATCACACATGTCAATAGAATAAGCATATGCAATGCAAGAGCAATTGGCCGAGCAGATGGATTCACATTCTCCAGCAGTCTGAATAGGCACTCGTTGAGAATATGGAGGCAATTTCAACTGGGAATTCCTCAAAAAACCTTGTTTATCCACACTAACTCCCCTAGTATGCCCACACTGCAAATTGGTTCTCCTCACACACCCACCAGAAAAGTCCCCCGCATCATAATCTGACATTGGCTTGAAACCAGTCAAACATTGGCAGTAGGGGACAGAAAACTGATTGCAAATACTAAAAGCCCCACAGACAGCATAAACGTCGCAAGTTACCCTTGGTTGAGCCCAAAACAAATTCCACTCTTTGCTAGCATCCAGCCATGTAAATTGTTTAACTTGCCCTGAAACATCCATTACAAGTCTGGCTAAAATTGAAGGATTGTCGAGAGAATACGTGAAATAGCTCTCATTCTCATTGGAAATGTAGCTGAATATATAAAGATAATTCAACCTCATTTCAGGTACTGAGCTGAATATTTCCCCATTCCAAGACCCACTACTCCAGTACTGTACAGACCTATTCCACCTTAATACATATTGTGCCTCATTTCGGTCTAGCTCAAGCGAGAAGAGCCCTGTTCCAGGATCATTTGGATTCTTCCATGAAGTAAGAAATTGCCTTGTTTTCTTAAGTTTGCTATATCCAAGCCTAGCACCAGGCAAAAATGTGTCCGTCGGAAAATCAAAGCTTTGCCAAACTAGTTGATCAGTTGGATCTGACCCATCTCTCAACACCAAATTACCATCATCAAGAAGAACTGCCACCGCAGAATTTGGAGAGGTCGAGCTCCCATTGACATTAGTAGACCAAATAACGTTTTTGGACTCGTTGAGAATCACTAGATCACCATTAATGATTTTCAATTCCGAAGAAAACTTATCAGAGATCGGGCTATCTCTGTTTGCAACCCATACTACTGTTTGGCTGGTTACGCCCGTATACCACATCCCTACGTAATACTTGGAAGAGTTACCTGGTCTGAAGAAACCAAGTTCGAAGTTCCCACTAGGAGAGACAAGGGTCTCGTCTCCGGAGAGAGAATGGATAGGGGATATGCGGTCAGCTGCAGACGAGAGAGGAACGATGAGAAATAGGTACACGACAAGTAAAGAAGCTACGTAGTTGTTCTTGTTGGGGAGATGGGTAGTCTGTGACCAACTGCTTGCCATATCAATCCTTGTTTTTTTTTTCCTCCTTAACCCAGCTGCTATATATGCATTCCAATAACTTCAAATGGCCATAGCTCCATAAGTTGTGCTGAAGTTTTAGTAGACCATAGTCGTTCTTTCGCATCTCGTGTTAGCTACTTTTTCTTTTTTTTGAAGCTAAATTGGATGCTAATTAGATCTATTAAAACAATGGCCTCAAAATGCAACAAGTTGAGAGCAGAAAAATCTTGGAAAGGAGTTGAAGTCAACATGGGAAATTAGTCAAATTAGTATAAAAGGTAATGTAAGAATGTAGAATCCGTGCATAACCTGCAAAAATAAATGAGCCATACTATCATGATAGTATTTCAAACTGTAAGGGATATGACTGAAAAAAATCACTCATTTCACTACTAGCTGACAACATCTCTCTCTCTTCTTCAATGGCTCCTTCTACTTGTCTACATAGATGAATTGTAGTTATAATTAGGGCCTACAACATTAATGAAAATAGTGCGCCGCCGTTGACAACAAGTAATTTGAACTAGAGATGGCTGGCAATCAACAAGGAAAACTCGTTCCATTTCATCCCTAATAATGCAGGAATCGAAATTGAATACACCCTCCGTTCCTAAATTATTATTTTATTTTTTTTTTGTTAATTTTAAAATAATTATTTTTTTTGAAATTTTTTATTTTTAAAACAAGATTTTTATCATTTTATCCTTATTTTTTTTCTTACTTTAATTATAAGCCACATACATATGGATATTAAAGAAAACTAAACACCGTATTAATATTTACAATCAAGTCAGTATATGAGAATGACAAAATATTTTCATTTCTAAACGGGAATGAGAATGACATGCCCTAAATCATTTATAACCCATCTTTTATATATATATATATATATATATATATATCAATGATTACTACATCTCATTAACCGTTAATTGTTACTATTATAACAATCATTGGATCAAAAATCAATGACTAAGATTAATTGTATTAAATGACTCACCCACTTGCATTTTCCAACTAACCATTAAATCTTAGGTATTGATTTTGGATCAAAAATCAAAAACTAAATTTTAATGGTTAGTTAAAAAATGTAATTAATACAACTATGTGAGTCATTTAATGCAATTAATCTTAATTTTTAATTTTTGATCCAATGATTGAGATATATATATATATATATAATAGTAATC
Source organism: Platycodon grandiflorus (assembly GCA_016624345.1). Lineage (NCBI taxonomy): Eukaryota > Viridiplantae > Streptophyta > Magnoliopsida > Asterales > Campanulaceae > Platycodon > Platycodon grandiflorus. The sequence goes on from CM028365.1 coordinate 43,566,261, forward strand.
ATTGATGGTTAATTTATCTCTCTAAGAGCCCGTTTGGTACAGCGTTTACAAAACGCAATGTTTTAAAAACGCAGCGTTTTAAAAAACGCAGCGTTTTAGAAAACGCAGTATTTTAAAAACGGAAGTCTTTTCTTATAAATACGTTTGGGATTTTACTTCAATACACAGTTTTTTTTTCTAGGAGCGTTATAAAACCTGCGTTTTGGGAAAAAGCTAAGAATTCCAGCGTTTTAAAACGCTGTTTTCTGCCGCAGTATTGAAACACATTTTTTACAAATAAGCTGCGTTTTATCACTGCGTTTTGGCCAAAACGCTTGACCAAACGGGCTCTAACCATCAATGGTTACTGTTATATCAACAATTTGGTCAAAAATCAAATATTGAGATTAATTAAATTAAATGACTCACTCACTTGCATTAATTGCATTTTTCAACTAACAATTAAATCTTAGCCTTAGATTTTTTATCTAATAGATAATAACAATAGTAACCATCAATGATTAGTGAGATGTAGTAACCATTAAAATTTTATATATATATATATATATATATATATATATTAGTTGAAAAATACAATTAATGCAAGTGAATCATTTAATGCAATTAATCTCAACCTTTAATTTTTGATCTAATGGTTGATATAACAGTAACTATTAATGGTTAAAAAGATGAAGTAACCATTGAATACTTCCCCGTCTATATATTTAGAGATATGTCAATTATTGATTATAGATAGATTAACATGTTTTTAGTTTTGCAAGACACATAACTGTAATGACAATGATTTTGATGATAATATTAATTTTTGAATTTTCAATAAAATTATTTTATTCAAGTAATTGAAATATTATGTTACATTATTTTTTATTGCTAACTTAGTTTGGAGTGGAATAGAAATTTAGTAAATCAATTCACTAGTTAATTTTTACAATAAAAAAATTATTATATCTTTTATTTTCACTTAAAAAAATTTCTTTGATTAACTGGGAATGAGGTCAAGTCGCGCGGGAATGGGAATGAAAATGAGGTTGATTTTTTTTTATTTTTTCCCCATTACTGGAATGAGACGGAAATGGAAATGAAAAAAATTATGCTGAGGAGGGAATGTGAAAGACTATTCATATTCCATCTTGTCCCATTGTCATCACTAATTTGAATTCAATCAACTATCTAACATATTCTAAATGATCTTAAATGAGTACGAACCTAATGAATTGGGACTTAATTACTGTTGAGTTCCTATGTAGAACAATTTATTGATCGAGAGTCGCGTGTTTAACCCTGATCAAGTGCAAATTCATTTAAACCAGCGATAAACTCATTACTGTAAACGGAGATTAATGTCAGATTCAACGTGATCTAAAATATCTCGTAATACACAAAAAATAAATAAAAATTAAATGAGCGTAGATCATCAGTCCCACAATTATGTACCCAAAACACCGATAAGTATTCAGAGAAGAATGAGTGTAGATTGACTACTAATAGAAATTAAATGAGTGTAGATTAAGGTGTTAGTTAATGATAATCAAACACCTTAATCTAATTAATTAAAATAATATTAAAGTTTTATTCTATTATTTTTTTGGTCCCAAAATAAGTATTGTCTATTGACATTATATGAGTTACTCCTATTATAAGAAAATAGTTGACTACTTCATCAGTTCCTAATAAATAGTCAATCTTTTCTTTTTTGTTGTTCCAAAAGGGTTGATTTTCTAATCTTTCTTTTTATGAAAATTACCATTACCTTTATACTCTTGATTTAATTTTCACTTAAATTAGTTTGACCCACTATTATATAAGTATTCTTGAAAAACACATATTATTCTAATATTTAAAATAGAGGTAATTGTTTTTCTTTAATATGTGTGTCAAGTCAAAATGTCACTCTTTTAGGAACATGGGTATATTATTTACAATATTACAATTACTTTTATAATTTTTGCTATAACTAAGTCTTGATAAAGGATAAAGTTTTTTTCTACAAAATAACTTTACCCTTCATCTAGACTTAGTTTTAGAAAAAGTTGTAAAAATAATTGTAAATATAATATTTTTGTATTATTTAAAGGTGTCGAGTCAACGAACCTCTTTTCTTTTACCATCTTATAATCAATAAGAATATTATAATTAATTCCTATTTAGTTAAAATTTGTGCTAACTACTGACCTCCTTGATTTTTTATATTTTTTTATTTTACTTTTTGTCGTATTGCTCGTGAATAATGAATGGGTTGCTCCGCGAAGCATGATAAAACCAACAAGCATGTATATCAATTGCTTAAGGGGTTGTTCTAGCTTAGTCATAGGTCTCGGGTCCGAGACTTACAGGAATACAGTTGTGTTAAAAATTTTCTTAGGAGAGCTTTACCGCCCTTGTGGTCCGACCCAGCTCGGAGGATTAGTCTTGCCTTTGTGGTCCGACCCAGCTCGGAGGATTAGTCTTGAGCTTTTAGGCTCGGAGACACTTTTGGAAAACAAAAAAAAAAAAAAAGCATGATAAATTTTCGGAAACTCGTTCAAGAAATTAATAGATTTTCTATGGAAAGGTTTTGATTAAAGCAGTAGTCCCTAATTTGGAAATGATTATGACATGTCCAACAGATATTAAAGTTGCATTCTCATCTATTCATCTTTGGCTAGGGCGGCTTTGAGAAATCATTAAATGGTGTAGAATAAGTGAAGATAAAAAATTAATGATTTGGATATATTTTTAGAGATTAAAAAAAAGGTTCAAAATTTCAAAGGTTAAAAATCTGAAAAAGTGTTTTGATGCTGCCAAAATTAGCGCCATGGTCACGTGGGTAATCTGATCAGAATGATTCTGATATATGGACTTGTGTAGAGATTGTGCAGGCAATCAACCTGAAACCAAGGCAAAAGGTGGTCACTAAGTTGGGGGTGTGCCAGCAAAGCCCCTTCGATGCAAGAGTGAACAATGGCGTATGAGAGTGTGAGCGCCCTGATCCACAGATCGTCTCTGGGCTTTTTTGCCCTTATTTTGTGATTTTTTTCTATATAATTTTATGGTTTGATAAACATGAAAAACATGCTCATCTTTGAAAACAGAGTCGTCACTCTCGTTTATAAAGTAAACGAGAGAAAAACTTTAGATTATGGGTTCGGGAGCCAAGTTACAATTTGGGAAGGTTTTACGCATCCAATTCGCCCTTTCAGTCTCTATACATTTGCATGCTCGTATTTAATTATTGCAAGTTTGTTTTATTTATAGAATATATATTGCATGTATTTACAATGTATTTAAAATAATTACATACATATTCAAAATGTATTTACATATCTAAACTAACGAACAAAAGGGGTTACCTTCTGTCGTTTTACAGAAATCGGGCCACGTTCTAGGCCGTTGTATTATACCAGATCAAGCTAGCTCGTAGCCTAATCGTTGTGCTCCCACTGCTACCAATCGAGGAAAGGAAGACTTTACGTTTTTGAGATAGAGTCAATACTCTTTTTTCTTTTCCTTCTCTCTTTTCTTCCTCAAAAAGAGGCTTGAGAGAGAGAGAGAGAGAGAGAGAGAGAGAGAGAGAGAGAGAGAGAGAGAGAGAGAGAGAGAGATGTGTGTGTGTATGTGTGTGTCAGGGAGAGGATTGAACATATGTTGAAGGAGAGAGCTGATCATCTCCTTATATAGGGGAGCCTGGGCTGAGATATTTAATGAAACTCTCGGGGCCAAGCAAGAAGGAAACTTCCTCTGCCTTCAAAGTCTTCAGCAGCCGACGGCTAAGCTTTGAGGACAAAATACATGTTTTGTGCGCGGCGGACCTGGCATGGTGCCCACGCACCAAACCCTGTTTTGTGGTATTGGCGCACTAGAAATGTCTTCATCGCACCAAACCCTGTTTTTGGCTTTTTCAGGCTTTGTGTTTTGCACTTTGGCCCTTTTAAGCTGTGTATCTTCAGTTTAGACCCTTGATGTTGATCTAACGAAAGGTTCTTTGTGTGTCGGACGTCATTAGTCCTGTTGCATCTTCGAGTTTAACCCTTGATGTTGTTCTAACCGAAGTTTGTTGTATTTGTTGGACGTTGGCAGTCTGTTGTGTATGTTGTTTCCTGAAATAATCATAGAAACATGTGTTAGTCCATTTGTAAATAAACAGTTGTTTATTAGACAATTCGTATAATGTAGGTGTACGAATTCTGGGTGTCTACAGAGCCCCTCGACTACGTTTGCTTAGAAGTAAGCGAGCGTCGTCGAAAAAGAATAGACATCTTCGTACTAGCAGTTGGATGGTCAAACTCTGCATCAGAGTTTGTGTGACCATATATATATGTGTGTGGGTGATAACATGTGTCCAAAAGCGATCGGATATCCAGGGGAGACTACTTACGTATCTCTATAAAGAGAATCAGGTCAAAACGTAGTTCAAATCTCTTCAGGGAAGAAATTTGAAATGTAATCTGTTGGGGATGAGCGACAGGGTCTGCGCTGTGGTGACCGGATCTCCAGGGGAGACTGCTTACGTATCTCTATAAAGAGAATCAGGTCAAAACGTAGTTCAAATCTCTTCAGGGAAGAAATTTTATTTTTTGAATGTTCATTGTATGAAGGGGTGACAGGGTCTGCCCTGTGGTGACCGGATCTCCAGGGGAGACTGCCTACGTATCTCTATAAAGAGAATCAGGTCAAAACGTAGTTCAAATCTCTTCAGGGAAGAAATTTGAAATGTAAAGATGTAGTGTGTGAATGGTTCACTTCCGGACCCCGGGTCTATACCCGTTGGAAAATGACCAAAAGAAAACTGTACCTAATGCAAAATGAGGCAAATTGCAGTTTAGGATAAGCTGTAAATTGACATAAAATAAAGATACTATTTTTGTGTGGCATCCGGGGGACGGATTCTGATCTGTGTTGGACGGCAGGGCCGTTGAGCAGTTGAATTCCATATGCCTCAGGCTCAAACCTGTGGGGGAAACGACCGGGTAACTGGGTATGCAAACGTGTGTGAATGCACTGCAAAGCGGCGTCCAGGGGACACTTTGTTGGGCATGATGCGTACGTCAATTGGCGATGCATCTGCTGAGATATGCTGTATAGAGTCTCATGGGGATTCTGCTGGAAATGATGGATTAGATGGCAAGCTGTTGGAAGTAACTCCGCTGAGGATTGCTCTCGAAACAATGTTGATGGTGGACTTCCGTTAGGGCATCACGTTAACGACCGTTAGTTGGACGTTAAGTTGTCGTTAGAAGGACTTGGGGGTGTAAATTGTAAAATGCTAAAACTTGGAGGGAAAAGGGAAAATTTCTTTTCTTCTTAAGAGAAGAACACGGCAGTAGCAGCAACATTGTTGCTGCCGTGCCTCTCTCTCAACTCTTCAAATCTTCTCCGATTTCTTCCAAGTTTCTTCCAAAATCGCTCAAATTTTTTGAGGTTTTTCGCTTCAAAATTGTTTCTAGCGATAATGACCAAAAATTCGGACTCCGAAAATAAGATTTTTGGTGATGTGGGTGCCGATGGTGAAGAAGCCGACGAGGTGATGGCCCAAAATCAGGTCCGCTATCCGTTCTCGGATAGTAATCCTAACGACATTCATCGTGACCGGAGCAGTCACATCTCTTCTTTGGATCCACCCGCGGTGAGTTTTCAGAAAACCCATTTGTTCAACAAAGTATGCTAAATTTGAAATTTTTGTATGATTTGCTGGACTCTTGATGTTAATCCTGCAATTGTTAGTATCCAAGTAGCAAATATATGTTGTTGCATGTTGAATTTAAGCGAAAAATGTGAATTTATACAATATGGGTATAAACAAGCATGTATCACACACCTTGTAATGCATTGTTAAGATGATCATTGTGAGTTATGGTATTTTTTAGATGTGTTATAGGTGTTGTGTAATCAACCTAGGAATGGCCAAATGATCAAACCTAGGAAATATAGTGAAATAGAGGTGACTGGACTGTTAAAAGCTTGGCATGACCGTGCGCCTATTCATGGCACGTGCGAGAGCCAACGAAAGTTGGGTTTTGAACGTTAAGCTTGGCACGACCGTGCGCTTTATATGGCACGGCGTGCAAGAGTGGACAGAAACTTGGGTTTTGGCCGTACAAGTTGGCACGACCGTGCGCCTTTTTATGGCACGGCCGTGCGAAGTGTACGGACAGCACATTACTGACTTTATAAATCTTGGCTTTTGACCCTTGGACCCTTGGCTAAAAGTATTGTACCTTGGTTTGACCTTTTGACCATATTTATGTCATTCTAGACACAATACACTTCATTCTTGCATGTTTCTTCCTTGAAAACCTAGAGAGCTTAAGTGTGGGAGATTGAGTGTGAGACTAGTATGTGTGTTCTACTCCTTATCATCCACCCATTGGATCATCCATGCAAGACCACCAAAGTATTGCTAAAGACTAGGAGACTCCATTACCAAGCTTGGATTGTTAATTTGTTGGTTTGATTTTCTACTTTGAAGGTAAGTTACTAAACCCCCTATGTATGTTAAAATTTGTTACATGTATGGATGTTTGTAAACATGCATGACTTGAATTGTTGTTGAATTCATGTTGAAAGGTTATGTTGATGAGAATTACATGTTATTATGTGAAAGACATGGTTTAGTTGGTTTAAATTGTGTAGAGATTGATAATCACCAAAGTAGTGAACTAAAGAACATGTTAGAGGCTTTAAATGGTGAAAATTACATATAGCAATTATATCCAAATTTTATGAACTTAATGAAATGACACCAAAAGTGGATTTTTGGGAAGATTATAATTCTCCGAATCACTAATTAAATTACTATGAAAATTAGAGTTCAATTGGTGTAGAATTTGGTCCTCCGAGTATTTGATACTGGTATATTAGAGACTTGTGAATTAGCTCTAATGTTGTATTTTAAAGTCCTTGAAATTTATGGGTGATGATCACATGTTGTAGAATAATATGAACTACATGTATTTGTTAAGTTCACTACTTTTGAACTTGACGGTTAGTTTCATGAGTAGAGTAAGAATGCCTGCTTATGTGTTGTGTAAATCCAGCTGGCGTCGTCGTACTAACGTTATGGTGGAACGACATATAGTCACCATATAGTCTTTACAAATCAATGTTTGTAATCGCTCTATGTCGCCGTACCGGTTATCACACACCCTCTTCTGTTGGCCACAGTTGAGATGTAGCCCCATTGTTGTAGCAATACGCCCGACTTTAGCTTGCTAGTTTCCGACTGGTGTAGTCGATGGAATACTGATGCATCCCACAAGAGTATCGGTCCACGTTTTGTTGTTTTCACGTATTGCAGGAGTAAACGTTGAAGCAGAAAGAGATATAATATCCTTTGTAACGTGATTTATTTATAAGCACTTATGTGTTAATCAAGGTGCTATGTGAGTTGAATAATTTGTATATCAATGAAGATGATACATGTCTTGTTATGGTACATGAATGTTAATACCATGTTATGATTTATATCTTAAGCATTATGCCATGTCATATAGTTGCATTTAGTAACTTATTGAGTTTCGACTCACCCCGTTTATTGTTTATTGTTTTTCCTTAGATCCGAGCCAGCCTAGCGGTTCCCGGTGAGGACGGATAGCTCGAGTCATCTCTGGAGATTTTCTTTTGGGTTTCGATAGTATTTCTTTTGGTAAGGACGTGGTTATGTAAAGTTATATCGACTTTGCTTGGGTAGTACTCGGCGTTTGTAAAAACGATGTATTCTTTTGGTAGCCGACATGTGTATGTCGTGCTTGTGTATAACCTCGTTAGAAATTCCGTTTCTTTCCCGAGCATGTTATAGCTCGTGGGTTATGTTGTGGTTCCGGCATGTTGTGGCCGATGTTGTTAGTAGTTTTCTTTCCCGAGTTGTAAACTCGTGGTTATTACTAGTTGGTTTCCGGCTATGTTAACGCCGAAGATTATTTATACTTGTTTAAATCAGGTTTGTTTTTTATCCGCTGTGTTTTGGTTGTATGTACGGGTGGTTACACCATGTGCTTTCCTTATTTGGTTGTGTCGTTATGTTGTTTTGGCGACCCGACCCTGGGATTTCGTATAGAGATCCGGGTCGGGGCGTCACAGTTGGTATTAGAGCTTATGTTAGCTATTCGCCAAGATAGGTTCCATGGCCTAGGTGGGTATGGTTTTATTATTAAGATTTTTAACGTCGAGTGTTGTGTGTAGGTTAAAAATGGTGCTGCCTAGACACAGAGCGAGCACTAGTAGAGTCGGTACGAGTGCCGGAGGGAATAATGGTCAAGAGGAGGATGTTAATCGTCCGCAAATGACTCCCCCTGAACCGAACCAAGGGAATCCGAATGAAACTATGGCAGCTATCTATGAAAGAATGATGGGGCTTATGAATGAAATGACTCAGAGATTGAATACTGGGATAATGCCACCTCCTAATGTAGAAATACCCCAGCCTGAAGTGGAGGCTCCATAACCTGAAGTAGTGCCACAGCCAAAAGTTAGAAATGCACATAACCAATCCATGCCAAGTATCACATCAAAATCACGTATGGGCAATAGTACTAAATCAGCATGCAAGGCGTGATCACCTACAAGTATATCACAAGCCCGGTACACATCCGAAGCCAACATATGCTCCCCCAACGGGGTAGACACCTCAAGCACAAATGACAAAGACTGGGGCAACACACACAAGTTGTTCACAAAATGGGATGCAACATATGAATGCGAGGAGCCAGTATCTATAAGAACTCGGGCTCTAGTACTGAAGATAGAAAGACTACCTCCTATAACTGACGTGGACTCCGGCACTCCTCGCTGATCAAGTGCAAACACGCGACCCTGGACCTTAGGCCTACCGTCTCTATCACGTTTTGTGCCACTCGACTGTTGGTTGACACTCCTCGACTGACTACCTCTCGGCTTAGGGAAATTTTTCTTTAAATGCCCCGATTCACCGCAATTGTAACATATTCCCGACGGGTTTCCCGGTTTGCTCCAGCACTTGTCCTCCGTATGCCCTGGTCTCGAACAATAGCGGCATGTCAACTGACTATTCTGCTGTCCTTGAGAGTAAGTGTTACTGTTATTTCATCCACCAGATTGTTGTCTTGGTTGCCCATCCGTCTGTCCTCTGTTCTGATTCCCCCTCCTATTGTTATTGTTACTCCCCTGCCTGTTACTAGAACCTTGTCCTCGCCCATGTTGCTGCGATGATTGCTGAAAACTGTTCGCATTTCCTCTCCCTTTATGCTCCTCAATGTCACCCTCAATGGCGTAGGCGCGATCCACCGCATTCCGGTAATCTACTAACTGTAGGGAAAGTAGTTGTTTTCGGTATTCGGTCCTCAACCCTTTAATAAATTTCTGTGTTCTCCGTGCCTCATTCGGAACCAAGTAACTGCAATATTGGGCTAGTTCCGTGAACCTCGCCGAATACTGTGCCACGGTCATGCTGCCCTGTTCAAGGTCGTAGAATTCCCGTTCTCTCTTTTCTCGAACCACGGTTGGGACATACTGGGCCTTAAACTCTTTCAAAAAGTTAGACCAACTGGGCTGCACCCCTTGTAGTTCCCAGCTTCCTTGCAACACTTGCCACCAATGCTCGGCTGCGGCCTCAAGTTTGAACACGGCTAAGGTAACCTTATCCTCATCATTGCATCCCAGAGCTGCAAATATTTTGATAATGTGTTCGATCCACAACTCAGCTTTGGTAGCATCAGGCTCCCCCAAAAAAGCACGTAGCTTCATCTTCAAAAACCTCTCGATAGTCGTGGTATTGTTCCTGTTTCTAACTTCTGGTTGTGGCACTACTTCGGGTTGTGGAGCCTCCACTTCAGGCTGGGGTATTTCTATATTAGGAGGTGGCATCATCCCAGTATTCAATCTCTGAGTCATTTCATTCATAAGCCCCATCATTCTTTCATACATAGCTGCCATATTTTCATTTGGATTCCCTTGGTTCGGTTCAGGGGGAGTCATTTGCGGGCGATTAACATCCTCTTCTTGACCGTCATTCCCTCCGGCACTTGTACCGACTCTACTAGTGCTCGCTCCGTGTCTAGTCAGCACCATTTTTAACCTACACACAACACTCGACGTTAAAAATCTTAATAATAAAACCATACCCACATACGCCATGGAACCTATCCTGGCGAATAGCTAACATAAGCTCTGATACCAACTGTGACGCCCCGACCCGGATCTCTATACGAAATCCCAAGGTCGGGTGGCCAAAACAACATAACGACACAACCAAATAAGAAAGGCACGTGGCGTAACCACCCGTACTTACGACAAAACACAACTTTTAAAACCTGATTTAAATAAACAAGTCTTCGGCGACACCAAAGCCGGGACCCAACAACTAAAACCACAAGTCTAAGACTTTGGATATAAAACAATAACGACAATGATAACAACATCGGCCACAACATGCCAGAATAAACTGAAACCACGAGCTACAACATGCTCGGAAGAGAAACTGAACTTACTACGAAGTTAAATATACAAGCACGACATACATACGTCAGCTACCAAAAGAATATATGGTTTACAACACAACAAGTACTACCCAAGTAAAGTTTACATAATCGTCGTCCTTATCAAAAGAAATACTATCTAGGATTAGGATTCTTGAGCTCCCAAACACAGCGATTCGCAAGCTAGCACGAACCTTATTCGACCTCACCGTGAACTTTCGGGTTAACTCGGATCTAAGGAAAAACAATAAACAATAAACGGGGTGAGTCAAAACTCAATAAGTTACTAAATGCAACTACATGACATGGCATAATGCTCAAGATATAAATCATAACATGGTATTAACAATCGTGTACCATAACAAGACATGGATCATCTTCATTAATATACAAATTATTCAACTCACACAGCACCTTGTTTAACACATAAGTGCTTGTAAATAAATCACGTTACAAAGGATATTATATCTCTTTCTGCTTCAACATTTACTCCTGCAATACATGAAAACAACAAAACTTGGACCGATACTCTTGTGGGATGTATCAGTATTCAATCGACTACACCAATCAGAAACTAGCAAGCCAAAATCGAGCGTATTGCTACAACAATGGGGCTACATCTCAATTGTGGCCAACAGAAGAGGGTGTGTGATAACCGGTACGGTAACATAGAGCGATTACAAACATTGATTTGTAAAGACAATATGTCGTCCCACCATAACGTTAGTACAACGACGCCAGCTGGACTTACACAATACATAAGCAGGCATTCTTACTCTACTCATGAAAATAACCGTCAAGTTCAAAAGTAGTGAACTTAACAAATAACATGTAGTTCATATTATTCTACAACATGTGATCATCACCCATAAATTTCAAGGACTTTAAAACACAACATTAGAGCTAATTCACAAGTCTCTAACATACCAGTATCAAATACTCGGAGGACCAAATTCTACACCAATTGAACTCTAATTTTTGTAGTAATTTAATTAGTGATTCGGAGAATTATAATCTTCCCAAAAATCCACTTTTGGTGTCATTTCATTAAGTTCATAAAATTTGGGTATAATTGCTATATGCAATTTTCACCATTTAAAGCCTCTAACATGTTCTTTAGTTCACTACTTTGGTGATTATCAATCTCTACACATTTTAACCAACTAAACCATGTCTTTCACATAATAACATGTAATTCTCATCAACATAACCTTTCAACATGAATTCAACAACAATTCAAGTCATGCATATTTACAAACATCCATACATGTAACAAATTCTAACATACATAGGGGGTTTAGTAACTTACCTCCAAAGTAGAAAATCAAACCAACAAATTAACAATCCAAGCTTGGTAATGGAGTCTCCTAGTCTTTAGCAATACTTTGGTGGCCTTGCGTGGATGATCCAATGGGTGGATGATAAGGAGTAGAACACACACACTAGTCTCACACTCAATCTCCCACGCTTAAGCTCTCTAGGTTTTCAAGGAAGAAACATGTAAGAATGAAGTGTATTGTGTCTAGAATGACTTAAATATGGTCAAAAGGTCAAACCAAGGTACAATACTTTTAGCCAAGGGTCCAAGGGTCAAAAGCCAAGATTTACAAAGTCAGTAATGTGCTGTCCGTACACTTCGCACGGCCGTGCCACAAAAAGGCGCACGGTCGTGCCAACTTGTACGGCCAAAACCCAAGTCACTCTCGCACGGCCGTGCCATATAACGGCCATATAAGGCGCACGGTCGTGCCAAGCTTAACAATTCAAAACCCAACTTTCTGTTGGCTCTCGCACGGCCGTGCTATGAATAGGCGCACGGTCGTGCCAAGCTTTTAACAGTCCAGTCACCTTTATTTCACTATATTTCCTAGGTTTGATCACTTGGCCATTCCTAGGTTGATTACACAACACCTATAACACATCTAACAATCACCATAACTCACAATGATCATCTTAACAATGCATATAAGGTGTGTGATGCATAAACCAACAAATACAACAAGAATTAAAACATGTTTAATCTAACATGATATTCTAGCAAACTTTAAACACCCATACTAACATGTTAACATGCAACAAAATAAGCACATAGGTCATAGATAAGCCTAGGGTATTACAAAAGTCATCCAACCTTTCGTTTTATTTTCGGTTCTTTGAATTTAATTAACAAACCTTATTTCTGTATAATAGATAGTGTATTAGTATAATTTTGTAATTGACACTATGACTCAATAAATAAGGTGTTGTTATATAAAATTAGATATTTTGGGTTCGACCTTAGCGGAGTCATCCAACCTTCATTTTATTTTGGATCCACTGAATATACTTATAAAAAAAAATGTTTGTTGACCATTAACATTGTATAATAGATAGTTTATTAGTATAATTTTGTAATTGACACTATGATTCAATGAATAAGGTGTATGACTCAATGAATAAGGTGTTGTTATATAAAATTAGAGATTTTGGGTTGGACCTTAGCGGAGTCATCCAACCTTCATTTTATTTTGGATCCGCTGAATATACTTATCAAAAAATAAAAATAAAAGTTTGTTGACAATTAACATTTTTAACTAGGTCATTAAAAAAGTAAAAAATGCTTAGATTGAAATACAAATCCAATTATAATAAACATTGGGTAGATTATAACAATATTCTAAGTAAAAATCAGGTTCTATTGATATTGTATTCAAAAGATGCAAACAAAGTATATATTTTTTTATTTTTTATTTTTATTTTTTTGAAAGAGGATCAATAGTTGTTCCCCACTTACCCCTTTGGTGACTCGAACCCATGACCTATCGGTTATAGGTGAAGCGTCTTACCAACGAAGTATATTGTTTTTGTTGTAAATTGTGTATAAATCGGTGCAGAATAGTAATTTTTAATAATTAGTTGAAACTTATTTTGTCTTGTATGTTTGTAGATGTTGCACTTTTTCAATACTTTGAATGATAAAAAGTCAAAATATATTTGCGTAAAATTATTATTTTATATTTCAACAAGGGCCCCTTTTTTTTCTTATTGCCCTGGGCCCCCAAAAGTTCAAGACCCGGCCCTAGGTAGGGTGTGTGGGGATCTTTGTAGTTGCACTGTGCTTCGTCTATTGGAAATTACGTGGCCCGTAGTTGCATTGGTGATGAAGTACGTTTCTTCCAACGTTAACTCCATTGTGTACTTTGTTACGTAGGAATGATTTGATGATGAATTCCAACATTCTTCCACACTTCTCTCTTTAAACTATGAAATTGTTGGTTGGGTTCTGATTTCATCCGCACAGCTTTAAAGGTTCCATGGGACATGAGTCGATAGTTGTGATACCATCAGAGACAGTGAACCAATGCTACAAGACAAGAACACAAATGGATGAGACAAGACTGACTCAAAATTTAAGAAGAAAAATGAAGGAAAAGATTAAGGGGGAAAGTCAAAAACGGCCTAGTCAAACCCCTTGAGATCTTATATGGCTTAACTTATTTCGAAACAACTTATATGACCTTTTTTCTTTAAAATAACTATATTACCCTTATAGCTTCACTTCAACACTTCACAAGGCCTCAGTAGGAAATGTCCATAATGCCCTTTTCTTTATCTTAAACCCATATTAAGGCCTCAATAGCTCTCTCTCTCTCTCTCTCTCTCTCTCTCTCTCTCTTTCTCTCTCTCACACACACACACACACACATACACACACTCTCTCTCTCTCTCTCTCTCTCTCTCTCTCTCTCTCTCTCTCTCTCTCTCCCCCTCTCTTTCTAAAATTCAAATCCCTAAAATTCCATTCATTGCCCGTTCACAACTCATCGTTCATCCGTACGCGTGAGTAATTTTTTCTTTGGATTCAGGTTTGTCTTTCGCCTCGCCCCTGCATTATGTTAATTCAGTTCAATGCATTCATTTTACTACAAATTCTACTGAAATATTTGATCTGGGTGACGTATTTCCTATTTGAAACTAAGTTAGATGTGTTGTTTAATCTATAATTAATCGGTCATTAAACATCATTTGAATAATCGTTTAAACGAAACTTATCGCACGTTTAAACGAGTGTTAAACGACTATTAATTTGCATAAACAAATGTCATTTAAAATTTTAATTGATCTTTACTAGTCGTTTAATCGACACCATCTCTCTTAACTAACTCAACGACAATTCAAAACATCCCCTTTTGTCAATGTTTAAAGGATACTAGTTGACCTTAAGTGGTCGGTTAAACGACCTTAATTTTGTAACTAACTCAACCAACATTTAAAAATTTCGTCGTTTAAACGACAAAGTTAATGTTGTTTAAACGACAAATGCAATATCATTTTTTCTTTTTTTCTTTTAAACGACAAAGTGAATGTTTTTTAAACGACAAATACAATATCAATTTGTTATTTTTATTTTAATATAAATATATATATGAAACTGCAATCTTATTTTACAATTTTACTGAACAATTTTTCTATGCATTGCAGATGTCTTCCCCTTATTGGACTACTATTTGTTATTTTGGACATTTTGTTGAGGATGAAAACAAAGTATGGTCCTGGAAATTAAGTGACAGCTCGATGACCGTAGGATTTCCACTAAGTATAGACACTTCATACGAAGAATTATATGCTACAGCACAAAATATTTGTAAAGTTGATGATATAGAGATTGGTTTTCTTAGTCCAGGAAATCCATGTTTTCAAGTTCCTGTCTGGATTACTTCAAATGACCATGTCAAATAGTGCTTCAATTTCAATAAACAAGGGTATTATGCTCCCATTTGTATTACCATTTTGAGCCAAGAATAAAATAATTTATTTGGTTGTGGCAGGCAACGTGAAGGAAATGAGGGAATTGGTATGCAATCGGAAGAAGGCCAGAAGAGAATAATAGAGTTGGTGGTGGTGGTGCTTTTACGGAACCGAAAAAAATAATGGAGTTGGTGGGGGCTCTGATCAAAATGTGAATGCCTTCAATACACCGCCGAGATATGATTTTAGTCAAGAAAATAACTTCACAAATGAGCATCTTATTTCTTCAGTGGGAAGTACATCGCGATTGGTACCCATAGACTTTGATTTGAAGGTTGTCCAAGTATTCAATAACAAGAGAGAGCTTCAGGAAGCTGTGCTCATGATCGCATTGCAATACAACTTCCAATTCAAAACAAAAAAATCGAACAAGAGTGTATACACAGTTGTGTGTGTCGATGATAATTACACATGGCGTTTGCGAGCAACAAAGTACTCAGAATGTGATTATTTTCAGGTTCGAAAATATACAGTTGAACATACTTGCCCTCTAAATATGTCCACTGCTTATAGACAAGCAACATTGTGGTATATTGGAAAACATATCTCACCAAGGTTCGAGGACCGCAACACTACCTATAGGCCTACATCACGAATGACGTTCGTCGAGACTTTGGGGTGCAACTAAGTTATCAAAAAGCGAGAAGGTTTAGAGAATCTGCTTTAACACAAATAAGGGGTTCACCTGAGGATAGTTACACTAAGTTGGCCGCATATCCATAACTTGATTGTCTACTTTTTAGAGCGTGACAGTGAAAACCACTTCAAGTACTTCTTTTTGGCTTACGGTCCCTGCATTATTGGATTTCACCATGCTATGCGTCCAGTAGTTGTTGTCGATGGAACATTCCTTACTGAAAGATATAAAGGTACGTTGATTATCGCTACCTGCCAGGAAGGAAATATGCAGATATATCCTCTTGCGTGGACCATTGTTGATTCTGAGAATGATGCTTCGTGGCTTTGGTTTTTTACGGAAGTTGAAAAAAGTAATAGGTGATGATGATGGACTTGTTGTGATATCTGACCGACATAAAAGTCTTATCAGTGCTTTCAGAGCTGTTTTTCAAAATGCACGTAATGCGCATTGTATCTATCATATAAAAGGCAACTTAAGGACTGTAACTCGAAAGACTGACACTATCTCACTTTTTAAGAAAGCGGTGGATGCTTATACCACTGATGAGTTTCGCAAGCATGTCCCAAATTGAGAAAACTGATGAGAAGGGGTAGAAGTATCTTACGAAACAAATTTCGAAACTTGGGCCCGGTCACATTTCAAAGGAGACCGTTACAATATCACGACCTCAAACAATGCAGAGTCTTTGAACTTAGTGTTTAGAAAAGCCCGACAGACTTCTATACTTGCACTGTTTGATAGTATTTGGAAAAAGTTGCAGGCTTGGTTTTGTGAGAGGCGTGAGGACGCACGAATTGTCCAAGAAGTTCACGGCTGAACCCATTGATACGTACAACTATGTGGTGAGGAGCGGTACCAAGAACTTCATTGTTAATTTTAAAGGGAGTACTTGCACTTGCAGAAAATTTCAATTAGATCACATACCATGCGAGCATGTAATAACATCGGCGAAACAGAGAAGTTTTTCGATCTACTTGATGTGCTCAGCATTTTATACCGCTGAGTGTTGGAGAGTGGCATATGTCGGAACAATCTTCCCGGTGCCAAATGAAGATGAATGGAACATTCCAGACAATATTAAGGAAATGACGATCTTGCCACCTTTAGTCCAACCACGAGGTGGACGTCGTAGAACAACGAGGATACCGTTAACTGGAGAGTTTCCATCGAGACAAAAATGCAGTAGGTGCCAAAAAGTAAGGCACAACAGACTGTCATGTCATGATCAAACACCTATGAACGATAGGCAATCACATATTTAGTAACTATTTGAATTTAATTCAAGAATTCAGCGTATTGAATTTAGTTTGGATTGTATTTGTATTTAAATTTAGTAATTGTCTATGTATTGTTTAGAAGTTTAAATTGGATGTTTAAACGCTAAAGATTCTTTGATCATTCAATTTATTTTATTTTATTCCAGAATTCAGTCTATTTACTGTCTCTTCCTGTTCGTTTAATGAATGGAAAATCAGTAGTTTATGTTACTCTAAACGATCACCTATTAAACGTATAAACGTCTATATAATAATGTTTGATCGTTTAATTTATTTTAGTTGATCGTTTAGAAGTTTAAATAGGATGCTTAAACGCTATATATTTTTATAAAACTTATTTTGGATTAAATGATCGTTTAAACGATCACCATGAACGATTAAACGCTATATATTTTTATAAAATTTCTTTCTGAATTTTATTGAATTCCATTTGGCGGGAAATAAAGGTAAGACTTTTTGGTGGGAAATAAACGTTTAAACGTTTCTTTACAAACGTTTAAACAATATGGCCTAAAATGTTTTGAAATATTTCTGAATTTTTTAAAATTCCTTTTGGCGAGAAATAAAGGAAAGACGTTTTGGTGGAAAATAAACGAAATATAACGATATGTCTTAACGAAACATAACGACATATCTTAACTTAGCGAAACATAACGATATGTCTTAACGAAACACAACGACATGCCTTAACTAAGTGAAACATAACGACAGGTCTTAACTTAACATAACGACATGTCTTAATTTAACGAAACATAACGATATGTCTAAACGAAACATAACGATATGTCTTAACGAAAAATAACGACATGTCTTAACTAAGCGAACCATAACGATATGTCTTAATTTAACATAACGACATGTCTTAAGTTAACGAAACATAACGATATATCTTAACTTAATATAATGGCATGTCTTAACTTAACGAAATATAATGATATGTGATAACTTAACAAAACGAAATGTATTAACTTAACGAAACATAACGATCTGTCTTAACTTAACGAAACATAACGATATGTCTTAACTTAACGAAACATAAAGAAATGTCTTAACTTAACATAACAACTTGTCTTAGCTAAGCAAAACATAATGATATGTTTTAACTTAACATAATGACGTGTCTTAACCAAGCGAAACATAACAATATGTCTTAACGAGAAACATAACGACATGTCTTAACTTAGCGAAACATAACAATATGTCTTAATGAAACATAACAACATGTCTTAACTAAGCGAAATATAACGATTTGTCCTAACGTAACATAATGACATTTCTTAACTTAACGAAACATAACGATATGTCTTAACTTAATATAACGACATGTCTTAAATAAGCGAAACATAACGATGTCTTAACATAACATAACGACATGTCTTAACTTAATGAAACATGACGATATGTCTTAACTTAACATAACGACATGTCTAAACTAAGCAAAACATAACGATATATCTTAACTTAACATCACAACATGTGTTAACTTAACGAAACATAACGATATGTCTTAACTTAACATAACGACATGTTTTAACTAAGTGAAACATAACGATATGTTTTAACTTAACATAACGACATGTCTTAACTTAACGAAACATAACGATATGTTTTAACTTAACATAAAGACATGTCTTAACTTAACATAACGACATGTCTTAACTAAGCGAAACATAACGATATGTCTTAACTTAACATAACGACATGTCTTCACTTAACGAAACATAACGATATGTCTTAACTTAACATAACGACATGTCTTAACTTCACGAAACATAACGATATGTCTTAACGAAACATAAAGACATGTCTTAACTAAGCGAAACATAACAATATGTCTTAACTTAACACAACGACATGGCTTAACTTAACGAAACATAACGATATGTATTAACTTAACATAACGACATGTTTTAACTAAGCGAAACATAACTATCTGTCTTAACTTAACATAACGACATGTCTTAACTAAGCGAAACATAAGGATATGTCTTAATTTAACATAACGACATGTCTTAACTAAGCGAAAGATAAGGATGTCTTAACTTAACATAAGGAGTCTTAACTTAACGAAACATAACGACATGTCTTAACTTAACATAACGACATGTCTTAACTATGCTAAACATAACGACATATCTTAACTTAACATAACGACATGTCTTAACTTAAAGAAATATAACGATATGTTTTAACTTAAGATAACGATATGTCTTAACATGGCGAAACATAACGATATGTCTTAACTTAACATAACGACATGTCTTAACTAAGCGAAACATAACGATATGTTTTAACGAAACATAACGACATGTCTTAACTTAGCGAAACATAACGATATGACTTAATGAAACATAACGACATGTATTAACTAAGCGAAACATCATAATATGTCTTAACTTAACATAACGACATGTCTTAACTTAACGAAACATAACGATATGTCTTAACTTAACATAACGACATGTCTTAACTAAGCGAAACGTAACGATATGTCTTAAGTTAACATAACGACATGTCATAACTTAACGAAACATAACGATATGTCTTAACTTAACATAACGACATGTCTTAACTTAGCGAAACATAACAATATGTCTTAACTTAACATAACGACATGTCTTAACTAAGCGAAATATAACGATATGTCTTAACGAAACATAACGATATGTCTTAACTTAGCAAAACATAACGATATGTCTTAACGAAACATAACAACGTGTCTTAACTAAGCGAAACATAACGATATGTCTTAACTTAACATAACGACATGTCTTAACTTAACGAAACATAACGATATGTCTTAACTTAACATAACGACATGTCTTAACTAAGCGAAACATAATGATATGTCTTAACTTAACATAACGACATGTCTTAACTAAGTGAAACATAACGATATGTCTTAACTTAACATAACGACATGTCTTAACTAAGCGAAACATAACGATTTGTCTTAACGAAACATAACGACATGTCTTAACTTAGCGAAACATAACGATATGTCTTAACGAAATATAACGACATGTCTTATTTACGCAAAACATAACGATATGTATTAACTTAACACAACGACATGTCTTAACTTAACGAAATATAACGATATGTCTTAATTTAACATAACGACATGTTTTAACTTAATGAAAGATAACGATATGTCTTAACTTAACATAACGACATTTCTTAACTAAGCGAAACATGACGAAATGTCTTAACTTAATGAAACATAACGATATGTCTTAACTTAACTTAACGACATGTCTTAAATAAGCGAAACATAACGATATGCCTTAACTTAACATAACGACATGTGTTAACTTAACGAAACATAACGATATGTCTTAACTTAACATAACGACCTGTCTTAACTAAACGAAACATAACGATATGTCTTAACTTAACATAACGACATGTCTTAACTTAACGAAACATAACGATGTGTCTTAACTTAATATAACGACATGTCTTAACTAAGCGAAACATAACGATATGTCTTAACTTAACATAACGACATGCAATTTTAACTTAACGAAACATAACGATATGTTTTAACGAAACATAACGACATGTCTTAACTAAGCGAAGCATAACGATATTCCTTAACTTAACATAACAACATGTCTTAAGTTAATGAAACATAATGATATGTTTTAACTTAACATAACGACTTGTCTTAACTTAACGAAACATAACGATACGTCTTAACTTAACATAATGACCTGAACATAATGATATGTCTTAACTTAACATAACGACATGTCTTAACTAAGCGAAACATAACGATATGTCTTAACTTAATATAACGACATGTCTTAACTAAGCGAAGCATAACGATATGTCTTAACTTAACATAACGACATGTCTTAACTTAACGAAACATAACGATATGTTTTAACTTAACATAACGACATGTCTTAACTTAACGAAACATATTGATACGTCTTAACTTAACATAATGACCTGAACATAATGATATGTCTTAACTTAACATAACGACATGTCTTAACTAAGCGAAACATAACGATATGTCTTAACTTAATATAACGACATGTCTTAACTAAGCGAAACATAACGATATATCTTAACTTAACATAACGACATGTCTTAACTAAACAAAACATAACGATATGTCTTAACTTAACATAACGACATGTTTTAACTTAACGAAACATAACGATATGTCTTAATTTAACATTTGACTTACTTTTTACTTTATCACTACTTGACTGAGAGATTGAAGAGTTGAATAACGAAGGAGAGACTGAAGGACGACTCGAAATTCAAGGTATGCAAACTTGGTTTGATGTCTTGAAATTAGGGCTTTTGTTCGATAAACATTTCAAATTATGATTATTTCTTTACAATCCCTAATTTGTGATGTAAAATTAGGGGGTTTTGTTAGTCACAGTAGCATTTGAAGCAGCATGACCCACTCGTTGTGCAAAGATATCAAAATTGGGTTGAGAAATGTTGTAGTTGTAGATGATGCGACTGCTGGTAAAAGTTGAATACAAATAATTGTTACATTGTATTATATGCTAAAAGTAACTCAGCTCGTGATACCGTATAGTTTGTATTAACATGCTTTTTGTCGTTAAAATAGGCACCTGGAGTTACTGATGGACTTGCTGTTACTGATGGACCAACTACAACTACAACTACATCGAAAGTGTGTGGAAGTGCACCAAAGAGAAGGTCACAAAGGATTGAGAAGTACGTGTGGAAGCGCAAGTGCCAAGAGAATAATAGAGTTGTTATAGTGATTAATGATTAAATGTCAATCGTTTAAACTTTTTATCTAGTCGTTTAAACTTTTGATTTGGTCATGTAATATTTAAATGTTCATTTAGACTTTTGATTTGGTCATGTAATGTTTAATGTTTATATATGTCAATCGTTTAAACTTTTTATCTGTTAATGTTTAATCTTTTTATTTGATCGTTTAGAAGTTTAAATTGGTTGTTTAAACGGTAAATATTCTTATAGTTTATATCTTTTGGATTAAATCATCATTTAAACGATCACCATAACCTTTAAACATTAAGACTGAAATTTTTAAAAATATCTTCTGAATTTTTTTGAATTCCTTTCGGTGGGAAATAAATGTTGAGTATATTATATTATATCTCCCTTCTTTATTCTATCTCTCTTACTCTCTCTTAATCTCTCTCTCTCTCTCTCTCTCTCTCTCTCTCTCTATCTATTTATATATATATATTTGTTTATTCTTTATTGAATAATTCATGACTTCATCTTCAACAATTGGCTCGGCTTAACAATAAAGCAGCAAATCTCGAGATACATTTTGTAGATGTGGCTTGAGAGCTCCAGAATGGACGTCATTGACCAGAATACACCCAGGAATGAGGTTTAATGGATATCCAAAATACAAGGTATTCGACTTTTATTTTGTTCTTTCTGTAGCAAAAGGGATTATAATATTTTTGATATGTTCAATTGTCCATTTGTAGGACCCCCAAAAGAATTATGGGTACTTTGAATGGGTTGATCAATTTTCTAAGAAAGCGATTGAGGTAATCAACGAACATAGAGATGAGGTACATGATTTGCAAATGAAAATTTCAAAGATGGAAGTGAAGTTGTCCAAGAAAGAACTGAGAAATTTATCTCTAAATAAAGAAATTGAAAGGCTTGAGCTTGAGTTGAGAAGGCTAAAACAATAAAATGATTGGAAGAAGATGTACATGGGAATGGTTTTTATTTTAGTTATTGTAAATGCCTATATTATTTATGTGCTTAGAAATGATAGGAAAGGACAGTTGATGTTGCCTTAACGAAATGTGGTTTAAACAAAATGTGAGTTGATGTTGTATTATTTATGTCAGTCGTTAATGTTTCTATAAATGACTCTCGTTTAAACGTCTCCATCAAGTGGTTTAAACGCTTTTCTCTTTCTATTGCTTAAACAATAATCGACACTTCATGTATAGCCGTTTAACATCCATTCAAATAAATAATACTCAACAAAGCTGAAATATTTTTATATTATAAAAGCCAAATTTTTCATTGGCATAAGAAGTACAAGAAAAAAAGAAGAAGGAAATTAACCTAAACATTATTATTACTAGAATAGCTTGATTCTTCAACCTCAATAACATGTACAGACTCCTTTGCAACAAGAAATGCATCATACATTTTTAACAGGGGAGTTGGGTGCACAATACATTTACGGATTGCATCTTCATCAAACCAATAGGTCAATCGTTTCATCAATTCAACTACTTGACTTTGTATTGCATCACGTTCTCTCTCCATGTTGTTGTTGTTTGGTGTAGAATCAGCCATAAAATTATCGTGATGAAGTATTTTTAGAAAATGAATGTTTGAGAATCGCTTGTTTGAATTCAGCATCTAGAATTTATAATAATACTGGGAGTCTGAACAGTCATATTTGGGACACTCAACAGTCTCGATTTTTTAAATGTACATTTAAATGGACACCTCCACGTTTAAACAATAATTCAAAAATATAAACGTTAAGGAATGAACCGACATTCACGTTTAATACCAACATTCACGTTTAATCGGCCATATTTTACATTTAATCGACATTATGTATTTCATGTTATTTTTAGCAAATACATCATATAGTTTTATCGATGCTTTATTATATTTTTATATAGCCGTTTAACATCCATCCAAATAAATAATACTCAACAAAGCTTATATTTTTATATATTCTAAAAGCCTCTTAACAGAAATGCATAATACATTTTGAACTGACATAAGAAGTATAAAAAAAAATAGAAAAAAAAAGAAGGAAAATAACCTAAACATCATTATTATTAACACTAGAATCGCTGGATCCTTCAAGGTCATTAACAGGTATGGCTACTTTGCATCAAGAAATGCATCATACATTTTGAACAGAGGAGTTGGGTGTAGAAATGGGTAAGTGAGCATATCTTTATCGAAGGACGGTATCAATCTTTTGATCAATTCAACAGCTTCACGATGAATTGCATCATGTTCTCTTTTCATTTGGAAAGAGAATGTTAGGAATATGCCTGTAAATCAGCTAATATATATGTATGCATATTCCAACACAGTGATTTGCTTGTTCCCATTACAACGCATGTTTCACAAGTGGCTAAAAGGGCTGCGTACCGGTTAGTGTGGCAGCTTGTTGAAACAATGCATAGGTCATTAGACTAGGAAGTCTTTGTACATATCCGAGTCTTTGTCCTACCAAATTGATGACAACTTTCATATGGATTAGCTCTTCAATTGCCAGCTGATGTGACCATCGGCAAATGTCTCACTAGCAGACATTTCCTTTAGCTATGACTGCCTATTAGCTATCTCTACAATCAGCAGTTCCAAAATGGCAGATCTTAGTATCGGCCAAGTCCCTCATCAGAACAACTGCAGAGAAGCTGATTATTCAAGAGGAACATCATGATCATCCGCGATCTCTACATCAGCAGTTCTATAATGGCAGATCTCAGTATCGGCCATGTCCTTATCGAACAAGCAGAGAAAGCGTAAGATCACGAGAAACATCGGTCGTCACTCAACACGCTACAAGTCAAAATAGATCCGTTGCAAGATCTCGACAAATCCAAGATACGCATCGATGTCTGCGCCTTCACGTTTATCCAAGAGACATTTCCTCTTACGTGTGTTTGCGGTCTTCAAAGCTTCATTTCCATAAAGGCCAAGCACGGGACGCTGCACTCGGTCAAAGCAATGATACGTCCAAATCGGTGGTGCATCCGAGCAAAGCTCGACACGTCCAAATCTGTCCAGCCTGTTTCACGGACCAGCTTCAAGAAACAATCCTAACTGAAGGTCTTTGCCCAACAGATCCAAAAATGTACTCTGCTGCATTATCAGATTCAGATCACCAACGGGCATAAACCTATTCAATACATCAACGGTCACCTCTTCTTCTCCAGCTTATATAAGAAGACTCTCATTATCATCTCCAAAGAGAGCAACAAGTGTATGCTTATGCTTGAGAAAGGTTGTGGTATTGTTCTTCATTTACTCAATCCAGAACCACACCATCAGAGTGAGAAAACACAAGTGTAAGAACAAACACTTTGTGTAAGAGTGAAAAGAAATTCCAAAGGCTGAGAAGCTCTGCTTGATCAAAAACTTCATTTTTGATTTGAGTTTCTTCTTCCTTCGAAGAACTCAGTCTCTTCAGTGGTCTCACCTCCATAATTCAGTAAAGAGACCAAGCACCTTGCAGATCGTTGAAGCCAGACCAAGCTTGAAGATGTCCGATGAAGAGCCAAAGCCTAATAATCCAGATTGCATTCATATCGGCAGACTTATACTACATTATAAGCTGTGTCGATTGTGCAATAAAGTGTCATCAGTTCTGGTCGAGTGCTTAGCACTCAGTTGTTCAAATACTTGCTATTTGAACAACTCCTAATATTCTCTTCTCACTACAAATCTATCGAGTTGAAACTACAGGAAGATTCCTCAATCAGTTTTGAGTACATCTTCTAATGTATTTTCGATAGATTTGACTTCGCTTTCTTCTTTTCTCCTTCCTTTTCTTAAGGAGATTGCTAGGATAGAGAGTCTAGGTTGATGTACTAAGCATGTTTGCCTTTGAGTAAACCTCTGCTGAATTTTAATATAATATATATGTTTGTTACATTCAGCCTTGATTTCTCTTTCTTGTATAATTTGTTTTATCTTGTGCAATCTGTTTAAGGAAAGTAATTGATGCATCTAATACAGATTTTAGTCAACTGTTAAGCTTTCTTTGAAATCAAACCTTACGATTACTTTAATCTTAATTGTTAGACTTATCTTTGTTTATTCTTCCGCTGCTCAAACTTATTTTCATCAGCTAAGTTCAACAAACATCTTCCGACTGCACGTTTCACATCTGCTGATCCATGATGTCCAAAGTCTACATCTGCTGATCTAGGATGTCCTATCTCTCTAACTTCGGATAAGCAGTCAGTATGAGGAAGATGAACTAATTGTATTAATCATTTCATCTATTCTTCAACTTATATGTAAAAATTGGATGAAATTTTTAATACATCAAGTATAGGCTATTCACCCCCCCTCTAGCCTATACACTGAGCAACCCTTGGACCTAACAATTGGTATCAGAGCTAGTACTCTGTAAACTTCATTCCAGGCTTAACAACCTGAGAGTTTAGATCCTGCTGCTCAGATTAGATGCATAGTCAAAAAGAGTCTGTTCCAAAATTTCGTATTCACAAAAACCTTTTTGACTGAGAAACCTGGAAGCCATTTGAAAACACCTTTTTCAAATCAAAATAAATTTTGTTTTCAAAAACATGTGAGAAAGAATATTGTGATGATTATGTGATCACTATAAGAAAATCTATCATATATCAGAATTACATTGATATCATGAAGAGAAGTACTATAGTGGAGATTGACTTGCTAAGGATTATGCATGCCTCATA
The DNA here is from genome assembly GCA_016624345.1 of Platycodon grandiflorus. NCBI lineage: Eukaryota > Viridiplantae > Streptophyta > Magnoliopsida > Asterales > Campanulaceae > Platycodon > Platycodon grandiflorus. The sequence goes on from CM028365.1 coordinate 43,592,818, forward strand.
AATCTATCTTTTAAACTTTGTTATATCCTATAGCAAATAGATTAAACTCATACATAATGGATGAATTACTTAGATTCACTTCTAAAATTTTGCTTTATTGACATAAGGCTAACGATTGCTTCAATCCAACACCTTCTCAAGAAAACTTCTCATAAAAGTTTAGAGCAAATGAAATAAGAAGAGTTTCAAAGGAAATTCAAAGGAAATCAAAGTTATGTCATCTCCAGAATCACTGAGATTATAAGCTCTTGGCCTAAGGACATCGATGATGAAATCGTCCTTCTTCAACGAAAAAGCCTCAGCCGAGCAAGAATACACTCAAAGAACCTATGCTCAACATTAGAACTGGTGCTTCAACAACTATGAGCAGACGCGTTCACAGAGTTTAATGAGGAAGTAACCCCAGCTTCTAATCTCTTAACTTTTTGGGTTACATATATAAGCTGTATTTTGAATGATTATTCATTTGTCATGCTTATTAAGTCTCATTTGTATTATTGGATTTCTAGAGCTATTTTTGGCTCATAAGTGTTGCTAACGATTTCTCTATGAGTACTTTAGACAGGAACTCATATGACAGAAAAGGTCAAACATGCAACATCACTCTCCATCGGCAGATAACAACATGGCTGCTGATTTATGAAGGACTGCTGATCGCTCATGAAAACTCACTCATGTCCTTCACTCACTCAAGGTCAAAATCCTCACCTATTGGACCTCAGAACTTCCATGCGAAAAATCCGATGATAAGTCCACAGAAGTGGATAAGGACCATCTCTTGTGCATACACAAAACAGGTCAGCTATTTGCTTGCAAATGACCTGTGCTCATGTCTGCTGAATTGATATGCTTATATATTATCAGACATACTGCATAATAACCTGTCATACTGCACCTTTATTGATATATCTGTTTGCTTGTATGACTTGCCTTATGCAAATGGTTTTCAAAAACTCATCAGCACTTTTCTTATCAGCTGATCTCAAACGTTTTTAAAACCCTGCAGTTGGCTGAATTTCCATATCTGCCAACCAACACTTCATAAGCTCAGTTTTATGTGCTGACTTATAGGAGTAAAAACCCTTTAATGACCTACTCTCTCAAGTCTATTAAAGGTGGAGACACACTTTTCGAAGATTGACTGCTTCGATTAAAGTTATGACTATTTTCAAAATCTTGGAAAACGACAAAACAGTCATTATCAATCCTTTCCAAGAATCTTGAGAATATCTAGACTTCACAGCCTATCCCTGTCAAGGCGTGATCAGAAGGACAACTCAACAGTAAATCTCCATTATTGGAAGTCCTTCAGTCTAACCTCCGTGAGTTTAAGTAAAGCTCCTTCTTCATCCAATCTCTACTATGAATAAACTCAAAAACTGCCTATAGATTACTCTCGATACAAAACGATGATTCAAAATCTCTCAAATGTTACTAAGTTTAAGTCCTAAGAATCTATCAAGTCAATTCCTCAACAACGGGGTATGATTTCTTCATATTCATTCAAAGTTGTTTCGATTTTATTTCTGTTACTTCACAAGAGCTGATCTAAATTTCTCTCAATAATGTATTTCCAAAAACCATTCATAAACTGTGAAAATCATTTTCAAAATCTTTTCTAATACACAGTTACCAAACATGATAGAAATTGCATCAATTCTTGTGTACCAGAAATCATTAATTATGGTTCCACAATCTTGTTGAGAAAGCAATTGATAAAGAAATCTTCTTTTGTCTTGTCCGATAATCATAGAAGTTTGCTAAATGCAAACCATGATTGTCAGAACACTTAAGAATATTCTTTGTCAATCAGTTTAAAAGATAAGATGGAAAGCCATTAATTAATGCCAGCAAGAGTGATTTCATTCTCTCTTCTAACTTTTAGTTATCAATCTCATTGATACTCTAAAATGTTTGAGATGAATCCTTGTGAAAATCAATTAGCACATACTTATTCCACCTTTGGAAGTCTGCTTGCATACGTGAACTTCACAGAGAAGATCCCAGAAAAGAAGTATCAAATGTATGGAAAGCATTTGATATATTGCCATGTGCAACAAGTCTTCTGGTTATATGTAGGTATGCCGACCATCACCTCAAAGATGGCCGATGCAGATAATTCAGTTCTGCTGAATTAAGTAGCTAATATGGAATTGATGAGGATGACGAACTGCTAACCGCCACCATCCATCCCTGAGTTTATCAAAGGGGATTCATGGTCAAAGCAGCACATCCTCAGTGGCCATCACTCTTCGGTGCTTTCATAATGACCTGAAGAAGTGAATTTGTTCTGCCTCCCCCGAGAGTTGGAGGAAATCAAAAAGAACACGGCCATCTTGATATCCATCTCCTTCTAAATCCTTGACTGATGACCCCTCATCTAATGTCTAGGATAAGGACTTCTAGGACACAACCTTGTAACATATATCTCATACTGTAAATTGAATCATTATGTATCTTTCTCATGTAATCTGCAGTTCAGTCAAAATTCCAGTTGTATTGTTCTTGTAATCAGTTGATCCTTGCAACATACAGTGTAAAACTATTTGGATTATTGAATACAAGCTCTGCAACTTTTTCTCATGCTTATCTACTTGTCTGCATTCCTTTGATAGCATGAATTGATGTGTTTTAAGTGTGTTGATCAAACTTACTTATTATTCTTTATGATCTCTATGCTTTTCTGATGATCAAAGAATTGACCTTAATGAAATGATCACACTGCCTAGACACAAACTCTACTGATACCCCATCAGCAAACCATTCTTGAACAACAACTATATCGAGTTATGGTTTCTTACTACTGCTTAACTCTCATCCTTAGACTCCCTGATAATTGCCTTTCCGAATTAGATCATTTCACAATGATTAAATTCAAGTTCTGCCAAAACCTCAAGTCACTCAACATAGGCAGACTACAGTTTCATGATCTTCATGTCAACCTATCAAGGAATCTGCTTTTACTCAATCTCTATCCTTCATGCTCAAACAGTCAAGATTACTAGTAAATCTGCTTTGAACCAAGTTGTCTGCTGAATCATAGTAAAATCGTAAAAAGGCTTTTGAATTTCTAAAAAGGATTTTTCTTCAAATTCTAAAATCCCAGTTGCTTAAATTTTCAAATATCAAAAGCTTACATCTTTCAAGTTAGTTCAACAGCACTTTGTGTTCTTAGTTATGACAACTACTAAATCTTATGTAACCTATGAGATTGTAGTTATAAAGGCATGATTAGTTGTTCCCATTATAATGGCCAACAACTAATTGGTATACAGATCGAATTCAAAATACTCTGTTAAACCTTATCATGTGGTTCTTTGTCAAAAAGGATGTTGTTAAATATCTCTAGTAACTCGACCTATCCTCAAGATAGCTAGAAATTCAAGAATTCTTAGGAAGACTGATGTTTTCAAATATTAAGTCCTTCCTCAGGAGTGAACAACCGATATAACCCCTGCTGTATATAGGCTACGTCTCACTCTCTTCAGAACAGGTCTGGTCTATATGCTCTTATGCAGATCTCTTCCCTTGCTAAAGAATGGCAAGATCTGTTGGAAAGAAAGAAGAACGGACATCACTTCAGGTACACATTCAATATCTCACTTACTTGATCTATTTAATATTCTTACAAAGTTTTATTAATCTTCAATAGATTGATGTCCATTAGAAAATGATTCTATCTATTAAAAATGGTTATAACAATTAGTATCAGCAGTTCTTACCTTAGCTGATATTAAACATACTGCCAATAATTGATACAACCATTGGTATCAGCAGATCTTATCTTAACAGATATCAAACACACTGCCGATAATGTCATCATACTTGAAATCTCATCAAAACCTTCAAAATCTCATTGGGAAACAATTTCTTAAGACACATTTTTTTAATTCCTACACGTGTGTCGTATACAACTGTGACATATGGCTTGGGACAAGTTATTCTGTCCTCAACTCGTCCTTAACAACCAATGCTGTTCTATTTCAGATTAATTTACTCAAACAATTTGTTTGAAGTAAAATAACAGCATATATTATTCCTAGAGAGCCTAGATCATAGTCCTAAAAACTCAGCTTGATGACATAATCCAAAATCAGAACATCATTACCATATCATTAAATGCACTTAATTCATTAAGCCCCCAAAACGTCACATCACATTCCTCTAATCGAGGAACCTCTTCATCTTCTCAAAACTTTGGAAGGACGTATAAATTGATTACTTACATCCAAAGCCTTCCAAATATTAATTATCCTCTCTTCTTCTCCATAAGCTAGCCTTCATCATGTGTTCACCAAAACGGCCCAACTCTGTGCATCCGTCCATCTCTCAGAATGAAATGCGACGAAGAATGATGATCTTCCTAACCACTCGTCAAGCCATTTCTCAACTAGTGATCCGTCGACCTCGCTCAATCAGTCGACGAGTAAGAATGCGGCTACAAGACCCTAGGAACAGCGTATCCAATTTCATTCCATGGATTCCTTCATCAAACTCTGTCCTAACTGGTGCAACAGCTTCTGCCCTCTCTGACTCAAATGCTCACCTCGAGCAGTCTTCGACTCAGGAGGAGCATCAAATCGCAAATGCAAATTCTGCGCCAATTTCAGCGGTCAATGTACCCCTCAATTAGAACAATAGACCTTCATCCTCTAACTCTACTTAGTTAGGATGACTAGCTAGGTTTCTGCTTTATTAAACAAATTTTCTTTTGCTACATTAGTGTTATATGTGTAATATGTTTTGTTTTGTATGCTTTTGTTCAGCTACATTTGCTACTTTATTTTGCTTTAAATTATCATAATTTGTCCTGGTGCATACTCTTTCATGCTTACAATTCATTTTTATGAACTAAAATATCCTTGCACATCCATGTACTCTTAAGGATATAATAAACAAACTTTAACACTTGATTAATCAAAGAAAGTTAAAGATCGTTTAGGTCATCTTTAGATGTGTATCTCGTGCATCCAGTAAAAGTCAACATACCTCTCAGCAACATCGTCCTATAAAAGAAATTCTTAGGCTCTTCATAACTTATAAATTGACCAATTTAATCTCTTTTAAACTCATTCTGTTATACTTACTTTCTTGCCCAAATATCTTTTCATAACTCCCTTAAGTACATTCAAAGTTCATTTCACTCAGGAAGAAAATTTACACGAGCATCTACTTTCCTGCTCTAATTAGATATACCTTTAAGGAGGAGACTACCTTGAACATTTTACTACTCAACAGATTATCTTATTTGCCCCTCCTATTACAGAATAAAACTTGACCTATTACATTCTTGTAAAACTTCTTTACAAGCAATGGAACAAAATTTCTCACCTTGATATCCTGCTCTCTCCATTTGATATGTATTTCTTATACATGAAAACTGTGCATTATAAACTATTCGCATACTGAGAAAGAAAATTAGTTTGCTAAATGACTTGCTACATCCAAAGATTTTTTTTTTATCCACATAGCATACTTAGTTTGCCTATATTTTTGAAGACTGCCGATATGACAGATAGAAGTACTTACTCAATACTGTCTATATTCTCGGCAGAGTTGCAATTAGCTGATCACATAGGCATTTCTACAAAGACAGTATTTAAATGAACAAACTTCCTCCCCACTACATGTCGCAATTCATACCTTATGAATTAACGTAAGTCAGTTCTCTCAACTTGTTCGAACCCCAATAAGGAAGTACTTACTCAGTCTTGTCCATATACATGTATTTAGTTTCTGACATTCAATATTCTACTTGGTAACTATCAACCTATATCTAAGCTTGTGACCATTAAGGAGGAGAGATGTAATAAGATTGACATTATACATACAGAAAAATCGATTTGTAAGATTGACATTATATCTAGCTTGTGACATTATACATACAGAAGAGGGAAATACATTAAGGAGGAGAGATTAAAGATTAAAAGGCAACTAGTAAAAAGAAAAACATTAAGGAGGAGAGATTAATGATTAAAAGACAAGTAGTAAGGAGGAGAGATGGTGAAATTGCAAATACACATCTAGTAAAAAGAAAAACATTAAGGAGGAGAGATTAATGATTAAAAGACAACTAGAAAGGAGGAGAGATGGTGAAATTGCAAATACAGCGAAGTACTATACTATATGACTATTACAGTACGCTGACTATTATACTACTCTACCTATCCTTCACAACCTTTAAAATCATCAGATGAAGATGCTTAATCAATTCGATTAAGAATAATATATATTTTCTTTATCTTGCTTAAGCTTCTTCAGATCATACAATGCAAGAAACATATTCTTAAGGAAATATTATCAATTGCCTAAAACCATTTCAGTTATTGCTTTGTATTTGTTTTTTCATTTATTGAGTCTGTAAATACTTAGCAATAGATGACTATACATACGCTATCGCTTGTAAGTTCAACCTAGGGCATGCCTTGATATAAAATGAATATTCATTAGTAGCATGTTATTACTAAGGATTGAACAACTGGTTTAAAGAGCTGTATGTATAAGTCAATTGTAGTAATGGCCCCAAGCAAATAGGAGGAGATTGTTAGGAATATGCCTGTAAATCAGCTAATATATATGTATGCATATTCCAACACAGTGATTTGCTTGTTCCCATTACAACGCATGTTTCACAAGTGGCTAAAAGGGCTGCGTCGGTTAGTGTGGCGCTTGTTGAAACAATGCATAGGTCATTAGACTAGGAAGTCTTTGTACATATCCGAGTCTTTGTCCTACCGGATTGATGACAACTTTCATATGGATTAGCTCTTCAATTGCCGGTGACGTGACCATCGGCAAATGTCTCACTAGAGACATTTCCTTTAGCTATGATTGCTATTAGCTATCTCTACAATCGCGGTTCCAAAATGGCGATCTTAGTATCGGCCAAGTCCTCATCGAACAAGCTAGAGGCGATTATTCAAGAGGAGCATCATGATCATCCGCAATCTCTACATCGCAGTTCTATAATGGCGGATCTCGGTATCGGCCATGTCCCTTATCGAGAACAAGCTGCAGAGCCGTAAGATCACGAGAAACATCGGTCGTCACTCAACACGCTACAAGTCAAAATAGATCCGTTGCAAGATCTGTCTGACAAATCCAAGATACGCATCGATGTCTGCGCCTTCACGTTTATCCAGTAGACATTTCTTCTTCTGTACAGTGTTTGCAGTCTTCAAAGCTTCATTTCCATAAAAGGCCAAGCACGGACGCTGCACTCCGTCAAAGCAATGATACGTCCAAATCGGGTGCATCCGGCAAAGCTCGACACGTCCAAATCTGTCCGGCTGTTTCACGGACCAGCTTCAAGAAACAATCCTAAGCGAAGGTCTTTGCCCAAGATCCAAAATGTACTCTGCTGCATTATGAGATTCAGATCACCAACGGGCATAAACCTATTCAATACATCAACGGTCACCTCTTCTTCTCCAGCTTATATAAGAAGACTCTCATTATCATCTCCAAAGAGAGCAACAAGTGTATGCTTATGCTTGAGAAAGGTTGTGGTATTGTTCTTCATTTACTCAATCCAGAACCACACCATCAGAGTGAGAAAACACAAGTGTAAGAACAAACACTTTGTGTGAGAGTGAAAAGAAATTCCAAAGGCTGAGAAGCTCTGCTTGATCAAAAACTTCGTTTTTGATTTGAGTTTCTTCTTCCTTCGAAGAACTCAGTCTCTTCAGTGGTCTCACCTCCATAATTCAGTAAAGAGACCAAGCACCTTGCAGATCGTTGAAGCCAGACCAAGCTTGAAGATGTCCGATGAAGAGCCAGAGCCTAATAATCCAGATTGTATTCATATCGGCAGACTTATACTACATTATAAGCTGTGTCGATTGTGCAATAAAGTGTCATCAGTTCTGGTCGAGTGCTTAGCACTCAGTTGTTCAAATACTTACTATTTGAACAACTCCTAATATTCTCTTTTCACTACAAATCTATCGAGTTGAAACTACAGGAAGATTCCTCAATCAGTTTTGAGTACATCTTCTAATGTATTTTCGATAGATTTGACTTCGCTTTCTTCTTTTCTCCTTCCTTTTCTTAAGGAGATTGCTAGGATAGAGAGTCTAGGTTGATGTACTAAGCATGTTTGCCTTTGAGTAAACCTCTGCTGAATTTTAATATAATATATATGTTTGTTACATTCAGCCTTGATTTCTCTTTCTTGTATAATTTGTTTTATCTTGTGCAATCTGTTTAAGGAAAGCAATTGATGCATCTAATACAGATTTTAGTCAACTGTTAAGCTTTCTTTGAAATCAAACCTTCGCTTACTTTAATCTTAATTGTTAGACTTATCTTTGTTTATTCTTCATTGCTCAAACTTATTTTCATCGGCTAAGTTCAACAAACATCTTCCGCACGTTTCACATCTGCTGATCCATGATGTCCAAAGTCTACATCTGCTGATCTAGGATGTCCTATCTCTCTAACTTCGGATAAACAGTCAGTATGAGGAAGATGAACTAATTGTATTAATCATTTCATCTATTCTTCAACTTATATGTAAAAATTGGATGAAATTTTTAATACATCAAGTATAGGCTATTCACCCCCCCTCTAGTCTATACACTGAGCAACCCTTGGACCTAACAGAGAAAACATCCATGTTGTTATTGTCGTTGTTGTTTGGTGTGGTATCGGCCATAAAAATAGTGTCGTGATGTATTCTGAGGAAATGAATGGTTGGGTTGACTGGTTGAGAATGACTTGTTTGAATTTATAATAAAATACCGGGAGGTTGAACAGTTTCCTTTGGGACACTCAAAAGTCACCAGATATTTTAAACTAACCGTTTAAACGGAGGAAATAAACGAGTATATTAAACATTTATTTTAAACTACCCGTTTAAACGGATGGAATAAACGGATATTTTAAACTATTCATTTAAATGGATGAAATAAATGAGAAGATTAAACGGATATTTTAAACTAACTGGAACAAAGTTTAACAGTACATTAAATGATTCGTTTAATCGTTTAAACAATTTATATAAATCATTTAATCGTTTAAACAAATCGTTTAAATGACTTGTTCATTTCAGTAGACATATTAAGATCCCAAAAAACAGAACAAAATATAGTAACTATAAACAACTAACTAATGATCTAATTATAAACAAATCATATTGTCATACTTTATGGATCTAGATCTAAACAATAAAGGTCTACAGCCAACTTCTTCCTCCATTTCATTATATGAGGATTGTCTACAAGATTGACTGACTTCCCAGTGGTTAAAAACTCCATATACTTGAGCACAAAAACTCCACATGACCCCTGTGACATATTCAAACCACCAATCCGCTCATAAAGTCAATGAATAATTTTCATAAAGAGAAACATATCAATTTAATGGATCACTTACGCGATACTTTGTCTTGGATAGCATTTTATCCTTTCTAAGTTGAGTCTATTACATTTAATTCTACCCTACTATACTTTGCCATTCGTGGGATCATCTTGAGAGCAGGATCAATTTCATTGGCAATTTGCTTCAAGGTTAGGCACGTCTGATCGAAGTCATATACATACACTTTTGACTTCTCAAAGTCAACTACGCATAAAATCCAGTGTTCAAGGAGGGAGACTGGAAAGTATAAGTGAGTACAGTCTTTCCATGGTCTCCCATACTTATTCCAAGTTCCGTAGACAAATTCCATGATATGTGTTGGGAACTTGTACTTTTTAATCTCTTTTTTAGTTATGTATGTATCAATCACATTTGCTGCCTCAATCTTAATGTTCTCAAGGAACACCGTGTCCATTAAAGCACCAGGGTTCTTCCCAAAGGATAGAGGATACTTAGACTGTCTCTCTCTCATCAAAAGAATGGCCAAATCAAGATGTTAAAAAGGCAAAAATTAAAATATGAGAGTTAAACAATATGTCTTAAGTTCGAATGTAATTAATGTAATAGAATAACTTACCCGATCATCAAGAAATTCTTTTTCCTCAAGAACAATTTTAAACCACTCTTTGCCATCGGCGATATGATATCCACCTAAATACAAACTCGGTCTGTGGAAATTAAGAAGTAATTAAATAAAATGATAACAACAAAAAATAACTAACTAGTTAATTGTTATTTAAATAGGAAAGTAAAGAGTCTTACTCAACACTGTCATTTTGGTACCAATGCATGAACCATTCGAGCTTAGCAGGATCTGGTTCTTGGAAGTGATCAATTTTCGAACCATCTGCGAATGTTCTGGATTTTTCTATTACCGGAGGGCTCACTCTAGAAGTGTAGGGAGTTCTGACAAACGCATATGGTTTTTTCTGTCTCTTCACTCCAGTCTTCACAACATTCGCAGGATCGACCTCTTTCCTTGTCCTTTTAACTCTAAATCCTCCTTGATTTGAGCTCTCCTCCGAATTATCCCCGGCATGCTCTTTCTCAACATTATCCCCAAGTTGCTCTGTCTCCACTATCACATTACCCTCACGATGCTCTGTCATAGTCCTCTCAGGGCTCTGTATCGTCCCCATCTCCACATGATCCTCATCGTGTTGTGTCTCCACACAAGGGGTCTCGTCCCGATTAATAACTAAACTAGGCCTCTCAGGGTTCTGCCCCGTCTCCATCCCCAAAACATCCCGGGCTTCCCCCGTCATATCAAACAGCTCAAGTCTGGGTGAAAAACTAGCCCCCTTAGGGCTCGACCTCTCCCTCCTTGTCTCAATCAATGCATCAACTTTTTGGTCTAATGCATCAACTTTTTGGTCTAATGCATTGACCTTCTGGTCTAATGCATCGATCTTGCTCCCCAATGACCTCTTCAAGGTAGCCACAGAATCCAAAACCTCCCTCATCAAATCAATCAAAAGAGGATCTCGAGGGGCACCTCTAGGGGCATTTGTAGTGGCATCTATACGTGCATCTCTACGGGTATCTCCAACATTGATTTCAGGTTGATGTGAATAAGAAGTTGATGAGTCTTCCCTCTGTTGTGGAGATTGGTTTTCAGGTGTATCTTCTTCATCTACCTCATTTGCCTCATCTGCCTCTTCCTCAATATAATAATCAAAGTTTTGTTGCCAAGTCCACGGATAATCAAGAACGTAAGACAGAGGAGATTCTTCAGAGGTCAAGGTCAATGGCAGAAAATCACCATCCTGCCAATTCACAAACAACAACAAAAATACTTTAGTAATAGAAAATAAAAGGGTTGTTCAAAATTATCAAGATTAATTAATAAAAAAAGTTTACCTGTGCTGTCTCCAACAATGCAAGAACCTGATCATATTTGGCATTTTTCGCCAACTTTCCCACCACCTTCCACTTACAAATCCTAGGATGTTTTTACTCGGTGTCTTGCAAATTCAACGTGTTTCTTATGCCGGAGAAGGACTCAAATGCCCAAACCTACCGAAAATTGTATGTTAGAAACATGATATGAGAATAAATAGTTGTCATTTGATCAATAATTAATTTTAAACATTTAGTAGTGCATATGTGAAGCCATAGTATGATACATAGTTGGTGCGACCTTCAATTTTTCTTGTGAGTCCAACTAGGAGGTGATCATAAGTCCTTGCTCCCTATGGATATCTATTGAATAGCTCTAAGTTGTCGACAATATATCCAAAACTATCGCGTCAATTTGTGTAGTGTTTTCCCGAGCTCTCAAAACATATTCATATACAAGTGCCCGTCCAACTTGTATCGGTCCACCTCATTCTTTGCATGGTTTAGAAATGCCTCCTTCAATTCTTTAGGCTTGATGGATTTTTTCACTCCACCAAAGTATTCATTCCTCAATCTGCTTCCACTAGGAATTTTATTAACGAAATTTTCCTCAATACCTAGGTGTAAAACCCAGTAATGAGGGTATAGTTCGAGAAGCCAAATCTTTTTTTTTTACCCCCAATACAAAACCAATGGATTGGCTTAATCCTCATCATATTTAAAACATGGACAAGTTTGCATAACATTTTCATATGATCCCACATGTTGTATAAGTTTCCAAAGCAGGATGTCTTGAATAACTCTTTGTGTGCAACGTCTAATTTATTATACACTTCATCTACCATATGTAATCTACACCGGCAAGTAACTTTTGAGTTGAACCATTTTGAACGATCAAGAAGGAATGCCATATTTTCTGCAATTGAAATGCAAACTGTAAACATCAATGACATAAACAATTCATTTTAAACAAACCAAACAAACAACACACAGAATAAAAAAACCAATTGAAATACAAAATTGTTACAAGAAGAGCAATCAAAAGAACATAAAACCTAAACCAAACACAGAACTGAAATAAATTTAAGCAGCAAATAAAGTTGCAAAAAAATCAAGTATAAACGATCACTGAACGAGGGTTAAAGGTTTTGGAAGAATTACCTTTTTGTGATGAAACGGATGTTGAAGTGTGGTCGTAAATCCAACTGAAGAAGTGTGATGATTCGAAGTATGGAGTGATTCAAGCACAAACTGTTGAGTTGAAGTATGGTCGATTAAACGCAATGCAAACAGAGGAAAGGGTTTAAGGTTTTGCTGTGGTCTGAAAATTGAAGAAAATTAACTTAAGTAATTGTGAACTGAAACTACAGGTCGTTTAGTGTGCGTTTAAATGGTCAAACTACTTGTTTAAAATTTTAGTAAGCCCGTTTGGTACACGTTTAAACGTTTAAGGTGAACTTATATTCCTTTAACCGTTTGATAAACCTTTTAATGAATGTTTAATCGTTCCTTTAGTCGTTTAGTCCTCGTTTAAACGACACGAAGTCGTTTAGTAATCGTTTAAACGTCACTATAAGTCACCGTGTTGGGCATTTTTGAAAGTTTACTTTTACGCCTTTTGCTCGCTTTCTTTTAACGTTTAAACGTCCCTATAAGTCACCGTGTTGGGCATTTTTGGAAGTTTACTTTTATGCCTTTTGTTCGCTTTCTTTTAAACGAGCTGACCAGTTAAAGGCCATATAAATTATTTTCTCGGGAGAAGCGGTCATACTTGATATACACCACAAAGATTAAAGTGAGAGACCCGAATAAAGTAGAAGAGAAAACTCAACCTGTCGGGTCTTGGTTAAATCCATGCATATATATATAGAACCTATGAGCATTCCTAGGATACAATGAATACATCATCCTGAGTTTAATTAATTTATTTAATCTTATCTAATGAGTACAAAGAATCTAGCTAGTCAAAGCAAAAATGTGGGAACTCTTCCGCTCGTCAAAATTCACGTTTCTCGCTCATCTACAGAGGGGAGTACAAAGCAGTTGCAAAAATGCTGCTTCAGAGGTACTTTGGGTTAAGCAAAGTAAATTAGGAAAGGTCTCCAATGGAGCATCAATCTTGTGTGGGCGTATTGGCGCAGTCTCATCCAAACATAATTCTTGTACAACTAATGTAAGTGATTCCGTTTTCCTTACAAGTATTAGGAAGGGTTTTGGAGACCGAGCAATGTAAATTAGGAAAGGTCTTTGAGATCAGTTAATCATGTTAATTGTATTTAAGCAATAGAATTTAATAGAGAATCATCCCTTCAATCATTAGATGCGTAGCACCACCGATGAAGATGAGAACAAATTCAAAGAAGCCGACTTCCTTATCGCCCTTCGTCTAACGATACTGTCAACTCATTATCGGTTTGTGTTTCCCTTTTGTTGGACAAAGAACTCGAAGCTGCAGGGAGGTGTTTCCTTGCAACAAAAGCTGGTTGTTTAGGATTTGGCAGGGTTGTAATATCACTAGATTCACTGCTGAGAAATGAAACTACACTAGTCATGGTGGGACGATCACCAGGATCTTCTTGTACACACAAGAGCCCAACAATTATGCACTTCAATACTTCACTTGAATCACATGATTCAACTAGCGTATGATCCATAAAATCCAATGGCTTTTCTTCTTTCCACAAATTCCAGGCCTGAGATTAATAATAGATTAGATAATGCAAGAAGCAAATGATAAATAAATTATTGGCTTCAAAAATACTTAGAACTCACATAACCTAAAAGGCTTAAAGCCTGCTCATAACGATAGAACCCCGTGTTCTTTTTCCCACTGATAATCTCGAGCATTACAACTCCAAAGCTAAAGACATCAGATTTGATTGAGAAGAACCCATGATATGCATACTCTGGGGACATGTAGCCACTGCATTTCAAGAATTGGCCAGAAATCTGTTAGGGGATCCGTACATACTGTTGCAATATGTATAGCATTTAACGAACGAGGAGGAGGCTAATTTTGTGCCACAGAAACTGAGATATCTTAAGGACTGTTAAGGCTTGTCTAAATATTTCTGTTTTCATAGAGTATGTAAAGATAGTTGTGTTTGAATCCCATGTTTTATCTCATATTCTGGAATCAACTCTGAAAGTTCCCCATTTGTAAATATTTCTAAATGATACGAGTAGTAGAAAGTAGAAACTTTCTTGGATACAGGTTAAAATACTCCGAGTGCACTCTAGCACATAGATGTATCAAGAAATCTTTCCATATTATGGAACCAGTTCTTGAATATGATGACCAAACAAGTATTCTCAATCAGAGAATCTCTGATTGAGAATAGATGTTTGATCACCATATCGGGACTATCACACTTCCTAACAGATGCATTAGTGGTCTACGTTGTATATGTCCAAACCACCTTAAGTGGTGTTCTTTCATTTTTGCTATTTGTTCATTACGACTTCTCTTTTTCTTAGTTTTACGACCTATCCATCGTAACATTCTCATTTTGGCTACACTCATATTTTTAACATCTTCTTTCTTAGTTCCACAACATTAATTATGTTCCATAAAGTAGCACAGGTCTAATGGTTGTCCTATAAAACTTTTCTTTCAACTTAACTTAAACCTATTACATAATACTCCAGATATGAAAAGCTGTGATGTAATCATGCATGGGGCAGAACTGAAACCTGGCCTGCAATATATTTGAGCTATGCAGGGAGCGTGGAGCTAGATGTAGTAACTGTATATAGCATTCAGGTGCTCTGGTCTACTGTTTTCATACTACCCCGAATCATACTCAAGGAAACACAGCAGAAACCAAAAAATTTGTTTGGTCTAGAACTGATTCTCATAAGGGAGCCAAGGTAGCATGGAAAGATGTATGCACAGCAGGTAATGAGGCTGGGCTTGGTTTTAAAATGCTTAAGGAATGTTAGTGGATATAGACGAAAGTATTGAAGTGCATGCCACCGAGTACACCACTCATGCATAAAAATATTACTGTGAATGTCAAGGCACTTGGCTGTGAGTTATTTTGGGCCTCTTAAAGAAAGGTGCAGTATAATGGTTGCATACGATGCAGCAAGTTAAAGAAGCACTCTCAAGGGAGAGAACACCAAGTTGGCATGACGAGGACAAGATCATTTGGCTAATCAGCTCGTATGGCCCACCAGCCCTATTGACCAATTCTCTACTACAATTACACGGGAATGTTAATTACGAATGTATCAGAAAGGGCCATGTTGTTTCACTGCATAGATTGATTTACGTTCAATGTTCATGCTTCTATCATTTTATCAATGATAAAGTTGAAAGAATGGGGAGTAGTGCCAAATGACAATTGTGTCCTTTGCGGCAGGGAGGGAATCAGTTAACCATTTGTTCGTTACATGCAGCTGGTCAGCTGTATATGGAAATAAGCATTGCAGAGATGTCACATTAAGATAGATGTTGAAGGACATCATGTAAAATCCAATTTGCTATTACCATAGCAGGCAGAAAATCTTCTTGCAGCAAGCTATAGAAGCTAGTTTCGGCGACTACAGTTTATCATTTTTTGGGGGTAAGGAACCAACGCATTTTCCATAGTCTCAATAATAATCAAGACATGATCAATATGCCTTTTCAGAGGATTTTGCTGAGAGAGTCCATTAATGGCCAAGAGCAAAGAACAGTCATGAAAATTGGATGAATTGAAGAAGTGTATCTTTTTCTTTGATGAAATGAAACTTTACTTGCAGGGAATAAAAGAATTTCTGTTAAACTTACTAGGTTCCGACAACTCTGTTGGTGCTAGCTTCTGTTTCTCTGCCTCCAACAATCCTTGCTAAGCCAAAGTCTGAAATTTTGGGATTCATTTCCTCATCCAATAAAATGTTGCTCGTTTTCATATCTCTGTGTATAACCCTCAACCTAGAATCTTGGTGGAGATAAAGAAGCCCCCGAGCAACTCCCAGAATGATATCAAAGCGCTTTGACCAGTCAAGTAACTCGCGGCGCGTTAGATCTTGCATCATATCCAATTAAAGCATATAGTGACTCTTAGTTTTTACAAAACATGTGTATATGTTTCCACTTACATGTTTAGAAATATAGGATTAGAGGCTAACCAAATATAAAGGTGTCTAAGCTTTTATTTGGCATGTACTCGTAGAGTACAATCTTTTCATCTCCCTCAGTGCAATAGCCCAAGATTCTTACAAGATTCCGATGTTGGAGTTTAGCTATCAAAGCCACCTCATTCTTGAATTCTTCCAAGCCTTGCCCAGAGTGGCTTGACAACCTCTTCACAGCAACTACTTGTCCCCCCGGGAGCTTTGCCTACATATATTCACTGGCAAAATAATCCTACCTTTGCAAACAAAGTTCTTCAGGGAGAATAATACTCATGAGAAACAAATATATTACCTTGTAAACAGGCCCAAATCCCCCTTTTCCAAGCTCATTTGAATCTGAGAAGTTATCTGTAGCAGCTAATATGATCTTGAAGTCAAAGAAAGGTACATCAATGCCTTCCTGATCATTCTCTCTCAATTGCCCTGGATCTATCGAGTCTTTAACCAATCTTGCACCATCAGACCCTTGAAGTACTGAATTCTCTCGACTGCCTTTAAAGGTCAAATCAGATGGCATTAAAAATGTTTAAATGAAATTCATTAAGTATGTCACAAGAACTGATTTGGGATAGAATATAAGAAACGGAGAAGAAAAGCATGACAAAGATTGAAAAGTCATATAGTTCTGCTTAATTCAAGCATAGTAACTTTTTACCTCGCCTTCTTAAGACTCTCCTGTAAGAAACATAAGCTATGCTGCATGAAAGTAAAACCACAAGACTCGTAACTGACTGGGCCGTTTCTAACATTTTATAGGCTCGGGCCAAGTTAAAAGAAGGTCCTTTATTTAATTATTAAATATTAATCTCATATATTTTTTTTTAATTTAATTTTTTAAAGGGATAAAAATAATTTTTTCTATCAGTACAATTTCAATAACGGAATCTTACTGAGCTAAAATTAAGTTTGGGGAAACATTATTATCTAGAAAACTGAACAATTTCTTACCAAATTTGAGTCTTGTAAAGTCAAAAGGCTCAATTACTCAAATCAACAATCATTATAAGAATAATTTGAGATTTCTTGTTGCTTTCTATTTCTATTTCTATTTCATAGTTCTCTTATCACTCACTTAGAGCTATAACCTCAAATTAATAATTAACTAAGTTGAAAATCTAATGTAACTATGTAAGATGTAAACAAGTTATCAAACTCAAAGTTCCAACAAACAATTGAACAAACATAATTCAAAATTTAATAAATAAACAAAGTCAATATCACTTTCATTAGACACAAAAAAAACATTGTAAAAAAAAGAACAATAATTAACAATGTAACGAAATTTAACAAATAAACAAAGTCCCAATAAACTATTGAACAAACATAATTTAAAACAACAAAAGCTTTGAGTTTAGACCTCAATTCAAAAAATTTGGGTACTATTTTTAGTTTACAAATATACTAATACTACAATAGTAAAAAATATATATATATATATATTGGGCCCCTTATTAATTTAGGGCCTAGGTGCGTGCCCACCCCTTGGGCCGGGTCTGGTAACTGAAAAGATGGTCATTTTTCGTGCAAAAATTACTTTACGGCAAAGAATCTAGCCGCATTCATTTAAAGGATTACGAGGGTACAAAGATGTTGTACTTCGGCCAATCATGTGCTTAGTCCAAGTCCAATGATGTATGGTTGAAAAAGGTAACGTACAGGGACTAATGGACAATGGTACACTTAGCCCAGAAAAAAACAGGATGAGAAAGAGGAAAGTTAGTATAGTTATATATGTGATCAATAATTACCTTGTCTAGTGGTCATCATCCTCTTGTACGCAATGTAGCTGATACTGCATAACATTAATATCACAAGAACTATGATTGCGAAGATAACTCGGAGTTTTACAGAAAATGTTGCCGGTTTGCGCAAAGATCCTTCTGTATCCTGCGAGTTATTGCCTAATCCTGAAACTGACTGAGATTTTCATTTAGATGTTGAAGGAAAGAAGATTATTGCTATTCAAAACTAGGGGTGGCAATAGCAGGCACGACACGATTGCACGAACCAGCACGACACAATTATAAACACGAATTACAGAGACAAGAAACACGATAAGGCACGGCACGACACGACACGACACAAAACACGGCACGAAAGCACGAAATTATAAATTTAGTTAAAATAACATTTATTATTATATTTATGATCAAATAAGATAAATAACACGAAAATACGATAGTGTGGCACGAACACGACACGATGACACGAATTGCCACCCCTATTCAAACCCCCCCTCCCTTTCTCCAAGTACACCCCATTTAAATATTATAAAAATGTCATTACAAAATCTAACCTAATTACCCTTAATTAATGAAACACCCCTATTAGTGTTCGGTAAACGATGACCGAATACTCCTAATGATATTTGGTAGGCTCTGTCGAAACACCATTAGTGGTGTTCGGTAGGCTCTAGCCAAACACCTCTAAAGGTGTTTGGTGAGCGGTTTATATATATATATATATATATATATATATATAAAAAACGTATACAAATTTTATTTACATTCAATTCTAAAGTGTTGTAATCTGATTAAAACGTATAATACTTAAAATTAATGTAAAAATATTATAAATAAATTTTATAGATGTAACATAACTCATTTTGCGATTGGATAGTTATCATATTAATTAATTGTACGACCACAGGTCAAACCAATTATGTACTCTTTCCGTTCTTAAATTATTATCTTGTTTGAATCGGTACATGAAAAAAATAATTAATTTAATTATTAATATTAATATAATGTGTAGTTTTCTTTAATGTCCATGTGTATGTGGTCCATAATTAAAATAGGGAGTAAAAGTAAGTTTAAAATAATAAAAGTAATATTTAAAAAAAATTTAATAAAATAATTATTTAAATTTAAATAAAAATAAGATAATAATTTAGGAAAGGAGAGAATATATGTCTTATTAGGTAAATCTATATATATATATATATATATATATAAATATATAAATATATATATATATATATATATATTTAAAGTTGGTGAAGTTGCCTATAGAGTTGACACATCACCCCACTTTTCCTAAAGATGGATCATGAAGCTGCCAAGTAGGATCACCCTTTCGCCTTCCTCTTCGATAACGGTTTGACATATTAGCTATTAACAATATATATTAACTATAATTATAACAAAAGGTATTATGTAATAGTAGATTATTATTAGGTATTACTATTAGATATTACTATTAGGTAGTGAACATAAGTAATTAGTATATAAAGACTTTTATAATAGTAGATTACTATTATGTATTACTATTAGGTACTTATCTTATAGATATTACTATTATGTATTAACAATATATATTACTATTAACAATATATATTAACTACAATTATAACAAAAGGTATTATGTAATAGTAGATTATTATTAGGTATTACTATTAGATATTACTATTAGGTAGTGAACATAAGTAATTAGTATATAAAGACTTTTATAATCGTAGATTACTATTATGTATTACTATTAGGTACTAATCTTATAGATATTACTATTATGTATTAGTATTAGGTAGTGAACTTGAGTAATTAGTGGAGTAGTATATAAAGACTCTTAGAGAATGTGACTTTTCAAATTTTAGGCAAAAAGGTTGAAACGGTAATACCTGTTAATTATAATTACTACCTACAACTATGATATTGGGGTATTAAATAATAAGTATTGAAAATATTTGTATATATATATACATATTGTGTGTGTATCTAGAAAGATGTAAAATCACTTGGGTAGAATATTAGGCATTTTTATTGATCAACTCTTCATTGGCTCATCTTGATTGAAAATTCTTTTAGTCCATTTGCTTCCTTTGGTCGCCCATGTAAGGACCTCCGTATCTATGCCCATTTGAGCTTTGGTTCCTTTTAATCCTTTTAGTCCATCTGTGTTATGGTACATTGATTTGAGTATGCATTCAAATTTCAAAGAAACAAGTCGAGGTAAGCATCAAGTACAACCCAGCAATCTCATTGACTTTATATTTGAATACATCTTGCGGTCGGTATGCAACATGGTTCTCTCTCTCTCTCTCTCTCTCTCTCTCTCTCTCTCTCTATATATATATATATATATATATATATATATATAGACAATTTTTATCTTTTCATTTACAAATTCCTCTCTCGACAATTTTTATCTCTTTATTTACAATTTCATCTCATGTAATCGAATTAAAGTAAGTGCCTTGATTTTTGTTTTCGATTTGATTTTCTGTTTTGGCTTTCATTTCGCCAATAATCTTTGTTTTGACAGTTGATATGCTTTCTTTTATAGGTTTTTGGTGTTTTATTTTCCTTTTGTTGATAATTTTATTTTTGTTTTTATTTTCGATTATGAATTGTAATTTTGATTTTAATTTTAGTTTTGGTTTTAATTTTTTGATAATTGTGGTTTTGATTTCACTCTTAGTCTTTTTCTTCACTATCAACTTTGCTTTTGAGTTTTTTAAATTTATTTATATGATGAGTTTGATCTTACTTTTATTTTTATTTTATTTTTGCTTTCGAATATGGTTTTAGTTTAAAAATATTTGTTATTGATTCCTAGATTAATTTAATGTAGGT
This sequence comes from Platycodon grandiflorus, assembly GCA_016624345.1. Classification (NCBI taxonomy): domain Eukaryota; kingdom Viridiplantae; phylum Streptophyta; class Magnoliopsida; order Asterales; family Campanulaceae; genus Platycodon; species Platycodon grandiflorus. The sequence continues at coordinate 43,613,709 of CM028365.1, forward strand.
TTCAGTTTGTGATTTATATCTTTTGTTTGGTTTAGATTGTTGGTTTTGATTTTAAGTTTTGTAGTTTGCTTTTAGTGAAGATTCTGATTTGTTTTTTTTTTTTTTTGCTTTTGGTTAAAATTTTGATTTTCATTTTAATTTTTAGCAAAGCATTGTTTCTTTTACATTTAGAAACATAGTTATTGATGTACAACACAAATGAAAAAAAAAATTATGGTTCTAATTATATATGTCTAATTTATAACTTTATCAAATCAAAACTAAAATAAAAAATTGACCAAAAAATTCATTTGTAAATAGTTGTCCATCGAGTTTGATTTGATTGAAGCCAAATTCATTTGTAAAATATTAGAAATTGTACCGTCACAATAGTTTGTCTTATGATTACTTAAAACTTATTGAAGTGAACAAGTTTTTAAAATTGCTTATATTTAAATTTTAGGATATAATGATAAAAATTACGAAGAGGATAGAGAATAAAAGGTAACATTTTAAATAAGAGAGCAAATAGATGAAAGATAAAAAAAATTTGATAAAACAAAAAATGGGGAAAGAAAAATAGATAATAAAGAAAAGAGTAGAAGAGAGATGAAAAATAAAATTTGTACAACTACATGAGCACTGGTTGAGAATGACCCACATTAATAATTGTAATTATAATATCAATATAATTGTAGTTGTTTGTAACTACAATTAGAATTATTATCAATATATATAACAAATCAAAAGGTGAAGATTCAAATCGAGGAACTTGGATTGGATGAACAGAAGAGAGAGGAGGAAGGAGCGGATATAAAGCTGCAATATACCATGTTTTTAGCCATGATTGTGATTATGAAGACTTTGCTTGATTAAGCAAAATAAGACAACTTTTTAATTTATGATGTGAATGATGTTATTAATATTTTGAAATTGATTTGTTCTTCCTTACATAAAATTCATGAAATATTAAATATAAGAGAGATTTAGATTAGAAGATTATAAAAATGGTTACCATATTTTAAGATTTTTAAATATGGATAAAATTGTAAATAAAAAGTTGGAAAGAGGGATGGGAGAAGACACAAATGTATTGATAGTGCATTAAATAATAAAAAACTCACCTTCATCAGTTATTGACCTTACCATAATTATACACATATTAATTATGGTAACGCCATGTGGAAATGGTATAATTAGTATAAATGATTAGCATAAACAAATTTAAAGTCAATTAATTCTATTATAAATAATTGTTCATGATTTATTTTCAATTTTTAACTTAAATTTTTTGAAAAAAAAAAAAACATGCTTTGTACATCCCTTTAATTGAGTTAATCAATGAGTAATATAGTAAAAATAGTACTCCTAAGAAAGAAAAAATGTCTTAACTGTTTGATATCACTAAAAAATACTTTATAAATAAAAAGATATATAGAAACAAATATTTACTTATACATGTATAAAAATTAATAAAAAATATTTATTTCGAAACGAAAGTAATGATAAATAATCATTGCTTAGCATAAATTGATAACACCTAACTTTTGTCATACGTTAAGTCACTAAACATTTATATTTAATATATAATAATAATTTTTTATAAAAATATTTTTTAAATGAATCAATTAATTTTAAATTTAAATTACACCCGCGCAAAAGCACGGGCTCATTGACTAGTTATAGGGAAAGTAGAGGTTGGTATCATTTCTCTGGCATAATATGCCAGCAATGTAATGCTGTTGTGAAAAGTAAAGAATGCTCCATATGTATAGCTGTCTTTTTCCCCCTTTATAATTTTGGCTATGAAAATGGACCCATTAATAGACATTACAAAATACAAATGAGATAGAGACATATGTGGTCTTACATGGAGGAGAAAAAGCAAGTCTTTTTAAACGATATAGATTGTATGGAAAAGCCATTATTTAAATTTTTAAAGAATGCGTTTGGTATGTAATTCTTAGATTTTTATACTTATTTAGTAATGATTGAAAAAAAATTAAGAGAAAAAAAAAGCTGGTAAGATCAAAGAAATAAAAAGTAAAAAAATATATATACATGAATCCAAATTGATAAAGTCTTGATTTTCTTTAAGTGATAATAGGATAACACCGTACAATTAATTTACTTATCTCAGATAGTCCGTCCAAAATAAGTATCTTTTATTTTATTTTAAGATGTCTCAAAATTCCTTTTCCTTTTTTGGAAAATTTTTAATTGTCTGTTATGCTCTTCTTATTTGGGAGATGAAAAATTAATTGGATCCCATCGTCACTAAGTAATAAATTGGGGCTATTAAAAAAAATTGTATAAAGTCAATCATTTTCTTAAAATTCATATTTATCCAATAAGAGCGCTTATTTTGGAAACGCGGGAAAAAAGTACAAAACTATAGTTCAGTCATCCTTGAATTTGATACTGTAAAATTAGGGGTGGCAATTCGTGCTATCGTGTCGTGTTCGTGCTGCAATATCGTATTTTCATGTTATCTATCTTATTTGATCATAAATATAATAATAAATATTATTTTAACTAAATTTTTTATTTCGTATTTTCGTCTCGTGTTTCGTGTCGTACCGTGTCATATCATGTCGTTGTCTCTGTAATTCGTATTTTTAATCTTATCATACTGATTCGTGTATTTGTATCGTGTCAGCGATTGTGACCCTTATATAAAACATGTCCATTTTCCTTTGGGTACAGAACTGAAGTGATTGTGAAGACTTAAAAGTTAAAACATAGACCAAGGAAGACTACTTTGGCGATTAGACAGGGACAATTATAAAACAAGCTCAACAGTCCATCCGTTTCTATTTATAATCTTACATGACTTTTTTTTTTTTTGTCAGATAAAATATTTTTTAAATATAAATTTAACGTATATTTTTTTACTATTTCTAATATCATAAATTATATAATTTATAATACTTTTAAAATATTACGAATTATGTATTTTATAATTTTTTTTTAAAAATAAAATAATATATGTTAAATTTATATTTAATAAATTTATTTTTTAATTAAAAAATTAAATATAACGATAATCTAAGAACGGAGGGAGTACTATTTAAGTCTATCTCAAAATCATTTTATTCGTGAGAAGTATGGCCTCGAGAGATTGCTTGTTAGTTTTAATTTTTACCAGATGTAAGTTCAATATTTCGACACAAAGGGAGTAGGCAGGAGAGAATCAATGACATGTTCGGAGATCTGATACCTGGAACGAGATTGATGTACTCTAGCAATAAAGAAGTCTTCTCCCCCACATTTTTATCAGGTTTTAATTATTTTTGAAAGGAAAGATAAAGGAAGTACACCGGTAACTACAAATTACTCCCGCCGTTTTAAGTAAATAAGTCCATTTTTTATTTTTTTTTTAGTCAATTTAGTTAAAATTTAACGAATAATTAACATAAATTTAGTAATTTTACAAAGTTATAAAAGTTATAATTTAAAATATTTTTAAGATAATTTTTAATTAATAAAATTTTATTTTTTAAAATATAAGTAAAATATGTAAAATTTTAATTATATTTAGTTACATGTTAATTTTTATAGATGGAAAGAGAGCTCTTTGGGGAAAGGAGTGAGTAACTGATAAGGAAAGGAAAGAAAAAGTAAAGTACCGGTGGAAATTGCAATTCGGACGGAGAGATTATGTTTACTGTCGGCATACCCTTCTTGAAGATTAATGAGTTCCGATTGCCAAATCCAGCAACCTGCTTTACCTCCTGGACGCCCTGACCTTATAGAATCGTTATTTCTTGGATTATATGAATAGGCTTGGCAGGTGCAGTCATGAAGACACTTCTCTTTGCATTCCTCACTCGCCAATTCGAAAAATGGCGAGTTTGGTTCTCCCACTTCCACCATGTTCAGGTTCAAAAACGTGTCATTACCGCCGCATATATCCTTCATTCTTTTGCAGCCGCTAGTGAAATCTCCCGATCTCCATTTATCAGGGATTGTTGGCTCGAATCCTTTCAAACAACGGCACCCGTTACTTGTACACATACCAAATGTCCCACAAGCATTATATATGCTACAATTATCTTTTGGCTCTGACCAATATAGAATCCATTCCTTAGAATCCACGTCCCAATTCCAATACTGAATCTCCCCTGTATATTTCATATATAACCTCGAGTAATTATAATCTATAGCTGGTGAAAGCGTCAACCCCTGATGTTGTTTGCTCTGTAATTCCATGCTAACTTGTCTATCGAAGTTGGATAACAAGATAGCAGCAGCACCAAACATTTGGGACGGGTTGAAGCTACTCCTTACAGGTAACACATTTCCACTTTTCCAGTATGTCGTTGTTGATTCTTTAAAAATTATGTAATGATTCTGACCTCCTGTATCTTCCTGGAAGGTGAAATCTCCGACTGCTGGGTCATGTTGACTCTTCCATGAAGTCAACTTTACGTTCTCATCCATCTTCATACCAGGAAGAAAAGTATCAGTAACATTCTGATCAAAACTCTGCCAGACTCTAGACCCCGATACATCATCTACCAGAACCAAGTTTCCAGTGTCCAGTAACTCCAATCGCCTGATAGATGACTGTGAATCTAGAATGGTTGAAAAGTAAGCAGTACCGTTCTCATCGAGCACCTTTAGGTTGCCATCTTCTGCAATAACAAGGACTCCAGTTGAACCGATTAGGGGATTGTTGCGATTGGCGACCCACACAACGGTTCGTGCATCCATGTAATACCAAATTCCAACATATCTTCTTTGACTAAAACTCCCTTGGGGTGTAAAGAAGCCTAGTTCGAACTTTTTACCAGAAGACACAATTGTTTCATTACTAGCATCGCTAATAATAGAAGTGCCAGTTGTTATGTTGTTTCCTGCCATGCAAACTTGAAGGCTTAAGCACAAAAAAAATGTGCACAAGAAGAAGATGGTGGTATAAATGTTCATGTATCTCTGTTGATTTCTAGATTTACACTAACAAGAGAAATGAATTCATGCAAGGAACTATCAACTGAGAGAGAGAGAGAGAGAGAGAGAGAGAGAGAGAGAGAGTTTTAGAACTGGAAGAGGGAAGCAAAATAAGGACAATATGACAGCTAAGTATTTGGTTTACTAGAAAAAGTAATACTCCCTCGTTTACTACATTATCGCCTACTTTGACTTAAAAAAATCAACCAAAATGTTTTAATACAAATTAATATATTTTTTAAAAATTATAAAATACGTGATTCGTAGTACTTTAAAATTATTATGAATTATGTGTTAATTTTATGATTTTTTTTTAAAAAATTTAAATTTGTACTTAAAAAACATTCCGTTTGACTAAAAAAAATCAAATATGATTGATAATTTTGGAACTTAGGGAGTAATATTAATTAACGACAACTACAACAAGAATCACTAGTTATTACAATCATAATGCATCAGAAATGGAAATCAGAAGATTTACTGTTAAAGATGTTCTTTACCCTAGAGTTGCTTGTACTCATTACTAAGTATTAGAGATCGTGGTGCAGTGTTTTTAAAATTGAGCGTTTTAAAAAGGACAAATTAGTCAAATAGTCCTCTTAGAAGTTTACTTTTTTGGGATTGGTCATTTTATGCTGCAAATAATCCCTGAACTAAAACATTCAACATTATTGGTCATTCTATCAAGTGCTATCAAATTTTTTCTGTTAAGTCGCGTCACGTGCCTCTCACGTGATTTTGCCTAGGGGTAAAATTATCAATTCCACTTAAAATGTACACTTTGCAAACTAGAAGGGTCTCTATGTACACTTTGGAAACTGGTTGTCTTCAACCTCCAAACAAAGCAACAGCTCTGCAACCTAATTCCAAGAAAAGGGCTGTTGCTCTGCAATCTAATTCTATTGATTGAATCACTATTTTCCACTCACAATGGTCTCCATTTTCCTCTCCTTCTCTTATGTCCTCTCCTCCCTCGACATCATCAATTGTATCATTTTTCATACCCATCTCAAATCTTTCTTCATGGAGGAAAACGCAAAGGAACTGAAATCCAGTACTACTCACACCATTTTCTTTCCCAAACCCACAAACTTTCTCGGAATATCACTTTCCTCTCTTCTCTGGCTCTCTCTTCAAGTGTTGTTACTCTCTACGCTCTGATTCTCCTCTATTTCCCAACCCTTTTCTTGGAAATCATTTTTTCACCCATTTTCATCTCCACCGGAATCCTATTACTAGCCTTACTCAGATTAATAGGCCCTATTCAGAGGACGGAAAACGAATTCCATTCCACCTAACCCCACGAAAAAAATCTCGATTCCTCCCCACAAGAAGATCATAAACAAGCTCCACACAAAACCCATTCGGGTGAATCTACAAGACTCCTATGTAATTCTAAACGATTGCAGCCATTTGGTCAAGTTCCTAATTTTGAAGATGGAGATCTCAAACTCTTTGGTAAAGATCTGATCATATTTCTAACTAGTAACATATATGAATAATACTCGAAAACTATACTCTGACTAATTTGATTTGGCAAATATGCGCAAAATCAAGGGCAATCAACGATTACATAGCAAAAGCATACGCCAAGGAGGGATACGAATTGTTCTATAAGGATCTGAAGAATAATGCCATCATGACTGTATGGGCATCGATTGAGGCTCTGCAGTTTGACCAAACAGCTTCCAAGCTGAAATGACATTATTAGGCAAATTACATTATTCGGCCTTGTACTTTTAGCTACGAAATGACATTTTTATCCTCACATGTGATACACATGGAGAAACTTAACGAAAAAAATTTGACAGAATTAGACGGAAGGACCAATTACGTTAAGTATTTTAGTACAAGGACGACTCTCATCAATTTTTTTACAAAAGGACTAATCCCAAAAATGTGAACATCTAGAGGAACCATTTGGGTAGTTTGTCCTTTTAAAAATGCAGTTTTTTTTTTTCTTCTTATAAATGCGTTTGAGATATCGCTTCAAAACGCAGTTTTTTTTTTTCTATTAGTGTTTTAAACCTGCGTTTTAAAAAAAAGTTAGGAATTCCAACGTTTTAATACACAGTTGCGTTTTGAAAACGCAGCTGCCGCAGCATTGAAACATAATTTTTGCAAATAAACTATGTTTTGGCCAAAACGCATAACCAAACAGGCTTTTAGTTAGAGTGCTTACAATTAAGCAATCCTTGTAAACAACATGCGTGTTATACGTTGATAGAGAGTTAAGACTTAGCAACAATCGTAATATATTGAAGAGTAGTGGACAAGATCAGTAGATATCCTAGCAAATTGCGTGTACCATTGTTTCGGAGATTGTTCGAACCATAGAGCAATTTTTTCAACAACAAGCATGGTCTTCTTTCCCTTAACAATGACCCCGTCTGGCTGATGCATGTAGATTTCTTCATCAAGCTCATCATGAAGAAAAGTTGTCTTGACATCAAGTTATTCAAGCTTCAATCAAATAGTGCAACCATTGCAAGCAGCATACGAATAGAGCTATGCTTCACAACAGGAAAAGATACTTTGTTGAAGTTAATGCCTTCTCTTTGACTATAGCCCTTTGCAACCAACAATGCCTTGAATATGATTCTTCTGAAGACATTCAATCTTCTCACTCATAGCAATACATCACTGTAATCATCACTCGTGACAACCTGAGTGTAACTAACGAGTTCTTGAACCTTAATACTCTCGGACAATGAAAAGGAAATAAAATATGTGTCTTTTAGGTGGTCTAATCTGCCTCCTTGCTTTATCAGTAGCGATACTACACTGCTCTTGCTCCTTTGAGAACTCAACATCATCAACAAGATCAAGCTCATCATCCACTATAAGCTAAACTAAAGTGTCCTCTTGTACTTTTTTTGAAATGGGAACCTCTAACTTCACCTGCTCACTAACACAGTGATCACTATCTGTATCAATTTTCTCAGCTAACTCCTTCTTCGAACGAAGTATAGATTTCTCATCAAACTTGACATCTCTGTTGATAACAAATTTAGGTGAACCAGGCTCAACACACCACAATTTATAGCCTTTCACCCTATCTACATAACCTAAGAATATGCATTTCTGATCTACGCTCTAGCTTACCATTATTAACATGGACATATGGAGGACAATCAAGTACTTTCAAACCAAAATAATGAGCAGGCGTACTGGACCATACCTTAATAGGATTCTTCAATCCAATTGAAATCGAGAGAAATCTATTCACCAAATAGCTAGCCAAATTAACACCTCCAGCCTGAAAATCTTTAGACAAGCTAGCATTATCGAACATATAATGTGCTCTGTCCAATATAGTCATATTTATCCGTTCTGTGAACACATTCTATCTGATGTTTTTCTAACAGTGCTGTGTCTCACTGTGCCTACATTAGTGCAAAACTCACTAAACTGGCCCTCACAAAATTATAACCCATTATTTGTTCTAAAATGCTTGATCTTCTTGTCTATCTGATTCTAAATAAGCGCTTCAAATTTCTTGAAGGTTGAATAAGCATCCTTCTTGTGCTTTAAAAAATAAACTTAAACATATCTCAAATAATCATTTATGAACATCATAAAAAATCGAGAACCACCTTTGGATGGTTTAATCGAGGGACCCTAAAGATCAAAATTGATATAATCCAATGTGCCTTTCATTATGTAAATAGCCATTGTAAATTTCACCCTGCAATGCTTACCACAAACACAATGCTCACAAAAGTCAAGCTTCCTTGTGCTCCCGCTGATTCAGTGAAGTGACCTGCTCAATTATAACTGTCCAACAAATCTAGTTTGCTCAAAATATACATCCTTACCTTACTCATGTGGCCAACCCACATAAGCCACAAACGAGTGCGCTATCTAAATCTAGATTTGATGAAAAACCTGCAAAAACTCATGCAACACAATTAACAGGGTTAATTACTCTAAAGCAAATAGAGACCATTAACCAATTTTCCACAGATCACAATAAGAGAACTACTAGACACTCTTAAAGTTCCACCTTCACCTGTGTGCTTACAACCGAGTGAATTACGAGCACCCTAAGAGATAAGATTTTTCTTCAAATCTGGAACATGCCGCACATTAAAGTCCTGACAAAGCCATCTTGCATTTTGATTCGAACTGTTCATATCCCAACTACCATCAATGAAATATTATTTCCCATCAAAATAATCGCACCATTAATTGTTTGATAGGAAGAGAATGAATCCATGTTAGGAGATATATGATAAAAGCAACCCGAATCAAGAAATCAATTGGCACCAAATGATCCAACTGATACCGAGAAGATGTCTACAACACTATTAGAGTCCTCAGCGAAATTAGCAACATCTATCGTGGTTGAGGAATCAACAATCTTCTTCTTTCCTTTGAGCTTTGAAAAGTTATCTTTTTAATGGCCTTCTTCTTTACAATAATGACATTGATTTTTCTTGGTCCTCGATATAGATCTAGATATGCCTTTATTTTTGTTCAAGGTTTTATCACTTGTTCTACTCTAGCAACCAAACCATGAGCTTCAATGTCATCCAAATTTCTAGACACCTTTTTCTTCAACTCTTTGGAGTTCAACAATGCTTTCACATCCTCCATAGCAAGAGTGTCTCGGCCATATATCATAGTATCAACAAAATGCCCAAACAAAGAAGGTAAAGAACATAAAATTAAGGCTTGATCTTTATCATCAATTTTGACGTCAATATTTTTCAAAGACATAATAATTTTATCCAAACCACTAAGATCTTTAATGGGCATACATTCTCTCATCCAAAAAGTGTAGCTAGAGTTATTGCTTCAAATAAATTTGATTGGTCAACGACTTCGTCATCTACAAAGCATCCAATTTAAGCCAAAAACCTACTACCGATATTTCGTCTACAACTTCTCACAAAACTTATCACCGACTGATAACTGAATAGCACTAATACATGCTCCAAGAAGTCATCTTTTTTCTTTATCGGACATTGTCTCAACCAAAGTGTCCTTATCCTTTACCGCCTAAAGCAACCCTTGCTGAACCAACGAAGCACGCATTTTTATACGCCAAAGTCCAAAATCAATATTCTTGCCATCAAGTTTTTTAATCTCGTATTTTACCGCTATGATAGCCAAAATTCAATTGGATAAATAACTGCAAATCCTAATAGACCAAAACAAACCAATAGCTTTGATACCAATTTGTTAAAGTTGTAGTACCAAACAGTTAAATTTGGACAGCAAAATAGCGTATGAAAAAAACCAACGAGAAATCGCAAGCAGTGTTCTAAAAATCGCTAGGCAGGCGCTAGGCGCCAGAGCAGGGCCTAGCGCCTAGGGGTCTAGGCGGGGTCTTGAAATCGAGGCATAATTACACTATTAATAACTAAATATAACCAAATAAACTAAAAGTAATGGTCACATTACAAGATTAAAAGTTAAAAATTAAAATTTAATTCAATAATCAATACATGTTTCAACAATAATAAATAACTAAATATGACCAAATAAACTAAAATAATGATCATATTACAAGATTAATAGTAAAAAATTAAAACCAAATTCAATAGTATCATTCCAAACTCTAAAGTTTAAACTTTAAAACAAAATAACAATACTACAACATATAAAATATGGAAAACAAACTTACTTAACTTAGGTTTTTCTATTTTTTTTAACCCAAAACAACGCTATTTTTTGGAAAAAAAAATTAAATTTTTTTTTTAAAAAATTAAAAAAAATTCTAAGCGGCCAAGCGGGGACCAGTCGGCTAAGTGGGCGCCTAGGTGGCGATTTTTTTCGGTGACGATTTTTTACCCGATTTAGCCCTAGGCCCGCGTTTTGGGGGCGCCTAGCGCCTAGGCCGATTTTTAGAACATTGATCACAAGTTGACAAACACGAGTCTCATGATCTTGACACAAAGAACAAACGACATACAATGGAATGATTCACTCTCTCTTCAATTCGATTTTGGCACCCCTAGAACAGAACAAAGGACAAATAGAGCCGAAAAACTCGGCCCGGTCTGATGGGCTGGCCAGCCAACCCGGCATTAGGGCGAGCTGGGCTCTAGTATTGGAGGCTTGATGAAAATCTGAATTGGGCCGGACCAGTGCAATTTTCCATCTTATCCTGATGGGTTTGCGTGCAGGCTAGAAAAAATGACAAAATTAGTGAAAATTTGCCCGGTTCGCAGGCTGGCCCAGCTAGTCCAATGTTGAGTGGGGCTAGACTTTAGTTTTAGAGGCCTGATGTATATTTGGGCTAGCCCGGTCCAATTTTAAGGCTTGGACGAATGGCTTTGGACCGGTCTGGCCCGACCCAGCCCATTGTCAACTCTATTGGACCAAAACCATCGACGCTCTTGCAGGAGATTTGGGATTCCAAATTATAATTGGACTTGATAGAACTAAATCAATTTCCTTATTATATAAGGACTAAAACATAAAACGGGCTCTACCATAAACCAAATAAAGAATTTTAGGAGAGTATAATCCAATGTGGATTGTCCATATAAGCTATCCCATGAAATTCAAGCCACAAAAATAACAAAACCAAGAATGGGTATGCATATTGAGTGTACGAATACAGGTTCTGTAATATTCCACTAATTATTTTGTTAACCCTTTCATTATAATTTTAGTGTATTAATTACATTTGTATTTGGCATTGATTTGTTAATATTTTCAGCCTATTCTCATTAATTGTTGAATTTTGACTTGGGTCAATCAGTACAATAATTATTGGAATAATCATGGGCCGGTCCCCTTTTTGAGATTTTCAACCGCTTTAGTGCCTCATTTTTGTTTTCAACCGCTTAAGTCCACTTTAAGTGATAAATTGTCTAATTGTTCCAAACTTGCCCCCGTAATAACATATGACGTTTTAGTAGTTGCGTCTTTCTTTCCATTATGATTTCTTACCAAAATTTCCATCCTTATGACATTTGAAAGCTTCTGCTCATTCTATTTCTTTTTTTGTGTTTCTTCAAGTTGCTATAATCGTGTTCACTGTGAAATCGAAATCAATTGATTCAATGGAAACTGCTGTCATGCTATTGTTGAAATTTAAGAAATATAATTGTTTGGAAAATTTTAAAGGTGGAATGGAATATTTTCGTATGCAGCTTATAAAGTATTCATTCAAGATTTGGATTTGATTTTTTTGTGTTAAGAACCAGAATAGTAATCCGGGTTATATTTAATAAGAGAATACATTCAGTTCAGTTGTGTGCATCTGGAAATAAAAGTTGTGCATCACGATGCACAAAAACAGTAATTTATAGTTCACTTTTGTGTATTGCAATGCACACTGTTATGCATCGCAAATGTTATCTTGTTGATTCAGTAGAAAATTGTGCATCATATCGGAATAAAAAAGGTGTGCATCGTGATGCATAAAAATAGCACTTTTTCAGTACAAGTTTGTGTATAGCGATGCACACTTTGAAACTGTAATAATTTTAATTTTTATTAATTTCTATTGTTATCAAAAAAATTATCGAGAATACAATCTATAGCAAACAATTGACATTCTACTGTATGAATTTGGTGGTATGGAATAGGGAAACCTTGTCTATAGACATGGGGTGGCCCCACCGTATTACACAAAAACACTCGATGTCGTTGAATGGTGTCGACTGTGGGTCAAGAATGTTGTTCAACCCTCTTTATTCTGTCATGAGAAGCTTGCAAAGATGTGTTATACTTCTCAAGCAGACAGTTCCTTAGCATCTCCATGCCAAGTTGTGATGTTTTTCCGTAATGTAGCATCAAAAGAACACCCAACGCATGCATCGCCTCAAATTATCCATCGATTGCAAGATACTCCAGAACAACGATGTGATGGCTAAGTCTTTGAGTGTTTCATTGGAGAAGAATATGAGAATGACAATTCGGTGGAACATTCCTCTATTTCTGACAAGAGTTAATCTTGTGTAGAAATGATCGTATGCTTCCAGCCAAGCTTCACTCAAAAACCACCTACGAGGAAAGAGACCTTCCACGGACATATTCTGGAGGACTACTTCTTCATTGCCAACATCATAAAACCTCATACAAACTTGTTGGAGGTTGAGGACATCTTTGAATGATGATGCAGCAATCATTTGGAATATAACCAATATAATGTCATAAGGTACGTGTCTCAACATTTTTTTATTTTTATTTTTTGTATTTGAAGAGGGAAATGCTTACAATTTGGTTGATTTTTGCTAGTGGATTTTGTTTAAACAATATCAAGGCGTCTCATATATATACGTAATTTGAAGGTTGTATTGTTTAACAGGCATTGGACAGTCACTTCTTGTAGAATTTAAAAAGAAATTTCTCCGTCTTGTAGAATTCGAAAAGGTATTTATCATATCAATGATTGTTCTCTCTTTAAAACCTGTTTGTATTTAAATGAGCTGCCTATTAGAATTTGAAAGAGTTTTTAAACGTTTAATTATTGTGATTTTTTAAATACGTGTAATCTGTGTTGGAATTGCGATACACAACTTTTATTTCATATGCACAATATTGTGCATCAGGAATAAAAGTTCTGCATTGCGATGCACAACAACAGTACTTTTTTAGTATAATTTTGTGCATCGCGATGCACACTATTGTGCATCGCAAGTGTTATTTCAAAAAAGAGAGAAATTACACAATTTTATCAAGACACATGCATAGAACTACAAATGTAATCAAGTCTAAATTATTTACATTCCCAGATATTTATAATTAGTATTAAAACATGCATTCAAATACATAGAAAATATAACACGAAAAATGTATCTAAAAAGTATTGTTCTCAAACTTTTTCCCCGAGCATAATCGTTGCTCAAGCCATTCTTGCCTTATATTGTGCACACAAATTAGCGCTCACTATCGTAGGTAGATTTAGCCCTCTGAGCAACTTTTCAATCAAATAGCACACTATCACCTAGCAATCATCAGTGTCAACTCCTTGTTGCGGTGATATTTCACATGTTTTGATTAGGCAGACATCTTTTCTCTGGCTTAATATTTGGAATCATGATAATGGCGATTTATTGATCAATGCTTTTATCTATTCTTCAACATATATGATGGCTAGTGGAAATTATTCAAAAACCATAATCAGTGAATTATTTGTTGTATTTTTAATAGACAAGGGTACATTACTCACCAGTATTTTTGCCCTTTCCAAGTGCCAATCTTTCTCTTTTTTGTTAATCGATGAGTTTTAGAGTACCCATAAATTATCATTTTCGTAGAAAATCAGTAGGGTCCAATGCAAGAAACTATCAGTCTGCAAGTCCCCCTGCCCCGGTATGTTGATCAAAAAATTAAGAGATCATAATTAATGGCCTCCTCCAATTTCTCGTCGATATGTATTGTTGTCAAGTCTTTGAAATAGCTGACAGTGGATTGTCTTGCCACGTAGAGCTAAATAACGATACAAATTAATTTTATAACAATCAATTAAGAAACTTATATAGTAATCAATTAGGATTATAATATTTACCCAGCAAGTAGAATTAAAAACCATTTCATATTTGTCTTTCTTTCTTTTGTTGATTTGGTTTTGCATAATCAACTTTCACATATCAATGTGCTGTAAACAAGGAAAGCAAGTTATAGCTGAGAAAAATAAAATAACACTGCAAAATGAAACTGATTCATTCATCACATTTAATAAAATAATACATTCAATACGATATAATGCATTGTCAATAAAGATTGTGCATCAAAACAGTACTCTTTTAGTACAAACTTGTGCATCGCGATGCACACCTTTTGTGCATCGCAAGTGTAATGTTGATATCTTTTTCATTTGAAATCAATATCAATGTGTGAAATACATACACTATTCTCCAGCATTTTGTGCTGCAACAAGAGTTGAATATCAGAGTAACGAACGACTGATTCAATCTCCCCACCCTTATAAACACAATACAAATAATAATGTTATGTTATTGAATTCAATAATATTAATCTGACTTACTCGTCTTCATCATCTTAAGCGTAAATTTTTGCCAGTTTAGATTTGGATTCGACATCCAGTTCAATAAATTGGGGGATTTTGTTATTTTTGACTGTTTTGTCTTCTTTTTAGGCTCTGTTGTATCATCGGTTTTGGTAAACGAGTCATCTGGATTTTTCATCTTCTTGTCTTTTCGATTTTGTATTCTCTTAACCTGAGAAGAAGGAGTCTTGGCCCCTTTGGTGCGTACCTCTACCATTTCATTTGCTGCACCCTCCAATTCATTTTCTTCGTGTCCTTCATTTTTTGACACGTTTACATCAAAGTTCTCACCATCCTCAACAACAGTTTCATAATCATCATTGACATTTTCCTGCTCACATGTACTTGATTTTAGTGCTTGTTGCCTCTCATTCCTCAGCATTTCATTTTCTTTAGTTATTTTCAATAGCAGTTTCTTTAGATCTTAAATCCTAGCCTTAGCTTCATTTATGCTTACAGTTTGTTGCTCTTGTGCCTTGGCAATGTCGGATCTAAAGATGTCTATTTCATTAACCAATGCTTCCATTTTCTAATCCTTATAATCCAGTTCAGATCTAACGCTCTCTATTTCGTGGTCTTTGACTTCGATTAGGGATAATTGTTCCTCCACAACACCCCTGACCACATTCATTGTTGTTTCTTGATCAATCATTCCTTTGAAACTGTGTTGTCATCCTGTGGATTTCCATCCACACCTTCAATCATGTCTTTTGTTTGGAGGGCATCCATAGCAGCCTCATAAAGTATATCCATCTCATTTATTCCCATCCCCTAAAGCAATGCCTTTTCATTATGTGTTCTTTTTAAAACACTATCAAACCTCTGCAAAAAACATAAAAAAAGTAAATTTACAGAAGATACATCAAAAATAAATCTTATGCATCGCGATGCGCATTTTTTATGCATCACAAGTGTATAGTTATATTTCAATACAATATTGTGCATCAGAAATAAAAGTTGTGCATCGCGATGCATCAAAACAATACTTTTTAGTACAAACTTTGTGCATCACAATGCACACCTTTGTGCATCGCAAAGCACACCTTTGTGCATCGCATGTATAATGTTGTTATTTAGTATGACATACTAATGTGCCATTATAACCACTCACCTGATTGTTCATGGCACCAAATAAGTTTGATTCATTCAATACTCTGGACAGTGCTGACAAATCCTACTTAACAAACCTAGGGATAGAAGTTCTGCGAGTCGGTTGCACAATGTCACTCTGCTCGCACAACCAATACTGCATACATAAATTCAACACATGACAAAATCTACATGTATCATACACAAAAATTACACATGATAATATCAAATGAACTTAAAGTTACCGGTAGCAGTAGCACACATCTTTATACGTTGTCATTGGTCGTACTTTCCAAGCTTTCCAACAGCATATCAACTATATGTTTGACCAGTTGTAGGTTGGTATTTTGTTCATGTCAGACACAAGGCTTGTGTACGCCCATGATATATATGATGTCTTGCTCGCAACCAGAAACGTTGCGAGAACAAGTAGTGTCATCAACCCAGCAACGCAGTTGACATCTATTTGATCCACACTCTCTATCCTTTCCTTGATTCTATCAAAAATTATTTTTGGCTTCAATCTGATGTCTTTTGTTTCTTTTTACATCTTCTCAAGGAAGTACCTTTAGAGGAAATTGGTGCACTCCAATTTGTAAAAGGAGATGTTAATTTCCTCCTCTTCATCCTTGATCCTAAAGATTAGCTTGGCATCTCTTGCCCTAAGCTTAAATTTTTTCCTAGCAATCTGGAAACTCCTTTGTCCTTTGAGGTAGCATTTTGCAATACTCCTTACGATTGAGTCATCCTTCTTACAATGCTCGCGCATGAGGTCATTACCCAGAATGCTTTTTATTATGTACCAAAAAGGGTTTTTTTTTTTTTTGTTTTAATGCGGTTATATGGTCTTCCCTAAAATCTATATTTCTAATTTGGTCGATAAGGGACTGCATACTTCACCTGTAGACAATCTATTGTCCCTTATAGTCCTCACAGCTACATAACACGTATATTGTGGTTACAATCACACAACTGAAAAATTACATTAAAGAAGTAAAACACCATGCATATCTCATGCATCGCGATGCATTAATTGTTCATCGGAATCATTACTTTTGTGCATCGCGATGCACAAATGATGCATCGCAACGCACAACATTTGCATCGCTATGCACAAAATTTGAAACCCTACAAAACGGTGTTTTATATTTTCAGTGAATGCGACGCATCATATAATGCATCACGATGCATTAAAAACAAAGAAAGCTGCATTACGATGCACAAAATTTGAAACCCTACAAACGATGTTTTATATTCAGATTTATGTGCAAATTTATTCAAATTTCAATCTATTCAGGAATTTGTAAACAAAAAATTCAGCTATAAAATGTATTCATCAATACTAACTTGATACTTCATCAACTTGTTGTTTTCGTGTTTTGTTTGTTCTGGTGCTTATTGCTTTCCTCCCAGTGCTCTGTTGTAGTTGCGAACACATTTTTGCTCTGGTTGATAATAACTCACAATAATGTCTTCAAATCTTCTTACAAAATTGCCAGAAGTTGTTTGCTGAGTAATCGCCGAAGGTTTTAAGATTTTTTTGAAGTGAATAGGGTTTTTTGCAATGTGTTTGTGTTAAGCATTCAACTATGTAGTTGTTTTTGGAGTGTGAAGCCGATACAATGCATACGTGTTAGAAGGAATGACATAGATGACATTTTGCAAACAGAGTGCCTTTTTCCGGTTCAAAAGAAAAGGTTGTGCATCGTGATGCATAAAAACAATTCGTTTTAGTATAAATTTATGCATCGCGATGCACACTTTTTGTACGTTACATGTGTAATGTTGTGCATTGCGATGTGTTGCGATGCATCGATTTGGTTTGCAATGCATAACGTGTTGTTCCGTATTTTTTAAGGGCATAGATGACATTTTGCAACAAAAGTATCCATTTTCAGTTTGAAACAATTATAGTGAACTAACGCGGTTGAAAGTTGTGTAAATGAGAGCGGCCCGAATTTCACCCATAATTATTTATTAATTCGGCTTGGCCCACAGTTTGAGTTATAATGTTTGTTTTAGAAAAAAAAAGGTTAATTACACCATTAGTCCCTTAACTATAAACTTTTTCCTCACTAGTCCCTTAACATTTTTTTTAAATTTCAGTCCCTTAAGTACCAAAAATTCACGTAGATAGTCCTTTTGATGGATGCCGTTAAAAGAATTCCGTTATGTGACCTATGTGCCTCCCATGTGCATTTAAGTAAGGGCAAAATTGAAATTTCACAAGCCCACTTTACTAATTCATCTTCAACCTCTTGTCTTCTCAAACCCAAATCATATACCTCCATCCACGTGCCTCCGTTGAAAACAGAGAAGCATTTCTGGGTTTGAAATAGCCCACATCCTATACCTCTATCCACATCCTTAATTCATTCCCTATCACTCATATAATAATCGAGATATGCGTCGACGGCATTTTGGATTATCACCGGTATAGCAATTGAGAATTTCATGTGACATTCCAGAATTGATGAGGCTCAAAAAGTGAATGATCTCGTTGATTGTGACATCGTATCACTAATCCAATGATCACTGGGCTGCTTGGTTGGATTTCGGTTTTTGTGGCCAATGATTCCGAGATCTACAAGTGAATATTTTCGGTTAAAAATCGTCGGGGTTGGGGTTTGGGCTTCAATAGTACAAATTGTTTTCATGAAACCCACCACCGCTGCCGTCATCGCCACCAAGGTGACCAGACCCGTCGCTGGAGCTCAACTTTGTATCATCTCTCTTCTGATTGCTCTCATCTCTCTTCTGATTATTTACCCCTTTCACATTTGTTGATTCAGTACCATATATAAACCGTAACGGAGATGGCTGACCCAAATCAAAGTCCATGAAGAGAAACATTTCAAATCATGAGTATATGAGTATAGATCTGGGCTAACCAACAATTGCGAGAATCTTTTATTTAATTGGAGCACATGAGATAGAATAATGAGTATATGAGTATAGATCTGGGCGTGTGTGTGTGTGTTAAAGATCTTGGTAAGGATATGTTGCAAGTTCATAGGAATACTTATGCTGTTGTGGTTAGCATGGAGAATATTACCCAAAATTGGTATTTTGGGAATAAGAAGTCTATGTTGATTCCAAATTGTTTGTTTAGGGTTGGGGGTTCTACAGTGTTGTTGTCTAATAAGTCTGTGGATAGGAGACGAGCTAAGTATAAGCTTGTTCATGTTGTGAGGACTCATCGTGGGGCTGATGATAAGGCTTTCTGTTGTGCTTATCAAGAACAGGATGATGCTGAGAAGATTGGTGTTTCTTTTTCAAAGAATCTCATGGCGATTGCAGGTGGGGCTCTCAAAACCAACATCACCACACTAGGTCCACTTGTGCTTCCAATTAGTGAGCAGCTTCTTTTCTTCTGTTCTCTGATTGTTAAGAAATTGTTCAATAAAACTGTCAACCCATGCATCCTGGATTTCAAGTTGGCATTTGATCATTTCTGCATACATGCTGAGGGAAGGGCTGTGATTGACGAGTAAGAGAAAAATGTGTTATAATTAAATCTCACTGAGAATTTCCCATAATACCCTTGAAGAATGGCATGTGCATCACACATGATTGACTTAACAGAATTTTACTAACGGCATCCATCAAAAAGACTAGCTGCGTGACTTTTGGATACTCTTACAACTGAAATTTTAAAAAAAATTTTGTTAAGGGACTACTAGTGGAATAGTCCATAGTCGAGGGACTAATGGTGTAATTAACCCAAAAAAAGAAAAAGAAAAAATAAGAGAGAGGAGTGGGAGTCAGATAGTTACACTTGAAACACGAAAGAAACAAACAAGAGATGAAGAAAAAAGAAAAATATTCGCCAAAGGTAGAGAGAGATGGAGCCGAGGAAGCCTAGCTTTTTATGTAGAAGCCAATTGACGTAAGCAGTTATCATTTGAATCTTTTGTTTGTTATATTAAGTATGGAGTAGGAGCCCAATTTTTCAAGAACTTTGTAATGCGGCCGACATAAGTTTTAAAATATTATTTTTATTATTATAGATTAGTTGGGTTATATGCGTATCCATTTTTTTGACGTACGTTATATTCTTACTTTAAGTCAAATACTTATGTTACTCTTAAAAATAGACAATTATACCCTACCCCTTTCTCTCTCCTCTCTGTTCCATCATTTCTTTGCATCTTAGGAAGGTTCGGCAAGGCGAGGTTGACAAGGCTGCAGCGAGCGGTCGCCTCTTTCCCTTAGGTGCGAGGCGTCGACCGGATCTGGAACTTCTGTGTGGCATTCTACATATTAGAACGAAACTGAATTAGCTTGAGCGATGGATTGTGGCATTCTCTTTGATGATTAAGCTATACTTTCTCTTATCCCCGTGTGCAAGTTGCTTCTTATAACCCAGAACTGTGCTTAGCACCAACGTTCTTAGATCTGGCATCCATCAATGGCACACACACACACAGCAGCAATTTCAAAAACACTTGAGCACAAAATTTACACATTAAAGCAGGTAAGAATTTACACATTAAAAACACTTGAGCACAAAATTTTGTAGTGAAGCTATCTGAATTACAGTTAAGACCCACATCAATTCCTGAGGTGAAGAAAGAAAATGTACAAAATCAAGAACCCAAAAGAGCACACATACACAGACGCGTACACAATTAATTTATTTCTGTTTGGGGATTGGGCAAGAGTCATTTCTGTTTGGGAAATAGGGGGATTTGGCATGGGAAAAATAGGTATTTCACATTAATTTACCTGTTGAACTGATGTCCATTCAAAAAATGGGTTTGCTTGTAACATAACTAATGTTTAGTGGCAAGAATAACATTTTGAAACATGTGGTGGCCGCATTACAAATTGGTGAAAAGTTGAGTAACTCAAATATAGGTTTTACCGAGAAAGAATTGATGATGATATTACACAAAATTGTTTAAATTTTGTTAGGAGGGGCGATATCACTAAAGGAGATTTAAAAAAAAAAAAAAGAAATAGAGGAAGAAAGGAGTTGGCAGACTAGAGATAATGGTTTCAAATTTTCTATTTGACTTGTCAAACTTCTTGTTCTTTTGAATGTTAGTGTTACATGTGTCATTGTAAAACTCTTATCTTATGATTGACCCTTCACAATAGAAATTGTTTTGACTCCTGTTAGGTAGTAGTTCCTTTCTCTTATGCCCCTTCTACCTTCGCGCGAACTCTAACATTGTAGATATTATAGGGCTAAAATTTATTCGAACATGGAATGTAATGGGGAGGATATATAAAATATTTGAATTCAAATAGAACTGAAGATACTAAAATATCTAGCCTCCACGTGGCGCTAGCAAGGTACGTGACCGAGCTTAGCTGGAGCTCGGAAGAAAATCATCTCGAGCCCGAGCTTGGACTATAGCTCGGAAACCGGGGCACGTATACCCTTCATCTTGTCCCGACCTCCCCGAGGAGCTCGAAGTAACCAGAGATACCTTCTACCTCGGACTCAAGGAGCCTGCGAGACCCATACCCGGGCTACAACATTGAGACCCCGAGGTCTCCACCCCGGGAAGTAAAGATAGTCAACAAAAGCTGCCACATTCAAATGCCCACCTGCTACTACGTCATCCCGGGGCCACCAGCTAGCTCCTCATTGGATAAAAGAGTGACTTGCCCTCTAAGTAAAGCTGCTTCTAGAAGATTAATGTCACTTCCAGAGAAGTTCTATCTTCTACATTAATGCAGGTCACTTCTTCATTAAAGCTCATCAATGCAGATTGCGGCTGCCATAAATGGGCACATGACTGCTTACCCCAGGTCGACACCTGGCAGTCCCACTTGTCCCAAACCAGCATTCTCCCAGTATAAATACAAGGTAATTGCCTTCATTTATGACCTAAGTTCAAATTGAATACACAACTACCAAATCTCCAAAGCATTCAGTGCATTTACTCTCAGAAAGAGCAGCCTGAATCCTTACCGGAGACCATTAACCTTACCATATATTGATTCTCTCACTGGAGGGCTTTAGCTGGACCAACGTCCAGCTCCCTAACGGTGCTTCTTTTTATCTCAGGTATCTACCGGAGGACAAGTCCCGCTAATACTTGTGCCTATTGAGAGCCCGGGCATCCTATCTACAGACTAACTGCATACGTGGACATCGACAGATCACGAGAGCACTTTTTGGCATGATCAGTTTGGTTCCGTTGCCGGGACTACCGGAATTGGATACTTTTAGAGTTTGAACTTCGCATAGCCTAGCAAAATACGGTTTAAAAATGACGAATTCAAAACAACAAGCTACGTCAGCCGCCTAAGAGGTTGGCCCACAGTTGTCACACTCTGCTGAGCATGCAGCCTTGTCAGCACAGAGGCACGCCCCTAAGACTCCCGAAAAGGCCCCTACCGATAATTCAAGGGGCAGGAGGTCAGCTCGGGACGTAGCTCGGGTGCTGACAAAGAAGGTAGCAGAGAGGTCACGCGCTAGCAAGGGAAGGGCCGTGCATAAAACTTATCAGGATGGAGATTCTGCCAGTAAGTCTTCCGGAGGGGAAGACACTTGCGGCAACGACGAAGTTAGAATAACCGGGGTGAAGCGGCCGGCTACACAGCTACAGAGAGATCAGGCCGAACTGGAACATCTACGGCGCGAGAGGGCGCACGTAGAGAGGGTCAGAGAACTCGAGCGACGTGAATATGAGCTCACCAGGAAGGTGGAGGCGGCTGTCCCAGCAAGAAAGGTCCCTCTCGAGCGGGAGAGGGTACAACCAGAAAGGCCCTACAGTCACGATCGCCGATCCCGAGCTGTGGAGCAACCCCGGACGAGCGCACATAGTAGGCTGCGCGAGAGCGCCAAACATAGGCTGGGACACCGAACCAGTACAACACCCTAGGCGAGCGTGTACAGTCGACTCTATTTTTCTGAGGAAAAGGAGATGCCGAAGGGAAATGTTCATGACCGACTCGGAGCTCGGACTCATTCCAACAGCCCGCAGGGGTCAGACAGGACCTATAAACCGGAGGTACAGTCTTGGCGAAAGGGATCCCAAGAGGGTAGGCGAGGGCGTTCGCCATCTCCTCAGGGAAGCTCCCCTGGGTCAGTCGCTTCATCACGAAAGCGATCAAGAAATGATGAACGTGACAGACGAGGCCACCAGGAGTCCCGAGCTGATGATTCTCCAAATAGGGCCTTAAAGGTTTTCCAGGAGCGCTTAGAGGCTCTTGAAGCGGGAAAATTAGGCCTTCCCACACAGATATTGAAGAGTCCGTTCTGCCATCGGATTCAAAGAACTCCGCCAAATCCCCGGCTAAGGCTTCCCGACTTTAAGTCATATGCGGGAAAAACGCACGCCCAGACTCACCTCTCCAGCTTTGAGGCAAAGATGGGTGTTTGCACCGCAAAGCAAGACATGTGGTGCAAAGTCTTCGTCAGCACGTTCGACGAAACTGTGATGAAGTGGTTCAAAGAGCTCCCAAAAGAGTCTGTAACAGACTGGAGCGACCTGAAGAGGAAATTCCTTAGGAAGTATGCCTCGGCTGGGGAATTTCCTAAGGACAAGTCGGACCTTGCAAATACAAAGCAAGGCCCTACTGAATCGCTGGCAGATTACATCCAGCGGTTCAAGAATGTAGCTGACGAGCTCTCAAACATCCCCGACAAAACAATCATGGTCTGTTTTGAGGGTGGACATCAGTCTGACAAACTATTGGAGGAGCTCAATCTCCGAACTCCGGCCACCAGCGCCAAACTATTCCTTAGAAAATCTTGGCTGACAAAAAGAAAGCCAAGGAAGGGACCCCTGCGCCAATAAAGGTTGAAGAGATGAAGAACCCGGACAGGAGAACCGGGCAGACAAGTGCCATGCAAAAGGCACAGGAAAAGGAGGATAAAACGGTCTATACCCCGCTGAATGCATCCCGGGAGCACATCATGATCATTCTACAATAGGAGAATAAGCTTGCAAAGCCCTGAAGGAGACTAGGTTTCCTCGGAATTCGGACAAGAGGTGCGAGTATCACAAAGAGAACGGCCACACTACCGAGGACTGTATTCAGCTAAAAAGGGCTATTCAGCGGCTGATAAATCGGGGGGACCTCAGGAGATTTGAGCAAAGAGATGAGCCAGAGCAGAGGCCAGCAGCGCATGGCCGCGAGCATGTGGATAGGGAGGAATTCAGAATTTTCACTATCCTGGAAGACAACCTGAGCATTACTCAGCTCAACGACACCATGTACAGTCTCAACAACGTGGTGTCCCAACCTCGGATTAGGGACGAGGTCGGCATATGTTTTTACCCAAGCGAGATGACAAGTACCGATTTAGCAAAAGTGCAGCCACTCACGATGCACCTCGGGATTGAATAGTATATGATCAAAAGGGTGCTCATAGATACCGGGGCTAATCGAAACATCATGTACTATGATTGTTTCAAGATGATAAGGCTCACGGATTCCCAGCTCATCCCGAGCAATGTGTAGCTGGAAGGCTTCACCGGGCACAAGGTGGTAACCAAGGGCATCATAGCACTGAAAGTCACGATAGGAGAGGGAGATCTTTTCAGGTCCGAGGAAATAGAATTCTTGGTCCTCGACATCCCTTCTACCTACAATGCCATTTTGGGCCTATCAGCTCAGGCAAAATTCGACATGGTCGTCTCCACTCCTCATCAGAGAGTCAAGTTTACCACTAACGGGAAGGTCGGTGTGATGAGGAACAACCCCAAGAGCATTCTATTTCATATAATAGAGGCACGAAAAGAAAAGGAGGCAGCATTCCAGGGAAAGGCTCAAGCTGTGGAGACCATTCAAACCTCCGCCAAAAGAGTCTGGCCTTGGGTAGAGGAGAAATCCCCAGAAAGCGCAGAACAGCTCGCAGTTCCTGAGAACATGACTTCTGCAGAAGGCTCGGCCAAAAATTAGCAGTCAGCGCGGGCTAGCAATCCTAGCTCGTAAGAACCAGGCCCGAGCCGAAAGAAAGCAAGGGTGATCATTATCGAGAGCCTGGACAGCCGCGACCTGTCCAATATTCAGCCGCATGAGGATTTCGACGAAGTGGTCATCAACTTTGATTTTCCCGACCAAAAGATAAAAATTGGCCTGGATATCGACGGGGGAGAACGTCAAGCCATTATCCAATTCCTCCAAGGAAACACAGTTGTATTCGCTTGGAGGGTTGAGGACATGAAAGGCATCAGTGAAGACGTCTCCGTCCACAAGCTCAGCGTGGACTCCGCGATCACACCAATCCAACAGTGACCAAGGGTTTTCTCTCCAGAGAAACAAGCGGCTATAAAAGAAGAAGTCGACAAGCTGCTCCGGGCCAAGATAATCAAAGAAATCTTTTACCCAACTTGGATCGCAAATGTCGTCATGGTAAAGAAGACTAGTGGCAAGTGGAGAATGTGCATGGACTACACCGACTTGAATAAAGCTTGCCCGAAGGATTGGTACCCGCTACCCAGGATCGATCAGCTCGTTGATGCTATTGCCGGCCACAAAATCCTGAGTTTTGTTGATGCGTACTCAGGATACCACCAGATCAGAATGTGGTTGCAAGATCAGAAACTTACGGCATTTCGAGCTGCGGGGGCTTTGTATTGTTACGTTATGATGCCCTTCGGGCTAAAGAACGCGGGGGCTACATACCAGAGGATGGTAAACAAAGTGTTCGGTGATCAGCTCGGTCGAAACGTGGAGGCTTACATCGACGACATGGTGATTAAAACCAAGAAAGCCAACCACGTCGAAGACCTACGAGAAACCTTCACTAACCTAAGAAAGAATAGTATGAAGCTCAATCCAGCGAAGTGCGCCTTTGGGGTAACTGCGAGAAAGTTCTTAGGTTACATGGTGAATGAGCGAAGGATTGAAGCAAACCCGGGAAAGATCCAGACATTGCTGAACATGAAAGCCCCGACGACTATCAAAACCGTCCAACAACTCAATGGCAGGATAACCGCCTTGAGCAGATTCATTGCCAAAGCTGCGGAGAAGAGCCTCCCTTTTTTTAAAATTTTGAAGGGGAGTCGGACATTTAAATGGGGACCGGAATGCGACAAGGCCTTTGCAGAGCTCAAGCAATACCTTGGCAGCCCGCCTCTACTTTCAAGCTCGGTGCTTGGCGAGAAATTGTACATCTACATCTCTGCATCGGACGCGGCAGTGGCTGCGGTACTAATCAAAGAGGAAGGGCCCATTCAGAAACCAGTGTATTATGTCTCTCACGCATTATCCGACGTAGAGGCGCAGTACTTGAATGTCGAAAAAGTAGTCCTGGCTTTGATAGTAATGACGAGGAAGCTATCACACTACTTCCAGGCCCACACCTTGGTAGTCTACACGGATCTACCTCTCCGAAGAATGTTGCATAATGTAGCTGGAAGGATGATGAAACGGGCAGTCGAGCTTTCTGCTTTCGACATCACTTATGAGCAAAGGAAAGCAATCCGAGGACAAGTTCTTGCTGACTTTGTTGCAGAAACACCATTCACTCATAACACATCTCCAGAGATCTCGCCAAACGAGCTAGAAAAGGGCAAATTGCAAGTCGTCCCCCCAGCCAAAAGCATTCGCTCTAGCTCGCGGGAAACACGACCAACGAACCACTGGCAGTTATTCGTAGACAGCTCGGTCAGCAGCTCGGGAAGTGGCGTGGGTCTGTCTTTGGTTTCCCCCGACGGAACTGAATTTCGAAAGGTGTTCCGATTCAAGTTTCCCGCATCAAACAACCAGGCAGAATACGAAGCCGTGGTGGCGGGCTTGCAGTTGGCGAAGGACCTCACAGTTTCTCAAATTGTTGTCTTCAGCGACTCTCAGCTCGTCGTGAAGCAAATTTCGGGGGAGTACAGGGCTAATCACCCCATCTTGCTAAAATACTGTGAGCTCATAAGGCAGTTGCTAGCCGAATTTGAATACTGGGAAGTTCAGCAGATCGACAGAGAGAGCAACACTCGGGCTGACTACTTATCCAAGGTGGCCTCCATAGAGCTGAAGGATCTGCCCCCGGAGGTTCGGGTAGAATTCCTTGATTCACCCTCGGTAAACAGAGAAGCGGTCTTACCAATTATGGCAACCACGAGGTGCTAGATAGATGAAATAGAAGAATACATTGAGCACGGGACTCTACCTGGCGATAAAACCTTAGCACGGTAAATCAGAAAGAGAGTCGCGAGGTATACAAAGGTTGCTGGGGTGCTATACCGATGATCTTTTTCAAAACATTTGTTAAGATGTGTGCGGCCCGAAATCACGGAGAATCTAGTGGCTGAGGTGCATAAGGGAGTATGTGGAGGACACCCCGAAGCTCGGACTATCTCTGACAAAATCATTTTTTCACGGATACTACTGGCCAACACTGAGAAAAGACGCTGAGACCTACGTAAGAAAGTGCGATAAGTGCCAAAGATTCGCCGATGTGCCCAGACTACCTTCTGTGCCTCAGAAACCAGTTGTCGCGGCTTGGCCTTTCGACATGTGGGGAATTGACCTCATCGGTCCCTTTCCCAAAGCTCGAGGAGGTTGCGAGTACCTAATAGTGGTGGTAGACTACTTCACCAAATGGATTGAAGCCAAGCCATTAGCGAGCATTGCCGAGGAGAAAGCAATCAGCTTCGTCCACGACTTCATCTGGTGCAGATTTAGATTACCCCGGGTCATAATTTCTGATCACGGGACCCAGTTCGCCACAAAGTTCACAGCGAGCTGCGAAAGGATGAATGTGAAGCACTGGATGTCTTCGGTCGCTCACCCGCAAGGCAATGATCAGGCAGAGGCCGGGAATAAGAAGATCCTATACCCTCTCAAGAGGAGCTTAGACGAGAAGAAAGGAAGATGGCTGGAAGAACTGCCCGCAGTCCTTTGGAGCATCAGGACATCTGTCCGAGGTTCGATAGGAGAGACACCATTTACTTTAACTTATGGATCAGAAGCGATGGCTCCAGTTGAAATGGCCCTCCCAACAGCTCAGGTTCTACACTTCGACGAAAGAAAAAATTTAGAAGCTAGGGGGCTTGACCTCGACTTATTGGAAGAGTGAAGGCTAGAAGCCCAACTAAGAATGGTGAACTACAAACAGCTCGCCAAGGGTCATCACGACCGAAGAGTAAAGCCCAGAACATTCTCAGTCGGGGATTGGGTCCTCAGGAAGATTGAAGCTACGGGCAGAAATACTCAGAGAAACAAATTGTCCCCTAATTGGGAAGGCCCTTTCCGAGTTACAACGATCATCCGAGAAGGAACCTACCGGTTGGCCGAACAAGACGGGAAACTCCTAAGGAACCCGTGGCCTGCTGATCACCTGAAGAAGTATTATATGTGATTATAACTCAACTTTTGTAATTGAGTATATATATGAAAGCTTGAATTTTTTGAGAAACCAAAAAATTGTCTCCTCGGGATTCGGAATCATATTATTAATAAAAATGCTTGGAGTCGGCAGCAGGCCACTCGAAGCATGATAAAAATACCTAGAGTCGGCAGCAGGCCACTCAAAGTATAATAGAAATATTTATAGCCGGCAGCAGGCCCCTTGAGTATAAGAACCACTGCTCGGAGATCGGTATCGGACAACTCCGAGTAGTCTCAAAAACCTCACTCGAGGTCGACTTTGGTCACTCAGTTCTGGTACACAATTTTCACTCGAAGTCGGCTTTGGCCACTCAGTGATGGTTCTAAATTGTTATTTGAGGTCGGCAAAGGCCACTTCGTAACAGTTCAATTATTGCCTAAGGTCGGCTATGGCCACTTCGTAAAAGATAAAAATCTACACATTCCACAAACTGAGGATTCAAAACGATTTACGTTCGAGCAAGTCAAAATATATATATATATATATATATATATGTGCATGATTTACATTCCCTAACTGAAAATACTTGTTCATATTACAAAACTTACGAGCTTGCAAGCTCTGTCAAAAGATTGTACACAAATACTGACATTACAGGTCCTTTACAATTTTTCAATACCCTCCGAGGCAAGGACGTCGCGCTCATTCTCAGCTCGATTGGTCATTATACCCTCAGCATCTTTCAACAGTTGATCAGCCACCTGGCCGAGCTCGGCATTTTCTTAGGCATCACCTTCCCCCGCTGCCTCCAGGGCTATTTGATCAAGCCGAGCATCGACCAGTTTTTCGACGTGTTGTTGGAGAATGACGGGATGCTCCCACGCGGGCTTGCCTGCCTCCGCATCCTCAGCATCGATAGCTTGGATGTCCTCGCCGTCGAAAGAAACGAGCACGACACCCTTTTGGTTTAAATCATCGTAGGGGTTGGAAGCTCCCCACTCAACAAGCTTCTCCAGAGGCACCCCATCCCCAGCAGCAGCCTTAAGAATCTGATAGCGCCCTTTCATCATATACGGGGAGATATCTTCGACGAACAAGTCAGACTTTTTGTACTGCGCGATGACGGAGGCCTCGTTGATGGGATACCGTGCCCGGATATCTTGACAGTCCAGGCTGAGTTTTTTCATCCTTTCATCCAAGGATTGGATGGCCGCCTCATGCTCGGCACTCTTCTCAGTGAACTGCTTCTCAAAATTCTTCATTTCCTCCTGGGTAAGCATGAGAGCCTCCTCAGCTTTTGATTGAGCAGTCACCGAGGCAAAAAGGGAGGTTTTGGTTTTCTCGAGCTCCTCGTTCTTCGCCTTCAGCTCTTTGTCTTTGGCCCTGAGCTGATTGCGAAGCCGGGATAGCTCGGCAGTGTCATCCTTAACCTGCTGGACCAGCTCAGATTTTAACTTGTCCGCCTCAGCTAGTCGAAGATCGAAGTATTTGGCATAATGGCCCATCTACAAACAAGCGAGTCTTCAGTATGTAGCGAATAGGGGAGTGCAAAAATAAATGTGATGAAAAACACGAACCTCCACCAACGAGCAGGCCATTGACTTCAAGGCATGGTCTGAGGACTGCTGCAGAAGCTTTGCCA
This sequence comes from Platycodon grandiflorus, assembly GCA_016624345.1. Taxonomy (NCBI): domain Eukaryota; kingdom Viridiplantae; phylum Streptophyta; class Magnoliopsida; order Asterales; family Campanulaceae; genus Platycodon; species Platycodon grandiflorus. The sequence goes on from CM028365.1 coordinate 43,643,580, forward strand.
TCCGAGAAGAGTCGGCGTAAGCATTAATGTTATTAAACGCAGCAGCCTCATGTGCACCGAGCCCAACAATCACCTCGGTACCCCTTTCCTCAGCAGGAACGATTTTTTTTTTCCCTTTGGAGGATTTGCGTAGAGGAGGGTCCTCGGTCAGATCCTTGATTTCTACCTCAGCGGGCACCGACCTATGTTTTTTTCGGGCTCCAGCCTCGTCAGCCGCGGATGCCCGCTTTGTGGTTGGATGGACAGTGGTGATGGGCTCCGCATGAACGACGCCCCCAACCTCCAAGGGTCTCATCGGGGGGAAGACAGCTTTGTCCCCCCCGGCAGCATTGTGGGACTGCCTTAGCTCGTCTTTACAAGCTCCCGACGACGTGGTCCTACGGGCTCGAAAGGCTTGTGCCAAGTTCACCATATCTGCAAGAAGAGCACAAATTAGCTTCATTTCGAGGAAGAAATACTTGGAAGTAAAAGCAGACAGAAAGTATTAAGTGGTACAACCCTCGGGAAGAGGCAAGCAGTTGCTTTCCTCAGCCCCAGCACAACGTTCACACTGGATCCAGAATTTCTCATCCATATGCCTGAACCATCCCGGGGCAGATTCAAGGGCCGGCATGGTACACCTCGGGTGAATCCTGGCAAAAGTCCTCCTTGAAAGCCCTGTGAGCAAAAGGAAGGGTTCATCCCCGAGGATCGCCTCCCAGTCATACAGTCGGGTTTGCTCGCCATTCGAGTGCAGAGGGGCTTCGACCACCCGCTGGGCAATACTGTCATAATCCCCCAGTTTCTTTAAACGTTTGAGGCCGTGGGCTCTTCCCGAGGGTATGTTGAAATTCCAACCCTTGCAGCTCTCAACCAATATGATTTTGTCAGCCCAGCCATCCACCTTCCCCGGGAAAGGGTTAAAGAGCTTGACCCAGTTATTGTGGGCTTTACACTGAAGACAGTGGGTAGAAACCCACGTCTGGAAGTAATAGCGGAAGAAAGAGAGAGACGGCTCACAGCCCAGAACTCGAACGCATGCTATGAAGCAAACCAGCCAGCGTCCTCACTAGACCTAGAGAGAGATCGAGGGGCATAGCGGATGTCTCCTCGAGAAATTTACAGATAAAAGGATCCAGGGGAAGACGGAGCCCGCCAAGCATGAAGAAACTTAGGTAGAAGCCCACCTTCCGGCGAAGGGCCTTCAGCTCTACCCAGTTCTTATCAGCACCCGGGATCAAAGCACGGAAACCGGGGGTATGATTGATCGCCTCCCAGGTTGTAAAGTTGACTGAGGAGATCTTATTCCTCTAATTACGCGGTAAGGCAGCAATAGCTGCCTGGTTAGCCTTCTCGGCTGAGGTAGGCTCCTGAGCTTGGGAGACATCGGCCCTGCCAGAAGTAGATACTTCACTCATTCTGCTCGAACTCTCTGCCTGTACCTGTGGCCTGTCAGCAACTGTTTTCTTGCGAAGTCGGCGGGTTCGCTCAGCTCTGAGGTTCTGCAAGTACCGGTTCATTGAAAAATATTTACAGATCAGGGCAGTTACGACTTGTGACTTATCATCTAAAACTTCCATTTGAGCAGCAAATGGGAGTGGAGGAACCCAGTGGGGTTCATCAGAAACCACTCAGTCTGAGAAGTTAACTCCCCAGCGACCTAAGATATCTCGAGCTTCGCTCGGGACGACGACCTCCCAATGATCCTCGGCTAATCTATATACATTTTGACCCGTAGGCGAACGGGCAAATACAGACTGAGAGGGAGAATCACCTAAATTTATAGGAGCTAAGGGTAATGGATTGGCACCATCCAAGCTCGGGGAATATCCCGAGGACGAGGATGAGTCCGACGACGAGCTACACTCAGGGACTCTAAAACTAACACTCCTCCTACCCACAAACATATTGAAAGGAAAGAAGAGAATCAAAGCGTATATAAGGAGGTCGAGATACCTGAATCAAGATGGAAGCTCGGATCTCAGAGTACGGAGGTCACCTGAGAGGCACGTGATGCCGGAGATTAGCACCGGAATGAATGGCGATTGCCGAAATAAAAGCAAAAGCACAAATATACCTCAAACAGGGGCAGAAATGACTTAAAAAAGTGGATATAAAAAAAAAGTAGGTTCAAACGACACTAACCTATGGAATGGAAACAACAAATGACGCGGGAAGCGAAGAGAAAGCTTGAAGGACGTTTGGAGAAAAGTCGCCGAAAATCATAGTTGGTCGGAGAGAGTTTTGGAAAATCTAGGATTTTAATGCAAAGCGAAGATCAACAGTGCTAAAACCCTACTTATACCCTTCAAAAACGACGCCGTTTGTACGGCAGATCCGAATTATGACGCGGCATCAAATGGATAATCCGCGTGTTTTCTTCCTCCAACCCGCAAAATGGCATCGTTTGAACCCAAACGACGGTTGCAAATTCAAACTGAAAGGACGTGCATTTAATGAAGCCGTCAGAATGTTTTGCGCCAATGATTCAGCACAGGTTCCAAGAAGAGGTGTGTTGATGAAGCTATTACCTACCACCCGAGCGCGAGCGAGCTAATACTTCCCGACTTAAAGGATGAATCCTCACCTCGGGAAGTCGGGGGCTACTGAAGATACTAAAATATCTAGCCTCCACATGGCGCTAGCAAGGCACGTGACCGAGCTTAGCTGGAGCTCGGAAGAAAACCATCTCGACCCCGAGCTTGGACTATAGCTCGGAAACCGGGGTACGTATACCCTTCGTCTCGTCCCGACCTCCCCGAGGAGCTCGAAGTAACCAGAGATACCTTCTACCTCGGACTCAAGGAGCCCGTGAGACCCATACCCGAGCTACAACATTGAGACCCCGAGGTCTCCACCCCGGGAAGTAAAGATAGTCAACAAAAGCTGCCACATTCAATGCCCACCTGCTACTACATCATCCCGGGGCCACCAGCTAGCTCCTCATTGGATAAAAGAGTGACTTACCCTCTAAGTAAAGTTGTTTTTAGAGGATCAATGTCACTTCCAGAGAAGTTCTATCTTCTACATCAATGCAGGTCACTTCCTCATTAAAGTTCATCAATGCAGATTGCGGCTGCCATAAATGGGCACATGACTGCTTACCCCAGGTCGACACCTGGCAGTCCCACTTGTCCCAAACCAGCATTCTCCCAGTATAAATACAAGGTAATTACCTTCATTTATGACCTAAGTTCAAATTGAATACACAACTACTAAATCTCCAAAGCATTCAGTGCATTTACTCTCAGAAAGAGCAGCCTGAATCCTCACCGGAGACCATTAAGTCATTAACCTTACCATATATTGATTCTCTCACCGGAGGGCTTTAGCTGGACCAACGTCCAGCTCCCTAACGGTGCTTCTTTTCATCTCAGTTATCTACCGAAGGACAAGTCCCACTAATACTTGTGCCTATTGAGAGCCGGGACATCCTATCTACAGACTAACTGCATACGTGGACATCGACAGATCACCAGAGCACTTTTTGGCGTGATCAAGAACGTCCGGGTGGGAAAAGAAAAAAAAAATGAAACAGAGAGGTATAGGGTAGGAGAAGTGCTTAAAATATAAAAATAAATAAATAAAAAGAGTCAGACACTGAAGTTGACACTATTGTACATAATTGAATCTCTCCACTATTGTAAATAAATAAATAAAAAGAGTGAGCCACTGAAGTTGACACTATTGTACATAATTGAATCTCTCCACTATTGTACATAATTGAATCTGATTAAAAAGAGTGAGGCAGTGGGTAGGCTTGGGTTGGAGGGTAGGGCCATGTGAGTGTGTGTTTTGTTCACGGGCGGTGACAAACAATATGGTATATTTTGGTTTAATCAGTAGAGAGATTCAATTATGTACAATAGTGGTCCTTCCGTCCCTAAATTATTGTCTTCATTTTCTTTATATTTATCTCAAAATAATTATTTTATTTGAAAACTTTTATTTTTAGGACATCACTTTTATCATTTTACTCTTACTTTTTTCCCTACTTTAATTATGGCCTACATACACATGGGCATTAAAGAAAATTACACATTATACCAATATTAATAATCAAGTCAATTATTTTTTCTTAATCCGTGTGCCGAGTCAAACAAAACAATAATTAAAGGACAGAGAGAGTAGTTTTTTACTTTTATATTAGCTACTATCATACAATATAAAGATTATATTATAAGAATATTTGAAGTTACGTATTAAACTTCATGTTTTAAATTTTCAATTTGGGCATTTTTATTTGCGTACGAGTTAGTCTTTTGCAGCTTTATTCAAGTAAGAGATTACGCTTCTTTTAAATTATTTTGTAGAATATTTTTTGGCGTTAGGTTTCCCACATGTTATTGTTATATCATTTTTTTTACTCCATGCCCGACCTTGTGGCGGTATCTGTGTTTGATTCCGTCGGTTGTCATTTCTTTTGATTGTCGTCGTTGTGAAATTGTTCTTCGTAACATGTGACCATTTTGAGTCACGTGAGATACCATTTGGTTTGATAATACGATTTATGTTTAGTTAATAGAATGTATGGTACTACTTACTTTCGAATTCGATTATGATCACTAAGTATGAACAATCTATCATTGGGTTAATGTGACATTTCGATTTTGTTTGAAATTTTTGAATCACGGGTCATTCGAATGCGATAATTCGGATTTACCTTTGATTTCAAACCCCTTTAGGGGTAAAATATTAGAACCCTTAGGGATATTTGTCATTCAGGTTGTTAGACCGCTTACGCAATCATAATAATAGAGTAGTCCGTTGTGACTTGCTGGTATGGGACGATCGATGACGATTGAATTTCCCGATCTTGTTGATCGTTTGTTATTGTACCTTGAACATTTTATTTGGAAGTTATTTGAAAATTGTTCACCTTTGAGTTTCAAAAGTTATGCTACAATTCAATGATGTACTCTTGCTATCTTCGTTCGTTTTGATATTTCAGTTTGATATTTTTATGGGTCCACCCCTCCTTAGTAACCGAAGGAGCGGTGCCGGAGGGGCGGTGTATGAACTTACTGGACATTGTCGTTCACCCCTTTCATATTACTCTTCTCTCCAGGTCGCATGTGAGAATTGAGGTTCTAGTCAAAAGTACCGCGTTAGAGGGTGATTTTAGATTTGAATTTGTTTACATTTGGTTGTAGTAATAATTTTGCTAGAATATTGATGGTTGTAAATTTGAATTAAATCTCTGTTCATATTACTCTTCTCTCCAGGGTGAGAATTGAGGTTTTAGTCAGAAGTACCGTGTTAGAGGATGATTTTAGATTCGAATTTGTTTAGACTAGTTATAGAGCCCGTGCAATGCACAGGTGCAATTTAACTTTTGTATTTAATTGATACATTTTAGAAATATTTTTGAAAAAAAATATCATTATTGAATATAGAAGTTTATTGACTTAATGTCTGACAAAAGTTAAGTGTTGTCAATATATGCAAATTGGTAGTCGTTTATTATAATATTTTCGTTTCAAAATAAGTATTTTTTATTGGTGGTCAATACATGTATTTTTGTTTTTATACATTTTTTAATTTTTTAAGTATCCTTTAATGATATCATATTATTGGGTTTTGTTATCTCTTTTTTTCATCTTGCACTTAGTAAAGATATTTTAGACAAATATTTGAAAAAATTACAAAATTAAAAATAAAATATTTACGTTTGGACATATCGAAGAAATATACTAACATTTTTCTGAACAAATGAGAATTGTTTAAGGATTGAATATAATAATATTTTTTGAAATATTTTTTGGAGATCATTTAATGATTAAAAATTGTTTAGTTGGATACTATATTTACATTTTTTTTAATACACTATCAGTTTGAAAAAGAAATTTACACAAATATCGAAAAAAAAAACATAAACATCAATTTTGAATAAATGATTTAAAATTTTGTTGATATGGATCACATATTATATACATTATTTTAGGACATTTTAAATAAGAATATGAGACCAAATTTGACATGGAGAGAGTATCATTTATAAAAATAAAAATTAGTTGGTTTATATTATAAAATAATTTATAGAATAATATAATATATTTTTAAAATCTTTACATATAATATAATTTGTTGAGTTGGTTTAAGGTGCATAATTATATTTAAAAGGGTGTGGGTTCAAATTTCATTGACAATATTATTTTATTTCCTAAAGTTCTTCTCCTATAGTATTACCTAATAGTAAAACCTATTGTAAAACTTATTATTATTAGGTATTGTTATTAGCTAATGACTTAGAAATGAAAAGTCATCTCACTCCAAAAGTCGTGAGGCATCCTCACAAACTTTAAATATATATATATATATATATATATATATATATATATAGATTTGGTTGTAGTAATAATTTTGCTAGAATTTTTATGGTTGTAAATGTGGATTTAAATCTCGGACATACGGCACGGCATTGATTACGTTTTCAATGATGATGATTCAATATTATTTGTTAGCATAATGTCACGAACTCAGACTTTCAGACCACAGCGCCCCTAGCGCGGCCCGCATCCCACTGAGCCCCATGTCGAATATGCACAACTCCCCATGATAATAACGCAAAAGAGATGTTTGGAATGAACACTGAGTCATATCTGTCACATAATATCGACATTAATATCAATCATGCTGCAAGGGAGCACCCATATCCTCATGACTCATGGATTGTGACAGTAAGCTTAGGTTCGGGGCCTTACTAAGATCAGAGGCTGACCAACTATGAAGGTGGCCAAGTCCCAGATGTATTCCTTTTCGTCCCCTTGTTGTAAGTCTTGCTATAGAACAATCTTATTCTTGAATTCTTCCAAGCCTTGTCTGAATGACTCGACAGTACTTCACGTCACTTTTGTTCTTAATGGTAAACTTACCTAAGTAGTTAAGACATGTTACTGTGGTCACTTGCTCCTCTTTAGGTGTGATTCTGCAGTCTTTTCCCTCTCTTTGCTTTTCCTATCCTCAAATGACCAATTGTGTATGTCACAACCATTAAGTAGACACAGCTCCCCCTACCAATCACTTCTCTTGCTCATTTGCCACATAACTAATTCCAGATAGGAGAGGGTAACTGAATGGTCATAGATTGAATATAGACCTCAGAAATACATTAACAACCATGTATGTGAGATTGGCACAGCTGAGTGTAAGGGACACCTCTCCTGTCTACCCCTTGGGTAACACTTCGCCAAGCTGTAACTTCCCTTCGAACCCCTAAATTGCAAATAGTGTTTATGGCTAGCGAGTTTACCATGTGACCCTCATCTAGTGTAGGCCGAAGGTTCAACCAATTATCAACTTTCACTCTTAGTTTTTCCCTGCTCACTGAATAAAAATTCTGGTTCACTCCTACTATAAGGATGTGTAGTTATTTCGTTGAATATAAAATAACTGTTGTTCATACTTATCCAACTTTCTTAGTATGTCTTCACCACAAGGAGAAGAAACAGAGTAAATGTTTATTTGTGGAGCCCCATCTTTTCTGATACTGCTGCTACTATCAGTAATTTGTGTAATAGGCTCTAAAGGTCTCATGGAAACTACTTCTGAGTTTTGTTTAGTGAACATGTTATAAACATGAAGATGATGATATATAAAATGATATCCGTAATGTGCAAAATACACAATAGTTTGGGGCATTTACATGATTGACATCTTGCAGCGAGTAGCATTAATAACAACAAACACATATATATATTCACATACGTGATAGACATTCATTGTTTCTGATTTCAAATTTTATGCAGTGGGGTAAGAAGCCTGCATTGCAATGCCACAGAGGCCTTCTTTAGCATCAACATCTCTTTGCATCCTTATGTACCCTTCTTCGCCCCATGTTGTTCCCCATGAGTTCTTCACCAGCCAATACTTAGTTCCATCCTCACTCGTCCCATAACCGACTGCAGTAACCCCATGATCAAGATCAGTGCCGCACTCTCCTGTAAAGACACCGCTCGAGTAAAACTGGAAGTCAGATCCCCCAGCATCAATGGCAACTGAGATAGGTTGACTGGCGACAGCTTTCAAAAGAGCACTCTCGCTATTGGCAGGCACATCTTCATACCCAGTTATCTTGGCAGCATGGTTAGCTTCTTTGTTGGTGTTACAAGTGCTGTCAACTCCTTTGTATGGATAGTTGGCCTCAGTAGAAAGGCCTTTGTTTTGTTGAATGAACTCAAATGCGTTATCCATAAGACCCCCATTGCAACCTTGATCTTCGCCACTGGTGTCACAGTCCACCAACTCTTGTTCCGATAAGGAGATTAACTTACCAGTTGATAGTTGTGTAATTCCTTCCATTGCCGCAACAGCAGAAAATGCCCAGCAACACCCTGTGTTTTACAGCAGTTTTATAAGTAAGAAACTTGAAATCTAATGGTATAGTTCTAAAAAAAAATAACCTACGCACTGCTTTTTTTAATCATTGGTACTGTTTTAAACTAAATCTCTGAATCTTCATAATCAGCTAAATCAATTATAGATATGTGTTAATTCAAAAAAAAAAAAATTTCATAGTAGTCAGAAATTGTAACATACCGCATTGGCCTTGGTCCTTGACAGGTGTTACTGCACCTTTCTTTCTCCAGTCCATGGTTGATGGAATTGCAGTTAGGTTCTCATATTTGAAAGAAGAAGCTCTTGAAGAGCAGACATGGCTCTTGAATCTATTTCTTGTGGTTTTGAACTCTTCATTTGTAAGGTCTGCAAATTCATTGACTGCTAATTTGTACGGCTTTTTCATGGCTTTATTGAAAGACTCAATGTATTCGACATTTTCCTTGAATATCTTGGCTCGGGCTTCTTTCTCTGTTGTATCCTCGTATACACGTCCATAGCGAGCCATCCACAGATCATGGCTTTCAAGGATCGATGTTTCTTGCAGAGAGCGTGATGCAGTTTGTGAAGGCAAAGTTGCCAAAAGGACAACTAATGCCAAACAGAAGCAGAGATTTTGGTTTGCGGAAAACATTGTATTGCTAGAAGTTTAGAAACAACAAATTAAAATGAGAATGAAGGCACACAGACTCCAGCACCAATTTTGATCTTTATATATGAAAAAATAATCCCAAATACACTGCAAATTTGAAATGGTTAGTGCAAACTACGACGTGCATGAAAAAGTGTTCTGACTCTGATTGCTAATGTAATTGGTAAGGCTTGACTGAGTTGTTTTTGTATTCATCTTTTCAAATATTATATATGTTGTTTAGTAAGGGATTTGGATACTTGTATTTGGGTTGTAATGCTTTTGCCTTGCCGTATCATTCACATACTTTAGAGAAGTTTAAAATATACACAATGAAATGGTATTAACAACTAGATACCCATTACAAAACGAAGATAAACTGTATGTAACTATGACCGACAATATGTCTTAATAGAGTCTCAATCTAGTTAACTCACACCAGATAACACGGAACGCAATGGAAATCTTTCCTATCTAAATCAATGCTTCCTCTAATGAGAGTGGGAGAAGAAGAAAAACCATGAAATACTTCATCAATTTTAAAATCACAGCATTGTTTACTAAATTGTCAGCCACATAATTTTCTTGCTGTTAACAATGATGAAAAGAAAATTGCATTGCTGCTTGAATTTGCATCATCGTTTCAACAAGTTTTGAAATTTCCATTTGATGGCATTTGAGTCTTTTGCAGGCATGGGAAAATTGGATGGAAGGCAGAGGTTCAGAGTCAATTGATCCATTAATAAAGGACACATGCAACCTTCATGAGGCTGTGAAATGCATCAATGTCGGACTTCTGTGTGTTCAAGAAATACCAAGTGAACGACCAACAATGTCTAGCATCGTTCTCATATTGGGGAATGAAAGTGCACTGATTTCATCACCCAGAGAGCCTGCTTTCACTACTTGTAAAAATTCCAAAGCTTCTTGCTCTTTTTCTCAAGCATCTAGTAGCTATTCAAACAATGAAGTGACAATCACGAGTCTAGAGCCTCGATATAACCTATCATTTTGCCACAGCATGAACATTTCTGAAGAAAGATATCTACAATTCTTGTTGCACTCATTCTCAACCAAGCATGAGAATAAAAATGGATTATAGATAGATTGGTATTCTGAGTTGTTATGGTAGAGTTCTTACCGATCACATATGAAATACATTAGTTGGATAGGAAAAATAAGTTTGTTATGATAACTACTTTCAAGTGTAACAAAAAGTACTCCCTCCGTTCCTCATTGAAAATTTTGTCCCAAAATGAGTGTCGCTATTTGTATGGAGTTAGTAAATTTACCTTTGTTATCTATCATGTCTCAATATGCACTTTCGTATTATACTGTGGACACTAAGTGCATTCATGAACATCACTAAGTCAACTTCCTTAATTTTTGCAAAAAAAAAAAAAAAACTAAAAAGGGACACTCAATTCGGGACGATGGGATTCATGAACATCACAAAGTCAACTTCCTTAATTTTTGCAAAAAAAAAAAAAAACTAAAAAGGGACACTCAATTCGGGACGATGGGAGTATCTCTTAGATATTCGAATTTACAAAGATAAAAGCTTTGAATAGAAACGAGTCTCTCCGTAGGCCAATCCCTTAACTTTTCTGGTAAGATTATGCACTGAGCTTCAAACTAAGTTATAATATATCGACTTAAATCATTGTCAGATCAAGTGTTTAATCACTGTTTCCATTTGCGTTTCACGTTATCTAATCAGAGTTAACCATGTTATTCCTAGCACTTAAATATAATCAATTACCCATTCATTTGGGGCATATTTTAAACCATCCTATCTTAAATGAATGAAACGGCAAGGAAAAAGCATTAGATCCTAAGTACAAACATCCACATCCATTAGTAAAGAACAGATGATAGCACATAAGTAACATACAATAACACAATATTGTATATTTGTTTGAAGAGAGGAATACAAAAACAACTCATTCAAGCCTTTAACGTTAGATTAGTTATAGTCACCTGTCAGAGTCGAAACACTTTATCATTCACGTTGTTTATACATGTGTATTTGGGAGAATTTTCTTGTATATAAGGATCAGTATCAGTGCTGGAGTCTGTGTGCCTTCTTCTCATTTTACTTTATTGTTTCTAAAGTTAGAGCAACACAATGTTTTCAACAAACCAAAACCTCTGCTTATGTTTGGCATTACTTGTCATTTTGGCAGCTTTGCCTTCTCAAACTACAGCCCGCTCTCTCCAAGAAACATCCATCCATGAAAGCCATGATCTGTGGATGGCTCGCTATGGACGTGTATACAATGATGCAATAGAGAAAGAAGCCCGGGCCAAGATTTTCAAGGAAAATGTCGAATACATTGAGTCTTTCAATAAAGCCATGAAAAAGCCATACAAATTAGCAGTCAATGAATTTGCAGACCTTACAAATGAAGAGTTCAAAACCACAAGAAATAGATTCAAGAGCCATGTCTGCTCTTCAACAGCTGCTTCTTTCAAATATGAGAACTTAACTGCAATTCCATCAACCATGGACTGGAGAAAGAAAGGTGCAGTAACACCTGTCAAGGACCAAGGCCAATGCGGTATGTTACAATTTCTGACTACTATGAAAAAATAATACTAATAATAATTGAATTGACACATATCTGTAATTGATTTAGCTGGTTATGAAAATTCAGAGATTTAGTTTAAAACAGTTCCAATGATTAAAAAAGCAGTGCGTAGGTAAGCTTTCAGAGCTATACCAAGGTTCTTACTTATAAAACTGCTGTTAAACACAGGGTGTTGCTGGGCATTTTCTGCTGTTGCGGCGATGGAAGGAATTACACAACTATCAACTGGTAAGTTAATCTCCTTATCGGAACAAGAGTTGGTGGACTGTGACACTAGTGGCGAAGATCAAGGTTGCAATGGGGGTCTCATGGATAACGCATTTGAGTTCATTCAACAAAACAAAGGCCTTTCTACTGAGGCCAACTATCCATACAAAGGAGTTGACAGCACTTGTAACACCAACAAAGAAGCTAACCATGCTGCCAAGATAACTGGGTATGAAGATGTGCCTGCCAATAGCGAGAGTGCTCTTCTGAAAGCTGTTGCCAGTCAACCTATCTCAGTTGCCATTGATGCTGGGGGATCTGACTTCCAGTTTTACTCGAGCGGTGTCTTTACAGGAGAGTGCGGCACTGATCTTGATCATGGGGTTACTGCAGTCGGTTATGGGACGAGTGAGGATGGAACTAAGTATTGGCTGGTGAAGAACTCATGGGGAACAACATGGGGCGAAGAAGGGTACATAAGGATGCAAAGAGATGTTGATGCTAAAGAAGGCCTCTGTGGCATTGCAATGCAGGCTTCTTACCCCACCGCATAAAATCTGGCATCACAAACGATCATTCCCTATTACGTATGTGAATAATATGTATTGCTTATATTATTGTACTCTATGCCGGAGTAATTATTACCCGTGTAAATCTTAAAAACTATTGTGCATTTTGCATATATGAAGCTCATGCATATTATAAATCATTTTCTTTTTATGCACAGCAATCAGTAAACAAAATTGAAGCAGATTCTTTTTGACCTTTGAATCATAATCCAGAAATTCACATATAAATATGAGCTCTCAATTCAGAAATGAGAGTGGTAGAGAGGACAACAAGACTGTCAATCTTTCTTGAAGAAGAGCAACAGTGGCAAATTGCAACGTGTCTTAACTGCCTACAATGAAACAGTAATATTGATGTGCAGGACATTGTTGAGACATGATGGAGCAGCAAATAAAATTCCTCCTGATAGCTAAACTTGCAGCGAGGACGAAAAGTATTGTACAGTATGAATACATCTGGAAACTAGATACCATCACATTTGGTTAGCCTCTGACCCGTATCCTGAAAACAAATCAGTAGACATACTTGGTCTGTAGAAACTAAAGGTAGTCATAAATATTAACCTCTCAAGTTTCTTGACTGGCTAAAGCTTTTGTTAGGCAGAACTTTAGGATCAGCTCAGACATAACATAAGTTGACCAAGAAATACCAAGTGAACAACCAACAATGTCTGATGTCGTTCTCATGTTGGGGAATGGAAGTGCAGTGATTCCATCCCCCAGAGAGCCTGCTTTCACTACTCGTAAAATTTCCAAAGCTACTCGCTCTTTTCTCGAGCATCTAGTAGTTATTCAAACAATGAAGTCACAATCACTTGTCTAGAGCGTCGATAGAACCTATCAATTTGGCCACAGCATGAATATTTTTGAAGAAAGCATTTCTACGTACCTATGGCACTCGTTCTCAACCAAGTATGAAAAAAAAAATGATTATGAATTGGTATTCCGAGTTGTTACGTAGAGTTTTATATGATTATGTCAATGTAATAGTACTAACAGAATAACTCAACAGCTATGCATGATATTAATTGTACATCGCAGTTGGTTATAAATTATCCATTTTTAGCTCCCCTACGAATGAAAAATTATGGGCGAAATCCGGGTCGGTCCCCTTTAGACAATTTTCGTTCGCTAAAGTCCACTATAATTGTTTTCAATTGCTAAAAGACGCAAAATATTGTCTATGCCCTTAAAAAACATGGAACAGTGGACGCTGTGCATCGCAAAACACAAAACGATATATCGCAACACAACACGATGCACATAAAACACGGAAGCTCACGATGTGCATCGTAAAACAAGAAAATACGTTATGCAAATATCTTTTTCACTTGCGATGCACCAAAAAAAGTTGAGCATCGCACTGGAAAAATAATCATCTTAACTACAAAAATATACTAAAACAAGTACCCCGATGCACACCAATTTTGCATCACGATGCACAAACAGTTCAAAAAAAAAAAGAGGGTTGTTTGTTGAATTGCAATGCACATGATGCACATTTTATATGCAGTTTTATGGATGTGTTTAACAATTGACGATGCACATTTTATGCGTGACGATGCACATAATTCGTACATTTCTTAACACAAAAATCACAATTACATTGACGATGCACATTCACACACATGACGATGCACAAAAATCAACCTTGTATATATATACAAAATGAACTTAAAAAATTACAACATAACAAAAATCAACTTTGTATAGCCTCTCGACATGACCTAGAATTATGGTTACAAAGTTTGTGACATCTATTACATATCATTTTCTTAATTTGTTTTTCTTGTTGATTCACAATTTGATAGGATAATTGTCTTCTTGGGACGTTCGGGTAATCTCTTCATTATAGGAGGTAACATGGTCTCACCCTCGCAAAAATTCTGAAGCTCGTGACATGATGATGCTTGTCAAAACAATAGTATCTCCTCTGAATTTCAGCAACAATATGACAGCAGCTTGGTTTGTTGAATCCATTGATTTCGATTTCAAAATGAATTTGATATTGAATTGTTTTGGTATTTTTTAAGTTTCTTCAAGTTGATATGAATAAGAATTTTAGTAGGAAATCGCAATGAAGATAAATACGGAATTGAAAAGAGTAAATCAAGAAAATCGAACAACTAAAAAACACGTGATAGATTGTTACAGGGGCAGTTTGGGAACAAAACTTAAATTTATAGTTAATACATTTTGACGATGCATATAATAACCCTCTTTACGATGCACAAAATATAATGAAAAATAGTGTTGTTATAATTAACGATGTACAAAATTATATTTGACGATGCACATTTATTACACACAAAAAAAACTAAACAACTTGTTATAATGACGATACATAACAATATAATTGACGATGCACATTTTTTAACACAAAAAATCACAAAATTACATTGATGATGCACACTTATACTTGACGTGGCAAACGATGCAAATTTTTTAACACAAAATTCACAAAATACATTGACGATAAACATTTCACACACATGACGATGCACAAAAACACATTTAAAAGCTTAATATGTTGATACGGGGGCAGTTTTGGAACAAAAAAAATCAATTTATCACTTAAAAGAGACTTAAGCAAATGAAAACAAATATAGTGAACTTAAGCGGTTGAATATTCCACAAAAAGTACCGCCCGCAATTTTTCCAAAAATTATTACTATGTCATATATTAAATCTGCGATATTTGCACATGATTTGATCGTTTTAGTGTAATCTTGACTAACATACCTCGGATCCAACGTTTTGAACCCCGCTAGGATAACTATTAGGGTAAATAGAGTCGTGCTCTAATCCTAAATAATTATGATATATTTTTTCTTAGTTTGCAAAATAGTTGTCGCCTTTCTGGGTTACTTTCTGGAAGGTTCCACCTATCTTATTTAAGGATGAAGATAGTTGTTCCTTTCTTACGAACTCTCTTGGAAGGTTCCTCATACAGTGTTTGAAGATTCTTGATATGGCATGATCTAATTTATAGGGATTTCTTGATTATGATAAGTATTATACTCATAACATATAACCTTGCTTGTTTTTTAGTCCTTGTCTTGCACGACAGGTTTCCTAGGCATTATATAAATAAGTGATCGTGCCCTAGAAAAGGGCCCCGAATTGTTGAATTCTAAGAGAGATTAAGCATAAAGTAAAACACTGAAGTCGGGATGTGTTTGTGAATACAACAACATCAATAGCTACATTCGTGTGATGTTTTATCGATAGTTTGTTTTCACCCATTGTTCTGTTCTCATATGTTTTTTTCTATGGGTGTTTGGTATTAGACAGTTTAGATAAACTCAGTTGGGAGTTTTCATTTGAGTTCCACTAAGTGTTTGTGTTTAAGTATTGTAATCCGTACAATCTTTTCATTAGTGGAAGTTTTGTCATATTGTCGATCTACAAGCATTACCTGTAGACCAGTATTTACATCTTGGTATTTTTATTTGGTTTATTTCGTTTTAATTTCACTGCTTTACTTGAGTGTGTCAGTGGTTGTTGCTACATCTTGTACAACATCCACGACATGTTTGTTGTTTTGATTTGAGATTCTAGCTACAAAACTTTCAATTAGTATCAAAGTCATCACTTGACGTTACTAAGTGTGGTTCATGGTTGTAGCGATGACAGATTCTTAATATGGACCTCAACGTCCTCCAATCCTAGATGAGTCAAACTATGGTATTTGGAAAGTCAAGATGCATATCTACATCAAATTCATTGATGAAAGAGCATGGCTTCTTTGTTCTTAATGGGTGGACTCTACCTAGAATTATTGATATTGATGGTGTTTACAAAAATACATCGAATCCGGTTGGACAGTAGATGAAAGAATCGTAGCAAGTTTTAATACCAAAGCACTTCACGCTATGTGTGGATCTTTTTGGACACAAAAACTTTCAATGTCATATCTAATTATGAATCAGTCAAAGATGTTTGGG
Organism: Platycodon grandiflorus; assembly: GCA_016624345.1. NCBI lineage: Eukaryota > Viridiplantae > Streptophyta > Magnoliopsida > Asterales > Campanulaceae > Platycodon > Platycodon grandiflorus. The sequence goes on from CM028365.1 coordinate 43,659,841, forward strand.
AAACCCTACAAACTCATTGTGAGGGACTCAATAGCGTATGTGAAACTAAGCAACGGATGTTAACCACAAATTTTGAAAATCTGAAAATGGAAAAAAATGAAGATATTAAATCCTACTATGATAAGCTTGTTGATATTGCTAATAAGTCACTCACATTGGGAGATCCTAATTCCAATGCACGTCTAGTTAGTAAAATGATGCGTTCACTTTCGAACGATTTAACATAAAAATGTCGCTATAGAAGAAGCTCATGATATTGCTAAAATAAATCTTGATAAACTTGTTGGTATTTTTCGACTTTTGAGCTAAATCTTTCTTAGCGTAACAAAAAAAAGGTGTTGCTTCTAGCAGAATGGTTCGAAAAAAATATTGTTCTTCCCGCCTTGTCTAGTATGCCTAATGAAATGCTAGAATTGTCTAAAGAAATTGAATAATCTGATCTTGGAGACAATTCCACAGCTCTTTTGATGGAAAAATTCAATAACTTGTTGAAATCAAAAAGTCAAAATAGATTTTCACAAAATTCAAAAACTCTTTTTAAAAATGAGCCACAAAAAGACAACTCTAGTAAATCTCAAGACATGTTTGTTGCAAAAACTCCATCTAAATCGGTAGTAAAAATCTTGATTTCATCCAGTGTAGAGCTTGCTAGGGTATGGTCATTTTGCAAATCAATGCCCCAATACTTTGCGCAAAAGGGCATGAGTCTTATTTCTACTATGAGTGACAGTGAGGATGATGAGATTAGAGATTTAATCACTCTCACGTTGTTGAAAAGAAGAAATCTTTGCAAATAAATCCTGCTAGAGTTTCTAGCGGTGAAGCACGAAATTTTGCTCCATCGCTAGTTCATTTGATAACGACTTGTCGATCTTTCTTGTTTCAACTCTTCCATAGTTGACAACACTAAAAGCAATCAGATGAAGATCAAGAATATGATGAGAATGATTTGTTTGAAAATTATAAGGAATTGTATGATGATTGGCTCAAACGTATTGATCAAATCAAGGATGAAGACCAATCAGTGTCTCTCAAAGGAGAATGATGAACAAAAAGGGTCCATAGCTAGATTCGAAGTGATGCTTACCAAAAAAGATGTTGAGATAAACAATTTAAGGACAGAACTTGAGAAAACAAATGAAACTTTGTCCAAATGGAATTCCGGCAAAGTCAAACTTGGTGAGGTTTTGAGTTTTGGTCAAGAGGATTCTATTGGTTTGGGGTTTAAACCCATTGTTTTTGTACAAGAATGTGAAGGAAATTCAAATAATTTTCAAAAATCAAAACCTTTTGTGAAAAATTCTAGACCTAGGAAGAGGCGTTATGTGTGTCACTACTGTTATGAACCAGGTCATATCAGAACATTTTGCCACAAAAGGAGAGCTGATTTAATTTCAAAACATTAATTCTGCTGGAAACCAAAAACAGTTTCGTGCTCAATCCCAAATGCAGCAGTGGATGTACCAACATCCGCAACACCATTTTTAAAAACCTTCTAGATCTGTTTGAGTTTGAAAATCTAAAATTAAATGTCATCTTGTCCATACCTCTTTGAGAACTAATGTTTTAGGTTCTTGGATCTTTGATAGTGGTTGTTCCCGACATATGACAGGTACCCTAAATATTTGACTAATTACCCTAGCCTTGATGAAGGTAAGGTAACTTATAGAGGCGGAGCTCAAGGTAAGATTATTGGTAAAGGAACCTTGAAAGTCAATGGTCTTCCAAAACTTCAAAATGTGTTTCATGAAGGACTTACTGCTAATCTGATTAGCTTAAGTCAATTGTGCGATGATTATTTTTTTGTTAAGTTTAACAAGAACTCATGTGAAGTATTTGATAATACTAACTCTTGTATCCTTGCAGGGATAAGAGCTTCAGGTAATTGTTACTTAGTTGGTAATAGTACAAGTGTTGATGAAACAAATCTTTGGCACCAACAACTAGTTCATGTAATTAGTTTTATGAAACTTCATGAACTTGTTAAGTTTGAAGATGTTGGTGCTTTTAACACAAAAATTTCAAGTGTGTGTGTTTCTTGTCAAAAGGATAAACGAACCAAGGTTTCGCACCAAAAGGTTCTTCAACTTTCATCTACTAGGTGTGTTGAGATAATTCACACAGATCTCGTGAGTCCTATTGAAGTGGAGAGTTTAGGAAGAAAGAAATACTCATTTTTGTTCTATTTCTCTCTATATATATCTGACACTTTTTAGGCTTTTAAGATTTGGTAAAAGCGTGTTATGAATTTGTATGGTCTAAAGATCAAGAAAATTAGATCAGATCATGGCACGGATTATGAAAATGTCTCTTTCTCCAAATATTGCGATTTAAAAGGGATTACTCACGAGTTTTTCGCTCCCAAAACTCTACAACAAAATGGAGTGGTGGAAAGTAAAAATCGCACATTGCAAGAAATGACACGAGTCATGTTGAATTCAAAAAAATTGTCAAAACGTTTTTTGGCCGAGGATGATATACTTCAGGTTTACTTGAAAATGAAACTTCATTAGTTGCAAATCCATAAACTGGTGTTTCAGAAGCTGTTGAAGTTTAACATAATGATTTGAATTCTGTCAGTACCTCTAATGCAGATACAATACCCGATGTTGTTACATCGGTTGATACATCAGAACTTGTTGTCCAGGAAATAGATTCTGAATCCAACAGAATTGAAGTGGCTACTAATCATAGTAATGATGTTCAAAGAAGAAGTTAGAAGGTCCATCCAACCTCACAAGTGATTGGCATTGTTCATGACGGTATGAACACAAGAAGGAAAGGTAAGGTGACTTACCGTAAAATGGTGAGGTTAGTGTGCATGTCATCAAATTGCACAAAAATAAGAAACTGTTGTTTTGTCTCAAATGTTGAGTCTAAAAATTTGGTTGAGGATTATAGGTTGCACAGTGACACTTGGACTACATATTTTAATAACTCTAGTGCGATAGATATCTCAAATTATCATGTTCAACAATCTCAAAATAAACACATAGACTTTAGACATCATTTTTTCGAGACTTGGTTGAGCAAAATATGGTTCACATAGAATATATTAGGACTAAGGATCATTTGACTGACATATTCACCATTGCATTAGATTTAGAGAGGTTTTCAATAGGAAGATCTCTCATTTTGTGTGCCATCTGACTGTAGTAAAAAATGTGATTACAATTGCAATCACATCTGTAAAAATAAAATTGTGCATACTTTTTTATTTTATTCTTTTATTATTTGTTATAGTCATCCCTGCATCGTAGGAGCATTTTTTAGCATGTTTGGTTTTGATTGATGATATTTTGGTGTGATCATTGACTTTTGTAAGCAGGTATGAGTTGCGCTAGTGATTATTGAAGCTCCAGTTAAAAAAAAAAAAAAACACTTGAAAGTAGGCCTTTGAGGGAAACAGTTACCTCGATGTGTATGAAGCTAATCACTTGTGATAATACCTTGTGAATCTTTGATGTGATCAAGTGAAAGAGAGCTATCCTTGGGCTAAAGTGAAAGCTACCCACCGGCTAATTTCTTCTTGTTTCAAAAAAAAAAAAAAAAAAAAAAGGGAGTCAAAGTTGTAACTCTTCATCCGTGAAGCATTGTAAGTCCACATGTGAGAACATCTGAGCGATCATCAGTTGAACTAGTCCATAAATTGCATTGTGTCTTTGTCATTCTTTCGGGCATAAATTATAGGGTATTCATATATTGGTGAATTTGTTCAAACCCTTTGATTTTTAGTATCTCTATACGATTTGGGAACTATACAAATCTTGACCTTTCTTGGATTAATTTTGTCTAAGGGATTTTGTGTGATTTGTAGAGATTGATTCGGAAAATATAATGCAACTCTTGCCTAGAGTTATTAGCATTTTTTGTCTTTGTATTCTCCTTATTGCACTATATTTCCTTAAATCTTCAGGATTTTTGCCAAGTGTTGGTTGGGTTTTCATGGTCCTCCTTCTACTTTTGGTCAAAGAGGGGGAGTAAATGAGTAATAGAGTTTGGATTTGCTTTTATCTGTTATAATTTTTTTTTTTTTAATTATTGTGATATTTGTTTATTGTCATATTCAGGGGGAGTTTGTTACATGTTGTTACAAGGAGTATCTCATGTGGACTTTGACTAGAAAGGCACAATTAAGGGGGAGATTGTTTGGGTAAATAGAGCCGTGCTCTAATCCTAAATAATTATGGCATATTTTTCCTAAGTTTGCAAGATAGTTGTTGCCTTTCTTGGTGACTTTCTTGGAAAGTTCAACATACCTTATTTAAGGATGAAGATAGTTGTTGCCTTTCTTAGGGACTCTCTTGCAAGGTTCCTTATACCGTGATTGAAAATTCTTGATATGGCATGATCTAATCTATAGGGATTTCTTGATTATAATAAGTATTGAACTCATAACATATAATCTTGCTTGTTTTTTAGTTCCTGCCTTGCATGACAGGTTTCTTAGGCATTATATAAAGAAATGATCATGCTCTGGAAAAGGGGCCCGAGTTGTTGAAGTCTGAGAGAGATTAAGCATAAAGTAAAACACTGAGGTCGGGATGCATCTGTGAATACATCAACATCAATAGCTACATTCGTGTGTTGTTTCATCGATAGTCTGTTTTCACCCATTGTTCTATTTTCATACGTTGTTTTCTATGGGTGTTTGGTATTAGACAGTTTAGATAGACTCAGTTGGGAGTTTTTATTTGAGTTTCACTAAGTGTCTTTGTTTAAGTATTGTAATCCGTACAATCTTTTCATTAGTGGAAGTTTTGTCATATTGGCCGATTTACAAGCATTGCTTGTAGACCATTATTTACAGCTTGGTATTTTTATTTGGTTTATTTCGTTTTACTTCCGCTGCTTTACTTGAGTGTGTCAGTGGTTGTTGCAACATCCTATACAATATCCACAACCTGTTCGCTATCTTGATTTGAGATCCCAACTACAAAACTTTCAATAACTCTTGAGACGAACATCAGGAAAGTTGTTGATTTAGATGAGTGGTAGCACCTGCTTACATGAAAGACAAACGAGTATCTGCTCAGTCCCCATAACGATGTCACCACTAACCAAACCTGCATAAGAACTTAAAATCAGAAGTATGGTGAAAGGAAAGTTATATCTTAAAAGTGCTATTACCTAGCGTTTATATATAGCATTTCACATAATTGATACTCAGAAAATGCATAGTTGCCGACTCTAAAGAAAGCTAAATCAACTATCAATAAACAACTTATGATTGAAGTACAAAATCAGAGACCAAGCCAAAAATGGGAATTTAGACTAGGCAAGCAAGAGGTTTGCTCAGGGGAGACCAGAGAGAACAGGAGTCCAATGCTCTGTAAGCCAAGGAACGTCAGCACCGATCACCATGAATATCAAGCTGCTCAGTGAACTTGAGTCTAGCTCGGCATAGATCCTCTGGTCACCCACTGATGAGAATCAAGACAAGCATGGTTCGGGTCAAGCCAAACACGTTCGTGAGCCATTAAGCATAAACGGAGGCACAACGATTCGTGCACGTGCAAAGGAGATTTGAGCGGCTTTAACTTCACTTGTGGAAGAGATTAGAGGCCGAATTGAAGTCGAGAATGATCAAGGCCATCAAGCGAGATTTATTTGCATGTTGGAGGGCCAAATTCAGAAGACTACTCCGTGTTAGGTGCTATCACGCCTAATCTCACTTGTCTTTTGCGAGCTCAACAAATTCAGAAGACTACTTCGTGTTAGGCGTGATCACGCCTAGTGTCACTTAGTCTTCTGCAATCCCACGAAATAGAGCTACTATAAAACGTTTTTGGTAAAAGTTGGATGGTTTTTTCTTGAAACCTTGGTGTAACTTCGTGGGTTATTTTTTCTTTTGTTCTTTTTAGCCTTGGAGACATATAAAAGGCATGCTCAAACACTTGTAATGAGAATCTTGGATCATTGATATATGCTAAATTGTATTTTGAGAGTTTATCTCTTGTATTCACAACAGAGTTGTAAGTTTATCGGGTTTCTTGGACTAGGAATCCACCTTGAACTTATCAATCTTCGAGAGTCGGAAGATTGTGGCGTTCTGTGGTCATGGGTCGTTGGCAATTGCGTCGACGGTTCTCAATCGCACCCCGAGGTTCCTAATCATTGCGATTAGCGGGTCGAGGGAGACTCCTTATCAAACTATCATTTCCATTTCTTCATTGGTATTTGCTGCGTTTTTCCTTCGTTCGAGTGTTTGAGTTCATATTCCGCGTTCGTTATTGGGTGCGTATTCTTCGATCCGGTCTTGGAGCGAATTCACCCCAATCAATCGGGCGAATTCACATCACCCACAGCTCCAGCTTGGGGACAGCCACCATGCTCGCTGCACCAACGATCTTATCATCAGTAATGAATTCCGCATTTTATTCACCCATGATTGGAGCCCATAATCACTTCCGCATAAATCGCCCCTGATAGTAGCCCGTAATCACTAACAGTTATTCGCTCTACCTATAACTACCTCAACAAAAAAATGACTTAAGGTACATGCTCTCATTCACTCTTACAATTTGATGTCGGTGTCACTTTAGAGCAAACTTACAAAGCGGGAAACGCCACCCCTGCTTAGTTATAAGTAGTTAAGGGCCTTTTCTTTGAGAAAAGCCCAAATTTTAATCCGACCATGAGAAAATGTTAAAAGGCTCAAACCACTGGATACGCCATAAATTACCATCATTTCATAAATAAATTTCAAAAACGACACACAGCTTGGACTTCTAACATTAAACAAAAATTAGATAATGTAAGGCTACAAACACTGCTGCATTTGTGACCAATTACCATCACTTCATAACAAAAAATAACCAAAATTTTTATAACATAAATAAAAAATTCTTTCCTTAAAACTATCCTCTTGCTAAAGGCAATTGATTGCTCTCTTCTATCATTATAATGAACAAACAAAACTGTCAAATAAAAGAGTGTCCCTTTCTCACTCATCATCATCTTCATCGTCCTCATCGTCTGCACCAGCAGCAGAGTTGAGAGCATTTAACCTCTCAATCAGCTTCGCCTTCCTCTCTTCATAAGTTAACTTCTTGAGATTGTACCTGAACCAGAGAGAACAAAACAAAATCAATGATATAAGATGATGTGACCCAAAATTATACCATAAAGAACCCAAATTGAAATGAAAAGGAAAATGAGCTAATGTTGGTCTAGGGGCGATCTTTCCAAAACAAGTAACACCACCAATTACCACTTGAACACAACCTACTAAATGTGTCCAAAATAGTGGACAAAAACTACATCAAGTCTGGTGCAGGTGCGATGGTATGGTACAAAAGCAAAACATTTTAAACACCCTAATATAGGCAATAAAACACAAACACTCTCCCATAAACAGTTTTAGACTTACCTCTTGTGCTCTTTAGGAGGCTGCTTCTCAGATTTCTTCGCAGAAGGATCAGCTCGAATGGCTGCATGCACCTTTTTGTAAAGCTCTTCAATACTGTCAGCATCAATTCCAGCCTTGATGTAATCAGAAAAGTGTGTCTGATACTTCTCTGGCTCATCTTCAATCAACGTCTGTCATACAGAAAAGATTGACACCGGGGTGAGAGAAAGAGAAATAAGAAGAGAGAGAGAGATTTCAGTTTCAAATTACATTCTATACATGTTAAGGAACTATGTCATTTAAGCCTCACCCTCATGTATGCAGCAACATGCCCTCCATAGATGTATTTGCGGTGGACCTCTGAATCAAGATTCTTACCCTCCTTGTCAAATCCAGCAAACCGTTTGTCACTGTGGGGAATGTCAAGTCCGCCATCTAGTGCCCCCTGAAATCAAAGCCAGCCTAACTCACCGACTGAACCAGAAGAATGACGAGGTATAATTTATATCCAACAATCAACAGAAACAGGTACATATTGCTCTTAGAAAAGCATGTGGAGCACTTCAACTACAAATTGGCATGCACTGATAGTTTTCAACATCCAAAACCCACCTCCCAAACACAAAAATACGAGTGTTCATCTATATGCAAAACAAGAGGAACTTGGGGGGAATAATAAAACTTGATTTAATATTATCAACATCCCATATGTCTTGCCACTTATGCCTTGCCAATTCAAATGAAGCATTTGGTGACTCGACAAGTATAAGCCCTCCAATTCATGAACTAAGATGGAAACCCCGAGAGTAAGCAGAAATTGTTCAGATATTTTAGAGCAGCGGAACAACACATGATTGAGATGATAAAACCCTATAAAACAGCTTGAAACGCTTGAAAAATGTATCGAAGGTGTCTCTCTACAAGCAAATACAATAAAACATGGATAGCCACTGACTCATCTAACAGTTAATATATCAACTTTTATGAGAAAGTACACCCAATACTGGTTTACTAGTAACCATATGCACAAGTTAATATCACTAATGCTAAAATTTAACATAAATCACTTTGAAGACTTCAGAAGGCATCATTGAAAGGAAAGCAAGATTCATCTGGAAGAACAAGAAAAGAGCTTGTTTTCTCACAAACTGAGGTAATAATATAGCCAATATAAATGAAAGAAGCACAAATATAGTAAACTGAAGTGTTGATCCAATTCAAAACTCTATGACTACCTTGAGAGCACCGAAAACTCGATTGCCTGTGGTTGTCCGTATTAGGCCAACATCTAGAAGAGCACGAAAAGGTCTTCTGCTTTCTGCAGGTTCAACAGAGAAGTCCTCCCCAGTTGCCTGCAATAAATTTCAAATCATTCCACACATTAACAATCCACAACAGTGGTGACAGGTTGATTTTCTTAACTAACACCATCACGGTACCACATTACCTCAACATTACCCTCGTACTCCTCATCCATCTCGAGCATTTTCAAAACCCGGCGAGCCAGCAGAAGCCCAGTGCAGTAGGCTATGCATATCATTGATGAAGCAATTAGTATAATCCATCCATCTGTAGAGCTCAGTAGGAATTATGTGCATTCCATGGAAGTAATCACACATACCTGCTGCATAATTGGTAAGCCCCTTCTTAAGTCCATAGTGTGGTAGTTCATGGGCATAAGCAGCTGCAAGAACCATGTCACCAGCAATGCTTGCAGATACAATTTGGGCAATGATATCCTTGTTAGTCTAATAGAATGGTTGTTAAGTTGTAACTTCAAGCCAGCAGAATATCAGCGTCAATTAACACGGTCATAGGGGGAAACGAAAACAAAAAAGAAAAAGAAATAGGACATTAACTGGGACCCCCAACCTAATATAAGCTTAGCTTGTGATTCTAACAGACAGCACTCCATGTTTATCAATGAAGAGATCAGGCTCCACAAAACTTTTTGATTCAATATCCAAATATTGCCAGTGAGAGTAAAAATGAAAGAGGAGCATAGAATCAAAACTAGACCTGAGTGTATCCACATTAGAGAAAATGTTAATTTTTCTAAGGTTTCAAGTATCCTTGCAATTATATTTGACAATCAAGTGGCCCTTTAACACCCAAAAAATTAGTACTAGACCAGGCCAACAGCAAGGAGTCGATGGTAAATTCAAACCAGGTATAAGCAACAGCACAAATGAAAAAGGTAAACAACATCTTAACTAGCATAGACTTTGATGAAATAACATGAAACAGCCAAGAAAAAGGATACAAATCGCACTACGAAGCGGTACTTGGGAGTGTTGTACTTGTTCTTGTCCTGATTAATCAGGCGGATCCTAGCACGATAATCTGTCTTTCCCTCTGCATGATCATGATAAGGATAGAAAACAATTAGCAAAGAGTTTCCAACCGCAAAAGCTTCAAGGGTATCAAGAGAACCATACCTCTCCTTCTCTTGAATTTGACCTGGAACCGCTTAAAGTAAGCTCTAGACTTGTGAGCTTTTATGAAAGCCTGCATATATTTTACAACAATTGAGTCAAATATTGAAATAAGCACAACAAACACAGGATGGATGGACCCTCAAGACACTGCCATTTTACAGCACAGAGTAATCAAGCCAATTGCTAATCCGGCATTATTAGCACATATCCACAAAGAAATAGTTGCAACAAAATACTAATAATTTTCGTAGGGCCAAGGCCTAATCCTCAAAAAAAAAAAAAAAAAAATGAGACTCCGTTCTAAGAAACTCAATCGTCAGTTCTACAGTTTTGTTCCATGTAACACAGCCCACATACTACTCCCTCCCCCCAAACACCACCATCATACACACTGACATGCACAAAAGTCTCCAAAGTGAAGAAAATTACAAAAGTCTCCAAAGTGAAGAAAATTATTAAAAAAATTCATTTTATAGTTCAAGAGTTTAGCTAAATTAGAATCTTTCGAAATTTAATACCCTTCTGTTGCATGAAAAAGATCCCTTGTTACAAAAAAAATCAAATTGACTTTAAAATGTCAACCTAAAACTCTTTTTGCAGAACGTACAGAAACAAAAGACGGGTAAACACAAGAAATGAAACATTTAAAGCCACATACAATCCAGTAATGGGTCAAGATTTCAAATTATGTTAAGAATTCAAACAAATATAACAGATAAATTGAAATTAGCATGATTCAACTATCTAAGTTATCATGAATATAAAAAAAATAAAAATAAAAGGAAATCAAGGTTAAAGAATAGATATTGATATACGTAGATCCATTTCAACTGAAAAAAAACGAGGGAAAAAAACCTCCCATGAACATCAACTTCAATTGAAAGTAGCCAGACAGTAGTATTAACAGTGGTAAAATCGAAAATTGCAGGACTGATAGTTGAGTTTAAGGGTTATTGAGAAGCGTACCATTGTTGAAGCTCTTCTGTGTTGCCGAGAAGCAGAGTCGGAAGAGCAGAAAGATGCAACCAGCCTCTTTCAAATACCCCTTCTAGGGTTTTGCTTAAACGTCTGTGTAGCTTGGGCCTTAAATCTTTTTAGGGTTTCATTTCTTAACAGTCTTATGTGGCTTGGGACTAAGAATTTTGGGGCCTGTACCACGAAAAGCCTTTCCTTTGGGCCAGGCCTACTGTCTTCTCATTGGGCTATTGAAGTTTAGACTCGAGACTCTAGTGCCCTTGTCCTATGTTAGTACTCCAACATTCATGTTGTTTAAAAGTAAAAACTAATTGTCACATAAAATACTCCCTCCACCCCCGAAAAATAAAAAAGGGTTAATGACACTACTAATCCCTCGACTATGACTGATTTTACCAGTAGTCCCTTAATAAATTTTTTTCAAATTTTAGTCCCTTGACTATGAAAATTAGACACAGTCAGTCCTTTTGTTGGATGCCATTAGAATTTTTCCGTTAACTTTGTCTTGTGCCTAACACGTGACTTTGATTAAGGCCATTTAAGAAATTTCACGTGTAAAGATATTTTTTAATACTTAAAATAATTTATTCTTTTTTTTTCTCTCTCTCTCCTCCCTCCCCCACCCCCACGTCTTTATCCCCTTCCTACCCAGCTCTGTCACTGCAATAGCTTCACCATTACTCAAGACCACCTTGTATACTTTCCCAGATGATCCACTTCCAATGACGTTATCTTCATCAAGAGAACCCAAAATCTCATATTTGCTGAAACCCAATTTATGAAATGACATCAATGTCCACTTTGACTTATCAATATCTCTTTTCCTCTCCTTAAAATTCTTATACTTCAAGTAGAACCAACCAACACCAACAATAAAAACTAACCCAGCAAGCAGAAATATCGACCTGAGTACCCAAACATAACCCAAGTTCCTAACCACACCTCTACTATTGGACAAATTGAACTAATTAAGCTTCAAATTCTGTAACCCAATAGGAATCTTACTAGAAAAATGATTCCCAAACAAATCAAGGTAATTCAGTACAAACAACTCCCCAATTTTTCGGGAATATTTCCCGAAAACTCATTATCAGCAAGATTCAGCTCATTTAGCTTCCTCCAAGACTGAATTTCACTAGGAAGCTCATCAGATAACACATTACTGTGAAGATCAAGCCTTCCCAACTGTACAAGATTAACAATACTCGCTGGCAGAGAACCCGTAAATTGGTTATTGCCACCTGAAAACTCTACCAAATTCTCCAACCATCCGATCTCATTGGGCAAGGTACCCGAGAAATTGTTCTTAGCTATAATCAAAGCTGACAAACACACACATCCAAAGACACACCACACACACCCACACACACACACACACACTCTCTCTCTCTCTCTCTCTCTCAGACACACACACACATCATACACACCCACACACACACTCTCTATATATCTCTCTCTCACAGACACACACATACACACATCCAAAGACACACCACATCCACAGACAGTAACAGCAGCAACAACGCACAACATCAACGCCACTGCTCACCCCAAAACCCATTTCCAGATCTGAATCAACGCCACCGCTCACTCGTCATCAAGTCGGGCCCACAGCCAAGGCCCCATCGAGCTCTCGCTCAGTACACCACCCATACGAGTCACCCGTGAACCCTTCCAGGCGAAAACGGCGGTGAAAGTGTTATCAGACCACCAATTCCTCTTATTATTAGTATTCTTCATGCATTTTTGAAACCGAAAGCTCCGTCGTCTTCGGCGAAAAACTCATCTTCTGGATTGAAATTTAGGGACTAAGCTGTATAGGGGCCTATGCAGTACGTGTCAAAAAATTTCGGCACCGGCTCGCGAAGAAGCATGGCACTGCCCGACAACTTCTGGGGACGGCGAAGCTTCAGATAAGGTCGCCATCTCAAAGCGACAATGCTTGTATCCTTGATCCGATATCTTCAAAATCACTACCCATTCGCTTCAATATCATCAAAATCAAAACCATTTACTTTGCATATCCTTTTTTTTTTTCTGAAAATTCGAATCTGATGAGTGCGGAGTTGATCGAAAAGTATGGAGGGAAGATAATGGCAGAAATATCCTGGGATAATGGGAAGATAGTGGGGCTGAGATGTTGTTGGGGGGGTTGGGGGAGAGAGAAAATAATATATTATTTTAAGTATTAGAAATATATTTGTACGTAAAATTTCATAAATATCCATAACCAAAGGCACGTGATGGACACATGACGGACTTAACGGAAAAATATTAACGGCATCCAACAAAAGGATAACCGTGTCTAATTTTCATAGTTAAAGGACTAAAATTTAAAAAAAATTTATTAAGGGACTACTAGTGGAATCAGCCATAGTCGAGGGAATAGTAGTGTCATTAACCCAATAAAAAATAAATTATTTTTTTCTTTTTAGTTGGTCTCCAAATAAAATAGTCTTATTTTTAAAAATAGTAATAATAATTTTAGTATAGTGTAATTTTAAAAAGGTACAAGCATATAAAGCTATAATTTTAAAATACTCCCTCCGTTCCACCCAAAAAGTCCACATTTGAAAAGTTTAATTATTAAGGGATATATTGGTCATAATTACAAAAATATTTAAGTACAATCAAGATGATTATAACACAAGTGGAAGGTAAAGATGAAAGATTATGAAAATTGTAAGCATAATTTTTTGAAAGTAGACTTTTAAGTTAAACATTCCAAAATTGCATAGTGGACTATTTGCTTGGAACGGAGAGGGTACTATTTTTTTGGAAAAGGAGTAGAAATTAATCCAAAAGTATTAGCTCTCTATCCACCATACCATCTACCAATCCAAGATTTCCAAAAGAGACCATAGCTCACTTAAATTCTTGTTTGATATACAGTATCAAACAAATGCAGAAGACTTACATATTGTTTGGTATCCCATGTTTTCTTCGCCGATGACTTGGTGTTATTTTTCTGGGGAAGGTAGTCATCGTAACCTAGCTTGACCCACAAAAGATGAGTTCAAAGTAAGCTTTGACAAACCCATGCTTGTGTTTGAGACTTGACTGAGGATGCAGATTGACTTTTGTAATTGTTGGTTAGAATTTTCATATTAATTTGTTCGAAAACGAAATTCTTGAATGAGAAAGTATAGGATATGTTCTCTGTTCGTGATTTAGGGACTTCATTTTTTGGTTTTTGACTTTCTCCCCCTTTTTGCCGCACCACCTTCTCTGGATTTTATTTTTTTTTATTTACTTTTTTCTTCAATATTTACGAACATAAAATATAAAATTAAATTAAAAAAACACGTCAAAATTCTCATGCCAAACAAAAGCTTGACAATTTTATAATTAATTTATAAGTATAGAATTTCAAGACTGTTAATTTTTTAACCAAATATGTGTAATAAAAGTTTTTAAAAAAAAAAAAAAAAAAGACTCATGAAGAGAGTATTACTCATAATTTTTAAAATGTTTATATTTTTTAGAATGTTTAACTTTCACACACAGGCTATTTGAATAGAATGGCACTTGTTCGAGTATGGTCCAATTTTCGTGATTTAGTGGCTTAGTTTTCATTGAAATACTTTCTCTTTGGTCTCGCTCAGGGTAGAGGTGACAATTTGAGGGACTGACATGGTTGACCGACACAAACACGATACAAAATTATAGGGTTTGAGATGGGGGCTTATCGGGCCGGCACGATAATGCCCGTTAAATTTTGGGTTGCTATCGGGTTACTATCAGGCCGGCCCAATAAACCCGATAACTAAATAAATTATTTTCAAAAAATATTTATAAAAAATTGCTAGGGTTTGTTGACTATTGTACTAGTAGTCTTGAAAATTGACTTCTCCCACCTGTCATTCTTCATTTCCACTCTCAAGCTGTTGTGCGCTCCTCCAAACAACGGGTAAATATATTTAACAGATTTGCTTATCGTGTTGTGTCGTGTCGTGCATTTATGATGTCGTATTTGAGTTTTAATTTTAGGTCGATCCGATAAGATTATCATGTCATGTTCATGTTTAAGCTTATTGTGTTAGGCTGTTATCATGTCGGCCCGACAACAACCCAGAGATAGGGGTGACAATTTAGAAGATAGTGCTTTCGTCGGTTATTTATGTCTTTCTAATAATGCAAATTGGTGAAGCAACTCGATTACTCAAGAACAGAAATTCGAGTATGGTCAAAGCTTCTAGTCATCTTAAACTAAAGAAACTATAGGATTTTAGTTTGTGAAAGTTTTCGGTCATCTTGTAAAACTGAAGGAACTCTAGGTGTCGAGTTTGAATTGGCTTGTAAAAGCATTTGAAACCTTGTTTGACTCGAAACATTATAGTGGAACTCCTAGTTGGAACAAAGACAGTCGACGTAGAAATGGTTGGGAGTACTTGTTTAACTTGTTACATTAATTATCATTCTGGTTGAGATTTGTCTTGAGCAAATACCTTGAAAAACCTAGGTTTATGCTAACTCCTTTAGTTATTTGACTTAGCATTATTTTTATTATTTGATGGGATTGCTTCTAATTGTTTTAGCTTACTTATTCTCCTGCAAAAACTTTGTTAGACTCAATTGTTGTTATAACAGTTGAGTTGTTCAAATTGAGCTGATACTCAACTTCTGTGTAAAAATGTTAAGTGGTTACTTAACCTTTTCGAGAAAACTACTTCAATATTTCAAAAGGAATCGTAGAAAGTCTATTCACCCTTTCTCTAGCAAACTTAGAGCCCGTTTGGTGTAGCGTTTTAAAAACGCAGCGTTTTTAAAACGCAGATTATTTAAAACACGGCTTTTTTCTTTATAAATACGTTTGAGATATTATGTCAAAACGCTGCTTTTTATTCCCTATCGTTTTAAAATATGCGTTTTGGGAAAAAGCTAGGAATTCCAGCGTTTTAAAACGCAGTATTTTCTACCGCAGCATTGAAACACTAAGTTAAGGAATAAGCTGCGTTTTAACCCTGCGTTTTGGCCAAAACGCGCGAACAAACGGGCTCTTAAAGACCAATATATCATCTTTCAATAATAATGCAACAAATCAGCAATCATGGAATGAAAATTATATGTCGTAAAAGCCAATGTATATATTTGGCGTATACAAGAGATAAAGAAATGCAAGGATTACAACGATCCTATAATTACAGCAAGGAGAGATTTACTCCAATGATTGATTTCTATCTAAATAAGGAAAGGCTAAATAAGGATGATTGCATGACTAATGGAACAAAACGATGCGTATAGATTTTATCACTCCCCCTCAAGATGGCTCGTGAAGATCTCGAATGCCCAACTTGCCAACGAGAAACTGAAAACGATCAGTGCCAAGCGGTTTGATAAAGATGTCAGCAACTTGATTGGTGGAGGTTATGCAACGCGGTGTGACCTCGTGGGACTCCACTCGTTCACCAACAAAAAAAAACAGTCCATTTCGACATGTTTAGTACGTTCATGAAACACGGTCATTGCAATGTGATGAGCAGCCTGATTGTCACAGAATAAAGGCGTGGCTTCAAAATCCTGTAGAAGCCACCGTAACCACAAAATTTTATTGACAGTGGTTGCCATGGCACGATATTTAGCTTTAGCGGACGATCAAGACACAACGGACTGCTTCTTCATACGCCATGAAACTGGGCCGCTACCGGGAGTTAGAAAAAAACCTGTTCGAGATCGACGAGTCAAGGGACATCCGCCCCAATCAGCATTACAGTAAGCCTCGAGAGTCAATCCGCCACTAGCAGGTAAAAAAATATAATGCCTCGTCCAGGAGTTGTCTTCAAATAACAGAGAACACGAGTAGCAGCCTCCATGTGTGTGCGACGTGGACTTGAGATAAACTGACTTAACGTGTTGACAACAAAAGCGATGTCCGGACGAGTCACTGTCAAGTAAAGGAGTCGACCAATTAATAGACGGTATTGGAAAACGTCAACCATTGGACTGTCTTCATCAAGGTTGCCACGAAAGTTTTGTTCCATAGGGAAAAGGCTAGGACGACTCCCTAGCAAACTCGTCTCCTCCAAAATGTCCAAGGTGTGTTTGCGTTGACTTAAGACTAGGCCATGAGGAGATCAAGCGACTTCAATTCCCAGAAAATATTTTAAAGGGCCTAAATCTCTGATGCTAAATTTAACATTTAGATAGGTCTTGACAGAATTGATTTTAGTTTCATTGTTCCCAGGAAGTATGACATCATCCACGTAAATGAGAGCGGAGACATACGTGGTTCATTGCTTGAAGATGAAGAGGGAGTGATCGGCCTTAGATTGATGAAATCCTATATGAGTCAAGGCTGAAGTGAACTTATGATACCAATTCCTGGAAGCTTGTCGTAGACCGTAAAGAGATTTATGTAGCTTGCAAACTCGCATGTCCCTTGTTTCGCAAACCCTTGAGGAACTTTCATGTAAACATCTTCAAGTAGATCGCCATGTAAGAAGGCGTTGTTTATATCTAGTTGGTGGATTGCCCAATTTTTCTTGGCAGCAACAGCGAGCATGCAACGGACCGTGACAAGCTTTGTTACGGGTGCAAAAGTTTCGTGAAAATTGATCCCTTCAATTTGACCGAATCCCTTGGCCACGAGACGAGCTTTATATCGCTCAATTTCCCCATTTGGTTTATACTTGATTTTATAAACCAATTTGGAATCAATTGCCTTCTTTCCCGGTGGTAATGACTCTAAAATCTATGTACCGTTGTCTTCCAAGGTGGATATTTCCCTTTT
Source organism: Platycodon grandiflorus (assembly GCA_016624345.1). Taxonomy (NCBI): domain Eukaryota; kingdom Viridiplantae; phylum Streptophyta; class Magnoliopsida; order Asterales; family Campanulaceae; genus Platycodon; species Platycodon grandiflorus. The sequence continues at coordinate 43,677,335 of CM028365.1, forward strand.
CATGGCTTCACACCATAGTGGATCCTTAACTGCCTGATGGAAAATTTTTGGCTCATCATGAGAAGTGATGGCCGCAAGATAAGCTTTGTGTGAGGTAGAAAACTTATCATAAGAGACAAAATGTGAAATAGGATATACCGTAGAGGTCACCGAATTGGATGTGGGTTGCGTATGGTCTAGAGATTGCGGAAGTTTGATTTCATAGTTTTCCAAATGCTTGGGCCGTATCTTGACTCTATCGCTCCGACGAGGCTCGGTGTATGTACTAGGCTCAGTGCGAACAACATCTGCTTGGTCCAATTCTAGTAGGGGAGCACTATTTATGACGGTTTGATCCATAGGAGGGTCTACTAGTTGCTCGGGTGGCCACTAGCTTCTTCAAAACTGGGTGGACTATCATTTTGCTCAACAATAACTTGCGGGGCTGGTGCAGGAGGCTTGGAGTCATAAAAAATGGCACGGCTGTGCACATTTTGATGAGCATTTTGTGTGTCCAAGAGGTTAGGAAAATGGCCTTGATGTTTGAAAGGAAAAACATCCTCGACAAATTTAACATCCCAAGAAGTGATGATTTTTTTTTTTTGGGATAGCCAACGAAAACACAAGGTCTCCCCCTTTCGCCGAACTTATCACCGTCTTTTTTGTTTTCACGAGCATAGACAAGACATCCAAAAATTCGTAAGTGACCATAGGATAGTTGACAACCCAACAAAATCTCATATGGTGTTTTGTTTTCAACTACTTTTGATGGCAACCGATTAATAATGTAAGTAGCAGTCAAAACACATTCCCCCCAAAAGCGAATACGTAGATTTGCTTCAAACCTTAAGGCCCTAGCAACCTCAAGAATGTGCCTATGTTTTCTTTCGACAACCCCATTTTGTTGTGGTGTATCAGTGCAAGATATCTCAAAAACCATGCCATTTTCTGTATAATAATCTAACATCTAATTTGATTGAAATTCTAACCCATTGTCACTTCTAATTTTTTTAACTTTTCTTTCAAACTGAGTCTCAATCATTTTGCAAAACATGGGCAAGTAGTGACCCACTTCAGATTTGTGCTTCATTAGATAAACCCAAACGCCACGACTAAAATCATCCACAATAGTAAAAAAATAGTAGGCTCCCGTAAATGAAGGAACTCTATAATCACCCCAAATATCACAATGCAACAGTTCAAAACATGATTTAGTCTTAATAGAACTAGTTGGAAAATGAGTCCTAGTCTGTTTAGCTCTCACACAAGAATCACAAGGCGTAGAATCATTCCTGAGAATTTTACCAATGGGAATATGCTGAAGCTTCATGTTTGAGGTGTGACCCAATCTTCTGTGCCAGACCTCGGACTCAGAAGAGACTGTCATTGCCGCACCTCCACTATGCATAGGCTCCATGCAATATAGACCATTGTCGCATCTACCCAGCCCAATCAGGTTCCTCAAAGGTAAGTCCTGTATTACACAAAAGTCATCAAAAAAAGTCAGGGCGCAATTGTGATCTTTGGTTAATCGACTAACAGAAAGTAAGTTGTATTTAAAATTTAGGATATTTAAAACATTGTCAATTCTCAATCCATTGGGCAAGAAGGTAGTCCAAGTCCCTTTTACAGGAACTCTATTCCCATTCAGAATTTTCACCGACATAATATGTCTAGATTTCTTTTGTCCCACAAGGATTTCTTCATCATATGTGATGTGTTCGGTGGCCCCGGAATCTATAATCCAACGTTGCATAGGAACTTTCTTACCAACCATATTTGCAGTGGGTGAAGCTTGAGACTGCGATGCCTCGCTAGTGGAACCAAGATATTGAATCAACTTCACATGTACTGTTCGAAAGACAGGCCGGGGATGGGACTAGATTCAACCTCTACATTTGCTGCCTTGGGAACTACCTTTTTCTCACTGCGAGCTTCATACCTTTAATTTTCATCGCGTGAACCCCTTTTGTATCCAGCAGGGTAGCCAATGATTCCATAGAACGCTTCAATAGAGTGACCGATCTGCCCACAGTTGGTGCACTTTGGTCGCTCACGTCTTCCTCCCCTGTGATCTGGTTGCTCCCTTTTGTCCCATTGATGATCTCTTTCAATTCGCAGTTGCACGTGGGCTTGAAAAACTGCTGCTTCTACCCTTGGTTTTCGGGTAGCAGTAATCTACCGTTGCCGTTCATCCTCAGCCACAAGATGATATGCTGTCCCTAAGGTAGGAGTAGGCTTGTTACTTAGAATCTGACTTTTGACAGTCCCAAAAGCCTCATCGAGTCCCATAAGAAACTCGTACAATTGCTCTTTTTCCCACAATGCTGTGAGCTGTTTCGATATGTCGCATGTGCAACATCCACAGGTGCATTTCGACATGGGAGCAATGGATCGTATCTCGTCCAACAAGCCCCTCAATTTGGTATAATAAGCTGATACAGACAACTTATCTTGCCTTATTGATGTCAACGCCCGCTTCAACTTGTATGCACAAGGGGCACTCTCTTTTCCGAACCTTTCTTTCAAGTCTCTCCACACCTCAACAGCAATTTTGGCATATCGTATGTTGTTGCGGATTTCCTTCTCCATGATGCTGCTCAGCCATCCCTTGACCATGGCATTGCAACGCTTCCATAACATCAAGTCCGACGATCGTTCATCGGGCATGGGGATTGAGCCATCGACAAATCCAATCTTATTTTTGGCAAACAACGCATTACTCATCTCGTTCACCCAGTCGCCATAATTTTCTTCATGAAGGATTTCGCTAACGTAAATTTGGCCGGGGTTGTCCGACGCATGGATGAAATATGGTGACATATGGTGGTGGTGGTGTTGGAAGTTCCAGCGACATCTAAACTTTTTTCTTCACCGATGCTCGCCATTGTTGCACTGAATTGAGGAAGACGGCTGGTGGGTTTGTTTGAGTTTATGGTTTTCTTTGAAAAAAAATCTGCTCTGATACCATGAAAATTATATGTCGTATGTATGTTTTCATTACAAGAAAAGCCAATATATATTTGGTGTATACAAGAGATAAAGAAATGCAAGGATTACAACAATTAATCCTATAATTACAACAAGGAGAGATTTACTCCAATATTATATGACTGATTTCTATCTAAATAAGGAATGGCTAAATAAGGATGATTGCGTGACTAATGGAACAAAACGATGTGTACAGATTTCATCATGGAAGGTGATACCATATCAACAATATCACCATTACACTCTCATAAGGTTCGTTTTGTGATTTGTGGTTCTTATTTCACTCTCTCTTTCTACATTTATTCAATATCTTTTTGGTGACTTTTACCTCTACGATATCTCGAGGACTTTCGACATCCGTGTCTTATACTTCTTGGCATTGTCCAAAGGCTTCCCTTTTGCCTTAGCCACCTAAAATTAATCATAGCTAGGGGTTCCACGCTCTCTAGGTGGAATTGTCAATTGAGTTCACCTTTGAACTTGTCTCGTTCCTGACACCGCCTTCCACTCAGTCGGTGTAGCACCTTTTCTTTCATAAAGTGGTCATGTTTATGAAGTACAATGTGGCTGTCTCAACGTGGTCGTCCTCCACGACGAGATCCTAAGTCGCAGAGTAGAGTTCCATGTGCCAATTGAAAGTTTTCAATCATTCCTTTTTCTCTTTCCCCATGAAATAAAATGGCTTCGATATTGGCACCTTTTTCTTTCTTCTCATAGGCATGGCTACCCCTCTCGTGTTAGCAGCCCGTCCTAAGTGCTTTTAACAAGCCACGTATTCTGGCCTTTAAGTTAGCCACTTGGTTGGCTAGATCCCTTCCCGTCTCGCCTCACTCTTGATCACGACCTCAATCTTGGGTGGGCTTATGTCGTCTTACCCCTTGATTGTGTCATCAACCATGCCCTCTAGCACCACAAGCTTTTCAATGAAATTTTGTGGAGCCTCACCCTTTTGGCTTTCGGAGGACTTCAAACATCTTGTTGAACATGTATTCCATCTCCACTACCCTTGCCTTAATGTTATTTGACCTGATCCTAAATGGCGTCTTTGTCGACACTTGTAGTAAACCTCTCGTCACAATGGTGATGTGACAAATGGAAAGTCAAAGCCAAAGCCAAATACTCCCTCCGCTCATAAATAATCGTCGTGTTTGACAGAGCACATTGATTAAGAAAAATTAGTTGACTATATTATAAATATTGGTATAATATATTATTTTCTTTAAAACTCTTGCGCATATAATCTTAGTTAAATAAGAAGAAAAAGTAAGGGTAAAGTGATAAAAGTATTTTTTTTAAAAAGAAAAATTTAGAAACCGGACAATTTTTTTGAAATGGACAAAAAAGAAAAGTATGACAATTATTTAGGAATGGAGAGATTAATTCTTTGCATTACTCCTCCATATAAGATACTACCTATATCCCAAAATAATTGTCATTTTAGCAAAAAATTTTGTCCCAAAATAATTATCGTTACAGGATTTCAAGAAATATTTGCGTTTAATTGGTAAGAAGAAAGTGAAAAATACTACAACTTATCCACAATAATTGAACTTAAATAAGGGTAAATCAATTTTTTTAAAAGTTTCCTTAATATGTGTGCTAAGTTGCTAAAACGACAATTATTTTAGGAGTGAGGTAGGAGTATAACTATAATCATACTCCCAAAAGTGAAACATTGACAGAGTTATTTTTTGTTATGCACATTAGAACTGCAGCATTGGTAAGACTAACAAGAGAGAAAACAGATTAAGAAAAGAAAACACAAACAAACATACAAACAAAAAGATACAATATTCATGCTCGAGTATCAAAGATCTGGGTACCAAAATCAGATTTCAATTTCCTTTTCCTTATTTTTATTCTGAAAATATAAACACGAACATAATCCAAACTAGAAAGGAAAGAAATATTATAACCATGTTAATGTTGAGAAATTAGAGATAGAAGAATTATTTTGCCATAGAAAATGAGATCGTTTCATTGGCCATAGAAAGTGAATTCTTGCTGCAAAGCTTGATCAAGCCAAACTTCAGACTCCTCCATTAACTGAGGGCTCAATCTAAACATCAAAACACAAAACTCCATCTCATCGAGGGCCCCATCACCATTGGTATCCCCTTCTCTCATCATACTCATTAGCTCATCATCTCTCAAATCTTGCAAACCAAGTAATGCAGAGTTCTTCTTCAAGCTCTCCAGTGTAATGACTTTTTTGTCCTTGTCCATCAACAGCCTAAACCCATTACACAACTCCGTAATCAACCCCTCACCACCCAGTTTATCAGCCATTATCGGCAACATATCTTGAAAATCATCCCCACCCTTTTTCCAAGCTGCCATTCTTGAAACAGGGGTACTCTTTTTTTTCTTTCTAGAGAGAGAGAGAGAAAAGAAAATCTTGGGGAGAGAGAGAATTGGATTGTTGGGATTGAGAATGGATAGAGAGGATTAATTATAGGTGTTTGGAAACTGGGAAAAGAGGTTCGAGGAAGGAGGGTGGGATAAGGAATGTATGACAACCAAGAAACAGTGAAGTTATTTGGCTGGGTCGGCTTTTTGATTCTTTCATAGTTTCATACAAAGAAATTGCCCATCTTTTCTCATAAGGTAGCTTCCTTAGGGGTATAATTGTCATTTTGTTGGGTATTTTATTTTTGTTCTTTTGACTTTTTCAGCTACCTTGTCAACATCCATGGTAGCAGGATTTGGATGTTGACCTTAAAAAAATAGCCATGAATGGGTTGCATGTTGCGACTTATGAGCTCTTTTTCTTAAGAAGAACATTTCTCAATTTCCAGAATCAATTTCTTGGAGTGAGTTTTCTTAGACCATGGACAACAAGAATTTTTAAATGGAAGCTTAAGTTGCTTTTTGTCCAATTTTATTATAAAAATGTTATTAAGCTACTCATTTAAACTATTTAATAAAAATGTCCTTACAACAATGCACAAACTCCAACAATTTTAATTCAAAAAATCATATTTGAAGAGAAAAGAGAGAAAAATAGAAAAAAAAATAAAAAAATTGTAGAAAATTCATTTGATATTTAAATGAAACAAACCAAGTCTCTATTTATAGAGAAAAATATGTACTTTAATACAATAAAAAAAAAAACATTTCTGAGTGAAAAATGACCAAATAAATAGAGAGGATGAAAATGTTTGGCAAAATTACCAGAGCACAACGCGTGGCCTGACGCATACGCCAGGTGTGTCAACGCCTTTTTTTTTTTCTTCAATTTCTCTTCCAAAACGACATCATTTTGGTTCCATTTTGGCTAAAATGACGTCGTTTTGTGGAGTCTTCCTTGGTTAAGCTCCGGGAGCTTATTTTACTCCACAATCCAATTTTAAGCTCCTAAGCTACGGGAATACTACTTTGTTAGAAGGGTTGATACACAAATGCTGCCCTTATAATACTTTGTTATACATACTCTTAAAGTAGCATGCGTAAGATGGCTTTTATTGATTGATTGAGTATAGAATTGCAGATTCTTTGATAATTCCGAATTATGCCCTTCGTTTCAAATAAAGTGTTTATTTTTGACTTTTTTAAGTCAGCTTAATTAAAATTTTACCGGTGATTTACATAATTTGTAGTGAATGAGATTTTATTTTCAAAAATATAATTAAATTAATATGTTAAATTTTGATTTGATTTAGTCGGATGACTTTTTAAAAAATGTACTATTTAGTCAGAAACGGAGGGAGTATTTATTATTATGAAATTGATTTGTAGTTCGCAAAGTAAATTCAACTTTGAGAATCGAAGAGCTTAAATTGTGCTCCCTTGTTCTAAAAAAGATAGTTTATCTCTTTTTTTGATTTCTTTTTTATGCAGCCAAATTCTGCACCTAGGAGTGAATTGGTACTAAGATGCGTTGCTTAAGAACTGAGTTTGAATGAAGCTGCTGAGAATCATTTGAGAACAGAAACAATGGTGATCACTGAGCCGGGGGCGTGCTCGGGAAAGCCTCTCCGGTGCAAGAGTGAGATGGCGTATGAGAGAGAGAGAGAGAGAGTAAATGCCAAATGGAGGGAATGTTTTGATAATGATTTAGTCCGTACCTTGCATTAGAGTATGGGTCTACTATTTATAGTAGATTTAGTTAAGAGTTTGTTAGTACGGCCTTTAAGTTGAGGTGGCCATTCCATAGCACGTGGCCATTAAGCGAGCATGATTAATTTAGCTGATAGGGTGGTTGCTTGACCGGCCACTTGAGGTGTTCCGACGTCGAGCATCTAGGTTGAGCCCCCAATCTTTAAGTCGACGTAGTATAAAGACTTTTCTGCCCTCCTTTGAGGTTTTGGGTGGTTTAAAAGCCCCCTACTCCCTGTTTGTGCGAGCATACTGACCAAGGAGTAATACTCAGTGTCATTATCCCGGAAGCCCCCTACCTCCAGCCATTGCTATCTTTAGACTTTGTTTGTTCACAGATTTCTTCTTAGGTTTTCCAGTTTCTTCTAAGTTTTTCCCTTCTCTCAATTGATGGTGTATATATTAACAGTACCCCTTAAGGCAAACTTAGGGACCCCTTAACACCATAAATAACTTCTTCATGTAACTTTTGCCCATCACGGAAGTTACTGTTTGTTTCTTTTGCGGTTGAGCAAAATGGAGGTCAGTTTACTCCGAAAAAATAGGAACTTGTGGACCATTTCAGAATTTGAGAGATAAAAAACCTACCACATATGAAATAAGTCATGCACACTCCAACTCCTTTCACACTCTTAAAGCCTTTGAATGCTTTAAGTCTTTGTCTGGTAAATTTCTTTTTTTGTCTGGTCAAAATTGGTTGAGGAAAAGAGGGGAAACATTGAGCTTTTTGGTAAGTACAATCTTAATCAGTTTTTGGAGCTTCGAAAACTTATTAGCTCCATTGACACTACCTCACCTTATGTTGAGGAAATAGTCTTCGAGCTTTATACTAATTTGGACAAATATGTGACTGATAAGAAATCTTTCAGATTTGGTAGGGTGTTCAAAGTAAGGTTATTCAAATTACTCCTCCTTAAGTCATTAATGACTTCTTGAGTTTGCAAAATTTTGTTGAAGAAAACTTGATTGACGACTATAATGTGGTTACAAGGGATAGGATAAAAGTCTAGCCTTTGCACCCTCTCAAACTCCTTTCATCTAAGCTCACTTATTTTTATGGATTTTTGCATAAAATTTGTGCTTGTAATTGGTCACCCACCACCAATAAATCCATTGTCACCAAGACACATGCTAGGATTTTGTACCAAGTTGGTATTGGTTTTCCCTTCAACTTTGGTTAGTTTATTCTCGATGATGTAATGTTCTATGCTAACACATTTTCTACATCTTCGTCCTTGAGATTCCCTAGCTCAATCTATCGCCTTGTGATTCATCAGGGAGTTGAGAAACATGCAAATGAAAAACTATCTTCTATCCCTAGGCTCTTCACCATTACTCACCATCTTTTCAAGGTTGAAAATAGGGTTGTTGATCTTCCTTGGGTGAACCCTGACTCTGAGATTCCAGCTAGTGTTTACTCTGCTCCAGGCTTTCCTACTCCTTTATTCTTTTTTGTTTCACTGACAAGTGCGACAGATGTTGTCCAGAATGAAGTTTCAGATAGGGTTCACACTGATCCGTATCCTTGTATTTTTTTGTGATATCCCACATCGGTAGATGTGGGACTTGTGTGTGCTTTATAAGGCCACCCACTACCACTGCACCAACCTATCCATGGGGCTTGTGGTGGCCAGTTGACTCAGTGCTTAGTGGGCCTGCGGCTATGCGTGCGGACCGGCTCGGCAATACAAATATCGAGCGGGTCCCGACCGAAAATGTATTGGAACACATTGCCCAGGGGTCCGATCTTTTGGACCTCCTTTGGCTCTTGACGAGGACGTCAAGGATTCAAGTGGGGGAGATTGTGATATCCCACATCGGGTAGATGTGAGACTTGTGTGCTTTATAAGTGGCCACCCACTACCACTGCACCAACCTATCCATGGACTTTTGGCCATGTAATTGACCTGCACCAACCTATCCATGGACTTTTTGGGTGGCTGGAAAGCTTTGGACCGGGCTATGCGCGGGCGAGCCGGCCGGGTCGTTACATTTTTACACTACTACCATTTCAGTTTTTGTCTCCTTTTTCCAGGAGCAAATTCATAATATTGATCACCAGATTTAGTTCCTGACTTCCTTGCATGATCGCTATGAACAACTTCTTTCTATTTCTAATCAAAAAGGGGGAGATGATGGTACAAATGTACGGGGAGAACAAGATAATCAAGGAAGAGCTGGTCAAGCAATGCTGCCAGTGATGATTTGCGTAATTTGTCCTTTGATTTTAAAGATGAATTGGAGACTGGCATAAGTGGGGCTACAGTGACTAGTGTATGTGCTGATGATCAAGATGAACTTTATCATATTGTTATCAATCATTGATAACTTAATTTTTTTGTTTGATTTATTTTGAATATTTCTTTAGGGGAATTTATGTTTGTTTTGATACTATGTTTTAAAACTGATTTGAATATATGATTGTTCTAATGAGTTGATCTCTGACTTCAGATGCTCTTGAAGATGTGATACTGTTATAAAAATGAGAATATTCTTGGATTAAGAATTTCAAGTTTCTATCTTCTATGCGGAAGCGAATCGGCCGAAAATAATAGTAGCCAGTATTTGGAGAAATAATGGCAAGAAAATTGAAAATATAACGGAATCAAACAAAAGGAACATAGGATTTACGTGGTTTAATCCACTCAAAGGTAAGCAACAAATCCACTATAAACGATGAGGAATTACAATAGAGTGTTTTCAATGTACTCACCCTACTTAGGACAAGGGTTACAAAGGATTGACACGATCCCACCACAACGTACCACACCTTTCACAGCCCAAAATAGCCACGCAGTATTTTGTCTAACACCGCCAAAACTTCGAGACCCTCGACCACCGTGTCCGTCGTCCGTCCCTTCGATTGTGTCAAAACTCGTCTTCGGCCTACTCAATTTCGGCGCACACGGATGACCTTTTGTAAGGTCATGTTCACTTGTTAACTCGGATTAAACATATCCTGATCAAAGTTTTCCTTTTCCATTTACTTCTAGGATTATTTAATGCAACCATAATAGAATTAGGAAAGGATTACAAAGTGCCTTAATCTAATTAATAATTTGAGACACTATTTTAATAGATACATGTTTGGATTCCATGTTGAATTGAGGGGATCAGAGTGTCATTGTTTGATATACTTTGATAAATACTGTTTTTTGATGTTTTGACTAGAAATGCAAAAAGGGAGAGATTGTTGAATCGTGTGATACGACATATCATTTTAGTTTGTTTTCCCTTTCTTTGTCTTTTATTTTATGATTTATTATTTTTATTTATTTTTCTATTTTTCAGCTTTTTAGAGAAAAAAAAGAGAGAGTATTGTTTGTGGAAGGATACTTGTCAATTAAAGAGAGATTAGGTTCGTGAGCATCAAGGAAACTAGGGTATTTGATTTACCATATTTAGGGTTGATTCATTGCCTAAATCGCAGGGTTTGATATTTATTTGATGCTATTTGTTTCCTAACCCAATATTTGTACATATTATTATATCTTGTGTTTTATCTGTTTCAGCTATTGCGTTGCATAATGTTGTCTTGAATGTGATTCATATATGTGAATACATCTATTTCCTATGAAAATACTTTGAACATTGACCCGTGAATACATTTATTTTCTATGAAAATACTTTGAACATTGACCCTCGCAAATCTTTTATACAAATTAATTTGGGATAATGACTTTAAAAGTCCCTTGACTATCACCAATTTCACCATTAGTCCTTCAACAAAATTTTGTGTAGTTTTCGTCCTTACCATTTCAAATCTTTACACCGAAAGTCCTTTTGATGGATGTCGTTAGTGATTTGCCGTTAAGTTGCCCATATGCCTCCCACATGCGTTTGATCAAGGGCAAAAATAGAATTTCCCTTATCATCTTCCTCACCATCTTCAAACCCTAATCCCAAAATTTCATCAACAGTCAAAATCAATTTTGAAATTCCAAAGTTTCAAACCTAGTAAACCCAAATCGATTTTGATTTTGAAATTCCAAAGCTTCAAAATCGAAAGCTATTGACTCAAAAAATTATTACTAGACAAAGAGAAAAGCAGTCCCTTGGCTCACCGACTTTAAATCTTCAAAGCTAAGGACTCGCCGGAGTCAAAGAAATAACTAGGCGGCATTACCCAGAAATTGAGTTTGGGCCCTCTCGATGAGTTTGGTGAAGAAGCGTTTGCACATACACATAAAACAGGACAACAAAACCATTGAGCTCCATTTTCATCTCCAGGTAAAATCATTCTCCTAGATCACCGAAAGAACTCAACGAATCATCTCAAATGGTACGTTTCGTATCATGACCGTAACAGCTAAAATGGCTCATTAATTTTAAACCCTTGGCAAGCCGTCGAATTCACGGGAATTATCACCAGATCAGAAGATCTAATTTAATTCAATCAATCAATCTATATAGCGTCACCAATCCAATTTCTGGCCTCGCAATCGAAAGGGAAATTTGGAAAATTAGATGGCAGGGGTGGCCTCTATGCTGTTCTTTCTCGACATCAAGGGACGTGTTCTTATGTGGCGAGACAACCGCGACGACGTCACCGTTCGTTCAGGCCGAATGCTTCTTCACCAAACTCATCAAGAAAGAGGGCCCAACCTCATTCACCACCTATCGAATCGTTCGCTTACGCCACCTCTAAACCCCCCTTCGATTCCGACGAAGACGATTGCATCGAGATTACTGTACCTACTACTGCTCCAAACAACACCAATCATAATTTGCTCGAGGATTTGGAGGACGATAACGTCGGTGAAGTTCTGTCCACCACTAATCATGCTCGGAGATTCGTGGTTGATGACGACGAGGATGAGGAGGTCGACGACGTGCGGGACCTTAACGGCCGCTGTGGTTTGATTGAAGTGGTTGATATGGAGGAGGAAGGCGAGGATAGTGGATCGTGGGATGGATTGGGTTTTGAAGGGCCTAACATTGAGTTGCAAATTTGGATTTAGGTTTTGGATTGCATTGAAAAAGGTGAAGAAGATGATAAGTGAAATTTCATTTTTTTTCCCTTGGTCAATGCATGTGAGAGACACATGGGCAATTTAACGGCAAATCACTAACGGCATCCATCAAAAAGATTTCTGGCGTGAAAATTTGAAGTGATAAGGTCAAAAATTACACAAAATTTTGTTGGGGAACTAATGGTGGAATCAACCATAGTCAAGAGACTTGTAAAGTCATTATCCCAATTAATTTTATATGAACTGAGAATTTACAACCAAATATCCAATCAATACTCAATCAAGAAAAGCCATCTAAACGTAAGCCCGCCCTTCCAAGAAAGTGACCCTTGGAATAGAGAAATGTTCTTCCTTGGAAAAAAGAGCTCACAACATGGAACCCGTTGTTATTTAGATTTAATAAGTCCAAAATCCAAATGTGAAATGTAGTTCTATTGTATATACGTGGATAAAAAAAATGCAATAGCGTGGTACAATTTTGTTGTTGTTGTTATTATTTTAAAGCACACGAAAGTTTAGTGTAATTTATTCAAAAATTAATCTAAAATATTGAAATAAAATGACAATTATATTCCTTACTAATTTTAGTTATGAGAAGTAGATGGGAAAGTTCATGATGAATGAATCAAAAAGCCGGCCCAACCAATAACTCCCTGTTTCTTGGTTGTCTGACCCCACTCTCCTTCCTGGAACCCCTTACTCATTTTCCAATCTCCTATATTACACCAATCTGTTCCCCCTCAATCCCCACAATCCTCTCTCTCTCTCTCTCTTAAATTTTTTTTTTCTCTCTCTAGTAAAAAAAAAAAAAAAAAAAAAGAAAAGGAAAAAACAGAGCACCCCTGTTTCAAGAATGGCAGCAGGGAGGAAGGGTGGGGATGATTTTCAAGATATGTTGCCGATAATGGCTAATAAACTGGGTGGTGAAGGGTTGATTAGAGAGTTGTGTAATGGGTTTAGGATGTTGATGGACAAGGACAAACAAGTAATTACACTGGAGAGCTTGAAGAAGAACTCTGCAGTTCTTGGTTTGCAAGATTTGAGAGATGATGAGCTTATGAGTATGATAAGAGAAGGGGATACCAATGGTGATGGGGCCCTCGATGAGATGGAATTTTGTGTTTTGATGTTTAGATTGAGCCCTCAGTTGATGGAGGAATCTCAAGTTTGGCTTGATCAAGCTTTGCAGCAAGAATTCAAATTTTGACGGTCAACCAAATGATAGTAATTTTTGCGGAGGCCTCAGAATATCATTTTTTGGCCGGCAATATAATTATTCCGGCCATCTCTAATTTTCAAACATTAACATGTTTATAATAATAATTAAATTTTTTTTTTTTAATATACTTTGGGTTATGTTGATGTTGATATTTCAAAATAAAGTATGGGGAAAATTGAATTGAAAATTGATTGTGAGTATCATTTTGTTGGTTTTATTTTCTTTCTTGATTGTGTTATTAGTTTTAATGTGTCTAACAATCAAAGAGAAAATAAATGTTTTAATTTTTATTTTTTTTATTTGAACGGAAGGAGTGATTTTGAAAATTCAAGTAAAATCATACTCCTATCATTTTTCATTTGAAAAAAAATAAAAAAATCAAACCGACTTCAAAGTGTAAATAAGATTTTTTTTTCTTTTAGAACGTTGTTAATATCAATTGTGAAATGCAAATAACGGTGCGCTGATTTACCAAGCAAGCTCATAAAATCAATGGTTTTTCTATTTTCTCTCCAATTGGAGTATCCGACATAGTCTTTTTTTTTTTTTTTTTTTGGTAACATGGAAGAAAACTTTGTATAATTTCCTCACCATCCATTTACAAAAAGTTCGAATTAATTGGAAAATGGAAAAGAAAAAATGATGAGCAAGTAATTTATGATAACCGAATCCATTCAGATTCTTAAACATAGAGGGTTCTATTTATTTTTTGGTCAATAAAATGATGAGCAAGTAATTTAATAACTCAGTGATTTTATCAACAAAATCTAGTTCAACTGGTTCCGCTTACGAATTAATTGAAAAAAGGAAAAGAAAAAAATGATGAGCAAGTAATTTAATAACCGAATCCATTCAGATGGTTAAACATAGAGGGTTGTATGTATTTTTTGGTCAATAAAATGATGAGCAAGTAATTCAATAACTCAGTGATATTTACTAATGAATTCTAATTCAACTGATATCATTTACTTCTCCTAATAGAGAAGTCGAATATTTAAGTCTCACCTAAGACACGCTGGTACGTAACTATTCTCAATAGAGAGGTCGGATATTTAAGCCTTACCAGAGGCAACGTTGTTCAAGCATCACCAAAAGCATCGGGTACCGCTTCACTGCACCAATTAGTAATGTTCACTTCTCTTAACGGAAAGTCTCACTTCCAGTTAGTACTATTCACTTATTTTAATGGAAAGCCACACTTTTGGCACCAGCACCAGTTAGTACTATTCACTTATTTTAATGGAAAGCCTCACTTTTGGCACCAGCACCAGTTAGTACTGTTCACTTTTCTAAACGGAGAGGTTGACGTCAGGTGTTAAAAGGCTCATCGGAGAGACCATTTGTTCTACCTATTCCAAGGACATCATATAGTATTAATTCTAGCATTTCAAGTCATTAAATTATAATAATAAGGATTGGGGCAAGGTCTATGTCTCATCCAACCTTTAAAAAATAGAAAATAAAAAAACTCAGTGATATTCTTTTTTTTTTTTTGAGAAAAACTCAGTATATTCTTAAATTCTAAAAATTAATATTTTAATCTTGATTATATATACATAAATTAGGAAATTCTAGTGATTTAAATATTTTTTTGTCTAAATTTCTTATTTAAATCTATAGCTTCAAGACTTCTAATATTTCACCTCCTGTCACATTTTCTGTCATTAAATCTTAGTTCTACATATGTCCTTGTAAAAATAAGAATAAAGAAGGCTAGGTAAAATAACAGCGACACGTGTATGACTAAATTTTAATAGGACAAGAATTGTGACAGAGAGTGAGATAGAAGATTTGAATGGTTATGATATCAAAAAATGTGATAGATCAAATTAAGGGATAATTATAAAAATGACCAACGTACTATCAGTTAGTAACCGATTTTACCCCGTACTCCCAATATCCTAAAATTGACCAATGTACTACCAATTTGAGTCCAATGTGGTCCCTCCCGTTAACTTTCCATCCAAATTTCTAACGGGACTGCTAACGTGATTAACGGAGCTAATTTATGAAGGGTATTTTTGTCATTTCCTTTCAAATCTCACCGCCCCACCCACATACTCTCTCTCTTGCCGGAGATTTTATCTATCTATCTATCTATCTCTCTCTCTCTCTCTCTCTCTCTCTCTCTCATATTCATTCATTTGTAATTAGCTAATTTTCTTCATTATTTTGACCATGGTAATAGGGATTTTGTTCAAAATGAAGGTGGTCTAAGAGATATTTGGTCTCCACTAATAGATCGTTATCCTAAACCCCTTCTCGTCTGCTGCCTCCTCCACCTCGCCTGTTCCCACCCTTCCCCATTACCACCACCACCACCCACCACTCCCCTTCCACCCTCTCTTCAATTTCAATTCTACCACCGCCATCATCTTCTCCTCCTCCAACAACCACGGTGCCACCACCGCCGCCACCCACGCCACCGTAACATGTCCAACAACTCAACAACATAATTGACGCACTAATCTGCGACTATGCCTGGGTCAATATCCTCTCCAACAAACCCACCGCTTCCTAGTCACTCATTGTGCCGAATAGTATTGTGCCGACGATGTCGACGATGATGAAGCCGACCATGTAGGTATCTGGAGGGTTGAGTGAGGTTAGCGGCGGAAGAATCATCGGGTTCGTTGTTGAAGGCTTTTAGAGGTTTCCTTTGCACACCCTTGCTCCCGCCCCTACGCCGCCGTATTTATACCCGCTTCTCCCTCCTACGTCATTAGAGAGAAAAATCTAGGGTTAGATTGGGTCTTCACCCTCTCTCTACTATTAGCCTTGAGTCTCTCTTCTCTTGTAAGTGTGTGAGTGTGAGAGAGAGTATACACTGGGTAAGTTCAAGGTTCTACCTTCGTGAGCTTCCGATGGCATTTTGGTATTGTGGGGTTTCGGTTTTCAAAGGTGAGAGAGGCAAGTAGGGTGTTGTCCAGCTTGTCGTCTTTGTGGCCACCTGAGTTTGGGGTTTGGTCTGGTTGGATGGTTCTCTGGTACCGTGCTTGCCGGGTTTAGTAGTGCTGTGGACTCATTTGGTGGACCGATAGTGAGAAGGGCGACCGAGCCTGAGAGTTCTTATCGACTCGTTTTGCAAATTATGGCCAAGGCGTGAGCTGGATCAGATCTAGTGTATTTTCCATAGAGAGAGAGAGAGAGAGAGAGAGTATGTGGGTGGGATGGTGAGATTTGAACGGAAATGACAAAAATACCCTTCATAAATTAGCTCCGTTAATCACGTTAGCAGTCCCGTTAAAAATTTGGATGGAAAGTTAACGGGAGGGACCACATTGGACTCAAATTGGTAGTACATTGGTTAATTTTAGGATATTGGGAGTACGGGGTGAAATTGGTTACTAACTGATAGTACGTTGGTCATTTTTATAATTATCCTGAAAGGAAATGACAAAAATACCCTTCATAAATTAGCTCCGTTAATCACGTTAGCAGTCCCGTTAAAAATTTGGATGGAAAGTTAATGGGAGGGACCACATTGGACTCAAATTGGTAGTACATTGGTCAATATTAGAATATTGGGAGTACGGGATGAAATCGGTTACTAACTGATAGTACGTTGGTCATTTTTATAATTATCCCATCAAATTAATGGTGACATCACACTTAAACATAGATCAGAAATTTTGACAAAATATTAAATCTCTACACAAGGAATCTCTCCATTTAGGCTTCCCTTAATTTTTAGTTTGAAAATAGAGTAATGCTATGCACACCTAAATTGTGCACCAAAATTTTAGTTGACATCTTCTTATTGGTTAAATGATTTGTGGGTCTTACCACTTAAAAATCTTCTGACTAACCAAAAGATGCCAACAACGACTTTAGGTGCACATAGCATTACATTTAGAGAATATAGTACTTTTCATAACATACTTGTTACTTTCATAGAGAATTTGGTACGGAGAGCTGGAAACATATGATACTTTGAAGTGTTTATTTGATACTTTTAATATATTGTACGTTTTATAACAAAAAATAGTACTTCTAAGTACTTTTTTCCAAACTTTAACGCTACGGGATGAAGTTTTATGAATATGTTTAAGTTGAGGAAATCAGGTCGCCCGATGGGTTGACCTAGCCAAACCGATATTAGGTGGGATTGAACTTTAGTTTTAGAGGCCCAATGCAAATTTGACGTGAATCGGCCTGGCCCGATTTTAAGACTTCACCCGATGAATATGCGTACGGGTTGATAAAAATGACAAAATTAATAAAAATTTGCCGAGTTCAGCCCGATATTTAATATGCGTGGCTTTAATTTTAGAGATTCGATGCAAATTTAGCCTGGCTTGACCTGATTTTAAGACTGTCCCATTAGGTTCGGGCTAAGCTGACCCAAAAAGGCCCATCTCTAATTATATGTAATCATGTTTTATGTCATTAAATGACATAAAATTAAGGAAATAAAGAAAAGTTCCAAATGGTGAAGCTTCTCTCCCCTTTAGCACTACTGTTTTTTGTTTTTGTTTTTTTGGGGAACGTGGGACCTTTAGCACTACTCAATTGCTCCTTCCGTTCTACCCAAAGAGTTTACGTTTGTAAAGTCTAATTGTTAAGGGAAGTTGGTAATAATTACAAAAATAATTGAGCACAACCAAGATGATTACAACATAAGTTAAGGGTAAAGATGAAAGATTATGAAAATTGTAAGCATAATTTTTTAAGTAAACTTTTTAACTGAAATCTCTCAAAATAGTATAGTAGACTTTTTACCTGAAAATGAGGGAGTAGTAGTTTATGGGCTATAAATACACGGAAAATTGGTTTCAAAAAAAAAAAAAAAAAAAAGAAGGGGGGGGTGGAATTACTCTATTCAACTTGGGGAACGAATGTCAAAGCCTTAAATCCAGAACTTCTAAACGCACAGAAAGATGCCAATCTAAGGGAAGATATTCCGTAGTTTAGGAGAATCATGTGCCAAGTATATATGGTCTAGCACGATTAGCGGCATACTATAGTGCCAAAGTGACAAAAATAGGATTCACTTTTTAAACAACTTTGATACTTTAGTATTTTACTATTGATCGTTGTGGACCACGTATGCATTCCATGTAATGCTCAAGGACTATCAAGTATTTTCTCCGGATCTCACTCCAAAACTAGAGTTTGTTTACAACAATAATAAACTCTCATTTATTTATTTATGTTAACAACTTTGCTAGGTTTATAATTATTATTACAACTAAATCTTAATGAAAGACAAAGTTGTCTTTTTTCAAAAGGGTACTTCATGAGAAAATGTAACACTAATCGGCAAGCTCTCATAAAACCAATGGTTTTTCTATTTTCTCTCCAATTGGAGTATCCGACATAGTTTTTGAAAACTTTGTATTATTTCCTCACCATCCATTTACAAAAAGTTCGAATTAATTGGAAAATGGAAAAGAAAAAATGATGAGCAAGTAATTTATAATAACCGAATCCATTCAGATTCTTAAACATAGAGGGTTCTATTTATTTTTTGGTCAATAAAATGATGAGCAAGTAATTTAAGAACTCAGTGATTTTATCAACAAAATCTAGCTCAACTGGTTCCGCTTATGAATTAATTGGAAAAAGGAAAAGAAAAAAAAGATGAGCAAGTAATTTAATAACCGAATCCATTCAGATGGTTAAACATAGAGGGTTGTATGTATTTTTTGGTCAATAAAATGATGAGCAAGTAATTCAATAACTCAGTGATATTTACTAATGAGCTCTAACTCAACTGATATCATTTACTTCTCCTAATAGAGAAGTCGAATGTTTAAGTCTCACCTAAGACACGCTGGTACGTAACTATTCTCAATAGAGAGGTCAGATGTTTAAGCCTCACCAGAGGCAACGTTGTTCAAGCATCACCAAAAGCATTGGTTGATACTGCTCACTTCTGGCACCAATTAATAATGTTCACTTCTCTTAACGGAAAGTCTCACTTCCAGTTAGTACTATTCACTTATTTTAATGGAAAGCCCCACTTTTCGCACCAACACTAGTTAGTACTGTTCACTTCCCTAAACGGAGAAGTTGACGTCAAGTGTTAAAAGGCTCATCGGGGACACCATTTGTTCTAGCCATTCCAAGGACATTATATAGTATTAATTCTAGCATTTCAAGGCATTAAATTATAATAATAAGGGTTGGGGCAAGGTCTATGTCCCATCTAACCTTTAAAAAAAAAAAAAAACTCAGTGATATATATATATATACATATATATATATATATATATTTTGAGAAAAACTCAGTATATTCTTAAATTCTAAAAATTAATATTTTAATCTTGATTATATATACATAAATTAGGAAATTCTAGAGATTTAAATATTTTTTTGTCTAAATTTCTTATCTAAATCTATAGCTTCAAGACTTCTAATATTTCACCTCCTGTCACATTTTCTGTCTCATTAAATCTTAGTCCTACATATATCCTTGTAAAAATAAGACTAAAGAAGGCTGAGTAAAATAACAGCGACACGTATATGACTAAAATTTAATAGGACAAGAATTGTGACAGAGAATGGAATAGAAGATTCGAATGGTTCTGATATCAAAACATGTGATAGATCAAATTAATGGTGACATCACATTTTAAGTAACGACGTATCTAATCAATCACATGATTAACACTTAAACATAGATGAGAAATTTTGACAAAATATTAAATCTCTACACGAGGAATCTCTCCATTTAGGCTTCTCTTAATTTTTAGTTTGAAAATAGAGTAATGCTATGCCTAAATTGTGCACCAAATGTGCATCAAAATTTTAGTTGGCATCTTCTGATTTGTTAAATGATTTATGGGTCTTACCACTTAAAAATCTTCTCATTAACCAAAAGATGTCAACAAGGACTTTAGGTGCACACTTTAGGTGCACATAACATTACACTTGAAAATATAGTACTTTTCATAGGGCAATGCTACATCCACCTAAAGAGTACCAAAAATGTTGCACCTAATGACATGACATCCAAATCTAATGTTGGATTTTGGTTAAAATTTTAAATAAAATATTTGCTGCCTTATGGTACAGAGGATCTGACCAAAAATTTTCTTAAAATTCAACATTGGATTTGAGTGCCATGTCAATAAGTGCAACATTTTTGATACCTTTAGGTAGCTCTAGCATTTCTCCTTTTCATAACATACTTGTTACTTTCATAGAAAATTTGGTACGGAGAGCTGGAAACATACGATACTAATTTGGTACGGAGAGCTGGAAAGATACGATACTTTGAAGTGTTAATTTGATACTTTTAATATATTGTACGTTTTATAACAAAAATAGTACTCCCTCCATCCCTAAATTATTGTTTTCCTTTCCTTTTTCGTCCGTCCCAAAATAATTATCTTGTTTAAAACTTTCCTTTTTAGAACATCACTTTTACTATTTTACCCTTATTTTTTCTTCCTACTTTAATTATGGGCCACATACACATGGGCATTAAAGGAAACAACACACTTTTTCAATACTATTCCAATATTAATAATCAAGTCAATTGAGTTTTCTTAATCCGTGTGCCGGGTCAACCCAGACAATAATTTAGGGACGGAGGGAGTACTTTTAAGTACATTTTTCCAAACTTTAACGCTACCGGATGAAGTTTCATGAATATATTTAAGTTGAGGAAATCAGGTCGGCCCGATGGGTTAGCCTAACCAAACCGACATTAGGTGGGATTGAACTTTAGTTTTAGAGACCCGATGCAAATTTGACGTGTACCGGCCTGGCCCGATTTTAAGACTTCACCCGATGAACATGCGTACGGGTTGATAAAAATGACAACATTAATAAAAATTTGCCCAGTTTAGCCCGATATTGAATATGCATGGCCTTAATTTTAGAGGTTTGATGCAAATTTGGTCTGGCCCAACCTCATTTGAAGATTGTCCCATTAGGTTCAGGCTAAGCTGACCCAAAAAGGCTCATTTCTAATTATACGTTATCATGTTTTATGTCATTAAATGACATAAAATTAAGGAAATAAAGAAAAGTTCCAAATGGTGAAGCTTCTCTCCCCTTTGGCACTACTGTTTTTTGTTTTTGTTTTTTTGGGGGACGTGGGACCTTTAGCACTACTCAATTACTCCCTCTGTTCTACCCAAAGAATTTACGTTTGTAAAGTCTAATTGTTAAGGAAAGTTGGTAATAATTACAAAAATATTTGAGCATAACCAAGATGATTACAACACAAGTTAAGGGTAAAGATGAAAGATTATGAAAATTGTAAGCATAACTTTTTAAAAGTAAATTTTTTAAGTAAAATATCTCAAAACAGTATAGTAGACTTTTCGTCTGAAAATGAGAGAGTAGTAGTTTATGGGCTATAAATACACGGAGAAGAGGGGGTGGGGGGGGGGAATTACTCTATTCAACTTGGGGAACGAAGGACAAAGCCTTAAATCCAGAACTTCTAAACGCAGACAGAAAGATGCCAATCTAAGGGAAGATATTCCGTAGTTTAGGAGAATCATGTGCCAAGCTTATATGGTGTAGCACGATTAGCGGCATATTATAGTGCCAAAGTGACAAAAATAGGATTCACTTTTTAAACAACTTTGATACTTTAGTATTTTACTATTGATCGTTGTGGACTATGTATGGATGCCACATAATGCTTAAGGATTATCAAGTATTTTCTCCGGATCTCACTCCAAAACTAGAGTTTGTTTACAACAATAATAAACTCTCATTTATTTATTTATGTTAACAATTTTGCTAGGTTTATAACTATTATTACAACTAAATCTTAATGAAAGACAAAGTTGTCTTTCTTCAAAATACCGTTCATCAATGCATAGTTATAGCAATAGTTGTAGAAAGAATTGTAAACCTAACATTTTTTTTATTTTAAACTCTCATTTATTGAATGCATGCTTCCTATATATACGGCTATACCAATGTGTTTGAACTTTGAAGGACAAACGAATCAGCCTATTTTTACCAAGTTAGTCTCAAACACAAAATTAAACACAAAGGGAATTATGTAGAAAAAATTAAGAACGAAGATCTTTATTCATTTGGTAAAGATGTACACAATAGGTACTTATCTCTAGCAAAACATACATAAATTAAAATGAAATGAAATGAATTGAAATAAATCCTATAAAGGGACCTCAAAATTTTTGAGAAAAGCCAGATTTACATATCAGAATAGGACTTGGGGAAAGGTGGAATACTTTGTGGATGCCTAAAGAAATTCAAAGGATCGATTTTGGTCTTCACTTCAACCAATCTCTTAAAGTTTTTGTTGAAGTAACTACGACCCCAAATGCTTGCTTCTTCGTAGCTGCCACTCCCTACTCCGAGATCAAGATCATTATAGTTCACATATGCCCTTCTAGGAGAGCTGGAAACATATGGAGCTAGGTAACGATACATATCTCTTATCCATTTCATGCGCTTGGCAATGGTCTGTGCTGGTGGATTTCCATCGTAACTAATTCTCTCTAGGAGCATGAACAAAGTTCCTGCTCTATTCGGGAAGGGAACTGCTGACTCTAGAATCTCGTCCATCCTCCCACCGTAAGGATTCAACACAAAGTTTTCTGACACGTCGTTTCTGAATAACATCTTCCATATCCCTTCAAAGGCCTGTATGGGGATTGGCTTTCGTACAAAATCTGATTTGCCTTCTATAGCAAGCTTAGGCACAGCACTTCTGTTTAGGAGAATTTCAGGAGGTTGTTGACTTGGAAATGATGAAAATGTGAGCACGGATTGGATATAACTCATTTCGGTGCAATGCTCTCTCACGACACCCAATTCGGGAAAGCTTTTGTCCATCAACGGAAGCAAAGTATCAACTTTGCCTAGGTAAAACCTTCGAACAGAACCATGACAGTTTTCTTGCCGCTAGAACCTTTGATATACTGGCTTTGGAATTGAGCTCTTATTAATAAATCACGATCAATGGTTGGTGCGACGTATTGCCACTTATGCAAAAGACTGGTGGCACCTTCTTCTAAAGTCTTGCTTACAAAGAATACGGTTATAGTTTCCGGAACGGGAACTAACCTTAATTTCCATGCAAGAATGACTCCAAAACTTGAAGCAACACCTCCTCTAATAGCCCAAAACAAATCTTCACCCATCAACTTTCTGTCAAGAATTCGGCCATTCACGTCCATTAGGCGAGCATCTATAACGTGATCAACAGCAAGACCATATTTCCGCATAAGAAAACCATACCCACCTCCGCCAATGAGTCCACCAACTCCGACCGTGGACCAAGTACCGCCAGGAAATCCCAGAGTGGAACTTTTCTGGGAAATCCTATAATAGAGCTCCCCAAGTGTGGCACCACCCTGAACCCACGCAGTCCTACCATTGACATTGATATCAATGGACCTCATGTTAATCATATCGAGCATGACAAAAGGTAATGGAGTAGGGTTAGTGTAAGATAGGCCCTCGAAATCATGACCTCCGCATCGGATTCTGATTTCAAGTCCTTGTTTTTTAGCGCAGTAAAGCACGGTTCTGATCTGGGATTCGTCGACCGGTGTAACTATGACCAATGGCTTAGGGGTGACAGTGGTATTGAACCGTACATTGTTGATCGAGTATTGCCAGACAGATGAGAAAGACGAGTTGTTTGGGGTATAAATTCTTTGAGAAATCGAGGTGGCATTGTTGGAATACAAGGAAGGAGGTGGGGTGTACCAGGAAAGAGAAGGATGGGGTGAGAAGTGTTTGAGGTGTGGTGTACCTAGTATTTTGGGAAAAATATTAGTAAGGGTAAAATAGAAAATTAATAGGGGGTGTACCTAGTATTTTGAGGGGTTGAAAATATTGGGGTGGTGTGTACTTAGTAATTGGGTGTACTAAGTAATTTTTTGGATGTAAATAGCAATCCTCAAAATTAAATTAAAAATACTATGAATTACAATTTTTATGATTTTTTAAAAATATATAAATTTATGTAAATTATAGGGCAAAATTTAATTAAGTTGACTAAAAAATATTAGGGTAGATCTCCTGTGAAACGGTTTTACGGATCTTAATTCGTAAGACAGAGTCTCACTCTTTTACAGCTTAGTCCACCAACACACAGTAAGTCGGGTCAAAGAGATCAGTATTACAAAAAATACACATTTTCAAAGTTTTACCAAAAAAATTAAAAATTGACTCTTTGATAGGCAACAAGATTCAAATTACCGTGTCTTTTAACGGGACCTCTTGGAGTAGAGAGCAAGTTAGGGTCATATAAGGGTTTAGGATGTGAAGTATCGGGAGAAACCCATAAAATTGTCTCAGAGGACCCCAGTTCCCAGCCCGACAGTATCATGCATGGAAAGGATAGCTGTTTTCTGCCCTGAAATGCCGTACGACTTGCTGGCTCAAATTCTTCTGGACTCGTTGATCAAAGCCCAGTTGTATTAATTAAACACTGAATCAGCTAAGTTACTGTAAATAGTCCATTTTAATCAAATATGGGTTCAGTATTCTAATTGAGCCTCTTTCTAATAACAAATACATAGAAAAGAACGTTTTACAGATATTTTCTATAAGACGAACATCATTGGTCCGACTCATTGTGTGTTGGCTGGGCTATGAGAGAATGATACCCCTTCTTACGATTTAAGATTTGTAAGACGGTTTCACATAAGACCTACTCTTTTCTAATGGATAATTCGTAGGTCCGTGGACTTGTTACTCTACATCCCCAGGAACCACCACCGCTGACATAAAAAATTTCTCATGAATTCCCCTGAACATTCTCTGAATTTCCCCCCCACCCTACTCCTCTACTGCTACATCTCTTCACCTCTTCACCTCTTTCCATATACCATATGTAGCAGGACACCTGAAAAATAAATGCTCTATGGTTTCAGTTTCTAACCTTTCCTCTTTCCATATGCCATTTCCATATACTATTCTTTTTCTTTTAGTGCTTGTTTAGTAGTTAGGGAGGGATAAACATTATTATTAATTTTGGTGCTATTATCGCCCTCGCTGTTAATCCTCACTTATAAATTGAGGATAATTTTAGAATTAAAAATGTTAGTCAAATATTTTTTTTAGTGTGGGCGTTAATAATACCACTCTTTCCATGATATTATTAGTAAGGGGATAAGAACTTATCCGAATAGCTCGTACTATTAGTCCCGACCGCTATTTGCATACTAACATCCGATTGTTCTACTTATTAATCCTTACTACCAAACAACTCATTAGTGATATACTCCTTCTGTTTTTAAGGAAGAGTCCTTTAACTCGGCAAACAAATTATGAAAAGTTAATTATTTTTATTATAAATATAAGAAGTTGTGTATTTTTTAAAGATGTTCTTGTGAGTATGAGGTCTATCAATAGAAGTAGAAATTAAATGAAGAGTTAGATAGTAAAAGTAACATCTAAAAGAGAAAAAATTAGAAAATTGACACTTTTTTTTTTTTAAATGGTTTGAATCAAGAGTAAAATAGTAAAAATAACATTGGAGAAAAATTAGAAAATTGACACTTTTTTAAAAACGGTTTAAAAAGAAAAATGTAAATTTTTTAGATGGAAGGAATACCAAATATGTCAAAAATTTGTCTAATTAAAAAAAAAAAAGAAAAGAAAAGAAAGATATGGTAAGACTATTCAGTAAGAGAGAAAAGTATGAAAAACAAAAAAAAAACAAAAAACAAGAATCCAAACGCGTTCTTCATGTCCTTCTGCACATTAGCGGAAACAAAAAATGCCAAGGCTTGAGCTGGTACCCTACCTGTGTAGCCAAAATGCGACGCGACTCTTCTTGTCCTGGGCACCTTGCTGTAGGCAAGAACACTATATCTGCTGGTGCCGGCGGAGGTCATGTGTCAATTGTCAAACACTTGTGATTCGTAAAATGTCACATCACCTATTCTATGAGACAAGAAAACATTTCATTGTCTCGGAGCTTCAAACAGTGAAGTCCACTTTGTACCATTTTTACATAATAATGTGTCGTTATTGGTTGTGATGCACTACATGCGCCACGTGATATTTTGGAACAATTAAATATTTTCTCTATGGCATAGACTAACCAATTACATGCTCGCCACAACTAAAATAAAACATAATGTTTATTATTTGGGATCTCAATCGTTTTTCAAATTGCAGCAAAAAGGATCTGACAAGTGCACCACATCATACTATTTCGGCAGTGGTCATCAGTCATCACACTGTCTTTGTAAGATGACGTGGCTTGATCATTTCACTGAATAATATTTCATTGCGCTTTTGCTTAAGGTTACTTTTTTCTTTTTTCATAATTATTTGTAAATTATTGTGCTGATTCCTTTTTCTTTTTGGTGTTGTGCTGGTTCCGTAGTCAGGAAGAAGGGGCGGACGCACAGCTTAGGGTTGGGGGGTGGGGCACGCAACCCCACTCAAAATTTTCTTTCGGGTTACAAAATTGTGATTTTTTAGATAGTGACTCCACTCATAATTTTTTTTCCTTTTTAAGTTACGCACAGCAGCAACAATGAGGTAGAAACTAGTAGTGAATTGTGGTTTCTAAGCTTTTTATGCGATAGTTAAATTTTGTGACCCCACTGAATTGTGATTTTTAAGTTTTTTATGTGATAGTTAAATTTTGTGATCCCACTAAAATATTTTTTGGATTCCACCTTCAGGAAGTATATAAAATAATTCCTGATATTTTCATGCTCTTAATTTGTGCTGGTTCGTCACGAGTTCTTGGTAGAATGATTATGCTCGTTCTGCGATCTTGGACCTCACATGATGAATATACTTATGTTTCCATTTGATCTTTCGTTTTTGTAGGATGAAATAGATTTTACATGAACAAAGATTACAAACGATGGCAAGGACATCACAAGTTGAATACATTCCCCTCTCCATCCACTTTTTCTTTGGCCCAAAATTTTGTGCTTGTAGGACTAAATACATTTTAATATTCTTTGTTTTTCTTTCTTTGTCGGAAAAAATTCTCTAGTATAACGTTCTGAGTTCAGGGCTTTGGAATGGAAAGGAGATTGAGAATGTAAATGGAAAACTGTTTCTTTGTTTAGCCGACATGACAAGTTGGGATACAGTTCTTGTTCTTTCTCATTCTACATTACAGCGAATGAAAATCTTTATGGAAGAATACTGGGATACAGTTTTTGTACTTTCATCATGTTCTTGGTGCCTTACATTGTTTGAAGAGTTTTCTGAAAGAAAATTCATGGGATAATGAAAAGATGACAAAACCACCATACATAGAATCCATGAAGTAACTGATAACACGTGAAATAAAATACAAAATCTTAATGTAAATTGAGTTACCATGTATAGAGGTCTCCAATTCTGAATAGGATTATTAATTACGGTATTGTATTGAGGGTTAAATTACCCATACATATACATATATATATATATATATATATATATATATATATTACAGGACATGGCCGTACTCAATATACAGAAAGCAATTCGGCTTTTCTCTTCTCTCGTTTATCTTCTGCATGCATGTGTTCTTCTTGTCTTGTTCTTTTGTTTTTTGTATTGCTTGTTTCTTCATGGTATCAGAGCTTTAAAAGCCATGGCGGATGAATCTATAGCCTCTTCCAAAACCAAAGTTACTGCCTCGGTCTCTCAAGAGAGCATGGTACAGATTTCTAACCCTCTTCCTCTCTTCTTTAACATTCAATCTTATATGTCCCATTGCCACCTAAACGGAGAAAACTATCAAACCTGAGTTCCCTTTTTCAATCTGCTCAAAATTCATAATCTCCCATATACCATCACCAACAAAGACCCCCCATCTGAAACTCTTGAAGACGGAAATGCTAATCCTCTGTTTTCCTTATTTCCTCAAGCAACTGGGTTAGTAGCCGGTTGGATTAAAGCCACTGTGACCGCAGAAGTTCAGCCCTATGTCAATCCCTTCGATACAGCCTTTGAAGCCTGGGAACTTCTTGCCAAACGTTTTGGAATAACCTCCTATATCCATATCCAAAAACTCCAAGACAAGCTTCATGATCTTAAGTTGAAACCCGATATGACCATCGATCAATACATCATCCATGGTAAAACTTTGGTTAGTTCTCTCGCTAAAGCTGGAGTGGTTATATCCGACATTGATTTTCATCGCAAAATTCTAAGCGGTCTTGGCTCTTCTTACAAAGAATTCATAATTGTGCAAAACTCCAAACCCGCAGCCACTACAAACGATCTCCATGATCTTCTTCTTTAAGAAGAAGACCTCCAAAAAAAATTATCCACCCTTTCCATTAACACAACCACTGCTCTTAATGCCTCTACAACCCCAAACCAAAACAACAACCAACCATCTGTCTCTTCCTTAACTTCACAACCTCCAAACCCTCCCCCACATGTTCCGTCCTATTTCCCTATGTCCCAAATAGGAGGATTCAATCAAAACCGCAATGGGGAAATTTCGAGGCCATGGTCGCAATGGGGGCGAAATAATTGGCGCGGTCGTGGACGAGGCAACCAAGGCCGTGCTCTTCTACCAACACCTACTTACGAGCATCCAGCTCAATACCCACCGTCCCCACCCACTTTTTTTTCCCAACAACCAATTTATCTCCTTTGACCAAGTCCCAACCTCGTCAACTCTCGCAACAAACAAGGCCATGTTGCTCCTCAATGTCCCAACCGTGGTAACTTTGCTTATTCACCTATCCCGCTCCTCTTACCTGTCTCTTCCCTTCAAACCGCTCCTCATGGCGAATCATCCTCCATGGCTCCCATCTCTTTTATCCCTGGATTCTAGCGCAACAAATCACATGACTTCCTTGTCCAATGTCATGTCTTACTCTACTCCCTACACATGTACGAATTCGGTTACAATTGCTAATGGTTCTTCGTTACCTATCTCTTCTATTGGTCAAACTAGTTTTTACATGAAAACGTACGCTTACGCTTAAAAACGTCTCTCGTGTTCCGAGCATGCATAAATCTCTTCGTCTATCCGTCGTTTTCGGTTGATAATAACTATTTTTTGAGCTTGACGGGGTTTTCGTGTCAAGGACAACAATACCAAGGAGATAGTTCTTTCGCAATAGTTCCGTGGGCTCTATCATCTCTCGTTTGCACCATCATCCACTCGCAATCCCTTAGTGCTCATTGGAGAATGTGCTTCCTCAAATCTTTGGCATGCTCGGATTGGTCATCCGTCGCAACGAGTCTTTGATGTTTTAGTTTATAAACATAGGATTTCGATTAGTGGATCCTCTATACATACAAGCTTTTGTTATATCTCGATGGGAAAATCATGTAATTTACCTTTTGTGTCTCGTTCTTTTAATTCTAAAAAGCCTTTAGATTTACTTCATTTGGATGTTTGGGGACCTTCCCGCTTGTGTCAAACTTGGGGTTTCGATATTATTTATCGTTATGGATGATTACTCGGTTTACTTGCTTATTTCCTCTTATGCGAAAGTCGATGTGTGTGCTGTCTTTGCTTCTTTCAAAACTCAAGTAGAAAACCAATTAGAAAATAAAATTTCGCTATTCATACCGTTAAATGTGCAAACCGATTGGGGGGTGAGTTTGTAAATTGACACTTTGCTCGTTTCTTGTGGCTCATAGGATTAAACATCAATTGACATGTATTCATAGCCCTCAACAAAATGGTGTGGTTAAACGTAAGCATCGTCATATTGTTGAGATGGGACTATGCTTAATGGCTCAATCATCTGTCCCCTCACATATTAGATTAAAGCTTTTTCTATGCGGTGTTTTTAATAAATTGTCTTCCTATACGACAAGTTACAAGATATATCTCCATATCGAAATTGCTTCATCATACCCTTATTACATATTTTTGAAGACTTTTGGGTGTACTTGTTTTCCTCACCTTGTTCCTTATAACAAGCATAAACTCATGCCTAAATCAATCCCTTGTGTATTCTTGGGAATGATCTCCTCCGAAAGGGTACAGTGTTTGAACTTACAAACAGTAAGGTATATATTTCACGACATGTTTTGTTCGATGAAACTCACTTCTTATTTTCATCGAGATCAAAATCTACAGCATGCGAGCCGCTACATACATGATCTCCACTTCCATTTGGTCTCACACCCAGACCTGCATATCACGCAGACACCAATTTTTCAAGGCCTATCTCCAAAGACATTCGGACAGCTCCTCTTCGCCGATATCAACCTGTGTTCTACTTCACCGGATCTTGGTGTCTCTAATATACAAGATGACTTCGACACTCGTGCTCCATGCCCTTGCTCGCACCAGCTTCTCCAACAAGACGGCCAACCTTCCAACATAGTCCAATTCCATTTGAGCCGCCACTAAATCACTCGCCTTTGCGCTCCAATGACTCAATAAATTCAACGAGTCATCTCGCTCCACTCCGAGTTCATACTATTAGCTCGCCGATGAATGATACGGTTTCTAAGTATCCTCTACCTACGCTCTTGGTGCCTCAACGTCCATGTCACTTGATTACGAGCCACGGTCATACAAGCAGGCATCTCCTCTTTCCCACCGGCACCGCCATGCAAGATGAAATACAAGCTCTCTCCAAAAATCAGACATGGTCCTTGGTTCCAATTACACCTGATATGAATATCATTGGCAGAAAGTGGGTTTACAAAATTAAACACCGAGCTGATGGCACCATTGATAGACACAAAGTTCGCCTCGTTGCTCGTGGCTATACTGCAGAAGGCGTGGACTTTGATGAAACTTTCACCCGTTGTCAAGCCTCCAACCATTCGCCCGCTTCTCTCACTTGCTTTGTCTCGCGGTTGGCAAATTGAGCAATTGGAGACGTCCGCAATGCCTTTTCAAATGGGTTTTTACGAGAAAATGTATTTATGGCTCAACCTCCGGGTTTCATCGACCCTCGATATCCAAATCACGTATGCCAACTCCATCGGTCTATTTATGGCTTGAAGTAGTCTTCGCGAGCTTGGTTTCATCGGTTGCATGAGTTTCTCCTTTCCCTCGGATTTCTTAATAGCAAGTCAGACAACTCACTTTTTCTTCGTCACTCTTCTTCTGGCACAGTGGCTATCCTAATCTATGTAGACGACATTCTTGTTACCGGTCCTTCAAAACCTGAGGTGACCAATGTCTTAGATCGTATCTTTCAAACATTTGAAAGTCGTTGTCTTGGACACTTGGATATTTTCTGGGCATAGAGGCATCTCGTTCTTCGGCTTGCCTTCATCTTACTCAAGCACGATATGCTGCTGATTTACTTCGAAAGTTCAATATGCATGATTGCAGACCTGCTTCTACTCCCCTTGCTCCAGGCTCCAAGTTGTCTGTTTTGGATGGTGATCCACTTCCTGATGTCACCTTGTATCGTAGCATGGTGGGTGGGCTTCAATATCTCATCTAACTCGCCCTGATTTAGCCTACTCCGTCAACCAGGTGTGTCAATTTATGCATAATCCTCGCACATCCCATCTGCAGGCAGTGAAACACATTCTCCGGTATGTTAAAGAAACTATTACTTTGGGCCTATCGTTCTATTGTATTCTATATAGATTTTCTTGTATCCATAACCTAAGTCTAAGTCAAGGTGACTAATGGGCCTGCGTGTCTGTTAGAGTGGCAACTTGTACTTAGACATGTGCTTGTAATTGCTTAGGATTGCTCTATGTTCATTAGCCTAGTCTTCAGAAGATAGCCTATTATTTATCGGACGTGATCAGATCAGCTATCTTCACAATAGCCAAGATTCTCAAGTCATCGGACAAGTTCATTCAAGCCAAGCTTCATCAGCAGTGTTGAAGACCTAAAGATCGTCCGATCTAGACTTGACTGGTGACATGCCTCTAAACTATCTGCAGTGTTGCTTATCGACGGCGATACAACGATAACCTGCAAAGATCATTTAATGGTTCATATCATATTAGGCATTCATCTCAGAAAAGGACATTCTATCTGCAACTTATGATTAACCATTTCTGGTAAAATGACAGAATCTAGTCTGAATCTTGCAGAACCACCTATCGAATTCAACAACAAGATTAGAGCATTAAATGTATCTAAATTCAAAATACTCCAAGGATGAAGATCTCCAACGGCTACCTAAATCTCCCCGAGTATAAATAGAAGACTTCATGACAAAGATTGAAGATAACTAGCCATTAATAGATCAAACCTCAACTAACTCTCTCGAAAATCTTCATCTTCAACGCTAGTTCATTAAATAGCTTCAAAGAAAAATCAGAACAACCTTCTTTGAAGAGCACCATACTTAGACGAAAACTTGTTATTGCTCTTCATTGATTGCTATCCTTGCATTCAAAGCACACGAGGATTATATCTTTGTAGATATTAATTCTCCCGCAAATACTTGGTCAACTATTTTATGTACACGATCCATTAGTGATCTATCTTGTAAAGATTCTAGTGGAAAACTTAGTACACATTCTTCAAATCCAAAGTTGACCACTTTGGTAGTGGACGTAGCACTTATTTATAAGTTTGAACCATATTAAATCTCTTTTCTATCTCTTGTATGTGCTTGTGATTTGCTATTACTTATTAATTTTCGTAATTCCAACTTTGAGAATAGCTGATTTTGTCCTATCAAGATCACCATCTTGAACTTGTCCTATACTTCACTCTATTCTCGCTACAAAATCTTTTCTAACTTAAGTGAAATAACTTTTAAATCAATTTTTCAAAATTGGGCATAGGCTATTCAACCCCCCTTCTAGCCTATTTGAGCACCTTTAGACCTAACAATTAGTATCGAGCTTAACTCTTTGAAAACAAGTTTTTCCAAGATTAAACTCTTGAGAGATTAAAGATCCAATGGTTGCTCATCAAATGTTGGAAACTTCAAATGTGAATCATTGTCCTGTATTGGATGAAGTTCACTTTGATATCTGGAAAGACAAGGTTAAAAGACACATGAACTCTATTGACAAAAGTTTATGGAAATGTGTTACAGATGGACCAAGAATTCTTATGAAGCCAAATACTCTAGCTGCACTTGATCCAACTGCTGATCCTGAAATTCCAAAGCCTGAAGAAGAATGAGACGAAGAAGATAGGAAGAATGATGCTCTGGATGGAAAAGCTATCAACATCATCACCAGCTGTGTAGACATAAGCACCTACCAGCAGATCATCAACCTAGATACAGCTAAAGAAATGTGGGAAGCTATATTGGAATATGTAGAAGGTGACGGAGAAACAAGGAACAACAAGCTATACACTTGCATCCAGAAGTTTGATTCATTCAAAAAGGATCCTAAAGAGACTCTCCGAAGTGCCTACGACAGATTTTACGAGGTAGTAAATTCTTGCTATTTTTTAAGAAAGAAATATGAAAAGAAAGAAATAAATATGAGATTTCTTAATGCATTAGGCAATCTGTGGCATGTAAAAATTACAACCATGAAAGAATCAAAAGACTTGAATAAATTGTCTTTCAGAAACCTTTATGCAAGTCTTTCGGTTTATGAGCTTGAAATTCAAGAAGCTCAAGAGATGGAAAAGAATTTTAAAAATTTATCTTTACCAGCCATGTCTGTTGAACCTTTCTGTTTTACACTTGATGAAACCCCATCTACATCTAGTGATGGTGATGATATTCTTTCAGATGAAGCCTTTGTCATATTTGTTAAGAAGTATCAATGTTTCAAAAGGTTTAACAAGTCATCCTATAGGCAAATACCTTACAAGTTTGCCATTTCTACAAAAACAAATGCTCCCGCAAAACAACTGTCCCTTATAAAGCTGTTGTTCACCAACAAGAAAATGAGCTTGTCTGTTTTAACTGTAGGAAGCCAGGTCATTTTGCATCAAAATGTCCAAAGCCAAAATATGAATTTTACAAAAAACGTCCCGAATCTAAATTTCAAAAACAAAAAGGGATGGTGGCTGAGGACATTGATGAAAGCAACTTGCCCACTTGGTGTGATACAGATTCTGATGAGGATGATTCCTGTGACTTTGCTGAGGAAGCAAATTTATGTCTTATGGCCAGGGAATCACCCCATGACTCAGTAAGATCACTACCATTTCAACAGGATGATAGTGATGATGATGAGATCAATGAACCTTCAAGGGGAGAACTCATCAAAGCAAACAAGGACATGCTGGAAGAATTTGCAAAATTCAAAACTGCCTATGTAAAGTTAGCCAAAAAGCATGAACTGACTGTCTCTGAGAAATCTACCTTGATGTCTGAGATCAAAGACCTTAATAGACAATAAGCTGAGAATATCAAAACTCAAAAGGAGAACAAAGCATGAACTGAAAAAGTGGAATTCCTAATTGAGCACATAAAGAAAATCAATTCTGAGAAAGATGACCTTCAAAAGGTTGTTGATACTTGGAACAATTCAAAAGGAAATTTTGATACCATTCTTTCAAAACAAAAACCTCTTGATGACAAAACAGGTATCGGTTTCCAAAGTGAATTCAATGTAGGAAGTCCATCTAGTTCTCAAGGAAATGAGACAGCTGAAGTGATTGCTAAAGAAATGGCTGAAGAAGTTGTCTATGATCAGTATCCTTCTCAAAAGGGAAAGGAAAGACTTGGTTTTAACAAAGTTACATTCGTTTATTCTAAAAACAAACCAGACAAGTCCAAGGGTAAGTTAACTGTCAACGCCAATGACATTGCAAATATCAGACATCCTGTGAAACAGTGATGACTGATAACAAGTCAAGAAAGTCTCAACTCAAACCTATTAAATTTGTCAAAGGGAAGATTGCTAATCATTACCCTGCTGATAAAAGGCTTAAGGGAAACATTTTTGATAATGTAAAATCTTTTGATAAAAGGCCTGCTTCAGCTAAGCCTAATATCACTAAGAAATTGCTCTATCAGCCCAAAACCAATAAGCCTATTATTAGCAAATCGGTTGTTATCAAGACTGCTGATCGTAAGAAAACTCCTAAAGAAATTGTTAAACATGTTCAAGGTTTTCATAAATTCTTATTTTGCAAAGGTCATGGTCACGAAATTCATGAATGTCTTCTGAGATTCATACCCAAACCTAGAGGATTTACACCTCCAAAGGTTAAACAAGTATGGATTCCAAAAGGCTGCTAACCCTCAAGACCCAAAAATAAACAGGACCATATTATTAAATGATTAAATTTCAGAATGCTTCATGGCCATTAGTGAAGAGGAGAAAGACTTATGGTATCGGATAGTGGTCGCTAAAGCACATGACTAGAGATCAAAATCTTCTCTCCAATATTGTGAAGCTAAAGGTCCTCGTAATTTTTGGTGACAACTCCAAAGGGAAGACAATCGGCTATGGAAGTATAGTTAGAGGAAATCTTTCCATCAGCAAAGTATCTCTGGTTGAATGCTTGAAGCACAATCTCCTAAGTATATCACAATTCTGTGATAAGGGATTAATATGTCAATTCACCTCAAGCCATTGCTTCATCAAAGACAGTGAGACCTGCTCAACAATCCTGACTGGATTCAAAAAAGGAAATGTGTATGTGGTTGATCTAAATGCTGTCGGAAGAAAATCCGGCCTATGTTTGATCGCAAAGACATCAAATGATAACAGTTGGCTCTGTCACAAAAGACTTAGCCATCTCAACTTCAAATACATATCTAAGTTATCAAAGGACAACTTGGTGGTTGGTCTGCCAAAGATATCGACAGATCATGACAAACTTTGTAAAGCATGTCAGTTGGGCAAATTAAACAAGTCATCATTCAAAAGCAAGCCATGCTTATCAACTACCAGACCGCTACAGCTCCTTCACATGGATTTATTCGGTCCAGTCACTACAACTAGTCTGGGTGGTAGCAAATATACACTAATAGTAGTTGATGACTATTCAAGATTCACCTAGGTTAAAATGTTGTCTTCTAAAGATGAAGCCTATGACATCATAACAGCACTTTTCAGAAGACTGCACTCGAATCGGACAATATTGCGATATCAAATCGACAATGGGACGTAATTCAAGAATAATGGTGTAGCCAAATATTGTGATGACCATGGAATTGGTCACAATTTCTCACGGTACACCTCAATATAATGGAGTTGAAAGGAACAACATAACACTTATTAAAGTTGGAAAGACTATGATTGCCAAAAAGGTCGCCTATGTATTTCGGGTTGAAGAATACACCGCTTCACTCAAAATAGGTCTATTATCAACAAGTTTCATAACAAAACTCCATATGAAATATGGAGAGGCAGAGCTCCCAATATTAGTTTTTTCAAAATATTTGGATGCAAATGCTATGTTCTTTACGATGGAATTGAACATAGAGGTAAGTTTGAATCCGAAAGTGATGAAGGAATATTTCTGGGGTATGCCAAATTTTCAAAAGCCTATAGAGTTTATAATAAAACCTCTCTTAAAGTTGTTGAATTTGTACATGTCTCTTTTGATGAATTTGATTTTATTGGGCCACATATGGCTCCTAAGGTGTCTAATGATTTTGATGAGTGTGAGACAGGTACAGAAAAACCAAGCTCCAACTCTGCTAAAGCTACATCTTCACAAGTTTCTTCAAGGATTAACTTGATAAAACCTCCAAGAAGTGATAGTGGACCAGCCAATGATAACTCAGAAATTCCAGAATCCACTATTCCTTCTACATCAGAAGTATTTCAACCTGCCTTGGAATTAACCTATCCTATTGCAAACCAAGCTTCAGACACTTCCACTTCTCAATAACTAAACTCTGCTAATGATATCAGACAAAATCTACCTACTGAAGTTCGAGAAGTTAAAGATCATCCTATCACTCAAATCATTGGTGATCTTAATGTTGGTGTTCAAACCAGACAAGCTTCAAGAAATGAATGCATGTATTCTACAGCATTTATCTCAAATATTGAACCCAAGAAGATAGATGAAGCTCTGAAAGATCTAAGCTGGGTGGAAGCTATGAAAGAAGAATTAAACCAATTTGATAGATGCCATGTTTGGTCACTTGTTCCTAGACCCAAAGGACAAACAGTGATTGGAACAAAGTGGGTCTTCAGAAACAAGTTGGACGAAAATGGAAACATCACCAGAAATAAGGCAAGATTGGTAGCTCAAGGATACAGACAGGAGGAGGGAATTGACTATGATGAAACATTTGCTCCTGTTGCAAGATTAAAAGCTATCAGACTATTCCTGGCCTATGCATCCTTTAAAGAATTCAAGGTATATCAAATGGATGTTAAGAGTGCCTTTCTTAATGGTGAGATTCAAGAGGAAGTCTATGTGGAACAACCACCTGGATTCATTGACAATTCAAGGAGAGAAGATGTATACAAACTGAGGAAAGCACTATATGGACTCAAACAAGCTCCAAGGGCTTGGTGTGAGACCCTTTCAAAGTTCTTGACAACCCAAGGCTTTGTGAGATGTCAAATTGATACTACTCTTTTTATTATGAAACATAAAGATCATTCCTTACTTGTTCAAATTTATGTTGATGATATTATATTTGGCTCTACTAATGAGAATCTATGCAAAAGATTTGAAAAGCTCATGAAGAGTAAATTTGAAATGAGCATGATGGGAGAACTCATCAATTTCTTCCTAGGACTTCAAATTCAACAAAGCTCAGCTGGTATCTTCATCAATCAAACCAAATATGCAAAGGATCTTATCAAGAAATTTGGACTTAAAAATACAAACAGTTTCAGTATACCTATGGCTACTAACTGCCATCTTGACAAAGATAAAAAGGGCGAGAAAGTGGACATGACTCTCTATAGAGGCATGATTGGTTCACTTTTGTATTTAACTGCTAATAGGCCTGACATTAGGTTTGCTGTTTGTATTTGTGCTAGATTTCAAGCGAATCCAAAGGAGTCTCACTTATAGGATGTCAAAAGAATTATCAGATATTTAATTGATACTTCTAACTTTGGTATTTGGTATCCAAGGGATTCATCCTTTAATCTTATAGGCTATTCTGATGCTGACTTAATTTGCTGCTTGTAAGGTTGACAGGAAAAACACAAGTGGGACGTGTCAATTCCTAGGAATAGACATATCTCATGGGCCAAAAGCAAACTGCTTTCAATCTCAACAATCAAGGTAATACATAGCTGCTGGTAGCTGTTGCTCACAATTGCTATGGATCAAACAAAAATTGGTAGATTATGAAATCAAGACTGCTGATTGCCCTATAATGTGTGATAATACATCAGCCATCTCGGTCTCTCAAAATCCTGTTATGCACTCCAAAACAAAGCACATTAATGTAAGTTATCATTTCTTAAAAGATCATGTGGAAAAAGGTAACATCGGCATGCAATATGTGTCTACCGATCAACAGGCGATATCTTCACCAAACCACTTGACTCAACCAGGTTTGCCTATCTAAGAGGAGAGCTTGGTATGCTTGATTTCAATCCTTAATCTTTTAAACACTATCTTGATTTATTACAGTTCTCCTGCTTAAAAGAACTGCTTATATTATCAGCCAAGTGTAACTCTGCCGATATTATAGGACAACCGTGAGTAAGTAATTTTCTCTTTATTGGCGTCTTTAAGTTAAAATCGAATGTTATATGAACAATACTTATCAAAACATTAAATGCAGATGTCAAAATTCATTAAATGCTATTTAGTGAGACTTGTCAGAGGTGTAAAAAGAAAATTCACAAATCGACTATTCACAATTTGCAAAAACCGCTTTTCTTCATTTCAAAATCCAGAAATTGATACTCTCAAAAAGCTTCTGAAATCTTCAAATTTCTCAATTCCTCTACACAATATCTTCAATGGTGAGTAATCCTACCTTCTTAAGTTCGTTCAATATTAATTTTATCACGTTCAAAATTATAATTTTTGAATTCATATGAACTGTTTCGATCTTGCGCCATAGATGAATTACAAATGCTTGATTTCAACATCATTGTGTTGCTTATAACTAACTTCTTAGTATTAAATATGTTTAAAGTTATTTATCTATGAATATTTCCAATTTATACTATTAGATTCCCTGAAAATGATAGAATCTGCTCTTCTCTAAAACCCTGAAACTGAACTGTGCTATTAATAAACTTTTGTTTATTAGTATATTTTGGGTTTGGATTTGAACATAGAATGTTTTTCTAAAGAACTGCTGAAACTCTTTTATTAGCTATTCTTAACTCTACCGATTGTGTATATAGGCAAAGACAGAATTTACCAAAACTGTTGGTACTTCTGATACTACTAGTCAACTAGCACAACTTTCCAGGGCTATTAAAGCTGCTGAGCTACCCATTAAAAACCTTCTAAGGACCAGCTACCACCCTGGGATGACTATTGATGCTAAATCGGTTTAAAGATATTCTTCTGGAGAAGCACTATTAAAAGACTTAGAGGGATGTGGTCTTCTTCCACTCTTTCAGCTGAATGACACTCACTACAGCACTGCTATTGCTGAGGAGTTCTACACAAGGATAACTCTTCCTCCTTCTCCTGCCTCCAAGGATGAGAAGGTGAACATAAGCTATTTCAAAGGCTATATTCGGGGATATCTAATCAAGCTGACCTACAAGGATATTGGCAATATCCTAGGACTGCCTATGGAAGGCAAATTGAACTTAACTGCTGAAGAATCTGCCCAAGCATGGGACATGATGAGAGGATCTGCACAGCCTGAGACCTATGGTGAAATGTTCAGAAATTTATTCCCTAAGGGTCCATATAACATCAGTCATCTTCTTGACAAAAGCATCTTGTTCAAGAATGGATCCAGGGACATCTTTACTTCTCAACAGCTAATATGAACAAAAGCTGTTGTTCTTCGCAAATAGCTAATATGAACAAAAGCTGTTGTTCTTCGCAAATAGCTAAATTGGGAAAAAAATAGTATTTTCAATGGTATTTCAGAGTGTGGCTGAAGTTCAAGCCAATCCAGCGATAAAGAGACCCTTTGTAAGGGTAATCAATGTCCTCATGCACGGCTTCGAAAAAATT
Source organism: Platycodon grandiflorus (assembly GCA_016624345.1). NCBI lineage: Eukaryota > Viridiplantae > Streptophyta > Magnoliopsida > Asterales > Campanulaceae > Platycodon > Platycodon grandiflorus. The sequence goes on from CM028365.1 coordinate 43,717,413, forward strand.
AAAAAGAAAATGACCGGTGACGATCTTATCAAGGTGATCAACACCTATGTATTCACTGTTAATAACATCACGAGGTATAGAGAAGATCTAGCCAAAAAGGCTACTGCTGCTGCTGTCGCTGGTTCTTCTACACAAATCAAGAAAGGCAAGAGAAATGTGACTTACTTCTCTGAGGGGCTTCCTACTCAGGAGGAGCCAAAGCCCCTGGGTGCTGAGCTCCCTGAAGATTTTGATCTAACACGGCTCGATCATGATCCTTATGAGCCAGATGAGCCATATCCCAAGAAATCCAAACCATCATCTCCAACTTCCTCTTCACCTAAACCTCAAAAGAAGCCTGCAAAATCTAAAAAGGCTGTTGAAATGAATACAACAACCTTTCAACCAGCCAATCTTAAATCCTCCAGCCAATCGTCCAATCTTCCCCCACAAACCATCTCCAAAACAGCAAAGCCCAAAATAAAACACTCTTTTATCTACAGACGAATCTTTTGGCCTCCCCAAAATCACATCAACCGCAATTCCTTCAACGCCAGACATTTCTACATCAGACAAACCTCAACCTGTTCCAAACTTTTCCACTTCCTCAAGGTCAAGGCATGGAAAACATATTAAGAAAAGTGCCAAAAGGTCAAGTTTGTGCCCTCTGCCGATTCAACATCTTCACCTCCTTCTTCCCCTATTCAACCTGACCATTCGATTCACACTCCTATGCCTTCACCTGCTCAACCTGCTCTAACTATCATTCCCACAATGATACCCTCTGACTCAGCTAAATCACAAGAGTCACCTAATACTCAAATACTCATTCGTTCTAAACGTCCTCTCACCTCTTCCTCTGATCAACTTACACCAAAACGAATCAAGTTGAACCCTACAGCCATCTTCACCCGAAAATCTAAGAACTGCTTTTCTTCAAAGACAGTCGACCTAAGCCTAACCCTGCCGACACCGATCCTTTCCTCTCCACTCTGGATTATCCCAAACGTATCCTGCCACATGTTCGCTGGGAAATCCTTATCCAGGGGTGCCTTTATGATCCTCTCCCTCCCGGTCCCAAAGCAATTCTTCTCTCACAACTCATTGTACAAGATCTCCTGATCTTTAAAGTGAATCGCTATTCACAAGGACCTAGGACCACGTACCTCCTTCAACCAAATCAGACATCTCCCCATTTCTTTCGCTTCCAAAACCTCCTATCTATACCATTATCAACCATCCTTCCATTTTCACCAAGCCTTTAGTCTGCGATTTCTTGACGTAGTTGCCACCTATATTGGCTTTAACCCTCATTTTCTTGTCCTCTTCTGATCTATTCATATATATATATATATATATATATATATATTCCACTCTCTCTTCCCATTTTTATTCATTCCCAATCCTACGAAGTCTATATTGAAAAACTTTTCCCTGTACCACGAATCTAGCTCTACTTGCCTGGTAGTTTGCCTCCTAAGACAATCCATCTTCAGCCCATCACCAGTCATTCCTCTACCGGTCAAATCGGCCACTGCAAGTCATTCCCAACCATCATCTCCCATACTATATCCTCCTCCAATCGTTCTTCATCTCCTAGTCATTCTATTCCACCCGCTTTTCGGTCCCGCCTCTATAGAGGAAATTATGAAAACATTTGACACCCTCTGGACAAGCTTCAACGAAAATGGTATATCCATCTCTGTCTCTTTTTTTCATTATTTAAAAAAATCTGTGACCTAAACTTCTCGTTTAATGAACAATGACTGTCGTTTTAAACTTTTCATGCTTTATGATTAATAAATTATCTTGCTTGCATGAAATTTAAACCACTAGTTTAAAGACATATCCTATAAATCACTTTATCAGTTCGTCTTTAAAACACAGTTTATTATAAGTGTTCTTATGCCTAAATTCTTTATCTGTAAACACTTTGTAATTTTGAATACACTGGCCCCTCTATAAGTCTATCTAGGATATGCTCACTTAATATATTATCTTTAAAGCATGTTATTACTAGAATTAGACATGGTCAGCTTCTATTGTATTCATGAGGTCATGGACTCAAGCAAATAGGAGGAGATTGTTGTATTCTATATAGATTTGCTTGTATCCATAACCTAAGTCTAAGTCAAGGTGACTAATGGGCCTGCGTGTCTGTTAGAGTGGCAACTTGTACTTAGACATATGCTTATAATTGCTTAGGATTGCTCTATGTTCATTAGCCTAGTCTTTAAAAGATAGCCTATTGTTTATCGGACATGATCAGATCAGCTATCTTTATAATAGCCAAGATTCTCAAGTCATCAGACAAGTTCATTCAAGCCAAGCTTCATCAGCAGTGTTGAAGACCTAAAGATTGTCCGATCTAAACTTGACGGTGACAAGCCTCTAAACTATCTCGTGTTGTTTATCGACAGCGATACAACGATAACCTGCAAAGATCATTTAATGGTTCATACAATATTAGGCATTCATCTCAGAAAAGAACATTCTGTCTGCAACTTATGATTACCTATTTCTGGTAAAATGACAGAATCTAGTCTGAATCTTGCAGAACCACCTATCAGAATTCAACAACAAGATTAGAGCATTAAATGCATCTAAATTCAAAATACTCCAAGGATGAAGATCTCCAACGGCTACCTAAATCTCCCTGAGTATAAATAGAAGACTCCATGACAGCATTGAAGATAACTAGCCATCAATAGATCAAACCTCAACTAACTCTCGAAAATCTTCATCTTCAACGCTAGTTCATTAAATAGCTTCAAAGGAAAATCTGTAACAACCTTCTTTGAAGAGCACCATACTTAGACGAAAACTTGTTATTGCTCTTCATTGATTGCAATCCTTGCATTCAAAGCACACGGGGATTATATCTTTGTAGATATTAATTCTCCCGTAAACACTTGGACAACTATTTTATGTACACGATCCATTAGTGATCTATCTTGTAAAGATTCTAGTGGAAAACTTAGTACACATTTTTCAAATTCAAAGTTGACCACTTTGATTGTGGACGTAGCACTTATTTATAAGTGTGAACCATATTAAATCTCTTGTCTATATCTTTTATGTGCTTGTGATTTGCTATTACTTATTAATTTCCCGAATTCCAACAGCTTTGAGAACAGCTGATCTTGTCCTATCAAGATCAGCCATCTTGAACTTGTCCTATACTTCACTCTATTTCGCTGTAAAATCTTTTCTAACTTAAGTGAAGTAACTTTTAAATCAATTTTTTAAAATTGGAAATAGGCTATTCAACCCCCCCTTCTAGCCTATTTGAGCACCTTGAGACCTAACACGTTCTCTTCCTCTTTTGATACTTTCTTACGTGCTTTCTGGATGCGATGGGTGGTAGTCCGGATGATCGTCGTTCTACGACCGGGTGCATATGTGTTTATGGGACCAAATCTTGTTGCTTGGACAGCGAAGAAACAATCCACTGTCTCTCGGTCGAGTAGTGAAGCCAAATATAGAGCTCTTGTCGTTACTGCAGCTGAGCTTCGCTGGTTTGCATATTTATATCGCGAGTTGGGTTTGTTTCTGTCTTCGCCAACACTGTTATAATATCGCGGCACTCCACATGTCTCGCGATCCTGTGTTTCATGCTCGTACTCTCCATATCGAGATTGATTATCATTTTGTTCGTGAAATGCACCAGTATGGCTTTCTCTGTCTTGCTCATGTATCGTCTGCTGATCAACTGGCTGATATCTTGCTCAGCCTCGTTTTTAGTCCATCATGTCCAAGCTGCAACTTCGTGCTCCTTCGTTTGGCTTGAGAGAGGGTGATAACACGTGAAATAAAATACAGAATCTTAATGTAAATTGAGTTACCATGTATAGAGGTCTCCAATTCTGAATAGGATTATTAATTACAGTATTGTATTGAGGGTTAAATTACTCATACATATATATATATATATATATATATATTACAGGACAGGGCCGTACTCAATATACAGAAAGCAATTCCGCTTTTCTCTTCTCTTGTTTATCTCTGCGTGTGTTCTTCCTGTAATGTTCTTCTTTTGTTTTCTGTATTGCTTGTTTCTTCAGTAACAAGTTCGTGGAGGTCTGATAACATGTCAGAAAAGATGGCGGAAACCACCTATAGCGCTAGATTCTATTTTTTTTAACGGAAGGACGGAATCCAAGAGCTAAACATCTGGTAAAGATTGTTTGTTGGACAGAACTTCTAGAGTCTCGTGACGAATATGATAAATCACATATAGTTGGCAAAGTATCAATTAGGCCAAACTATTAAAAAAAACCCTAAAGTATCCACCCAATTCCATAATGGTACCTAAAATAAAATATTTTTCACTTGGACTCACAATGTTACTAATTATCCCAATTTGACCATTTACCGTGATGGGCATTAGAAACTTTAACGGATGTTAACATGTGCATGACATTCGGGACTTTTTAGTCATTTCCAATGCGGGACATAGGAATCCCGTTTGGCCCCTCGCCAACACCATTACCACTCTCTCTCTCTTTCTCTTTTAAATCTTCTCTTTCTCTCTTCTCTTCTTCCACTAACAAAATTAGACGTTAATTCATCTACCGAGCAAATTGTTCACTGAGATCAGGAAACAAACATGATCACCTTATCAATCTCTCTCTCTCTCTTTCCCTCCCTGATGTGTCTTAATTAGTACATATTTTATGTTCATATTCTCCTCTATTTTAGTTAATTGTTGCACTTATATGATCCAATTATTTATCTTTTGGTGTAGGAGAAGAAATATTTGGACTTGGAGCAAAAGTGGGCTAAAAGATAGATTTTTGGGCTAATATGTGAAGACATGACAAAGTGGACCGAAGAGTGAAGGCAAGAGTGATGGGCTTGGATTACTAGAGAACTCAAACTTGGAGAAGAGGCCCAAAAGACACATCTCTTATTTTGGAAGGAAAATAGTTATTTTTATTTTCTATTTTTCTATTTTTTATTTTCTTTTAAGTGGGTATTTGAAGAGTTAGTGGAGGGAGGAGTTTTATTGAGATTAGTAACTCACTTTCTCTCTCTCTCTCTCTCTCTCCCAACTCCAAGAACGTATTCTCCCTCACTACAATATTGTAAGGACAAGTTTTATAAAGATGATTTATTCAAGCATGCGTGGCTAAGGTTCTTTTTCGATTCAAGGGTCGTGACATTCAATTACGTTATTGATCATAGGCCAAAAATATTAATTCTTGCGATTCAAGCATTTAACCAAAGACTCGTTAGGATAGCCGTAACAAGTCTTGTGTTTTCCTAATTTAGTTGATCGAACCCAAGATCCGTCAAAACTTATTATCAATCGATTGGGCACGATAGCGTTCCATACCAATTGATGATAGCAATATGCTCTATGAAAACGGTTGAACCTAATTTTGATAATTGAGATAGCTGCAATTATCAAAACTAGTCTCGTAGATTCAATTAGGCAAAACTAACTATGATAGCACAACTAATTCCACCTATTGCTACTAATTTCCATTCATTCATGATAGCACAAACTCATGGATAGCGATAGGAAATATTAATTCAATTGAGTCGTCAATTAAAAAAAATAACAATTTTCATGAATAATCAAATTGAATCTACAAGTACTTGAATATAGCAAGAAACAATTAATCACATAGCCTCACAATAATATAATTGAAACAAAATTGACCCTTGAACCAGAAAAAGAACCTTAGCCACGCATGCTTGAATAAATCATCTTCATAAACTTGTCCTTGCAATATTGTAGTAGAAGAATGAAGAAGAAGAAAATCTAAAAAAAGAACTTGGCGTGAGAGATGAGGGGGAGGAGAGAATGCGTTCTTGGAGTTGGGAGAGAGAGAGAGAGAGAGAGAAAAAGTGAGTTACTAATCTCAATAAAACTCCTCCCTTCACTAACTCTTCAAATACCCACTTAAAAGAAAATAAAAAAATAGAAAAATAGAAAATAAAAATAACTATTTTCCTTCCAAAATAAGAGATGTGTCTTTGGGCCTCTTCTCCAAGTTTGAGTTCTCTAGTAATCCAAGCCCATCACTCTTGCCTTCACTCTTCGGTCCACTTTTGTCATATCTTCATATATTAGCCCAAAATCCATCTTTTAGCCCACTTTTGCTCCAAGTCCAAATATTTCTTCTTCTACACCAAAAGATAAATAATTGGATCATATAAGTGCAACAATTAACTAAAATAGAGGAGAATATGAACATAAAGTATGTACTAATTAAGACACATTACTCCCAATTCTTCCCTATGGTAGATGGACGATCCATATCTTGCCTATCGAAGACAAGTGATGACACTTCTAACCTTTAGAGACACAACTCAAATAATGGTCAAGCATATACCCAATTGATGAACTATCTGACATCGTAGAAATACTTCAAGGAGATTTTAAGAGAAGCATGGAAACTGGATCCCTAACGAGAAAGGATTGGAGAATTTACTTATTTTCCATTTCAAAGAAACCTTTGATTGAAGAAGGCTTGTATGACTCTTCTTGCAGTGTTAGATCTCTCATTCTATTTATCCTTCCTCAATCAATATTTGTCTCTGTGTGTATGTGTGTGTGTGTGTGTGTGTGTCATAGTCAATCTCTCGCATTGAAATATATCACTTGTTTTAACCTTAATTTTGGTTTGAATTTGCAGTTGATGAGGCATTCTTGAAGTGGGTTTTACTAATCTTTGGGTTTGAAATTCCAATAAAATTGAGCTGTGTAGTTTTTGAATCATTCATTTAAGACTGTTATTTTTTTGGTTGATGTTGAAGGAGATGGTAATTTTGAATATACCAGATTTGTAGTCATTTGTTTTACTGATTAGGCATTAAAAATGGTAGGTGTTTTACTGATTAGTCATTTGTAGTCATTTGTTTTACTGATTTGTAGTCATTTGTTTTACTGATTTAACATCCAATTTTGTTAATGGAAGAAGAGAAGGATTAGTCATTTGTAGTCATTTGTTTTACTGATTTGTAGTCATTTGTTTTACTGATTTAACATCCAATTTTGTTAATGGAAGAAGAGAAGGATTAGTCATTTGTAGTCATTTGTTTTACTGATTTGTAGTCATTTGTTTTACTGATTTAACATCCAATTTTGTTAATGGAAGAAGAGAAAAGAGAGAAAGAGAAGATTAGAGAGAGAGAGAGAGAGAGAGAGAGAGAGAGAGAGAGAGAGTGTGTGTGTGTGTGTGTGTGTGTGTGTGTGGTAACGGTGTTGGCGAGGGGCCAAACTGGGATCTCAATGTCCCACATTGGAAATGACCGAAAAGTCCCGCATGTGCCAAGCACATAACACATCCGTTAAAGTTTCTAACGTCCATCACGGCAAGGGGCCAACCGATAATTAGTAACATTTTGAGTCTAGGTGGGAAATATTTCATTTTAGGTACCATTATGGGATTGGCCAGATACTTGGGGTTTTTTTTTATTATTATTTTTTATTTTGTCCTATCAATTAATTAGCAACAGAAACCTAATTCCTTTTAGCAAAGAACAAACATTTCAACTTAAAACTTTGACAGTATACCTATCCCCACGCAGGGGGCCGGATAAGAACCACATGAATCATGTGTTAGAGTTATAAAGAATTCTATTCTGTCTAAAGTAATGAGCGAAGAGAGATATTGTATATCGAGGCCTTAGGTGTGATTATTATAGGAAGCAAAGAAAGCAAGTTTACTTTCCCCTAAAATATTCATGCAGTTCAATTACAGCCATGAGACATAGTGCACTACTTCTCTCAATCTATGAAATATAAGAATGAGAATAAGCGTAGACAAGCGGAAAACAACTAAGCTAATGCAAGATAATGCAGAATAAAAGAGAGAATGCAAAGACGCACAAAGAAGAAAATTACCCGTTTAATTCGGATTCTTTTCATTGATGGATACTATATACTCACAGATCTTAGAGTCCAAGTTTACACACTAATTTAATTTGGCACTATCTTTTACAACTAGAAGAATTCTAGTCTATCACGTACATGTATATATTTACCATACTGACAACCGTAACTTATACATATAGCCGTGAAGACGTATTAGTCTGCGCATCGTGATATGAGCTATCACCCTCTCAGCGAAATGGTACATCGATGAGTGAAGCTTGTCCAACAGCTTGTAGAAGGTGAGGACGAGCTAACAGAGCCGATCACGAGTTGATACATACCGAACTTGCAAAAACCTCAATTTTACAACTCCTCACAAAATGATAGTCAATTTCCACATGTCAAGTACGTGCATGGAATACAGGTTGCGAGACATGTGAATAGCTGACATGTTGTCACAACATAAGGCTAGAGGTTTTAAGAAAATACCCAACTCACGATATTAATATGAGAACCATTTTAACTCCGTAGCGGTTGTGGCTAAAGCATGATACTCTGCTTCATTGCTGGATCGAGACACAGTGGTTTACTTTTTCGCAGACCAAGCTACTAAGTTGGGACCAAGAAAAATGCATGCACAAGTGCTAGATTGTCTGTTGTCCGGGTCCCCCGCCCAATCCGCATAATTAGAATATGCCGTAAGGTCTAAATTAGGAGACTTATGTATGAAAGACCAGGGGACAATGTGCCCTTAAGCTTAACAAAACGAAGAATTCCTTTAACGGCTTGGAGATGACTTGTTCGTGGTGTGTGCATAAATTGGAAAATTTGGTTGATCAAATGTAATGTCGGGGTAGGTGAGTGTGAGATACTGTAGCCCATCGACCATGCTCCGATACAAGATGACATCAGAAATGAGTTCTCCAGTATGAGCAAAAAGGTGGGACCCTGCAACAAAAGGTGTGGAAGCTGGTTTACATGAGTGCATTTGAAACTTATGGAGAAGATCGGATGCATAACGAGCTTGACTGAGTGTGAGTGTGTTGTCGGTGCGGGTAGCCTCGATTCCAGAAAGAAACTTAGATGCCGCAGACGACGACTATCAAATGTAGCACAAATTCGGTCATTAACCCATTTGATCTCAGTAGAGGATGATCCAGTCATAATTATTTCATCGATGTAGACTAAAATAGCCGTGGTGGAAGGGAGTGTGTCGAATAAACTATGAGCTATCGATTTACTGTTGAAGAAACCCAAAGTTAGGAGGAAGTCATGAAGCCTTTGAAACCATGCCCGTGGTGACCGCCTAAGCCATAGAGCGCGCGATGAAGCTTACAAACATAATGAGGACGT